>OZ017772.1:19858670-20590557 GCA_963969385.1 Philonicus albiceps | reverse complement strand
GCACACATATGTTAAATGTATCTTAATATCTCTCCATAAATTCTCGATTGAATCTAGTCGTCTAGTCGAAAACGTTAATGTTATTATTTTCAAGCCACCTTTATGTTAATCAGAAAGTGTGCTTAAAATCATTATCCTGCATTAGTATCCCAGTAATTAACGTAAACACATGCATGCTGGGTTCCATTTCATGTGGAAGGATATTTATATTTTTTTTTCATGGTTACTCTAAACCTTACCAAAGGCTCCACTCCAATCAACCGCCACGTTTAATTGTTTTCAATGTATATAAAGTACTTGTTTACTCGGTGCGCATCCTACATATGTTTTCTCGTTCCGCAATTAATTCTGCTAAACTTTGCTACGTCCAACGCCCAGAAATCGAATGGTTAATCTATATAAATTTGTGCAAATGCTAGTCTTTTGCGACGATTTTTTCCGATTCGTGAGGAGTTTTCAAGGCTATACAGCCATTAAGTTCTTCTTTTAGTAAACGACGTGGTAGAATTCACGCAGATACACAAACACCACCCAAATTTTTTGATATATTTTTGGATATCAAAAAAAGTCGAAAAAGGACTGGTTCTAGTCATTCTCTGAATTTTACAATCAAGGTACTCTGATGTTTTTCAAGATGTTGGTTTACGAATTTTATTATCTATTGTTTTTGACTCCTCGAGTAGCATAGCTGGCTGAAAGGTTTAGCTGTAATATAAATATGCTATTCCGAGATTGTGGATTCGATTCCCAAATGAAAACCCTGGTTAAAAAAGTAAAAGTACTAAAAGCTATACAAAAACAAACAAATAAAAAAAAAAACTAACAAAAAACCAAAAAAAGAGACACATGTGCTTTAGTTCCCGAGTGCACGAAAAAAAATTATTGTTTTAAGTCCTTCACATGACGTAAACAATTCTGCACTAGCTTTCTTGAGCACTCCAAAGTCCTTGCGATTTTCAAAATATTGCAGCCTTTTCCTTTCAATGTCCAAATTATTTCCCTTTTCTTAGCTGTGTAATGATTTTTGCTTCCCATGACTAGAAAGAATCTAATAAATTACTTAAAATGTAAGGAAAATGCTAATTTATTATTTGTGTCAAATTATTTGTAACAAAAATCCAAAAATTAAATAATAATACCTATTTCTATGATCACGAATAATTCTACGTTTAACAATTAAATAGTACTTGACTCTGAACGATGCAAAGTTCTTACGGCATTTATTTCAATTTCAAGAATTAACGGGAATCATTTGTGGAAACTTAATCACATCTGCTATTTCTATGACCACAATTGTAACTGTGAGATCAATATTTCTAAAGGTTTCCTCCGATATACGATCAACTTTGCATAACAACCCGGCGGGGAAAAAGAACTATGTCCGAATTTTTTTAGAACTACTTCTAATGTAAACCAACTAATTCAAATATGTATTATTTTGTATGGAAAGAATGCATTGCATTTACATCAATTGCATAGGCTGTATTGATTCACTCTGCATTACAATGCAATGCATTTCAAAATATTTTCAAAGTAATGCATTTAGCATACAATACTTTGTAACAATTGTAGTTCAGAATGCATTACAAAGTAAGTTCTTCGACTGGAACCCTCACCTTTACGTAGTGAAGGAGCTTGCGTGCGTCGATGATCGACTGAGCTATGTCGATAGTAGCAGAGTGCTACTGGCAGGGTCTCCCATGTCAAACAGATCAGTGTCATCAGACAAAGAAGGGTTACCAGAGGTATACATATGGAAGGTAAGCCTAGTGGACTTGTACTACAGAGGGGGCGGGTTCAGGCCAAGGAGGAAGCTTTCCGATGATAGAAGGTAGCGATATGCCTAAACTGGTCCGAGCAGTTGTGTGGATACCAGGCCCTCGCACCTGGTGACACAATTGCTCGACTCGTAACCTAAACCTGAAACTTGAAAATAAGTACTGGCGAATACGTGCGTTCAGTAGCAGAAAGGAGAATTCTGGTGATCCTGAGGGTTTTATTCTTGCACGGGACCACTCTTTCATTATGAAAGGGCGGAACGACCCCGGGCATGTGTGTTCGTATCGAACATAATCGACCCCCCAATGTTGAGGCAATTTTGTAGTCAAGACATCGTTGTGGTCAAAGTCTATAGGATTTCGGGAGCTAAGCACCAGGACGTCTTTGCATCAGCGTATCTACAGTATGATTTTGTCAGTTCGCCACCCTCAAGGGAACTGTTGGAAATTGCAAAATACACAGAATCTAATAACCTGATAATCGGTCGGTAATCGGATGTGATGCCAATGCCCAGCATACCATATCGGGCAACAGTAAGTGCAATATCATAGGGAGAAAACTACTAGATTACATTCTGTCGTACGACGTCCTGGTTAACAATGTGGGAAATGATCCAACTTTTGTCACGAGCAAGCGACAAGACGTAATAGACCTGACAATAAAACGATGTCAAACCTACTAACTGGCAAGTCTTAGATGAGGAAACTCTCTCGAAGCACAGATACCTAGATTCCAGAATAGCCATTGATGTAAAACATCTTGACGTAATCGGACCTTGAGAGACTCCTTCGAAAGAGCTTGTCCCTTCAGAAAAAGCAGAAGTGGTAAAATTGCCAGCTCAGGGAGAAGACCAGGAAACTTTTAAAAAGGGCACTAAAAACCCAAAAAGAAGATAGACTAAAGAACCTTACAGTGTAAATATAAGACCGAGATAAGATCTTTCAAGGTTTCATCTTATAGGAGATACTGCGAGATACTGGTCGAAATAATGGAAACAACAAGGCTATACACTCTTTCAGAAAGATAACATAGCCAAGACTGAAAATCTGACGGCGAATAAATGGGCTCCAAACAAGAAGCATTCAAAATCTTGGTTAAAACCCATTTTCCAGGCAGTCCAAATATTAAATTAAATCACAACCTATGATTTGTCCTCCTTCGAGAATTGCAAATCCCCTGGTCCGGATCGTATAAACCCAGCTAAGCTAAAAATAGGCGGCCATTCCCTAATTCCTCCACTAAAAAACTTATTTAGGGCTTGTATAACCTAGGGATATGTTCCGACTGCATGGTGTAAAGTTAGAGTAGTTTTCATTCCGAAACACGGGAAGATTATGCTCTAGCAAAAAGTTTCGGACCAATTACCTTGACATCGTTTTTCCCAAAATGTCTGGAAAAGCATATTAGAGGAAAAATACTGCGAAGCCATCCCCTCAGTTAACATCAGCCTACAGCCTACAGAAATGAAAAATCCTGTGAATCCGCACTGCATGATTTAGTTTGCTACCATAAATAGAAAATGTGATGGATGGGGATGCTATGCTCTGGGATTTTTGTTAAGATTGAGGGAGCTTTCGACAATGCAGCGTTTTCATCACTGTGCAATGCTGACATTACACATATCGTGGATACCGTGCTTGTAAGATGGATCCACGCTATGCTGTCACAAAGTCTACTTTTCGAGCAATGTGGCGCCTACATAATTATGATGATGAAGAAAGGTTGCCCGCAAGGAGGGGTACTCGCACTATTGCTGTAGTGATTCCTGGTAGACTCACTTTTAGACGAGCTGCAAAGTATAAATATACATATACAGGACTATGTTGATGATGTGTGTGCACTCATTTGTGAAAGTTCGCTAAAGACCGTTTGAAGCAAGATGCAGAAGACTTTATACAGAATCTAGAACTAGTGTGAGAGGCATGGTTTATTACTGAATCTTAGAAAAACAACACTCGTGCTGTTCACTCGGAAAAGAAATCTTGATAACCTCAAGCTCCCAATTTTGAAAGGTATAACCATTCAACTCTTGAATAAAGTAATATATTTGGGAGTATTTTTAGATAGCAAACTGTCCTGGAAGGCTCATGTCGAACATTCCTTTTGGCAATGCAGAAAAACTTTTGGGAAGACATGGGATCTTAAACCTGACATAGTGCATTGGATGTACATAACCATTATTAGGCCCATTATAACATATGCGTTGGTGGAGTATAGCAGAGAAAAAGATTACCTGTTCTGTTCGTAACAGGGTACAGAAAGAAGTCTGCATTGGGTTAATAGGGACCTTCGCTCGACTGCTAGTGCGGTTCACTTAATTTGCAACCCCTGGATCTCTGAAGATGCTATGAAGGTTATATGTCGGCTAAGTAAGTGCGGATTTTAGCGTGATGAACATGCTATCGGACATGGTGCCGTATCCCGCAGACTTAAGGAGTATTGGGGTCTTTATAACAACCTACGGATGATATGACATAACGTACAATGTCCGGAAGAAGATTTCAGATCATCTTCCCAATAAGGGCAGAGTGGGACGATCTAAGCAAAATATTGAATGAATTAAGTGATGTCTTCTATATAGTCGGATCGAAAACCTCAATTGGTACTGGCGATGGATGGTATTTGAATGAAAAGTTTAAATACAGTAAATCACTTAGAAAAACGACGACGGTCTTCTAAGCGGAAATTTTCATAATTCTTGAAGTGGCTCACTGGATAATTGTCTACAGATTGTGCAGCAAGAGGATTGGTATTTGCGGCGACAGTAGGGCTGCTGTGGCCACTCTACTTAACCCCATCACTAGGTTAATGGTTATCCATGAATGTAAGAAAAGACTCAATTCGGTTACACACCACAACCAGGTTATTCTTATATAGGTTACTGGTCACCAAGGAATTAAAGGAAATGAAACTTCAAACGCTTTAGCGAGGGAGGGCGCAGATTTCTTCTCCCTGGGACCAGAGCCCATCATTGCTGTGCAACGCTAAAGAATTGTATAACTCTACAAGTGGATTCAACCACGGGCATCTCTGGGGGATCATCAGCGACCCAATGTGTCCTGTGTGTGGGGAGGACGAGGACGATACAGAGCACCTTCTCTGTAATTACCCGGTCTTCTTTCGTGCGCGCATGACGTTCGGTGCTGATGTTATGAGGATGAAAGTTTTCATTTCACAATCTCAATCTGATATTTTTAACTTCATTAGGACAACAACAAAAATCGAATAGAATAGGGGATGAGCGCAATGGACCGTCCCTGAGCGCTCGTAACTACCTGCCTTACCCTCAATAATAATAATAAGTTATTTGAAACGCTATATGCAAAATATAAAAATTTATTATATTTTAGTTTATTTATCCCGGGAATTATCATTTAATTAATATATATAAATCATATATATCAATACACTAAATATAATAATTAAATATATTTATAAGGAAAGAAATTATAAAAAAGGAACTATAAAAGAAAATAAATATCACAAAAAAGGGATATGAAACAAAAAAGTAAACAACAATTGACTATAAAAAGGCGCACAAAAATATAATTGTGAAGTATAAATTAAGTCCGGTCCTTCAATTTTTTTCTTTCGTCAAAAACACGCTTATTTATCTGTTGTTTCGACATCCGAAAATCATTTCGTGTGAATTTTTCTTTATCCGTTCCATTCCAATACCGCTGAAAGTGGTAAACTCATATGAAAATGTGTAATTTCAATTACGAAATACTTTTCTTAGTTGTAAATATTTTAATTATCTTTTGGAAGATTTTAAAGGGAAGTTTCCCATAATTTCCGTCGAAATTGTGTTATTTTTTCTAATCGTCTCCTAAAATTTTATGAAAGTTCTTTTCAAAATTGGATGAAAGAATTGTCTTAATAGTCACATGCAAAAAAGAGATTGAAATATTTTCTGATGTATATGTTATAAAAACGCACTTTTAAATAATGACCAAAGTTTTGGTGCATTAAATGCATCCTCAAATTCCTTTACGTCGTGCGTACTATTTCGGGGAAATTGTAGGGCTGTCCGAGTAGGTTTCTAACTATGGCTTCTGTTGACGTGGTGAACTCCATAATTGGTTGTAGTTGTTATTGTATGAAATCTGCCAAGAAATATTTTAAAGAAACTCTTTTTAACTATTTTAATATGTTAAAATAACTTTCAATTCGTGAAACTTTTCATCTATGTATTTTGTTACGGTGTCCATATCGTGGCTAGAAGTGGAAATGCTTGAAAAATTATATATGCATATTAAAATTTTGATAAAAAGTAGTATAATTAACAAAATTTGAGTTTACTTGCTATCATAGAAAATAAAGTTGGACCAATTGCTGCACTGCATCTTTGAAGTTCCCAAGGAAAATTTTTGTCAGTATCTGAAGTAGTTGCTATTTCTAAGAGATTTAACTTTAATTAATTTTTTTACATACTGTGATGTAACTAACCTAATAAGTAAAGCGCTAGCCTAAAAGTGTGCAACAGGCGAAAACACATGCTCCTCAGAATGTACGTTCCCGCCGGCTACACATGAAGGGTTAAGTTACTCACAAGACCGTAAACAAATGTGTCAAAGCCCAATGGTGGGCGACACACTTGATTAAGAAATTGCGTTACACAAAAAGTGTTGATTTAGGATGGTAAGTAAATGTATTGCAACTAAGTAAATTAGCTCTAAATGATAAATATATATTGATTGTATCGATTTGTATAAATAAGCATAGCAAGTAAGGATAAACGGGGAGTCTTATAACGAACTTCTTTTCACTTGGTGTTAGCTTGTATCGGCTCCTTATAGCATTTCTCGAGGAGTTCTGCTCTTTCTTCTTATTCTTTCGGCTGCTTCAACCCTTCTAAGCAAATTTCAGATACGACCTCGGACTCCACTGGTTCTAACCAAGAATTTACAGATTTCTTTATCGGCTTATATTTTCTACACCATTTTCTTAATTCGTCTGTAAGAGATGAAACAAAATCAATATTGAGAATATCTGAGTAATCATTTAGATTATTTGTTTGAATTATTTTCTATATGTAAATTGATTTCATTTGAATTTTGTTCTATATTTGATTCTAATTCCTCTTCTGAGCCATTCACATATATTTTATTCTTGTAGTATTCCTTCAGAATTTTAATATCACATACAATTTGGCGTTAACTTCGTCCTTTTCTCGGAAATATGTAGGCATATCAAAACAAATAATTGGGCCTTATTATGATTGCAGCAAAGTGTGTATTATTCAAGCAAAGAATAAAGTTTTTAAAAAATAACCTTATTAATTTATATGTAGTCAAGTATAAAAGTCATTCCTTTCACTATAATTTATAAAAAATTAATTTTTTTAACTTAGTTTTCTTAAATACCACTTAATTTTGTTTTTTGTTAATAATCAATTTAAATATTTTTGAATAAAATACACAACTCGTCACTGCTTAAAGCAAATGTAGGTTTTACTAATCTAAAAAGCACTTTCAAACTAAGTAAAAAGCTTAAAACTCAATGAAACTTCAAAATCTAATATAACTGGAATCTAGGAAGAACAATATGTACCTGCATGTCTAGAAGAAGTGTGCATTGAAAACAAAAGGACAACATCAGTTTGTTGCTTTGGCGGCATTTCGTAGGAGTTTAGAGCAAAAGTGTTTTTGTTTACATCCCATTACTTTGCATTTTATTTACATTACTTTGTAATGCATTCGGAATTCATTCACATGGAATCAGTTCACATTTTTCTCGCTGGGAAAGAGATTTGTTCCTTGTATTGCTTGACTTTTTCAAAGTTTTTGAGTGTCTTTCACAAGGATTAACTGATTAGCAAGTTGTAAACTGAGTTTGGCTTTTTCTCGTCTGCCTGTTCGCTCTTAATTTAAATTAACCATGATTTACTGCAAATCTTCTGATGCTAAAGTGAAGAGTTTGGGGTTGATTTTAAATAACGACATGAAGTGTTGTGATCATTGTAATGAATGCATCTCTAAAGTCTATATGGAGCTTCGTGATTGGTTATTTACTTAATTTCTTACTCTTGCTCTGCGTTTAAAATTCGTCAAAGCACTTCTCTTGCCACATTTTCTATTATATTTGACCGGCTGATTTTCCGTCAAGTAGATTCGGTTGCTCCTGTAAATTAACCACAGTCTTTAGTACTTGTATAAGATTCATACATGCACTAAGAAGATTTGACCACATCTCTTATCTCCATAAATCAATCATGGATGCTCCTTGGAGTGGGGGACATTCCCATATAATCACGGTATTTTCGAAACATTAACAGCTAATTATTTAATACTTTTGATACACTTTTCAAAATAAAATTTTTTATTTAAATATTAAAATGTATAATTTTTTGAGCAATAACCCACTTCTTACCAATGACAGCACCGGCTGACATTTTTATAATTTTTTAAAAACTACACATTAATAAATCTACTACTTTAGGAAGTGGCATGCCTAAAAGATTTATATAAAGCAAGTGCTGTTACACGAACACAATTACGAATGGTTTTGCTGCGATGCCAACAATCAAAAAACAAAAACCACGTCTAAACTTTTTATTCACACTAAAATATTCCGATTAGATTCACGATAAAGTAAAATGTAGTTTATTATTTTTTATTTTTTTTTATTTCTAATAATAATAATTTTTCACCAATCTCGAAGTGTGTTTCAGGTCCTTATCTTACTCTATGATGTCTGATTACAAAGATCGTACTTCTAGCCAGCATAGGACCGTGTTGTGGAGTGATGAATACAAAGAACACACGCACACAAATGGAAAACCGACATTGGGTCAATTCATTCAAAAAATTGTTTTTAAACGGAAGAAATGATATCCCGGAACAAGTCAAGAATCCGGAAATCTCCTCGATTTCTACGAACATTTGTACACACATTCTTTTCGATTTAAAATTAACGACAAAATGTCGAATGCATCTACTTTCGAAGATACACGACTTTAAAATTTTAATATTTCGTTCTTTCATACAATTGGTTTTTTCTATTAATTTTCGTCCGGATTTTTGACTTAAGCCTCCAATTTTCACAATTCACTACACAATTCACACTTTTTAACACTTTAAACACCTCAAATATCTGGAAAAAAGCAATCAATTAATTCTAATGTTTACTTACCCTCTTGTTCTAGAGGACGATATGCTGACAAACTTCCCCTCCAATCTTCACCGTTCAGAAATTATGAACATGCAATTACAGTTCAATTATCATATACATAGTATCAGATCAAATCAATGTTTTTTTCTCTCCTTCTAAAATTACTTCACTCTATTTTAAAAGCTGAACTTGTTTGTTGATTTTTATTTATTGGGTAAGTATAATAAGAGATATTCGTTTTTCATTGATTTGAAAAATCTTTCTCAAATGTTATAAATACACCTATCCCCCGATTTACACGGTACTCGATTTACACGATTTCACTTTTACACGGTTTTTAAACTATGAAATTTAAAAAATAATATGTCCACACATTTTTTAATTCCGTTCGATTTGTTTACATTGGTAGTAATAATTCTAGGAATTTCATTTATTCCAACCTAAAAAGTGGAACAAAAAGTGTATTCTTATTTTTCCTGGTACAATGAGAGCCAGTCCCAGTCCGTCGCTCATCAAGTCAACATAGTGTGCACTAGTGGAATGATAGCAACGTTATAGATTAGGGCGAAAATTGGGTAATCATTTTGTACAAAATGACCCAAATGTTGAATGAGCTCTCCTATTTCAGCGAAATATTAATAAGTGTAACTCAATATGAGGAGGTCTATAAGGATTTGACCAAAAACCAAACACAATTGTTAATTACGGATTTCATTATCAAGGTTCAGCGATCTCAAATTGCTTCTTATTTATCTAACAACGAAAGTGAATTGCACCAAATACTATTGAGTGATGATAGTGGCATCATAGTAAACAGAAAGAAAAAACGAAGAGTCTATGAAAGTGATAGCAGTACATAATGAAATTTTTGGTTCAATTTTTTAATTTATATTTCTTGTTTCTACACGTAAAATGAATTATATACACTATTATTATTTTTATGTTTTTTAAGATGTATTTAGTTTTATTTGGAACCTATCTTCCGTGTAAATAGGGGGATAGGTTTACTACATATTATATATTTGAACCATTTACGCCAATATCACACATTTTGAACGCTAAATTTTCTCACTTTTATTTTCTGTGAGATAGAATTAAAAATCATTTACGTTACGATTGATATTACGGTAGTGATTCGAATTGTGATAAACTAGAGTGCAAAATAAAATAATTTTTCGCAGAGACTATGAGAATTGAAATACGACCACATACGGTCATTCTTCATTATAAAAAGATGAATTTAAGTGTTTTCGCTTAAAAAAAAATGTCTATATTACATCACCAAGAGCATTTAACATTTTTTCGTTGAAAAATAAATCGTGTATGCTACATCCCTTAAGAGAGTATATGACAAGGTTGCTAAAAAATTTCTATTTGTAATTCACTTTTTACTTTGCTCTAGAGCTCTTTGTTTTGCGATGAATGAAGAGGAAACGACTGTCTGTTTCCTTAACAAGGCCACGTTTTAGAAAACTTAACGATGGGCTGAGGACAATACAAATGTTTTTGCGTCTGTTTTTGTTATGCATTGCCAGAGGGTGCATTTAAGCTTTTATTAGTTTTTCTTATAGACTTCTTATAGTGTTTGTGCTCTTGATTTACCTCAACATTTTTTCCATCTAGAAAAACCTACTCATCTTCTAAATATTAAATAACAGATCATACTACCTTTCTATATTCAAACCCAAACCCAAAACAAATGTTGTTATTAAAAAATTATTTTCATCAGATCATACTTAACACATCAATGCGAAGATTGTATCGTAGTAGTGCACAAACAACATTGAAGTTGAATTAGAAATTTAATTAAGAAGTATTGTATACAGGTATTTTCAAATATGCTCTTTTTAAATTAGATTTCAAAATAAGAAACAAAATTTAACTTCACATAAATACTTTGAAAAAAATGCAATTCTGGAAATGACCTTGTTTTACATAATTATTCAATGAAGGAGCTTGAATTAACGCATGACGGTCTAGATAAAAGTTCCATCGAGGAGGCTTTTACGCCTCAATTCGTCAATTTTATAGCAATAATCGAAAGCTATTTAATCAATGGCAATCCTGTTTTTTTAAAATACCTAAGAAAACCACGTGACTATTGTTAAATATTATAGAAGTCAAATTATTTGCGATGTAAACTATGAATAATCGACTATTAAACATATACGTGCAATCGTTACATCTGTTAGCCGACCTTTATAGCTGTCAGAAGCCAATAAAGGATATTTTCTACTACATAGTCAGATAATTACAGCTATAATCGTTTTTAAAGCAGCGATTATTACCAGGGATATAAAGCTATTTTTATATCCACTTGATTTCTTTCTGTCATTTTACCGATCGGTGCCAAGACAAACTCTGTTTTATGATTAAATTCCTTCAAGAATTTTTGTATAAATTATTCTTAAGGAGAAGGCTGGGGACCACCATATTCGTTTTCTTGATAATTTATACCTAAACACAAAATAGATTTTTAAGGCCTCGATTACGTAAAATTCTTTAGTTCTAAAATCTTACATATAGCGTTTACATTTTTATACTATTACTACATTTGTAAGCTATATTTTTATTAAACCAACAAATCAGCAATGCAAAATGTAAATTGTTTTTTTTTTAATAATATCTATTAACATGTTCAATAACGAATGATGACCCCAGACTCTCTAAGCACGAGATTCTGTGGTTTTGATGTTTCTAGACTTATTAGACAGAAAACAACTTCGCATCAACGAAGAGAATCCGTTCCCAGCAAGAACCTACAGCGCTAAGTCACAAATTTTAGGAGACATTTGGAGCTCTGTATCCTTGCTAAGGGTGATCACTTCGAAATCAGCTTAACATATTATTGACAAGAAACGAAACTTACAGATTGCATTGCTCATGTAGTAATTTTCATCAACATCCACTTTAGAAAGGTTCGGAAACGAAACGATGTTTATAAAATCTTTTCAGTTGCTCTATGTTTGAGCAAAATATCACTTCCAATTTAATCTCGGAGATCCTAATTTAGCATCTCCGGCTTCATGTTAATATTTATATGTTTAAAATAAAAAATAAGCTTACCAATAAACTTCCTCAAGCAGAATTTAAATTTAAATGGCGGACCAAACCGCAAAACATCTGGGATTGGATTTATATATATTATACCAAGTCTTGCCATAAATTCTGTCACACAATTTCTAATGCGCGCTTTCTCAGAAATTAGCCTGGAATTGTACCGTTATGTTGCACTTTGTACCAAATGAACTGGACGGCGTAATATTCCGATCAGTTTGGTGACAGTCTTTGACTCGTAATCATGGAGTGGGGAGTAAAAGAAAATCGTATCGTTGTAATAGCACTCCATAAGTGTGGAAAAAATGCTTCTGAAATTTTGAATTTGTTGAAACCGCTAAAAATAATAAAAAGATTCATTTATCGTGCCATAGAACGATTTAATGAAACCTTATGCATAGATGATAGAGCAAGGACCGGTCGTCCACGTACCGTTAGAACAGCAATGCCATCAAAACTGTCCGAGAGCGCATCCGTAGAAATCCACTGCGCAAACAAAAAATTTTGTCGAGGGAGTTGGAAATCTCCACAAGATCTATGAGTAAACTCATTCGAGATGATCTTCATATGAAGGCTTATCGTCGGTCAACAGCCCACATGTTGACTCCACGGTTAAAGGAAATAAGATTAGAAAGATGCAAGAGTCTCTTGCTTTGGCATGCAACCAATGGTCATGAGAACATTCTCTTTACCGACGAAAAAATTTTTACTGTGGAGAAAGTTTTTAATAAATAAAATGATAAGGTTTATGCAACATCATCAGAAGAAGCTAAAAAAAACGGTTCCCAGGGTGCAACGAGGCCATCATCCAGCTTCTGTAATGATTTAGTGGGGTGTATCCCATAAAGGTGTCACAACACTCCATTTTTGCGAAAAAGGTGTCAAAACCGGTGCGGCGGTTTATCAAACCAACGCGCTGGAAGGTGTTGTGAAACCTTTATCGCAAACTCTCTTCGGTGGACAACATTGGGTCTTCCAGCAAGACTCTGCTCCTGCTCACAAAGCAAAAAGCACACAGGAGTGGCTTCGCAACAACATTCCTGATTTTATTGTACAAGAAGATTGGCCATCCGGGAGCCCAGATTTAAATCCGCTGGATTATGCATTATGGACAGAGTTAGAGAACAAGGCCTGTAGAACTCCCCACCGCAATTTGGACATTTTGAAAAAATCGTTGGTGAAAGCAGCAAATGAAATGTCGTTGAATACCGTGCGTGCCGCTATAAACCAGTGGCCACAACGTTTAAAAGCATGTATAAAAGCTAAAGGAGGTCATTTCGAGTAAAGCTTTTATAAATTAATTGACAATATCTTATTAAAATAAATTTCGTTGGAATAAACATATTATCTTTTATTGTTTAGATTTTATGCTTCTTTAAAGTTGTGACAGAATTTATGGCACGACTAGGTATATTAGTTTTTAACGAAACTAAAATCTAGATGCGGGAAGCCTCACTTTTGATATTTAGTAAAACATTATTTTTCATAGTTACTTATTTTTTTCTCAGATTTGATTTTGAGTCAGTATTTTCTGCCCAAATTAGTTCCGGGAATTTTATTAAAGTGAAAGATAAACAGTTTTAGAAAATAAATTCCATATTTAAGAAAAGATGAATAATAAACTCAAACGCGCAGCTTTTGTAAACAGAGGGAGTCGAATTTTTCTAGAAATTAAATTTATTCATATAAAAAGTATTACTTCCCTTTCTGTGAGAAAACTATCAGTAGCTTAAGTCAATTTAGATACGCCTAGCGCTATCTATTTATTTATACAAAAGCACGGCACGCCCCAACCTTTATGCGCTCTCTTAAAAGTTTCCGAAAATAAGGATATGGAATTTGCATTTCTATTATAATACATCAATTTGGCGCGATCTACAAGTAACGATTCATCAACGAGTAGCATAGATTATTCATCCATGTTCAGATAATCACAATATTGCAAGATCCTGATGTTGGTGTGTAATTGGCATTCTTAGCGTTCTTGATTTATTTTCTCCCTTTTTCTTCAAACCGACACGGGTTTTATTAGCGGCCGCTTTTTTGTAATGTATATATATTTGTGTGTTTTTGTTTAGTATTATCAGAATCTTCTTTTGTTGAAACAGAGATGAATTTATCAATCAATGCAATACAGTTTTCCGGTTGAAGCATTTTTGACCTGTAACCTAATATGAGCGTGAGGACTACCACGATGTTCAATCCTTCGATGGCACGATAACCTACGAACGGATTACTTTTCTTTACTGAAGAAGAATCAATAAAACATTGAATAATTTATTGAAGTACATTGCGCAAGTCGCTGCATTGTCATTCACCAACTTATTTTCACCTGACGAATGCCCGTCGTTTCAAAAGTATATTTACTATTAGTATATATCTATTTGAAAATCCGCGCGTTAGGCAGGAAAAGTCCGGTGATCGCAGAGCCAGCAATCATGGAGAATCCACTTCGTCCGAATGTTATCGTCGAGGTCAGAATTTCATCAAGCGTAAAGCGCCGATTGGTGTCCATAACTTTGGAAATTCTCTCTCAATATCTTCCAAATATTGAAATAAACCATGCAGGATCATTGAGAGCATCTGCATCTATCAAAAGTGTATTCAATATGGGTTCCACGCCTGCTTTGATGGCTATACACTGGTAGTTTGGCGTGAGAGTGGTTTAACACTGGATTAAAAAAACTGCTATCACGGTACTAAAAATATATTGAGATTAATGAAAACTACGTAGAAAAATAACTATTAAAAATTGTTTCCAAAATTTTTAAATGAGCGTTAAACGTTTTTCGATCTTTTTTTATAATTGTGTAACTTACTTTTGAGAGAAACTTCGTAGTTGAATTATTCGTTTACCCTACAAATGGCTTATTCCTCTATTCATCCTTATTCATCAACCTACTGCCTGTGCGGGTAATGCAAAAGCAGACGAGCTCGCTAGACGTGAGACTATTCTTCCGGAAATATATATCTTACAATATGTAGTGGAACCTCGCAAATTGGAGATTGAGAGACAATATGAAAAGATCGCCGACATCAGGTGGAAACATAAGAACACGTGCGAGACCACCAAGCAGATCAACCTTCAACCGCAACAGGTCAATTGAGCTTATTTCACTTAGGAGAGGAACCATTAGTAAAGGAGGAATGGTAATCAGCGGACACTACCTAATAGGCAGACATACGAACATGCACCGACTTCTGTAGAAGTTATCATAACAAAGAGGAAGAAGAGATTATCAAGCAACCCCTCTGTCATCGCCCAGCTATCGCAGTTCGCAGGAGCCGTTACTTGGGCGCTCCTTTCTTTGATGAAGCTCTACAACCATCCGAAACTTAATCCTGTTCATCAGAGGCACCAAATGGTTACCCGATTAAACTCTGGTTCGACCTGTATAGTAACTTTGGCCTAAGTGTGCTTTGTAGCCAATTCAACCTTACCTAATATATTGCATGTGTGTTGTTTTGCTTTAGCGACACCTCTGATTTCACCTAAATAGCTATGTGCCTGATGTTTCTTAATCGAAATAGTTCCTAGATAGCCATTAGATTACTGCAACAAATAAAATTTGCATCCTATTTAAATACGATTGAAAAACAATGTTTACATTCAATTAAAAGCCAGAAGATATCTTTGATCGCAATTGCATGTATGACTGCTGGCTGACCAGTGCCGGATTTACCTAAGATGGGGCCCCAAGCAACCTCAGGTTTTCGGGGCTCTCATTCTAAAATTAACCCCCCCCCAATATTTTAAAATAATAAATAACCAGTTAATTTTGCAAAATCAATATATTATACAGTTTACTTATAATTTACGAACTAAATTACAACTTTTTCCTACTTTTCGCAGTCGCAAATTGATAAATGACATCATCAAAGTCAAGTTTTTGAAGCTTGTCTTTTTCGATAAAAAGTAACGAAAGACACGAAATACGAGCGACCGAAGCGCCAACTATACGCGCGAAATACAGTTTTGAACTAATTTAAATTCGTTTGAGGACAATGAATAATCGATATTGTTTACATGGATTTTTTCATTTCGCATTTTTTATTTATTTTTTTTTTAATTTCTGAATGTATTTTCAACATTTTTAAATTTTTGGGGCCCCTGTCCAAGCGGGGTCCCAAGCAATTGCTTCCTTTGCTTCCTGGTAAATCCACTACTGTGGCTGACTGATAAATTTTAATTTTAATTAACCGGTTTTGTTAAAGCTTTTTGAAATCGTTGTAGTGCACTGTATATGCATATTATTTTCTGAAAAGAATAGATCAAGCTATGCAAGTCATCTTGCTGCACATTAAATGCAAATTTTACAAACTCCATATGACCAAATTAAAATACATATTTAATTGATAAAAATTTAATTTTCCAGGCACACACATGACTCCTTCTATGTTCCTTCTAGCTTCTTTGTCAATATGTCTGAAAATGATTATAACTGTTGGCGAGTACCAGTAAGTACATAAATTAAGGTCAACAACTTAAGTAAATCATAATTCTTGTATCTTTTAGACACAGCTTAGCATTCACAGATATCCTCCCTGAAGATTCAAAACGTTATGATAAAATGCGCCCGCCCAAAAAAGACGGTCAAGCCACAACGGTGTATTTTCATGTAACTGTAATGGGATTGGATTCGATTGATGAGACATCGATGACATATGCCGCCGATATATTTTTCGCACAAACATGGAAAGACCATCGCTTGAGACTACCAGAAAATATGACGACTGAATATCGCCTACTCGAAGTAGACTGGCTGAAAAACATGTGGAGACCTGATTCGTTTTTCAAGAACGCAAAATCTGTTACCTTCCAAACCATGACTATTCCTAATCACTATATGTGGTTATATAGAGACAAAACTATTCTTTATATGGTTAAACTTACGCTGAAATTATCATGTGCAATGAATTTCGCAATATATCCACACGATACCCAGGAATGCAAACTTCAGATGGAAAGCTGTAGGTTTTTATATAGCATAAGCGCATAGATTCTTAAACAAACTAATTTGTTTAAGAGCCTATGGTAAAACTCAGACGTGAAAAGTATGTGCAAAACAAAAGTAACGAATAATCAAGTATACACATATAAAACCTATCATTTGCTTCTAAAATCAATTTTCCGTAAATAAATAAATAACACGTTTCTATCTCTCCAAAATCTTAAGATTTTGCGAAATCCATTTAACAATTTCTTGCATTTGTCATATAAGCAGGGGATATTAAAATCTTGAGATTTTGAGAGAATCCTAATCAAAATATCATAGTAACTTCAGTCTAAGGTCCCTAAAAAGTTTATTGAACACTATTATGCATATTTATGCAAAAATGGTCGAAGTCATGAAAGAAATAAATTATTCCTTCCCGAAGAAATTCGTGGGAAGATACACAATCTGACACATACGAGTACACAAGAAGAAAGCAATTACTTCTCCACACTAGATCTGAAGACTTCACTTATAATATCGGTATGTGAGATAATATTTTATTTTGAAATGATTTACTTACATATTAGGCTATTGTTTAGATTAGAAAACAGAGAAATTGGACGGATTTCCGTTCGACTGGTTCTATACATAGATACAACACTTTGGAAACACTTTTCAACTTAATATTGTTGCTAATAATGCTGCTTTTTTGTAATGTTAGTAAATTTTTAAATGTGATCCACTCGCCTTTTTTGTCGCAATGAACACGAATTTCTCTTACTTTTGTTCTCTAGGTCCATTTGTTGAAATCATTTTAAAATAAACTTTTTATGCAAGAACTTTCTAAAAATAATTAAAATATGACACTTGAAACATCAAACGAAATAGCGCTACCAGATGGAAACATTTTTTAATCACTTAAATTCTAAATCTCAAGAATTTGGGAAGATAGGAACATGTTACAAATCTATGTATAGTACACATATCGGAATATTCAATAGTACATTTTTCAGCTCCACTGCCGTGCTCTGTTTCTGAGCCATCAGTGTACGAATTAAGGCTTCCGGGATCTGGATTAGGATCCTCACCATTTCAGGGTATGTGTTGAGGGATAAGAATCTTGAATTTAGTGACAGAGTACAGCTCCTTGGTAATAATATACTAAGAAGTGCAACTAGCATACAAATTACACCAAGTTTTAGAAATTGTTACAAAAAATAATTACATCTTACTCTGATTAGTTTTAGTTTTCAATGACAATATGACTAATATTAAGAGAGCCACCAATCAACAAAAATAGAATCAACTCTACTGATGTATAACAATATAAATAAGTGCAAAGTTTCTCCTCTTCTCTTTGTGTAGTTCATTGCTAATCAAAAGTTTAGATAACTGTTTTAAATCTGAGCATAACCTGTCGATGAAAAACAATAAAAAAAACATCAAAAATTCATCCGCAGAAGTGCGCACCATGAAGGCAATCAAATACAATTTCGAACTAAAACAATACTTTGAAACTTTTTGGACTAGTTTTATTCTACTCCATCAAAGATGAAATATTTGCTTAACAAGGTGGACCTAATAATTCTGTAACGTATTTTACAGGATTTAGGGACGTTTAAGCAAGTACATTTGAGCAAAACTTGGTCAAGGGATGATTTGTTCGTTTAAAATGTCATATTTATCGTTATCGTTAGCGAATATTCGCTAAAATTCCATTTCTTATGTCCAATAAAGACGAATATAAAATTTCAGTGACAGAGAAGGCGAGTAGTTTCTAGTATTGCACTTTTGCATGGAAATATGAGTGAAACAAAACAATTTTAAAATTAACGTTATTTCGTAGTAAAATTAAATTAGATTTTATAGTTTTAAGAACCCTAATATCAACCAATTTCATAAACTGGTTGCACCAATGAAGGAAAACCCAGACTTGGCTAAGGAAATGGTATGCTTTTGCACGTCAAAAAAAAAAAAATACAAATCAGAAAGACTGCAGTTTGCTTGCAACTGAATTCCTTACAACGCTTTTTGCGGGAAGGAAGAGTGACGTAAAGTAAATCAATAATGAATAATATATCACAAGATTATAAACTGATACTGCAAAAAAAACTTGCGTCAAATATAACAGAAATAACTAGTACAGGAGATGGACTTTATTTGGCAGTTCCTCTGTTTCCGCTAGAGCAAGCTGTTGACAGTTTGCTTAGTTTACAAGAAACTGAAAATCCATCTGGCAGTTGTATTGGAACAAATTTTAATGCTCAAAATACTGGTGGTGATGATTTGAGAGATGATGAACTTAATAAAAATCAACAAAATATAAATACAAATGCGTACACTGCTTTAATAAGTAGGGGCAGAATAAATAGAGAAAATATTATTGACTGAAGATTTTCCTTATACAAACTGCCTATGATTGAACATTTTCCTTATGCAAACTTTAAAAACTATTGTTGACAATTGTTTATTTTTCTAAAACCAATTCTTAAAAGTTAATCATTAAATCGTAAATTCATGTTCACTTACTAAACAATGTCTAAAAGCTTAGAGAAGAAGCTTCAAAGTCAGTTTCATCAAGTTTAATTATGGTGCGGTTGTAGCTTAAAAACTAATGATAAATTTTATATTTTCAGATACTTTTAGTCGTGAGACAGTCTTTTAAGAATTCGGCAGAATTTTGTAAAACCTCGCGGAAAAATATAGGAAATCATTTGATGAAAACATACGATATAAAAGAAGTTGAATATCTCGGGCAGTATAGGTTTCCAAAAAAAAAACAATTTTTACATATTCGTTCTTTTTAAACGTAAAAGATGTAAATGATTCTACAAAGTGTCATCAAAATCCGGAAGGTTTCCGCTTTCTTGACTTGTTTCCAAGAGAATTAAGGAAACCAAAATAGTATTTGCGGTATACCTAAAAATCATGGTCTAAGAAAAGTGCAATAGAACAATTTCATAATATAATATCCCTGATGCATGAATACAATGGAATGAAAATCCACTAAAAATATTCATCGGTTGTGTCATGTATCTCTACGGATTTGAACATACCCGAGTAAAGTTCCGATAATTTAATACCCGGCGGATAAAGATGAAAATGAAGATTTGGAAAAAATTTCCAGTGCCAAACTGTCACTGACAAATGCTGCCTCATTCCCTACGCTGATGTATTTTGCATCTGAAGAACCCAAACAGCGTGTTGACGGTAAAATATTTGCGCGATGATTCCTCCAGTTCTAGTTGTTGATGCGCACCTCCACGATCGATGAGTGAGAATATCTTTCTTATGTTTAAGAGCACAAAAAATTCGTCAAAATTTGCTAATAAGTATGTGTCGACTTCAATTCAGTACCCTTAAAATCACTGAAAATTCGTAACTCGCCATTTTCTTTTTCCACTACTACGATAGGCGAGGCTCAATCACCATTTTTTACTATTTTTATTTTTTACGCATTTTCTTTCGAGGCGTAAGGAAAGATAATGGCCTGGCGTTTTCGGTCAATTGAACCTCTGCTTTTATTCCCTTAATTAAAGAGGAGTTATCACAAGTGAAGGGTATTGGCGCCTTAACTCCTTTATATAACCGGATACATCTTGTACTTGATTTACAAATTGAAACCTTTCAGGATCTTCAAGAGGTAAGAGCTTACTTCTCCACTCTAGTTGCAATACATTCAATCAGTTTCTGTCGACCAATGTAACAAATGGCCTCGATTCGACTACGATCATCAGTTAATTAAATTACCGTTTATGGTACTTTACACTGACATAACTGACATAAACTTATCGGAATAAGTTACAAATAGGGGTAATTAACCGATTACAGTGAAATTATGTAAGAGTCTTCCATTTGGCCTAAAACGGAAGGATATGAAAGAATTGCTGTCGGCTATAGTTTCTAAACATTTGTTGTCAACATTCAAAGTGGCTCTTTCCACCAAAAAGTATTTTATCTGTGCATAATTTTATTAAAAACTGCTGCACATCCCTAACGCACACTACACTATGCACTTTTCATTACTTTTTGCACGGTCAATATCTTTTTTCTATGAAAAATCTCTCGCGGAGAATGAGCACGCATTTGTAGAGTCTGCCATTTTCTGAAAAATAGCAACGTGCTACTATCATCTGGTAAGATTTTGTTTACATTTAATTGTTATTTTTTAGACCAAACGGAAGGCTCCTGCAATTTCGATTTCATTAAAATCGGTGGATCCTCTATTCCTAATTTAAGCCAACTCACCTACGGCATTAAAACGTTTACCATCGACTACTCTTAAGCACCTTTTGGACTTATGTGAGATCCTGTTCTTCAAATACTTTTGTAAAAACACTTTTGCCATCACAGTGACGGCGGTTCCCGTAAATTCTTCCACAGGTATTGACTGATTTTCGATATGCATGGTTGTACCACGGTTGACTTTGGTTTATCACTGACTAAACCGATACTTCCATCTTCACTAGATAGTGCTAAGAATCTTAAATCAGCCGCTAACTCCTCATTGCCATCGCTTAACTGCTGCACGCGATCATTGCTTTGGGAATTACAATTACACAGAGTGGCTATATGACCATAAGCTTTGCATTTGTAATACTGCCAAAACGAAAGCAACACTTGACTGTCTGTTTACTATTACTCGTTTGGCTGCTTTTCATCCGGCTGAATCCCATACTTTGATTGAGCGATTGTGCCGACATTGACTAATGCATTAGGCTAACCTCCGAATTTGCCGTTTCCATGCTCAATGTTAGTTCTTTTACACTCTTAAACCGCACACAAACTTATCTCGCACAGATTCATCTAAAAATTTGCCATAATTGCAGTTTAGCGCTAACTTTTTCAAGGGTACCAAATAACTTGTGACAGACACACCCGGTTCCTAATTCCTTTTATAGAACTTGAAACGCTGCATGCTATCGAATTTATCAGGATGGAAACATTTCTTTAAGGCCACCGTCACTTCACTGTAAGTTGCCTCCGACGGTCTTTTGGGAAACAGTAATCCTTCGAGAATTTCGAAGGCCCACGCAATTTACAAATAATATAACAATTTTTTGTTTCGGCTGCAATAATGTTTATGGATAAAATTTGTTCGAATCGATCTATACAACTATCACAGTATCCCTCAGGGTACTAGGTATTTTGGTTCGTTCATCTTCGTAATATCCATAAACGACGTTGAGATGATAAGATTTTTAAATGTATTTCAAGCTCATCTTTAACATTTTTTATCCCTTAAAGTCGCCTTAAATAGCTTCTCCCCCATTATTAGTTGGTTGGTTTCTACATCCACTCTGCCGCCTAGACAGTCATCATACCAACTACGGACACTTCGAACCTATCACGAGCATGCTCCGCAAAGCTGTAGAAATAAATAAATAAGCCGGTTTGGCACAAACCTTAGCTTGCCTATAGAGCAGAATTTGACTTACAACTGGTTTCGAGAGATTGATCAATTCTTTTCTGATAGAATAGGGAGCAAAGCAGGACATTCTAACCAAAGATCATGAATTACTAGATGGGACACTCGTGACGTAGTCCCTTATCTTTTTTCGACCTTGGTCCCGTTAGCCCACCGGCCTTGAAGATTTTGCTAAAAGTGGATAGTAATAAAGGGCTCACTCGTGAGAGAAAGACAAACATTTAGGGGGAGGCGGAACGAAAATTAAAATCACGTTTCACCACCCAGAGCAGCGCACACGTTCGAATACGTTTGGCTCGCCTTTAAAAATGCACAGTGAAAAAATGTAAGCAGCCCGCATCCCGTATATATGCTCTGAGTGTGCTACCTGCCTGTTCCCCATTCTCAATTCAGGATTTCCCTATGCTGGAATATTGCCTGGGGACGGCACTAACACCATGCATGCAGAGGCACACAGCGAGCCCGACAGATTGGCCCGCCTTTAAAAATGCGTGATAAAAAACGCTGCATTTTAATGCCTACACTGTAAGTGCTGTAGATGTGAATTTTTGGCTGCCTATTCTTATCTCTTTCATTCTTTTTGGAATTTAGATAAGGCATAGGAAGCAGTAGTTCTTTGCTACTTTCTCTAATGGAAAACTTTTCCCCGGGCAGTTTTAGAAGTTGCATATGGGTTAGAGCTTTAAGCTTGTATAGAGAGTGTCACATCTAGTAATTAATGATCTTTGATTCTAACCCGCGATTACATCTGAGCGATAAGTGAGAGTACGATCTTTTTCTCGTGTTACACATATTAATTTTTACCACCGCCGAAAATTGGAATTCTGTCTCTGTTTTACGTGAGAGTAAGAGCTCTTTTTCGAACTTTTGACAGTGGTATAGTAAAAAAGTGTTATTTTTATATAAAGCATGTCCGCTTTTGTGAGTTGTGAATGGTTGCGATTAGGATAACATCCATTATTTTTTGATTCTTCTGTTTGAAAACATTATGGCTGTAATCATTTAGAAATCAGTTTCAAAAGTTATCCTTCTAATTTATAGAATTGTGGAAACGGCTTGGTAATTAATTCTAAGTTAAACCATTTTTTACCAATTGTGATACTGCTTTTTATTCAGGGTCTCTAGTTGGAATTGCATTCACTCTCAGGTATTACCGCGCTACCAACTGAACTATGAAGCCCTCTATGTACGGTTCTACATACAACACTTTTGTGCCCACGAAAACAATCGAAATTAACAAAAATCAAATTTAATTTAATTCTTAACTAATTTCTAGCGTGGATTTTCATTGGCCTTAGACTCGACCAATGTATCTGATGTTAACAATCAATTAAAAACAAGTGTTCATTAGTATTTTTGAATCACCTTCATAATTTTCCGTTATTTTGCTTAAAAACAGTTAATTTACATCAGTTTTTTTCACCATTCCAACGTCAACAAAAACAGATTCCAATTTCTACCTAAATATATACAAGCTGCTCATTTACCCCTTATTACTCGTTGCACTGTCTAATGATTTTACTCTCATCTCAAGAAATTTAATTTCAAAAATAAATCACTTAAGGAGTTAACATAAACATTTTGCATATACCCATACTTGCACGTTTGAGGTAAGACGTAATTAGACATTTTGTTAATTACATTTACTGTTTCTTAGTGTCCCATACAACAGACGATATGATTTTTCAGTGGGACCCAGAGGTTCCTCTTGTCATAGATGAGAACATTGAACTACCACAGTTGGCTCTAATTGAAAACAAAACAGCAGACTGTACACAGGTTTATTCTACGGGTAACTTCACCTGTTTGGAGGTCATATTCATCCTGAAGCGTCGTTTAGGCTACTACATTTTCCACACGTATATTCCAACCTGTATGATTGTGATTATGTCATGGGTATCCTTTTGGATTAAACCCGAAGCAGCACCAGCTCGAGTTACGCTAGGTGTTACATCTTTATTAACCCTTTCTACGCAACACGCTAAGTCACAAGCAGCCTTACCACCCGTTTCGTATCTCAAAGCTGTCGATGCTTTTATGTCCGTTTGTACGGTTTTCGTGTTCATGGCACTAATGGAATACTGTCTCGTAAATATCGTACTTGGAGATACTCAGGTACCTAAACCTGCAGCACCACCACCCCCTCCTCCCTCTGCAGATAAACCAAAGGGAGAAAAGAATGACAATGTAGAAAAAAATGAAAAAGTTTTTGACGATCACATGCCTGCTCAAAGAATGGTAAGCGAATTTGGGTTATAAAAATTTATATTGTAGTATAAAATGATTTTCAACTACAATTTCAGAATAGTAGACGTATACCGCCAAAATCTGATCTGAGTTCAGATGGACCGTGGATACCTCGTCAAGAAAGCAGAATTCTTTTAACTCCAACCGTAGCTCCCCCACCCATACCTCCAAAACCACCAGAACCGCCAAAATTAACTCCTGCACAAGAACGTTTGAAAAGGGCTATTAATATAGACAGATTTTCGCGAGTATTTTTTCCCTTCTTATTTTCTGTCCTCAATATATCTTACTGGATACTTTTTTACGAATACTTGTAAGCTCTTAGGAAATTTAAATTTTACCTAATAGAAATAATTTTTAAAGCTTACATAATAGGCATGGTGTAATTTTTATTTTAAATTTGTTTCAAAACAACGAATAGCAGCAATATATAGAAATGTGGTGTATAAAGGCATACTAAATATGTATTATATGTATATTATGCAACCAAAACACAATATATTTATTATTTCACTCATTTTAAAAAAATAAGAATTAATCTGAATTGTTCACTCTAAAATTTATAACTACATTCATGAATACAGATTTCTGTAATTGACTATATATGTAATTCAAAATTTGAGTTTATTATACTGTGCAATCCAGTCTTTAGTCGAACGCTTTTAATCCCTAAATATCTATTAATGCTTAACGACGTTTAAGCACCAAAACTACTGTGAATAGTGAATACATAATTTTAAATTATTGTAACAAAAATTAAAGGGTATATAAACTAAGTTGGTAATCTCCATTTTAAACACATTAAACTTATAACGTCATATTATTATTTTGTCATTGTAGATTTCTTTAATTTTATTAGAAATAATTTCAATCTCATCCTACTATACTGTCTCAAGCGTCCGCTAATTTGAGAATCAACTCCCTGAGATAGACGAGAGAGGATGTATCTGATCAGAGCTATCGCTGGCTATTTTTCACTTTGCAATGATAGGAAAAATTAGACGCATCTACTCTCGAAGATACAAGATAAAATATTAACATTTCGTTTTTTACATAATTTCTACGAATTTTCGTCTGGATTTTTGACTTTATATTCCAAATAAAACACTTTTTAACCCTTTCAAAACATCAAATATCTGAAAAAAGCATAAATTGTATATTAAATCTGATATTTACTTACCCTTAATGCTCCAGATGCCGATTTGCTGGCAACTTGATGACACTTTACATATAATTTGTAAATGTACAAAATGCTTCAGACAGCGACAGAGATTACTTTATGTTACTTACACATACTCAAAAAAGCTTGGACGATAAGGTATAGAATAATATGTTATTCTTCCTCATAATGTAAATTAGTTTATATGAAAATAGTTTCCCATGAGATTCTAACGTCGCCCATTTTAACCAATCAATTGCTTGACGAGTATACTCATAATGGTTTAATGGCAATATTTTGTGATAGGACAAGTATGCTCGTCGTGCGTAAAAAGTAGTTAACATAGCTATTTAAATTGTGATTTTTGTGAAAACTGAAATATTTTTAAATTTTAAGATGTTTAAAATATTTGGAAGGCAAGCCGAAAAAAAAGTGCCATGGCTTCTCGATGGCACAGTAGACATGAATATGTCTTATATAATAAATGAAAAGAAAGATTTAAATGGTTTTATGTATTTTTTCAATCTGTATACACTATATACATACAAAGATACATAGATTCATACGTATACATTCAAACTTGTACATACATACATACAAACACATACATAAAGTTATGTGATGTTCAAGGCGAAGTTTTGGACAGAAGAGGACGATGGGTACTGAAATACGAGATGTACGCTTTTGTTTCAAGTTTTTCGATATGGCGAGAAAGAACTACGTCGATACATGTTGAATTGCGCGTCGTGGAAACATCAAGATCGTTATTTTTTAAGATACTTACACAGTATTCGTGCTTAAAAGTGAAAACCGCTACGTAATAAAACTATTAAAAATGCAGTGAATGATGGTGATGATTTGAGACGTTTTTCGACAATGCACGTGTTTCTGAAACCACGTGCATACATCTGCGCATAATTACTCCGCACAAAATATCATGCCATCGTTAATGACTCATTAGTGCAGGTCTCTGTTAGGCCCACTGCTACCCCCACTTCGCACATACCTAGATTAGGACACAGCCCCCAAACTCAGTAATTAGTCACAGCCACGATTTTTGTTCCGCACATTCTTTCAAATAGACCCCAGGGATAAGACATATTCATGTCAAAAAACGAACAAATAAAAAATATTTTATAAATAAATTTTATAAAAAAACTGTGCCCAGTACGAACAAAGTTGTCATCACTTCATTTTTAAGACACTTTTAGGTGCGCATTTCGAAAAAAGGCAATACAATTCACTGGTTAAATGTATAAATTTTGACATTATATTCACATTAATATTTTATGTTATTAAAACTGGTGTTGTCGTGAATTAATAAATGTTAGCAAAACATTGGTGGACGCTTAAGACAGAAGATTGAGCGGTCTATTGTATATGTATTCTGTGAATAAGCTACACAATACACTCCATTCACAAGACAAAAAAGCGCAACCCCTAAGTAGAAGTGCAATTTATTGTACTTTTATTTTAAATAAATAAATAAATAAAATACAAAACAAGAAGTATCGTATAATATATACAGCGTGCTTTTTATTGGTTATGCCAAAATGAGTGGGATGAAATTCTGATCTATCCAAACAAAAAATTGTATGACAAGGGTGGGGGACAACGGTGTATTATTGACGTGAATTTCGAAGAAAATTCGATGAAAACGTGAATTTTACGAAAATGAAAAATATTTTTCCACTTTCGGAAGTGAATGTACCTGCAGTGGGTGGGTAGTGGTTGGTCAAAATTGTTGACATTTTTGGAAAGGACATTAGAATAGTAGATTTTTTGCGTGATGTGGATGTCGCTCTATTAAGTAGATCAAAAGATAAAAATAAAGTAGTGTTGTACATACCATGAAAAATTAGATTTTACGAGTCACCCTGTAACTCCCAAACTGTTGAGATGGCCTGCAATCCTGTCATACAATTTTTGTTTATATAGGTCAGATTTTTTATTCCACTTATTTTGGCATGTTCACTAAAAAACACCCTGTATATGGAGCCTAAACTAATGTATCGCGTCGATATGGCGCAACAATTACTTGGGCATGTGTACTCATCACTTGCATTAAAGGCCTAACTAAATATAATATGCAGAGGCTTTTTTGATCCAAGTTAGGGTAGCGCAGACAAATATATGTGTATATGTGTATTCCGCGTATAAAGCAATATTTTAGATGCAATGCATGGGGAGATTGTCCGTTATTTTAAAATTAATTTTTCAAAATTAGAATCAACAATTTGCCCACTTTTATCTTCATCTTAAAAAAAATTAAAACCAGATTTTTTTGGCTTTAACTCTGTAAGTTAAAGGCCCATAAAAATGTTGTACATAGGTCTTCTATTACATTTATTACTTTTTCGCATATATGTTGTGGAGAATTAAAATCAAATTCAGATCTTTCCTAGATACTTTTTTACTTCCAAGCTGAGACTTATTACTTAATTTGGTTTTATTAACTTTGCCATACGTCTTCATGTCATTTGCTGTTTTAAGATTGCTCAATAAAGTTTTTCTAAGTCCAATAGCTTATTCGTCCAGAATCGAGCGATTGAAATATCGAAATTGATTTCGACGTGCCATTTCATATCAAAACTGTAAAATATTTCTGTACTTCAATGTTTAATACAACGAACTTGGACCCCTGTATACGAATACCTAATATCTATTTAATGTAGGGCGATACACTGATTAAATATCGATCATATATGCGGAAGTAAAACCGTCTTTTGGAAATAAATAACGCTAGCAATTACATAAAAGGCAAACATTTGAACGATCCTCAGCAAATTAATAAAATATCTTCGTCAAAATCATCAATGGCATCTTTATAGATTATAGACACCGAAACCTACATGTATATCTGGAGCTTTACAACTTATCGCAAAACATTTTGTTTAAAACGTAAATAGGCCATGGATAAAAGGGCATAGCTTCAAAACAACTTGTTGGTTTAATAATTAAAAATAAAATAACAACATTAAAACATAAATATTCCAGACCCAAAGGGCAGAAATACATACAGTTGCCGGAATTTAAATAGTGCAGTCATTTGAATTCCAATCTTTTCCATATAATATAATATTAAAACAATGTTAAATTATTATTCGAAAAGATGAAAAGGTAGCGCTCTAATCTATTGAAGAAATACTTGCGTACTTACTACTTGGTATCAATGCGACAACCAGCCGAGCCTGGTTTCAACGTCTTGTTATTGAGTTTCCAGAACCCTAAAGTGTTGTGTTGTGTAATACTTCTAACAATAATATAAGTAATATTATGATTCTAAATTCGAGGGATGAATTTAATTATGCCAATAACCCAACAAAAGTTCAATTATAGAACATTTTTATTGCACAAAGCGAAGTTTCGACCGTCAGATTCGGTCTTTTTCAAGCTCGTGTGCTTTCTTCTATGGTCAACTAGTATTAATATTGTCTAACATTTGTCTATTGTCTAATACTAGTTGACCATAGAAGTAAGCAATGTTAAACACATGAGCTTGAAAAAGACCGAATCTGATGGTCGAAACGTCGCTTTGTGCAATAAAAATGCTCTATAATTGAACTTTCGTTGGGTTATTGGCATAATTAAATTCATCCCTCAAATTTGAAATTAACATATCAACGTCATTAGAGTCAAATTATTTATAATTATGATTTTAAGTTTTGATTCATTGTGATGTGATGTGCATGCAAAACAAGAACATCCGAGCCCCGCAGATCTTGATTTCATATTGAATACACATAAGGTTCAAACAAAATTGTTTTTTCAAATACTTTCAAATATTTTTTTATTAACTATGAAGGAAAGTACTTGTACTGTTAAACGCACCCAAGGGTTCGATGGACACTAGCTCAGTACCCTCAGTTTAACGTGACCGCAGAACCCAGGACAATTACATTTTTAAAAACAAACCCGACAGCCCTGAAATATTAATCCAAAACTAATATAATAATAGTAGATAAATGCAAAATTAAGCGTTTTTACGAATACGTGTTTTTAAAAAGGATTTCCCATATATGAATGTAAATTTTCGTTTTTTGTTTGCAATTGGTTAACTTATCGTACAAAAAATGCTAAGATAAAAAAAATACCTTTAAAAAGGCGTGTGAGACCACAACAAAATAAAGAACCATATACCGATTTGCTAGTAAGAAATCTATTTTAAAATAAGTATAAACTAATTTAAAATATAAAAATATATTCAGTCAAAAGTTTTTGATCATTTTTTCTGTTTGAGAATGAGATTCGGGTACAGTGGACATGAACATTTGAGCTAAAATTCAAGTTTCTGGCTATAGTGGTATCCATTTTCTAAAGACATACAGATAAACGGACAGATAGATAACTAAACTGACCGAGAGGTAAGTGCTTAAATCTTATAACACTTCTGTTTTGTGTCGGTGGCACAGCCATATATATAAAGATAGACAGCTCTATCTTCTGTCTCAATTTGAGAACCTGCTACCTGAGATGAACGAGAGAAATTGTATTTGATCAGCGCTATTGCAGTATGACAAATTAGAGCAAAATCAGGAAATGAGAGCAACCGTGTGATCATAATTCTTTCAAAACAATCATAACATATTCTTATTAGATACTCTCTAAAGAAAAAGTGGTTACGATTTAACCGGTCCTCAAATTCTACTATTGTAATTGATAAATATTGGATTAAATAGAAACGTGTCAAATTATTTTTGTGCAATTTGGAGTCCTAAACTTGAAATTGAATTTTATTGCATTTTCATAAGTAAAATAGTAAAATTTATAGCCAAAAGTGTAAAATTCGTCACAATTTCGGGACGCACATATTGGCTATCACTGCCTTAGAGGAAAAGAGAGGGAACAAAACTCGTACCGTCCACTTCTACATAATCATGTACGTGAGTAATCCATTGTATTATTGTGTGTATTGGCCGGTGTAAAATCAGTAATTATACACGAAATGGAACAAGTCAAGAATCCGGAAACCACTCCGATTTCTACGAAAATTTGTGAAAAAATTTTTTTCGACTTAAAAATTTTGTTGGACGCATCTACTTTCGAAGATACAGGACTTTAAAATTTTAACATTTCTTTTTTTACATTGTTTTTTTTTTTCGCGAGTTTCTACGATTTTTCGTCCGAATTGTTGACTTTTTATTCCATATATTCATTATTCACTACACAATTCACACTTTTCCATACTTTGAAAATCTCAAATATCTAAAAAAACAAAAATTGTGCGTTAATTCTGACGTTTACTCACCCTCTTAATGCTCCAAATGACGATTTGGTGATAACTTGATGAAAATTTACATTTTAAATTTCCAATCTTACCGCCATTACATATTCGTTAATTTTAAGTCGAAAATAATGTTTCTACAAATTTTCATAGAAATCGGCCGATGTCCCGATATTCTCACCACTCCGAATTGCCGGTGTCTCATTCTCAGCACTTTAGGAAATTAATGAGACTTTCGGAAATAAGACGCGACTTTTTAATACAAAATGTTTTATTGTGTATGTTACCAACTTGCTACGCTCGACTGTCTGTCTTTCTCTTCTTCGCATTCCTTTATCTTTTGTTTTATTCTTCTAGAAACTTTCCGAGTTTAGTGCTAGCACAGTATCATTTTAAAAAGCATAATTTTACTAGCATCAACCAAGAGTACAAAATTTATTACAGTTTCGAAAAAGACATAGTGGAAGTCACTGCCGGAGAGGAAAAGAGAGGGAGCAAAAACAAGTAATAAAATAATTTATAAACTTTTAAAGCAAATTGTTTAACGATTTCTCTGGCGATTCATTTAATTTGTGATTTGTTTTGTAAACTATTTTAAAACGTTTGGTTCGGTATTTCGAGTGCAGTATTTTAATCGGTAAGTTTCTAAAATATGTGTATACAATTTTAAAATGAATTGTTTAAATTGTTTTTATTATAAAATTGATTAAAGGGCATAAAGAAGAAATGGACTCTTGTATCATGTCAGGATCCCTTAATGCAAGAGACTAAGAAACCATTGTCGCACGGAAATTATCATAAATTGGTCTGTATTAAAGAAATTGTTGGCCATTTAATAGTTCTCCAGAGAATTGCAGATATTCTCTGCAGCGGCTATTCAGCGCTCTAAAAAATCTCTGATATTATAAAACGTTAAAACGTTAATTTGATATCATTTTACAAGACGTCGCTGCCTGAGAGTGAAAGAGGAGCAACAAAAACCACACCGTCCGCTTCTATAGGAAATCGTGTGCATGAGTAAATATTTTTTTCAGCATTCAGCAATTCCACAATCCAAAAATCTGCGATATTTACATGCAATGTAATACAATAAAAATAGACGGCGCTATATATATATCTATATATTTTCCCTCGTCTATCTCGGGCAGTAGGTTGTCAAATTGACGGACGCTGGAGACAGGAGAGAATATTGTCCATTGTATATGTTTGTTTAGCAGGAAAACGTTTTTATATATATATATATTTTTTATATTATTATTATTATTTTTTTTTAATTAAGTTACCTAATAAAACATAGTTGATTGTGATAAGGAATAAATTTGCTTACAAAAGGATTTCAAAACTATGGCCTCCAACAGAAAGGCATATCCTACACCTACGCAAGAAATTTCCTTTTAATCGTCTGAAAGCTTCTCTGTTGCCTTTTACCACACATTCAGCTTCTATAATTTTTCCTTCAAGTTAGTTCGTTTTCCAAAAAACGTCCTTCTGCGTTAAGTCTGTACGGCAGTACAAACGGCCCAATAATTCGCCATTGAAGATACCAGACCACATGCTTACTCTAAAACGATGTTGAAAAGTTGAAGGTCTCGCCAGTGGCGTTCATCCTCCACGCTGACCCTTGAAATACAGTAGCATTCCCATGCAGACCAGCCACTTCCAAGAACTTCAAGTGTACCTGATGAAACTCAACTTTCCCATCAAGCCAGAATTCACTGTGGTTTACAGACACATCGATCACCGGCTTATCCGAAAAACTTGAGCACCTAGACCTAGCAACATTATACTTAAGAATCATTTTGTCAACGTAGTAGTTAGTTTAGTTTTAGACCAGAACTTGTGACGACCAGAAATAAATCTCTTCTCCGGTAGAAAACACTGCTTTTCTTTACCTCAGTTACCACAGTGAATCCGAAACTTTAACTGGCACAGTCCATAAACTGGAAAGTAAAGTATGGTATTTTCGTGAAAAATCCGGAAGGGGAAAACGGGATTTTAGAGAGCCTGTATGCTGTGAAATTTTCACCAATCAGAATGTAGGAAAAAGTAACCCTCAACCTAAGCGAATTAACAAAGGCTAACATTTAGGACAAAACAAACAAATATCACCGATGAATACGAGGATATTCCTGTAAATAGTCCCATTTTTTCGATGTCAGTTCCTTCTGACTCCACCCTCTCCCATAAAAATGAAGTCGAAGTTAATATTGAAAACTTAATAAAAAAAAAAATTAAAAATATTATAATTAACAACGAAGCTGCAATGAATTGTGAAAACTTTACTTCTAACTACGGAAATGCAAACAATTCAAATTTAACCGAGAATACTGAAATAGGTAAATGCAAGCTTTTCAAAAATACACGCGGAGACAATTTCGGACTTACTAAACCTACGATTTCTTGTCAGAAAAGTCGAAAAATAGAATTGAACCCTGAATACATATACTGTTTTGAAACGTGTAAAAAACTTCTTACCAATGAGGCTATCCTACAATACCCAAATTTCTCCCATCCACTTAGTTTAACAACAGACAGCAGTCAGGTTGCACTAGGAGCAGTCCTTTTCCAAGGTTCACCAGATAGAAATAAGCCTGTTGCCTTTGCATCAAGAACTCTGAACCAATCTGAATAGAAATATAGTACGATCGAGCAAGAATTACTAGCTATAGCATAAGTGACCAATTATTTCCGCCCATACCTCTATGGAAACAAAATTTCGTTAAATACCAATCATAAACCTTTAAATTAACTCTCTTTATGCCCTAGCGCAAAATTGACAAAATGGAGACTCAAACTCGGCGAATACGATTATTCAATTATGTACAAAAAGAGATTAACAAATTCAAATGCCGACGCACTTTTAAGGATAAAAATTAACGTCAACACAAATACAATAAACACGGACGACGTCATAAACCTGGATACTCGTTCAGTTATAAGAACCCTAACTGATACTCCAGATGCTAGCGACCCTGAATTTGACCGACTAGAGAATTATAATAATACCACGCACACGAGCGTAGAAACCCCATTATTCGAAGTACCAATTTCGGGATTGCCTATAAACTACTTTCAGAATCATATATTCTTTAAAATAGTTCCATTACCACCGACGGAACCCAAATTATCCCGTTTTATTTAAAATAATATGCGAACCGCAATAGAAATCTCTAAAAAACGAGAGAGAAGAGAAGTAATAAACATTTTTAAGGAAATATCGCTTATGTGAAAAACGCTCGCATTAAACATAGACAAGACACAATTCATTCCAACACTATGCGACGTGCTGAGAATAACATTCAGCAACTAAAAATTTAAAATTTGCCAACAAGTGTTGGAAGACATTAAAAGTTTATACCAACAAGAATCAATCGTAAAACAATATCATGAGGATGAGACAAATCATCGTAGCACACTGGAAACAGAATCTGGAAATAAAACGAAGCTTCTAGTGGCCAAACATGAAACAAACAGTTACAAATCTTATTAATAATTGCACATTATCCCAAATAATGAAGTATGAATGCAATCCACCAAAACAGAAGTTCACGGTTACTCTCACACCCAAAAAAACCCTTCAAAATTGTCCACGCGGGCACATTTACTATAAAAAAATAAAAAATTCTAACCATAATCGACAAATTTTCAAAATACAGCCAGGCATATCCTTCGACTGTCTGAAGAGAGCAATACATGTAGCAAAATCATTCACAAATTTTATGATACATCATGCTGTACCACAACTCCTAATACTAGACAATGGCACAGAAATAAAAATAGTATAATGAAAGATTTTACCACACTTTATAAAATAAAAGTTCATTATATAATACCATTGAACCCAAACTCTAATAGTACAAACGAACGATTTTTCTCAATAATCACCGAAAACCTGCGAATACTAATCGAAACCAAAAAATAATCAAACATCCTGGATCGAATACTACACGCTATCCTAAGGTATGGTATAACCAATTCATTCAATAACAGTCCAGAAGCCAATCGGTAGTACCGATCACTACCTACACCCTCAGAACCCCTTCAACATAAACATTAACGAATTTCTGTATTCCAACTACTATATACACGAGCACAAAAACAAAACTAAACAAATGTATGAACAGTTACACCAGAAAATGACTAAAGGTAAAGAAAACCTAATTACAAAACTAAACCAAAATGGGGAAACCCTTTGAAATATGTACCGAACACCTTAACGTTCCACAAAACTAGAGCACAAAATAAAGCAGAGCCTCGTTTCAAATTCCATGTCGTAAGCATCGAAAATAATTTAATAGAAACCCCCAAAAATGTTTATCATAAAAACAACCTACGTATGGTAGACTATTGGCTAATCAAAAACCAAATATTTAATGGCAACAGCAGCTGGAACAAAGGTTAAGCTTTTCACATTGGAATCTAACCTTGAAATCCTACGTTTTAAACTAGGCAAAACCAAACTAAAAGAATCATCCCATACATCCTCCTCCACTTCAACCTGAAACTGGTAAAAAAACAACTCAAATAAATTTTAGAGAACTATGAAAACCTTCCAAAGTTAAAAGAAAAACACCAAACATACAATTTTAACTTGTTAACGTCTGAAGAAAAACTATATTCACTACACCCCTTTCATAAAACTAGAGCAAAATGGAATGGCCTCAGTACAATATTCAAAAGTATAACTGGTAACCTCGATGTAGAATATGGTAAAAACTTCGATGATGCTATACAAATTCTAACATACAACCAAGACAACGTTGTGAAAATTCTAAACAAAAATTTTCGCTAGGAACAAACTTTATTCAAGAATATAATAAAACAATACATTTTATTAAAGAAAATGAGAAACGGTTAGCCATACGAATCAATAATATTGCTCAAATAACTGGAACAAACACTAGCTACTATTACGATTTGCAAATAAATAACGCGCTTGACAAAATTAACACTGTAACAACAATTTTTTTACAAGTACTTAACAACTTAGAAAACGTAGTTACATTTGCAAAACTTAAAGTTATGCATAATAGTATTCTGTTTTGAAATTCATTATTGATAAAATTTTAAAACATCATTTCCCAAACGAGTTATTATTTGGGATCGAAGTCTCAACCATTCACAATACTACGAAATTTTGAACGTCGATGCTTATTATTCAAATTGTAAATAAAGTTTTCATTATTTCACTTACCTTTAATGTATCTCGATACCTATTCACTATAACACCTCTAACATATCCTTAACAAACACAACATCATTATACCCCCAAAACCTGTTCTGCAATTGGAAAATAAGGCTTACTGCTACAACGAAGGAGAATGCTGGAACGCCGTATCCCTCTTCTATTGTGACATACCAAAGCATCTGAGTAGAACCGAACAAAACGGATTTATGAAATCGTACAATTTCAGCCAAAGACGTCCATTCCCTGTAAAACCGCACCTATTACAATCAACAGTGAGTTCATCGAGAAAATTACACCAAGCTGTCACATAACAATATTCCCCAATATCACGAAGATTCAACTCAACTGCAAATCTTCTGACTTCAACATTGTCCAAAGCATCTACCTGATAGAAATACCTAAAATCTGCAGAACCGAAATTCCGTAACCTACAATCAAAAAATTACAGCCTCTCAATCTTAAAGACACAAATTTCACCTATAATTGGATCACCCTTGCTTGGTGTGCAATAATTGTTATCATACTTCTTTCGATAAAACATCGATATAAATTCAAAATCCTAACACCAAAACGCAGCAGCAATAAACAGGAAACGCAAGAAGACACTACACACACATCAATCACCGGCTTATCCGAAGAACTTAAGCACCTAGGCAAAGCAGCATTACTTTTAAGAATCATTTTGTCAACTTAGTAGTTAGTGCAGTTTTAGATCAGAACTTGTGATGAACGGAAATAAATCTCTTCTCCGGTAGAAAACACCGCTTTTCTTTACCTTGGTTACCCACAGTGAATCCGAACCTTTGCGTGGATCTTCAATCGCCATCAATATTATGAATATTGAATATTCCAGTTCGTTCAAATCGTGACCTATCAGTCTATAAAATTTTATTAAAAAATCCGGGATCCTCTTCCTATTTTCTCAACATGGTTTGCCAAAAAAAAACAGCCCGCAATTGATAATCTAGCCAGTAAAGCTGGACTTGCTGAATATGATATCCTTCCTCGTAAAGTATTTATGCATGCCTTGGGATGTTCAGAGTACGAGCCATAGTTCTAGCCAAAGATCATGAATTACTAGATGGGACACTCGTGACGTATTTCCTTATCTTTTTCCGACCTTGATCCCCTTAGTCCACCGACCTTGCAGATTTTGCTATAAGTGGATAGTAATAAAGGGCTCACACGTGAGTGAAAGACAAAAATTTAAGGGGAGGCGAAACGAAAATTAAAATCCAAAGCAGCGCACAAGTTCGAATACGTTTGGCTCGCCTTTAAAAATGCACAGTGAAAAAATGTAAGCAGCCCGCACCCGTATACATGCTCTGAGTGTGCTACCTGCCTGTTCCCCATTCTCAATTCAGGATTTCCCTATGCTGGAACATTGCCTGGGGACGGCACTAACACCATGCATGCAGAGGCACACAGCGAGCCCGACAGATTGGCCCGCCTTTAAAAATGCATGGTAAAAAAACGTTGCATTTTATTGCCTACACTGTAAGTGCTGTAGATGAGAATTTTTGGCTGCTTATTCTTATCTCTTTCGTTCTTATTGGAATTTATATAAGGCAGAGAAAGCAGTAGTTCTTTGCTACTTTCTCTAATGGAAAAATTTACCCCAGGCAATTTTAAAAGTTGCATATGGGTTAGAGCTTTGGGCGTGTATAGAGAGTGCTCCATCTAGTAATTCATGATCTTTGGTTCTAGCACTCGTTGATGGATTCCCACGAAATTCTTACAGCACTATTTCTCTGCGATCCGGATCAGCTCCCGGGGTTCCTTCACAACGGGCATCTCGACCAGAAATGCGGCTTGCCCTTAATGTGTTGTACGTGTTAATAAAAACCCAATGATCGGGATATCGATCAGATTTTGGTCTATCTCTGCGTCGAAGTTGATCCCGATACAGTCGTGCTGCTTCATGTATGAAATGACTGATTGAGAGTTGTTTGCGTTAGAAGACCTCAATACGAAGGTTTGTGTATAGTTTTCATGATTAAATGTGTTTTAGAATTTTTGTAATAGCGCTTAAAAATAATTGTCGATATCCCTAATGGAAAAATAATTCTTTTTCGCATTAAATTGATATGATTTGTATGCGTTGTATTTGTCTGTGTGTATTTGACGCGAATCACATGATGAAATGCTTTGCTATTGATTGCGTATCTTTTTCACTGAAGTAGTCGTTAAAACGATATAAATTTGATTTGAGCTCTTTGACTTCATGCAAACCACATGTGACTTATTTCAGAAAAAAAAAATATATTGGATAAAATTTATTTCGTTCAGAGTTAGTAGCAAATTTAAAATTTAAATTATTGGTGAGGCGTTCACACATTTTGAAGCCTACATACCAATATTCGGTTGAGATTTATTGAATTTTAAAGTTTTATCAGTTTTTTGAACGGCAAAACTTTTGAAACAACGTACTTTTGAAAAGAACTATGGCAGATCTTCAAGAAAATCCTGAGCTATTTGGTGGCGGCGATTTTGTTTTGTATGAGTCTGTACCGTTCCCAATGACGATGATGTGGTGACTTATCCAATAGAATTTTTTAATTCATTGGATTTACCTGGATTGTCGCATAACCTTCAACTGAAAGTCGAAATCACTATCATTATGCTTCGCTATATTAATCAATCAACACTCTGTAATGGTACGAGGTTTGCTGTGAAAAAATTATTGGACAATGTTATTGAAGCAGCTATTTTAACTAAAAAGTTCAAAGGTGAAGCCGTTTTTATTAAACGAATTCCAATGCTTCCATTGATTTGCCTTTTAATTTCAAACGTTTTCAATTTCCAGTTCGTGTTTGCATTTGCGGTCATTATATGTATGTAAATAAGGCGCAAGGTCAGTCTTTCGTAATTTGTGGCATACATTTTTTCGCATGGACAACTTTATGTTGCCTGTTCGCATGTAGGCAACGATCGGTTTTATTTATTTACTGTCAACAAAATTGAAAAACTAAAATTTTAGTTTACCATAAAGCATTACAATAAATAAGAATATGATTTGCAAACTGAATTTTATATTTTAATGCCCAGTGCATGGAAGTAAATCTAAGGGTTAATCCGGCTAAAGCAATCATTGTGCCATTTACCAGAAAGAGGAAAATTAATCTTAAGCCTCCCACGGTGGAAGGCACAGGGATAGAACTATCCTCAGAGACGAAATATTTGGGGGTATTCCTTGATAAACGCCTTACATGGAATTCCCATCTAAATAAAACGATGGAAAAAGCAACGAGTGCGACTTGGACCGGTCGCCGGCTTTTTGAGAAAACATGAACCTAAAATGATCTCATGGTCATACTAGGTAGTTGTAAAACCCAAAACAACCTATGCGGCCTTAATATGGTGGCCAAAGACAGAGCAAAAAATAGCCAGAACCAAACTAAACAAGATAGAAAGGCTGGCCTGCCTGGGAATCACAGGGGCAATGAAAACATGCCCGATGGCAACGATGGAGGCGCTAAAATAAAATCAATAAATAAATAAACCTCAGGCTGCTTCACATTCACATTATGAAGGAAGCGGCCAACAGCGCAATAAAACTCAAGCTATTGGGATCGATTAACAATGATAACCCCAGGGGCCACCTGAAGATTTTAGATCTTTTTTGGAAATGATCCTCTAAGGGATGGACCATCGGACCTAACGCTTAAAAAGTATAACCTCAATGTACCCTTCAAAACAAAAATAGAGAGCAGGTAAATAAGGGTAAATAGGAATACTCACGCCGAAAAGGGAATCCTATAGTGGTACACTGATGGATCAAGAATCGAAGGCTTCTCGTGACTGCGAATCTGGGGACCAAACTGCCAGATATCACTCCCACTACACAGCAGCCCTACCATTTTCCAAGCAGAGATCCTGGCAATTGAAACCTGTGCCAGACACGAAGGGTTCTAAAATGAGAATACTAACAGACAGCCAGGCGGCGATCAGAGCGCTGACAGCGTACACCATTAGTTCCAAATTGGTGGCGAATTGTCTGGAAGTATTAAACTCACTATCAGAGCGAAATAAGGTAACTCTAGTAATCAGGACATGAAGGAATATCGGGAAACGGAAAAGCCGATGAGCTGGCCAAAAGCGCAGCTAGCTCTCCCTTTATTGGACCAGAACCCCTATGTGGGACTAGCAAAAAGCCAAATTTCGAATGTGAGTACGCGCTGAGAAGAAAACGAGTGAGCGCGAAATTGGGGAAGCCTCGATTAAGGCAAAGAGGTTTATACAGCATTCATGTCAAAGGACTGAGAAACTCATTTTATTAAACAAGCCTGAACTAAAGATCATCACAGACTTATATACAGGACACTGCCAATTAAAGTATCACCTGAAAAAGATGGGTCAAATAGATGATGACGCTTTTTACTTCTGCGTTGAGGACGAGGCGGCAATAACACATTCTATGCTATTTTGAAGCTCTTGGTCAACAGCGACTGATACACCTAAGGGCTGCCTTTAGTACCCCAGAGGAAGTAGCAAAGGCGACCTCCCGTGACATAATAGCCTTCTATAAAGAACTTAAGGTGAGCGCGGATTAATGAAAAGGGTCAGTACAAAAGATCGCCTTTGGTCGCAGTAAACCCCCCCCCCCCCCCCCTTACAATACAATACTCTCATCAATAATACACTTTTTCATTTTTTAATAGTCCAAACAATATGGAATCTAAAAATAGTAGACTAGCCCTCCGATTTTCTTCTGAAATGAACTGTTTCTGGAAAGATCTGCGAAAAAACCTTTCAAATGTCGACACCACGGATTTATTAGTGGATTTCTCTTGTTCTATCTTTTGTTATTTTAGTAATAGAAAAAATTAAAAAAAGAAATATATTTTTCTGAGTATCAAGGCCATTTAGGGAAAGATTTTTGCTCCAGAGTATAAACTTTGTGTTATAAACTTATATTAATTGGCTCTATGTTGCTTTAGTTTTGACCGATACTTTATATTCAATCAAAACGTTTTTGTCGTAAACTATATGTATTACTCGTTTTTACCAACGTAAAACTTGGTAAAACGAGTAAAAATAGCTTCATATGTAAGGGTCACGGAAAAACCAGGGAAATCCCGCTTGGTCTTGAATTAGTAAATTAAAGATTCTAGCATATCTTCTCAGCAGCAAGGGTGTTTGTAAGGACGAGCAGCAGTATGATAACCTGGAAATAGCGTCGAATGTCTGTGGTAATAAATAACTCAGACGGATCGGCACAAACAGTTTTGTTCGTAATTAAGTGCTGAAAGGGAAAAACAATAACTGAACCCATTTTGACAAGTACGATTCACATTTTGTGCAATTCTAAGAAGGGAAGAATAGGTTCCCTGTGCATGGCCATAAAGTCCTTCGCACATGTGCAATGAACAAAATAGGAAACAGGCACCTTCTTAATTGAACATGTCCTAGCATGCGCATAGTTTAGGCGCCAAAGGATTTAGTTATGACCAGGTTAGAGGTATAAAAGGTTAGGCAAGATTCGGAAATGGGGATTATCGCGGAGTACTCATTACTTGGACACCATCGGGCGTGCTGTTGAGTTGTGTCCTGCTGCAATTTGAATTTGAGAGTTGTAGTCTTTACACATAAGAGTATATGACGATACGCAAGCGGAAAAGATCAAATGTAGGATGTAATCGGCTACCACCAAAGTGCCGTATACTATTTCATGTTAGCAGTGCGAGAGACACACAATTAGCAAATGAATAAAGGATAATTTCATGCAAAGTGCTTATAAAAGAAGTCTGATATAACTTAGGTCTTTTTCCGGATGCGTGATATAAAGGTAAATAAATAAATCATGTTGAAAAAACCACATATAAAGATGTCTATGCGTTTATACATATATTTATTTATTTATTTAATCGGTTTAATTCCCAAAATCCGAAATCTAGTAATTAGCTTCGACATAACCGAATCAATCATTTTTTGCAAACCCACAATATAATTAGGCCTTTTGTTACGGAATATGAGCTGCTGAAGTTATATTTAATTACTAACTCCACAGACGCTCTAAATAAAATACAGCCGACATTACAATTGTGGCTGTTCATTCTTAAATGGAATGATTTTGAAAATCATAGATCCAGTAACTAGTTTTGTTTTTGTTGATTTTTCCAAAAATATTGTCATTCCTCTTTCGAACTTGCTGGAATCAACAGTTTGTTAAATTTATTCTTATTATAAGAGCCTTAAAAATTCCCTGATGACGTATTCATCGCTCTCACAACCTTGAAGAATTAGAAAAACAAAATGAACGAATCATTACATCCAAATAAAACCAAGATTCATGCGTACGTAATTTGTTAACCTTTTGAAACTTAAATTGAAATTGAATTATCGGAACTTCAATTGTAAAGTATACACAAAAAGGAGTTATTGATTTCAGAATTTATTCAAATATTAAAAGTCGAATAAATTGCAATTTCGATTAGAAGATCATACGATGAGGATACTGTGTAGACCTCAGGCTAAACATGCTCTTCAAGTACTTAGTCAGGTATTTGGCTTCCTTATGAACTTTAATTGCCTTCAACACGGCTGCGTCCACCTCCTTCTGGTCCTTCTTACGCTGTTCACTCGGTACAAATTTTTCCTTTTTGGTGGCGAAAATATCTCCTTCGGTATTTTTAGCCTTTTTGTTTAGCTTGCGACTAAAGTATTTGTCGTTGATATGCTCAGGGATAGTTACATTCTTAAGATCAACCCTAGTCTTGCAAGCGACGACGTACCTCTGTGAAATCCTCCTCAGGGGGCAGGAATTGATGCTGAATGGACCAGTTACGAGAAGCATTCCAGATGACAGGGCCTTCAGAAGAACGACACGCTTCCCTTGATGCCGTCCAGCTAAAAGGATAAGCACACGTCCTGGTTTTAAGGAACGGCGAATATATCGTGGATGACGACTGAAACTTCCACGTGAAGGGCGCTTCTTGACTCGAGCCTTTGTTGGGTAATTGGCCTTTGCCTTCTTAAGGAAAACCACACGCACTTTGCCATTGTTTTGTCCTCCAATCTTCTTAACTTTTGAGATTGGCTTTTTCACTTTCTTAACAACAGGACGTTTCACTCCCTTAAGACGCCACAGCGCCCTGCGTTTATACATCTGCAATGAATAATTTCTAAACTTAATTGCAGTTTCTTTACATGAGATATCATTTAAAATCCGTTTTTTCAAAATAAAGGAAAACATTTAAGCAGCCGTTTAAATAACATAAAATTGAGGCAGATGGCCGCCATCGCATTTGCAAAAAATTAAAATACTTTTTACATAAGTAGTAATTCACAGGTACCTGGCTTTTGGAGTAACGCATAATCCCACCTCCTAAGTATTTATTTAAGGGATGTTTATTCTTCTTTTTGCCCGAAACATCGGGTTTTTTAACTTTTTCCGACGGTGCCATCTCCACAAACACGTGTACACCAAAAGATATTTCAGTGAAAAGGGTGGTTAAGCCACAACATAGTACAAAGATTCGATACCAGAGGCGCTCACAACATTATGACAGCCGGTCATTTTGTTTTCTTGTAGTTTATTGCATTACACTGTTAAATACCTGCCATGTTTATATGAAAGGTAGTGCAATGTAAGCCCAATAACATATGCAATAAAAATGAATTATTCAATTTTCCGTCTTAAATGAGACACTTTTAGAGAATTCTCCCCTAAGGAGAATTCATATAAAGACCACAGCTCTGTCTATTTCTTACGCATAATGTAAGATAGACACTTTCAAAAGGCGGCAAATTCAAAATTGCATTTATTTTTAATGTATTCTGCACACTAAAATGAAATGCCCCTAAACGTACCATAAAATCTGGAATAATTATCGGCAAAATTATCAGTTATGGAAGTACGGTTTGCATCATAAAACAACAGTTGAAGTCAAAATTTGTTATTATAGCAGCAGGAATATCTGGTAGCAATAGATGTCTCAAATATTTTCAGTTACAATCAACTATTACAATAGTTTAACGATGACCAACAGATGGCTTTAGCATTTTGTGCTACAATTTTCAGTTTATGTGGACATATAAGTAAAATGTGAAGCTCAGCCAAAGCCAGAAATAGTGATTTATCTATTCGTGTCACACCTAAATTTCCAACTGATTGGAGGTCGGCGCATTTTTGTAAAAAAAACTGAAAACTAAACTCTGCATAGCATAAATTGGTTAGTGACAAATTAAAATCGCAATGAAATCTCCAGAAAAATTAATTCAAACGGGATTTTTTATATTCTAGGGATATTTCAGTTCTATAAAATTAAAATCAGAAGAACTATAGGAACTTTTATTCCATATAGGCCAAAAATATTAAAGAATTTCTGGTGAAAGTGCAGTAATTTTTCGATTCTTCGGAACCAAGTGTTCTCCCGCTGTATACTTTGCAAGTGATCTGGGGCTCGTTTGTCCTGTTGAGTTAGTTTAAAGTCAAAATATGTACATGATTTGTTTCAAGATGTGGTAAAATGTATCGCATATCAAAAGAATAGGTAATTTTATACTTTCGCGGTCCCCTCGTTTTTTGGCTCTAGAAAATCGAAAAATCATCCGATTTCGATGAATTTTTTTTTAAAATCTTCGTTTTTACGGCGGATTTATGAAAAAAATTATAAGAATAAAAAAAAATGAAAACTTATATTAGTTTCAGGGCTTTAAATGTTCATGAAAATGCACTCATTCACGTATACTTGTTGATAACTTTTTTTCAAGTAATCAAATGAAGTTGTTATATTTTTTTTCATAATCTACACAGAAAAACGAACAAATTGAAAAAAAAAATTTATACAAAAATGTTGATTTATCATGTTTTTACAATCAAACATAATAACAATTTCTCTTAAAATTTACCTTTTCTCACATATAATCGTGTGTACCTTTTTTATTAAGTAATCATTAATGTTATACGTAAGTCAGCTATTTGATTAACATTGTAGTCACTTTTTACGCATTTTTATGTTTACACACTTCTCCGCATTAAAATAATGCATTTTGGAAAACTGGGATTTACAGTGTAAGGTTGACTGTTAAAGAGAATTGGAGTGGGGCGGGGGGGGGGGGGGGGGGTGTTTAAAAAGCAGACCAAATGTGAAAATTGGTTTGCGTAGGGCATCTAATTAGATCACAAGAAAATATACTAGACAAAGGAAGGTTCGCAAATAAGTACGTCCATGTTTCGCTGTGATAAACTTACTGTTTTTGTTATAAATTGAAATTACTTTGTTTTTTAAGTTGTGAAAATATATTAAGCAACTATATCTATTAGTTTCATGATTAAAAATTTATCTATTAGTGTAATAATTAACAATGGTGTGTTCTAATTGTGAAATGACCCTTTTTGAGGCACTTTCAATGTTCAATGACTTTAAACAAACAATACAATTTCTTATAAATCATGGTGCGATAAAGTCAAAGGTATTTTGTGGGAATTGTGGTAAATTATGTGAATTAAACTCTACAACTATGTTTTGGCAGTGCCGCAGAAAGAAAAAAGTGACTGTAAATAAACGTGCAAAACTCGAACGATGTAATTTTAAGTTGTCAGTTCGTACTAATACTTGGTTCCATAATTCTTCGTTGAGTTTTGAGAAAGTTTGTTCAATAATTACCCAATATTTACTCTTAAACCCACCTCACGCACATTATTTACAAAATGAGTTTAAGATATCACCTAATACATACAATGATTGGGCATCTTACATTAGGGAAATATGTGAATATTGGGTTTTTAAAAACTGTAGTGAAAAAATTGGTGGTCGGCGCCAAATTGTTGAGATCGATGAGGCTAAATTCGGACATAGGAAGTATAATAGAGGAAGAGTTATTGAGGGAAAATGGATTTTTGGAGGTATCGAGAGGAAGTCAAATTTATTTTTTATGGAACCAGTAATGGATCGGAGTAAAAAGACATTGTTGGAAGTGATCAACAAGAAGAATTAAGCCTGGGACTACGATAATATCGGATTGCTGGAGGGCTTATGATTGCTTAAATGATGAAGGTAATTATCAATTTTTTATTTTAAGTATATTTTCTGGATTTTTTGGAACAAAAATTTATTGATACGATTATACTAACTGTTCTGTAAAATTTATCAACTTGTTTATAAATATTTCAGGGTTCAAACATTTAACAGTGAACCACACTTATAATTTTGTTGACCCGGATAGTGGAGCTACTCATACTCAACATATTGAGAGAATTTGGAGAACAGCACGAGCCAGTATTCCAAGATTCGGATGCAAGGAGGAGAATATGCTAGGATATATTGCAGAATTTATGTTTAGATTAAGATATAGCAATCACTGTCACAGATTGCATAATTTTTTTATTTTTTTACAAGATTTTTTTGAAGATAATATGAGTAATTGATTAATTTTTTTTTTTTTGATTATAATAAACAGTTAATCTCCTTTATTTTTGTCATTTTGAGATCATTCATTAAAAATTTTATCTTTTTTTTGTTGAAAAAACAAATAAATTATATTTGTTTGCCATTAAACATGAAAATATCAAATTTTGAAGTCATAAATATTATTTTAAGTTACTTAACATTCAAGTATTATCAAGTTGTACATAATTTTTTTTTGTAAATATTAATTTTTTTTGTATAGACCAAAGAAATAAGTATAATTTGATTATGTACATAGATTTTATGTACCCTTATTAACAATAAAAGTTGATTTTGTAAAAAATTGATAAATAAACATTATTGTGAATTTTTTTTTTTCAAAATATTCGTTTTTTTTTTTAGATTAACAACAAAAACATATGAACTTTGTTTGATGCTTAGCACAAATGTTATGAACGATTATATCTCAAGAAGTGCATTTATGACCACATTTAAAGTCATAAAACCATATAAAATCTTCTAGTAAGATATTTTTTATATTTTCTCACATAAATTCATCGTAGAAACGAAGAGTTTAAAAAAAAAATCATCAAAATCGGATGATTTTTCGATTTTCTAGAGCATTTATGATAACATTGAAAATCAGAAAACCATATGAAATCTTTAAATGTAATAAAAAAATGAATAAACAAACATTTTAAAAATTTTTTTTTTTTTTCAAAATTTTCGTTTTTTTGTGTAGATCCGCCGTAAAAACGAAGATTTTAAAAAAAAATTCATCGAAATCGGATGATTTTTCGATTTTCTAGAGCCAAAAAACGAGGGGACCGCGAAAGTATAAAATTACCCAAATTTTTCCTTGTTTTGCTATATAACTTTTGGACATTATTTGACCTATAAATGTGTGCGTATGCCGGATCACTTCACGGCTGGCCTGCCTAAAAATTGTCCCATTTTTGAGAAGTGTGTTAGAAGTCCGGTTTCTATAGTCAGTGGAAATCAAGTATTGACACTAGAACTACCGACGCGCAAGTCTGTAATTTTAACAACTTTCTGCACCTTTAATTTAATACGCTTTCAAATTTGATATTAATTATATCATTATTAATTACTAATAGAAAAAAGTTTTTAAAAATGTCGTAATTCTCAATTCTATTAAACTTTGGCATAATCAGATTAAAATACTGCACTCGAAATACCGAATCAAACGCTTTAAAATAGTTTACAAAACAAATCACAAATTAAATCAATCGCCAGAAAAATCGATGAAACAATTCGCTCTAATATATTTAAGATTTTGTGCTTCGCTTTTAGTCAAGCCAGTTCCTGGCAGCTTTTAAATTTGGTGGGCTAATTACACAAATTTGGCACCTAAAAGATTAAAAAATTCTCTTCTCTCTTTCACGGGTTAAAATTTATCAATCACGAATTTTTGAAAACATTTGGTAATCTGGCAGGGATAAAGTTTTAAAAGCATTTTTATGACATTAATAATAATTTTTATTAACATTCATTAAATATAAAGCAAATATTTTATAAATTTTTGTTCCGCAAATATAGGGTGTTTCAAATAGCGGGTTTATTTTTAAGAATAAATAAAATTTAGATGGCGCACTGAATTCATCTGGGTATTTTAACATTTAAGAAGTATGATGTATGACAATTTATAAAAATGGCTTCATACACGATACAACAACGCGTTAAAATTATTGAATTATTTTATGAAAATCAGTGTTCTAAACAACAGCTTATTTTTCTCAAAAAATCGTATTTTCCGATGAGGCACATTTTGAACTTAGTAGCTATGTTAATAAACAAAATTGCTGGGGTAAGGAAAATCCACGAATTATTCATGAGAAACCTATGCATCCTAAATGAGTTACTGTTTGGTGTGCATTATGGTCAGGTGGTGTAATTGGACCTTACTTCTTTGAAAATGCTGCTGGTGAGGCTGTAACTGTCAATGGTGATCGATATCGTCGAATTTTTGTGGCCTGAGTCAATAAATATTGATCTAGAGGATATTTGGTTTCAACAAGATGGGGCTATCCCTCAATTTTCACAAGAAACAATTGATTTATTGAGAGAAAAATTTCCTGGACATGTAATATCAAGAAACGGTGATGTTAACAGGCCACCAAGATCATGTGATTTAACACCGTTAAACTATTATATGAAAAGTCAGGTTTATAAAAACAATCCACAATCGATTTCTGCTTTCAAAAATGAAATTATTCGTGTCATTGGTGAGATAGAGCCTCATTTATGTCAAAATTTCATTGAAAATTTTAACAAAAGAGTAGACGTCTGTAAAGCTGCAAGAGGAGGCCATTTGGCAGATATTATTTTTCGCACATAAATGTCATAGCTGATACTTCAATACCAATAAAAAGTTTTTAAAAATGAATGCAAATTATTGTTTAATTTTTTCTTAAAAAAAAATCGCGCATTTTGAAACACCCTATATTTAAATTTAAATATCTTTGTCAGCATTCAGCAATTCCGCATTCAAAAAATCTGCGGAATCGCCCCATCTATGCAATGCGATAAAAATAGACAGCGCTATATAAATTTCTACATATCTTCTTTCGTCTATCTCAGGCAGTAGGTTGTCAAATTGGCGGACGCTTGAGACAGGAGGTTGAGCGGTCCATTTTATATACAGCGTGACCAAATTTGTGGTTAGGAAGTGAATTGGCTTAAAAACAAACTTTTCTTTGACAAATTCAGTTTTATTGATACCAATGTAAAGTAGAAATATTGGGGTTAATAATGGAATATCTATTGTCTTGGTCTGTTGTCAACAACAGTGCCGTGAGCCTCGAATTTAGCGATTAAATTACGCACAGCGGTCTTAGAAGGCGCCTGATTACGAGGAAAAGCTGCTCGAATTTTACGAAGTGATACAGTAAAATGTTCACCATTTCGATAGAAAATTTTCATAATTAAAATTCGTTGTTCAAGAGTGTAGCTTTCCATGGTTAACATTTCCCAAGTTTTTGCTAAATAAATGTCAAATGATGACAGCTCAATTATTGACATTTCATCATTTGACAGCCTATTTACTTCCTAACCTCAAATTTGCCCACCCGATATATTTCTGTGGACACCCTACTGCCTAAAATAGACGAGAGAAGATATATAAAAATTTATATAGCGCTGTCTATTTTTATTGCATTCCGCAAAATGTTTGAATGCGGAATTGCTGACCTAATGCGCAAGAGACGAAGAATACTGTGTCGCACGGAAATTATAAATTGTTCTGTATTAAAAAAATGTTTGGTCATTTGATAGTTCTCGACAAAATTGTCAGAGAATATCTGTAACGGCAATTCAGCGCTCTGAAATATCTCTGACATTATGGACCTTTTAATTGACGTCATTTTATGACATATCACTGCCTGAGAGGTAGCAATAATTTTACCGGCCGTTTCAATAGGAAATCGTGTACATGAGCGGTCCGTTGTATAGGTATGCTTGGTAGTCATAAACAAAAAGAAATAATCTTTGACATTTTCCCTTTGCTTTGTTAGTGTCAAGTAAATTTAGACATGGCGCAGCACGTGTGTGAAGGTTCGGTTTTTGAAAGGCGTCTACGTCCAATTTATGGTATTACAACGTACTATTTATGGAATTATCAAATTTGGCACTATCTTGAAATAATAAAAGCCGCACTTCAACTTTCCTGAGTGTACTAATTGCAGTGTTCACAAGTATTTCCCGTGTCTTGCAGACTCCTTGGAAGTTGGTAACAACAAAAAAGCTCTGCAAGAAGTTGAAAAATTACTCAAAAAAACACCGACACTGACTTGTGCCAGGGCATTAAAAGCACTATCTCTTTTGCGGTTGGGGCGGGAGGAAGAAAGCAATGCTTTGCTTATGACACTTTCTAAAGAAAAACCTAGTGATGATGCTACCCTTCAAGTGCTTACGTTTTGTTATAAGGAAATGGAGCAGCGTAAGAATATCTGTGAATGTAGCTGCTTTAATTGGAATGTTTAAAGGGTCCTTTCTTTCATGTGAAAAGTTGAAAAGATCTGCGAACTTTATCAACACGCAGCTAAACAAACACCCGGTAATGAGGAAATTTTGGCGCACCTCTTTATCTCTTATGTGAGACTCAATGATTACAAAGCACAGCAGGCAACGGCATTGCAACTATATAAAGCTAAAGCAAAAAATCCTTACTACTTTTGGGCTGTTATAAGTGTAGTGCTGCAGGTAACGCCTGTTAATCTCAATAGACAATCTTTGCAGATAATAATCTTTACAGGGTGTTCGTGGTCCGGAAAGTTTAATACCAGAGAAAAGGAAACTATATTTAGCCCTAGCACAGCGGATGGTGGACAAATTAATTGCAGAAGATAAGCTAGACGCAGAGCAAGAAGTTCAGCTCTACATAAACATTCTAGAGGAGCAAGGAAAACACAAAGAAGCGCTTGATTTTATGGAAGGTTCACTATGCCAGAAACTGTATCCAGGAGCACCAATATCCATGAAGATTGAACTTCTAAAAAAACTAAAGTCATGGAAAAGACTACATGCTTTGGTGAAAGAGCTTTTAATTGAAGAGTAAGTTATTGGATCTAAAATATAAATTTATGCTCACCCACGAGCGAATGTGCCTTGAGATGCATATTGGAGAACGAAAATCTTTGTTTATAACAAACTATACACTTTCTAAAAACCGAAAAATTGAAATTGGAATCGATTTATCAATTATATTAATATTAATTTCTCATAAAAGTCTTATCATAGAGCAAAAAGATTAATTAGCCATTACTTCCAATTTCACGTATGAGTAAGGATGATAAGTAATTTAATTATTGAACGTTAATTACTACAACGTAAAGTCAGGGATAGAACATAAGTTTAAAGGGCCGAACACAACTTCTTTCCTGTCCCTGTCCGTCCTGTTCCGTTCGTTCCATTATTTAGTAGTTGCAGAAGGAGTAATTTATTCGAGCTATTGTGATATGTAATTTTGCATTTTTGTGTTATCTATATATTTAATAGAGCTCTGAATTTAGTAATCCTACACACAGAACACAAGCCTAACTACTTAAAAAAAATACATAGGCACGTTTATTATTTTGAATTTCGTAGTTCTAGCATTGACAGTTTGGATGAACGGTGATATGTCAGGACGTTTTTACACGACTGCGTCAGAAGGAGGGTAATATTTTTAGGGTGTATGTATGTAAGTATGTCTATTTATTTGGCACGTCCTGTAACCTAAACCTCTTAATGGATTTTAATAAATAATGTGTCGATAGGTATTTCTTAGCCGTGGCAATACTAGAGGTTATACAATTTTGAGGATAAAAATAAGGCTGCCATTTTTGTCGCTTGGATTTTGTTTATTTTCAAACGCACGGATATTGGAATCATAAAAGGTCTTGATGAAACGAGTTTAAATATATACATATTTATGTAATATACAGTGGCGGCCACAAACTTAAGAACATGAAGAAATTTCAAAATTTACTCGCAAACTTGCAGCTTATATTCATTGCTTTAAAAATCTAACGGTACTATTTGAATAAATGAAGCCCGCACTCATAGAAAATAAAAAAAAAATTCTCATTCTGTAGCCAAACGTCAAATTTGCTTACTTTAAGTCGTCACTAGTTGGTTTTTGTGCGGACATATACTTAAGAACAAAGTAATTTTGAATAAAAAAAAAGGTTTAATTGATCTAATTTTCAGTCTAACTGAGGTAGTTGGCATATTTTATTGCTTTACATTATTTTTACATTATTATTAATAATTTTAGTAAAACTTGCATAATGAGCAAAGCTAAAAACATCACACCTGAAAAACGGTGCGAAATAAAAGTTTTACGTCAACAAGGCTTAACATTTCGCGCTATTGCAAGACAGCTTGGATTATCTGTTTCGACTTGTTACGGTGCTATCAAATATATTGAAGCTCACGGTACAACAAATAAAATTAGTCGTAAGAAAAAACCACGAAAGACCGATGAGCGGACAGATCGAATTATTCACCGATTGTCAGAAGCTGATCGTCATAAGACTGCTGTTGAAATTCATGCTGAAATCTCGCCTCATATTGACCGACAAATAAGTGTCCGTACAGTTCGCCGTCGCTTAAACGAATTTGGACTAATGGGGCGCATCGCAAGAAAAAAACCATTTATATCCGAGAAAAATCGTAAGGCACGAATAGCTTTCGCCAAGAAGCACATTAATTGGACTCGTGAACAATGGTCTAAAGTCATATTTACGGACGAATCGAAATTTAATAGGTTCGGTTCAGACCGCAAAAGTTATGTAAGGCGCAGAAAACACGAAGAATTCAATGTGCAATGTACGAAACCTACTGTTAAAGGAGGGGGCGGATCTGTACTCGTGTGGGGTTCAATGAGCATAAACGGTACAGGACCTATCCATCGTATTACAGGACTCATGGATCGTCATGTCTATTTGGACATCGTAAAGAATGTTTTGCTACCATATGCAACAAACGAAATGCCTGAAGATTAGATCTATCAGGCTGATAATGATCCCAAACATACGGCACGGGTAGTGAAGCAGTTCTTGGAGGACGAGAAAATTAATGTTTTAAAGTGGCCAGCACGATCACCCGATCTCAATCCTATTGAGATGATGTGGATTGACATCGACAAGTCGATTAAAAAACAAAAACCCAAGAATATTGAGCAATTGTGGACCGCAATTAAAGATTCTTGGAACAATATTTCCGTTGACAGGTGTATTCGTTTGATTGACTCAATGCCAAATCGATGCAAAGAGGTGTTGCTTCTAAATGGACGAGCTACCAAATACTAATTATAATCAATGTAAACTTTATAAATAAATGTGAAATTTGCTTATATAACTTATTTTTAAAAATTTGTTTTTAAGTATCTGTCCGTTAAAAAATCGTTGTGTGCAAGAAAAATTGTAATTAAATATTAGCTACTGGAAACAGTTGGTCAAGCTTTTGTAAATTTAAAGTACATAATACTTTAATACTATCAATATATAAATTTTTTTTTCAATAAAGATCTTTAGGAATATAAAAATAGCACTAATAAATTAAAACCAAGTGGTGTTCTTAAGTATGTGGCCGCCACTGTATGATAAATATCTCGATGTGGATTGAAGTAAAATTTAGTAATTTATAACAGCTGGTACTTTGCTCACTTCCGTTTTCATATATATAATATCCCTGTTCGATAGTTTAGCCGTGAAAAATTCTCGAAAATTAAATTTAATTAGATCCACTTTTTGTCCTTTAAAACCCCTATCCTAGTAACCTTACATCATCGTATAGCTTATTTGCTTATTATTTGCCTTAGAATACATCAAACTTCACTGAACAAAAAAAAACACTGCAACAATAGCTGAAAAGAGAAAAACATCAAAATCAATCCATTTAAGTTTTAGCATTTAGGTTATATTTATATGTATATGTATAGTAAATTTTATTATTTGTTTTTGAAGTGTAATTGAAGCTGTGCTTGGTACTTGGAAAATTCAATTCATTTATTCATATCTATGTAAAATTGGATCATTGCAATATCGAAATTCCCTTACGCTTCACTTGCAGGTCAGCGCCCACGAACTTTTCGCTACTTTTGTGCTCTGACACTCGATCAAATGGCTAAGTGCGGAGGCAGCGTCATATACTTATGAATTTACAAAATGAAAGGGACGGAAGATCAGACCTAAACAAAAAAAAATTGTATTGCAGGGGGGGTATCTTGTATGGCTATCTCAATAGTTTGCGAATTACAGGGTGATTCGCAAACTTCAATTTTTTATGGTATGCACACCCCTACTTTATTTGTATCTTTTAATCTACTCAACACAACACATTACACATATCAACAAAATTCACCATTCACTGTGGGTACACTTACATCGGAAAATCGGAAAATTGTTTTTGATTTCCCGGGAATACTAAAGGAGATTCCCAAATCTAAGGGTACCCCAAATAAGGGTATTTTCGTGAACTTTCTAGAGGTTACCAGAAACTTGAAGTGTGACTTCAAATAGGACGGATCCGCGGTCAAGAACATTGTAAGATTCTACCGCCGTTGAACAGTAAGTAATCAGCATCGTCAGGCCTGAAATGAGCCGAGACGAGTCGCAAGACGATTAGGAATCCCTTCACATGCAGTTTGTAAGGTTCTTCATTGGGAAAAATTACATCCTTATCATTATATCCGAGTACAAGAATTTCTAGAAGGAGATTCCGAAAGAAGATTAGAGTTTTACACTTGGCTTGTGGGATGGGAAATGGAGAACAGGGAATTCTGTGGACCGGTGAATCGCAATTCACTAAGGATAGCATCATAAACTTCCCCAATCTTCATACTTGGTCAGATAATAACCCACATAGGACAAGGGCGACATCAATTCAGCATAAATTCAATGTCAATGTTTAGGCTGATATCATCGCGAATCATTTAATAGAACCATTCATTTTTTCGCAATTGCTTAGTGGCCATATTTGTGTGGACTTTTTGAAGAATACACTGCCAGAATAACTTGAACACATCTCTAGATAATATATGGTCAATGTTTTACCAACACGATAGAGCATCAACGTATACTGATAACATTGTGAAGGTAAAATTAAATGAGCAATTTGTTGAACGCTGGATTGGACAAGGTGGAACAATTCCTTGACCTGCTTACTCCATTGGACTTTTTCTTATGGGAAACGATGAAGGATGCAGTTTACTGAAATTCTGTTAACACAAAGGAATTAATTAACAGAATTGAGACGGGCGACGAAAATAGGGAAGTTTTTGCTTACAATACACCTTAAACAGGAAGTTAAAAGGAGATTATTGGCATGCATCGAAAGTGGTGCGGGACATTTTGAGTAGTTTTTATGGGATATTAGCATTAACTTAAATCGATTTTTAATCAAACGAAAAACATTTTAGGGTTAACTTTAGTTTAATTTCTTTAAAACTCGATTTTTTTCATATTTACCAAATGTTTTCCACGAATAAATTTCCATATTTTTTCTCTACTTGGACATGTACCTTGTTGGAAAGCTAATAAGATGTGTAATCCGGTTAAAATAATAAATACGTGTGTTAACTTCACGAATTTCGGAGAAAATGTGAGGAAAAGTTTAATTTTGATGAGATTTGTCATACCAGGGAAAATTGGAATTTTCAAATCACCTTGTAATTCCCAAACGGTTGAGATGGCCCCTCCTCCATTATCTTAGCATACATTTTTTTGTTTTCCTGGGTCAGAATTGTCATCTCACTTATTTTAGCATATCCACTAAAAAACGCCCTCTATATAACATATACGGGATGATTCGTAAAAAAGTGTTTCAACATGTGACAATTGCTTACAGTTTTGTGATCAGCGTTCACATTGAGCAATTTTATCGTAACATCTTTCCTTCGCCCCTTTTTGTTAACGGCTGAAATATTTTCGTGTATGCAGAGAGGTGAGCTCATATAAAACATATTAATTTCTGTACGAAACACAATAGGACGATAAGTAAGGGTTTAATAAAAAGTATCTCAGTATCTCACATGTTCGAATTAGTATCGTCAGGCAAAATTTTGAAACAAGACGAATCGTAAGACGATTAGGAATGTCTTCATCTACAGTTTGGAAGGTTGTTCAGGTTCAGGTTCTTCATATGCCAGTACATGGACTACTAGAAGGAGTTTCAATTTTGGGCTGGTATCATTGCCAATCATTTAGTAGGACCATTCATTTTGCTTCAAGTGTCCATAATAAAATTTATGAGGACGTTTTGGAGAATACACTGCCAGAACTACTTGAAAACAACTCTCTGGATAATATAAGGTCAATATTTTACCAACACGATGGAGCACCAGCGCATGCTGGTTAAATTGTGAAGCTAAAATTAAATGAAATGTGCGCACTAGCTGCAGCTGGATACCGGACTACGAAGAAAGTATTTGTATATCGAATATTTATCTAAGTCGAAAATCAGAGATATTGTTCTTTTCTTTATCCATATGTAGACTCTAATCTATTCGTTTCATAGTACATAAATTATTTATCTGCTACCTAACCAACAAAATATCAAAACTGAAATGTGACTAGTGAGAATAAAAATGAGAAAATAAAAAAAAACACATTCCCATTTAAAATACACAAAAACTAATCAAAAAAGCTCATTTCTTTGCCCTCATAAAGTATCCTTAATACTTGTGGGGTGAATTCACATACCTAATTCTTGGTTTTGCATACTTAAAAATAAAAGAGTAAGGCGCTCGTTGCTTTTATTTTTAGTCACACAAACAAGGATTATGTGAACTCACTGACTCACTGTTTATTTTTGATTCGATTTCATTTTCTCAATATTTTTAAAAGTGTTATTATTATTCTTTGTTTATTATTTTTCATAGTATTTTCTATATATTTCTAAAATGCAACACCAGAATAAATATATGACTGATTTTTTTTTTTTTTTTTTTGTAAGACGTGACCGATGGGATTATTACAAAGAGTATCTGACAAGCTGCTTTGAGCTTTGTAAACTCAAATTAACCGAAGGTGATAATGTGATATCAGTACTAGACGAATGCCACGATTTCCTATGTCAGGTAATTTGAAACTAAACTTGAATATCATCGATTAGGAGCAAAATCATTCACTTCTATACACAGCTAATAGAATCGGGTAAGCGAGTTCGAGGACCGTATCTTGCACGTTTGGAACTGCATAGACGAATGACTGAGAATAATATGAAGGCAAACGATCTTCTAGGTGAATTCAAAGACTTGGTTTTGGAATATTTTCGATTATTTGGACACAAAGCTTGTTGTACGAATGACATAGCTATGTTTCTAAATAGTACAGAACTTCAAGATCGACTAGAATTAGCTTCTAAACTTCTAAGAGAGTCTGGAATTAGTTCTACTACATTACCGCAAAGCGTGAGACAAGATTTTAAATTTTAAATGGTTTCGATTTATTTCCTACGTCTTGTAGCGTGAGCAAATGCAAAAACATATTTGTTCGCTGCAGTTATCAAGAATTTGTGGATCACACATTGGCCTCGGGTCGGAACACCTTTTGGCATTGTACACAGCTCTTCGGTTACACTACGAGCATGGACTCAGCACTTTTGGTAATAATTTGCTTCCAACAGATATGGGGCCTTCGGATGCATATGCTCTTTTAGCAGGTAAGCAATATATTTAAAAAAAGTTAACGCTTAAAATTATATTTTTCCAGCACATGTGATGTATGATGTTTCTTTTAAAGAAAATAATGCTAAACACCTCTTAGAAGCCCTCTGTCTACTTCATTACGTCCTTAATAACAGTCCAAGTAACTTTCATGCAAAGTTACTATGTTTGAAAATCTATCATTACCTTGGTTGTGGTCTTGGCGCTCAGCAGATATACGAGTCCTTAGATATTAAACATGTTCAATTAGATTCCATGGGCTACTTGCATTGTCTTCTGTTACCAGGAACGGCACTCCCGTCCATCTCAAAAAACGTTTACGATGGAACTCTAAAATTCTTCACAACCAGTTATAAAGAACGATTGGAATACATAGCCATGTCTTACAAATTTGGATCGTTTTCCAAATTACAAGAGTTCATGGATTTCCGAGATCGTTTATCAAATAGCCTACACTATGCAACCTCCTCTGCTGAGGAGTTACTCTTGGAATTAGTTAGTCTTTCGGGGACTGTAGCGCAGAATCTAAACACATACAAGTTAATGAACATCAATCCACAGGATGATCGTATTAATTGGGATCAGCTGGCGGATAACAGAGATTTATCAGTTGTTATCAGCTGGAATCCAATAGATATGGTGGAATATAACGCCGAAGATAGTTTTGATCAATACCTAGAGTCATTACGTATCCGATCCCATATTCTGCGGCTTGTATCAGCTATGGTAGATCTATTCCACATCACTAACAAGGAAAGAAATGAGAGCTGTGTTAAAGTGACTGCCAAGGAGACTTTAGAACTTCTTATGCAATCATGGAATGACTTGTTCCAAAGATTACAGTCAAGAAGTTATCTTAAGCCATCTAATCAATTTCTAGTCAATTTACTTCCTTCCCATCTTCACGTTCTTCTGGAAATGCCCTACAATAAGTTTTTCAGTTATCTAACTCAATTGCTGATCGATTTGTATATAGGAAATAATCTTTGCTCTGAGAGAATCACTTCGTTGAACGAACTCGTTACTCTAGTAAGTAATATTTGCTGTGATTCTGTAAAGGACCATAATGAACTCAACGATGGTGTGTGGAACCGTAGGGATTTCCAAACAAGGATATATTGTGCAATTGAGGTCGGTCAATGAATAGTTTAATTTTGATTTTTCCTAAAATTAATTTTCTTCAGATACTCTCTTTGTATGCTTTCGTATTGTCAGTATGCTACGAAAAGTTCGCCACATCGCAGAACATCCAGGGGAAAAAGAACAAAAAGAAGGATACGAAACAGCAGATAACCGATGATTCTTTCCTCTCTACTGTTAGCGATAAAGATAAATTTCAATTTGTTGTGGACCTTATTAGGCACCTCAAGCAACAGTTCCAGAATTGTAACAACGCTATTGGTAAGTAACACCTAATTAATATAAAACACTATTCAATAGTTCAAAATTAATAAAAGAGTTTTAAATCTATGAATTTCCGGAATGTTATATTTTCGATATTGGTATTCGTTTAAACGCAGAGAGGTTTTATGAATAAAATAAAACTAGTGCCTTATCTTAAAAACAAAAATAATTATGTATTTACAATCAGATAACAGTAAGACAATATTTAGCAAGAAGTAAAAGGAAAACCATAATTAGAGAAATAAAATAAGAAGTACCAAAAACACCTAAATATTCGTTTAAACCCTAATGCATGTTCGCCTTATTTAGCTCGTCAATATGAAGACTATATTTACTTACCCCGGTTGCATCATCAGAGGGAATAATCCGTACCCGGTTATTGCCTCTTACCACCAAAGGCAGAATAATCCGCATGAAATCAACAAAAAAAGAATTAATTTAAAAAATTTTTCGATTTTTTAAGTAATCGCTTAATAAAAGCTGTGATGCAAATGGGTTAAACATGTAATAATATTTTGTATATCTTCAATTTTTATAACTTCAAATATCCGTAAGTTCGAAATCTCTCAGCTACAAAACTGCAGTCCGCAAATCATTTGCCGTCGAAATTATTGGCCTATACTTTCATCTTCCAGAACCACACCGAAAGCGTTTTTTTTTTATTTCGTCCCCAATATAACCATGGTATAGAAATACAAGGTATGTCCTACTTTTTTTTTTTTTTTGTTCAGTACCTTACCCTCTTATAATGCGCATCATGTCGAATGTGTTGAGTCGTAAAGATTCTTTGCATTAATTTACTATTAGCAAACTACAACACGGTTGCTACTGATAGTGATGTCAACAAAGCCTACATAAATAAACTTTTGTTAAGAGAGAAAAAATTGTTATACAAGGCCAAATAAAATAAAATAATCAGTTTTCAGTATATTTGGGTAAAAAATTCCAAGATATATCTCCAGAAGGATGAAAATCCAAAAACTTATCTAATTAGGTCTCTGGAATGCCTTGATCAAATCCTCAGTAAGTCTCCTGCTCTCCAGCATTACATATTAATTTTCGTTTAAGTTAAGAAGAGGGAAAATTCACCGATTTCAATGAAATTTTGAAGAAGCCTACCGTTTTGGTCTAAAAGGTAAGGATCTGAAGGAATTTCTTAGCGAACCAATATCGAAATATTCGGTTTTTAATTTAATGAAACTACACATGTATATTTAAAATAAGGGGAAACCTGAAAAATAACAATAATTAAATTTAAACAAACGTCTTTTTACAGACCAAAAAGAACCAAATTTCACACTATTTGTAGCCTTTAGACGTCTTTCTTGATTTGAACATTGCTTTCTTACTTCAAATGCTCGACGAAATTTGTCTGAGCTCATGGAGCGCTGTGTAATCATAACTCAAAAACACACCTTTGTAGTTTTGAAGAGTCTGAGCTAGTTAAGATACACGGGCTTGTTTTTGACTCACGCTCATCTCTGAACTAAAAAAGGAACGGACTTCATATACCCCTCTCCAATCGCATTTCGAAATCTATGATTTTATCTTCTCAAACATTGGCGAAAGCTGTCTAACCCTAATCCTATTGAAAATTTGTTTTATCAGCGATTTTAACTTATCATCCCTTGAATAGAATTTTAATACTATTAATTTCTATATGTAATCTTTTAACACTTATAACAGATCAGCTGTCTGTTTTGAATAATATGACCATAAGTAAAACACTTCAATGACAACTTTAAAAACTTAAAATACTTAAATTATTAGATCTGGTATTTGTAAACCTCTCTACAGTAATATCGAAATTAATACTTACCTCTTCTTGCCCATTAACACATATTAACCTTCATCATCTACCCTTAGAAATTAACTTGAATATTTGCATTAGTAATAAGTTTTACGATGTGGTTCATAAAGGTATTAGCACAGATAAATAATACAGATGCCTAGCTACTACGTTAAGAAGTCGAACCAATGCAATATTTCCGCTAGCTAAGTTTTCTACTCTTTAGCCAAGTAATGTTGCGGATCAATGTGTACAAAGCAGCCTAGTTCCTCAACAACGCTCACTCGTGAACTCTCAATGAAGAAATTAAGTGAATGGATCTCAAGAGCGCATGTAGTGGAGAGTGTAAGGTGTAATTTAAGCTTATGTAGGTATTAGAATAATATCTTTGAAAACTTCTAAAACAATTTCTCATTTATCGTCTTTACAAAATTTAATTAATTGAAGAATGTTTGTCAATATGAGGCATTAAAAAAATACCAGAGTAGAAAATTCAAAAAATTGTCCATAAGTTGACTTAATTATGCTCTTTTAAAAATACATTAATGCAAGGGGAATCGACACTTCCTCTATTTTGGTAAATCTTATATATTTTTACTTTTACTTATTTTACTCGACATTTTTATTCGAACGGTAATTGTCCATTATCCAAAGCATTGTTTCATACTAAAACTGTGATCATAACTTCGACTATACTTTTATTGTGCATATAGCAATCGTCCGCTTCTTGAAACCAGGTGGCAAAAGAAATGTTTGTAACTTCGATACACTTTTGAATAATTTTTATAAGAATGTTCAGCGAAAATTTTTTGGAATACTGAAATGTGGAGCTTACAGATTTCAAAAAAGTGATCGTTTGGTGTCACAAGGCAACTTGTATCCTTCGATTTTTTATATCTTTTAGTAGTTATTAGAATATTTGATAAATTATCATCCGAGTTTGTTTGTATCATACATTGCAATTTGCAATTTTCGCATAACACTTTAATTTTTCTCATCATTTTATAGCAGCAATACCCGGCAAAATATCGTATAGGTCATTTTCGTCTAAATTAATATTACTTTGCGACTTTTTCGTATTATCCGCAACAAAATGTTCGGAACAGCTAAGAAATCTCTTCCTGTTTCAAGTTCATTTATAGTAACAGTTTCAACACTTTCTTTATCAATAGCTTGGTCAATTAGATTTTCTAAGCAATCCTGATTAAATTTTTAATCGCAAATGTAGTATACATCTGAATGTATATTGCAAATAAATGACTTTTTCTTTCTCCTAATTGCAGAGAGTGGCTCTCCTGAAACATTAATCCACTTTTCAAATTTTTCGGTATCATTCTTTGGAAAGTTAAAAAGCGCCTTTCAGGATAATTTTTGGCAGTTGCCTGATCGTCAACGCACTATGCTTGCAATCCAAAATACAGTGGGATAAATCAGCTATGCACGCATGTGTGAATGATTGTTATGAAACATTTCGTTTACTTGCCTCTTCTCATTTGCACCGCTTTCACGGCAAAGATCATGAAGTACAAGATGTAACACTCTCTATACAAGTTCAAAGCTCTAACCCATATGCAATTTATAAAACTGCCTGGGGAAATTTTTCCCATTAGATAAAGCAGCAAAGAACTACTTATCTAAATTCCAATAAGAACGAAGGAGATTTTATTTATTTATTTATTTATTTAATTCGCTTAATACAAGCTACGTAACAAAAACAATTAAAGCTAGAATTAAATTAAACTTATAAGCTAGGGAAACAGCAGTAAGGGAAGGCAGGATTAGATTAAGTAAGCTAAGGAAAGGGAAAGGGGCCTAGAACAACAATTCAAGAGGAACTGTGGTGGAATTCGTTCCTAAGGGACGATTTAGAGAGATGGAAGTCGAAGGAGGGAAGGGAGTTGGCCATTCGAAGCATACGGGTGAGAGGCTCGGCAAGTCCGTAGTTGGTGCGGTGGTAAGCAGGGCGAAAGAGAGGGGCCGACCTGACATAGCGGGGGTTGGTGTAGAAAGAAATCCGCTGAAGCAGAGAAGGACAATCAATCTCCCCAGAAAGCAGCTGATGGATGAATGTAATATCAGCGAGGTCGCGCCGCTTCCATAAGGGCTGCAAGTCAATAAGCATCAAGCGGTTTTCGTATGGGGGAAGATACAGACGGTCAGCCCAGGGAAGCTCACGTAAAGCAAACCGAAGGAACCTACGCTGAACAGCTTCAATCCTGTTGATGCTTGTAGATTGGTATGGAGACCAAACTTGGCAAGCGTACTCGAGGAGAGGCCTGACGAAGGAGACGTAGAGGGATTTGGCAACATAGGGATCAAGGAACTCCTTAGACCAGCGCTTAACAAAGCCAAGTGCAGAGTTGGCTCTAGCAACCACACTGTCAATGTGATCACGAAAATTAAGTTCGCTATCACAAATGACACCAAGGTCGCGAAGAGAGGAAACATAGGGGATAGTTTCATCAGATAACTGGTAAACTCTGGGGGGAGAGGAAGGGCGTCTGCGGGAAAAAGTAATAGATTGGCATTTGGAGACATTAAGCGCAAGGGAGTTTTTGTGGCACCATATATTAAAGTTGTCAAGGTCGTCTTGAAGGAGTCGGGAGTCCGTGGGAGAAGATATCCGTTTAGTGATTTTCATGTCGTCGGCGTAGATAAAAAGATCCGAGTGCTTAATAATACACTCAACATCATTAATAGCCAGAATGAAAAGCAACGGACCTAAATGGCTTCCCTGGGGAACACCAGAATTGGCCACGAAATGGTTAGAGGATGAGGAACAGAAGAGAACCTTGTACTGGCGTTGATCAAGGTATGACTTCAACCAGGAGAGAAAAGGCTGATTGAATCCAAGGTAGCTGAGTTTGAAGATAATTAGTTTATGTGAGATTTTGTCGAACGCCTTGCTGAAGTCAGTAGCGATGACGTCGACCTCCTCACCGTTTTCCATGGCACATAGTGTTTTAGAGACGAAGTCGGTAAGGTTAGTAGTAGTTGACCTGCCTTTAAGGAAACCGTGCTGTGAAGGGGAAAATAAGGATTTACAATGAAAGAATAAACAATCGTATACAATTTTTTCGAAAAGTTTGGGTATGCAGGAGAGCTTCGCTATAGGACGGTAGTTGGAGATATCACTCTTACAGCCCTTTTTATGAATGGGGATGATAAAGGAATCTTTCCACCTAGAGGGGAAGATACCTTGGGCAATAGAAAGTTGAAAGATGTGGGTAAGAGGTTCAATCAAGTGTTGAGCACACTTTTTCAGAACGATGGCAGGGACTCCGTCAGGACCTGGGTTGTGATCATCAGCAAGAGTGTTGATGGAAGCAGCAACTACTGAAGAGTCAATGATGACAGATGCTAGGGTAGTCTGTGGGCAAGAGCGCATGAAGTGGAAGTAGGTAGCATCAGGCTCGGGAGAATGCTCACTGAAGGATTGACTGAAGTGTTTAGCGAAAAGATTAGCAATTACGCGAGGGTCGGAGGAAGATGTGTCGTCAAGTTTAAGTGTTGAAGGATAGCCGCTGGATTTTCTTTTGACGTTAATGAATTTGTAAAAGCGTTTAGGATCTGAGCGAAGAGTTGACTGCATATGTTCCAAATATTCGAGGTAAGAGGATTGGCTGCGTTCAGAGATCAGGGAAGCCACAGAGAGGTAATTGGACAGGTCGGGATCCGATCGAGTTAAGAGATAGGCCTGCCACAGTTTGTTTCTCTTGTTTCGAAGAGAGCGAAGTTCTTTATTGTACCAAGGGGGAGATGAGGCATGATCTCTACGAGGTTGGAAGGGAATAGACTGAGCTAAACAGGTAAATAGTTCGGTGTAGAAAGAGTCTGCGACATCTTCAACAGAAAGCAGTGAAACAGTTGAGAGGGAATGAAGGGACGATTGATCAAGTAGGTGATTTAATTTGCTAAAATCCCCTGCTCGGAAGTTGAGAGAGTAGGACGATTCGGAGTGAATATGAAGAAGGGGGGTTCAAGAGAAAAAGTGAGGAAGAGTGGGGGGTGATACTGGTCCAGTGTGGAGAGGAGATGAGCACTCTCGATGACAACCGAGTTGACAGGATCGGAAGCAAAAATCAAATCTAACTGCCTACCCAGATTGTTGGTTACACCACTAATCTGGTAGAGACCAGAGTCGGAGACGCGGTCAATGAAGAAAGTCTCTTTATCAGATAGGGTGTTGAGAGGGACATAATGGAGTTCGTCATCAGACCGGATCCATTGAAGGCGAGGGAGATTAAAGTCGCCAAGAACGAAGACTTCATCATTTGGACCAAGACTATTGAAGAGGAATCAATCACATCGGTGGCAATTTTATACGTCTCAAGCGGCTGGGAGGGACGAATGTAGACACAGAGTATATACAAGAATTTAGAAGTTAGAGAAATTTTGATGCAGACGAAATTACAATTAGAGGTGTTAGAGGAAGTAAAAAGGCAAGCGCCGAAACGATTGCGAACAGCAAGGAGGACGGCGCGGCCAGTAGGGGCTAAGTCATTATCGCTGGTGTCAGCACGAAAAACAGTGAAGTCTGCAGAAAATAATTCATTGCTATTTACGCTAGCAATTAAGTTGGTTTCTGTGAGCGCAAAAATGTCGTAAGGGAAGAGGAAGGAATTCTGGAAAACAAGAGATACAGCAGGCAGCCAAATATTTTCATCTACTTACAGTGTTGGCAATAAAATGCAGCGTTTTTTTTACTATGCATTGTTAAAGGCGGGACAAAGTCTCTGTTGCGCTGCGTGTCTCTGCATGCATCGTATTAGTGCCGTCCTCACGCAATGTTCCAGCATTGTGAATCGAGAATGGAGAAGAGACAGGCCGCACACTCAGCATATATACGGATGCGAATTGTTTACATTTTTTCACTGTGTATTTTTAAAGGCTACACAAAGTATTCGAACGTGTGCACTGCTCTGGGTGGTGAAACGTAATTTCAATTTTCGTTCCGCCTCCCACTGAATTCTTGTTTTTTTTTTTACGCGTGAGCTCTTTATTACTATTATTACTAACAAAATCTGCAAGGTCGTTGAGTTAACGGGACCAAGGTCGAAAAAGATAAGGGAATACGTCACGAGTGTCACATCTTGTATTAGATGATCTTTGTTCCACGGCTTTCCCCTTAATTCACTTTTTCTAAAAACTTCCCGCTGCTTTGATGTTACGGCTCTCGACCAAATGGTGGCTGAGATTGCAAAATGTTTCGTTGTTATTTCTCTCCTTATTCTTGCTAATATCTGGTGCAAGTTATTTATTTCCTATATATGCTATATGCATATGGCTAAGTAAAAAATAATTCAGCAATTTTGGAAATTTCTTACCTATTCGACTTGGCATCTGTATTATTTATCTGTGGTATTAGTATGTTCATTCCTGTTAATTCCTGTTTGCCTCTGTGTATTCATTTATTTATTAATTTATTTATCGCTTAATACAAGCTACTAACAAAAACAAAAAGTTTACTTAAATAATATAATATAAATTATAAAACAAAAGAGAAAAGAAAAAGAATAGGCAACATTAGAAGGAATTAAGGGCATTCCTGAGAGAAAATTTACTCAGGTGGAAGTCAAAAAGGGGTGGGAGTTGGCTTTTCGCAGCATACGGGTGAGGGGCTCAGAAAGTCCATAGTTGGTACGGTGATAAGCAGGGTGAAAGAGAGGTGCCGAACGGAGGTTACGACGATTGGTGTAGATGGAGATCCGCTGGAAAAGGGAAGGAGAGTCAATCTGACCGGTAAGCATCTGATGAATAAAGGTAATATCAGCAAGGTCCCGCCGCTTCCACAGGGGCTGCAAGTTGATCAGCAAGAGGCGGTTTTCGTAGGGGGGAAGGTTTTGATGGTCAGACCAGGGAAGATCACGTAAAGCTAAGCGAAGGAACCTACGCTGGACAGCCTCAATCCTATTGATTCGATTGGATTGAAATGGTGACCACACTAGGCAAATATATTCAAGGAGAGGCCTGACGAAGGTAACAAAGAGGGATTTGGCTACGTAGGGATCAAGGAACTCCTTGGACCAACGCTGTTAATGTGTTAACGAAAGTTAAATTCGGTGTCACAAATGACGCCTAGATCACGAAGAGGGGATACGAATGGGATAGATTCATCAGATAGCCAATAAACTCTGGGGGCAGAAGAGGGGCGTCTACGGGAGTATGTGATGGATTAGCATTTGGAGACATTAAGCCCGTAAAAAGAAATCCAACGGCGTTAAATCGCGAAGTTCGAAGTTCGACCAAACCATTTCTTGAGATTACACGATTACCGAACTTTCCCTTCAATCGATTGTTTGACCACCATCTTGATGGAACCACATATCACTGATGTCAAGTTCATCCAATTCTGGCCAAAAATAGTCTTCCAACATGGCACGATAATGAATTCCAGTTACCGTAACATGGCTATCATTTTCATCGATGAAAAAATATGGTTCAATTAGACCTCCGGCATCAGAATTTTCTTCAAACTTTGACACAGCCCAATCGGAGAAGTTTCGGTTTTTCAAATGATCAAGAGGCTTTAGTTCTTGAGTTAGTTTGATCTTGTAAGGGTGTAAGCCAAGATCTTTACACAAAATTCGCCACAATGTAGTTTGAGAGATTTCCAATTTCTGTGAACGAAGTGGAATGGACTGATTTGGCTCATTTCGAACTGAAATACTTAGGTTATGCTAGCTTAAGTTGATGTGGCTGCCTAGAAAGGCACACTTAGGCCAGTTTTGACCTATTGTGTTATCACGTAGCGCAGGAGAGCATGGTTATATGTAGGATTCGAACTCAGCCTCTGGGACGGTACGACAACAACTGAACTACCAGAGGCCCCAACTGAAGCACTTACGGCTGAAATATTTTCAATACTTCGATCGGTGCGATGTCTCACTGGCACAGGAAAATCCAAGAATGAATATTTTGGCTCGAATTTATCCACTATAGCGCGCGTAGCCTGTCTGGTGGGAGGAATATTACGATCGAAAATTGGAGTACTGACACAATGGCTTTTGCGCACGATAGCAATATTCAAGTTAATACTGTTTTTACTGACTTTTCTAAAGCTCTCGACAAAATTAACCATGAAAGGGTGTTAATAAAAGTAGCTCTACTTGATTTCCATAGGAATGCAATTTACTGGTTCCTTTTTCACTAACAAACGCAATACAGTAGGTTTTAATAATTTTTAATCATCTTCCTACAGTCAGCTTATTAACCTATTATTTTTTCAGTATACATTAATGTATACTTTACGCGGATTGTGCAACAATATTCAAAACTATAAGGAACAATAATAACTGGCTCTGCCTTCAACAAGATATATACTTGTTTGAGTCTTGGTGTTCAGAAAACTTTCTTAAAATAAATATAGACAAATATAAAGCGACATCATGCTCCAGAAAAATAAACACCTAATGGTATATAATATTTGAATATCAAATTAGTAATATATTGATTGTTTGTTGAGGCTCACATCGTTCACAATGAGATTTTAACCTACCGAAACCCGATTTATTACTCCAATGCAAAATAGTTCGCCCATCCGCTTTTTAATAACTACTTGTAAAAAAACAATAAAATATCTTTTCTGGAATAATGAAGAACAAAATATTATACTCAGTTTTAAGCTTATTATATGTACTTTTTAACGATTAATAAAAAAAGTAATAATTTATCATTTACAACAAAATTCGTTAAAAACTAAGAACACAAATGATGCAAAATAGTTCGCCCACTTCAAAAATGAAGTAAAATAGATCGCCGCCTACTATGATTATGTTAGTAGTAGAACTGTTTTCACATCTCAAAATTTATTTTATATACAACTACGGTATATCTTTAGTAATTGTACAAAATGTGGCTTATTAAAGTGAAGGTTTCGGCTAAAGTAAGCTTAAATAAAATGGCTCGTAGCAAAACTCTGAGTGAAGATACTGTTAATAATCATAAAAGGAATGGAAAAGCGGGACGATATCCTATAGCATAACTTTTAAATATTCGTGTATCAAAAAAAATAGAGAACACCAACTTCATTCGATGGTAAAAGGAATTACTACAAAAATTGGACAATAAGGCAATTTCAGTCCATAACTCGAACTGATGAATCAAGATTTGAGTTGCGCTTTGGTCAAGGAGGTAAAGACTTACACGAAAACCGGAATAAGCCTTTCACTCATATTGTTTGAGAAGAACTATCAAATCCTCGGCTGCACATATGATTTGGAGATGTATGTGGTTGCGGAGAGATGGATACCTTCACTGCGTTGAAAATACTATCAACGCAGTGCAGTATCAAAATAAACTATATGAAAATTTTCATATGCTTTGTTGGAATCGTGCTCTTAAATACACAATATTTGAGACTCCATACAGCCAGAAAATTGACAGTTTATAATATGCCACCAGGTCGAATTAAAGTAGTTATACAAAACAAAACAAGGGTTGTACTTCGAAATGATAACTACTCAATGTCCAATATGGGCGAACTATTTTATTTCGCTTGTATTTTTGGTTTTTCACGAATGTTGCAAATGATGAATTATTGCAGTTTTTTTATTAAAAATTATAAAAAATTACATATAATTAGCTTAGAACTGATTATCATATTTTGTTCTTTATTATTCCAGAAAAGGCAACATTTTATTGTTCTATGTTACAAGTAGTCATTGGAAAGCAGATGGGTGAACTATTTTTCATTGGAGTAGTATTATAGGAATTTCCCATTTTTATTCATAAAACCTTTTCCATAAAGCATACCCTAGATTGATTTTAAATGTTGTTTGTGTGCCTTTTAGGGATTTAAAACAAATTGACTGTTGTACGGAAATCAGTACTAGTAATCCATTTTATTTTTGCAGCTGGATGGAGACCACCAAATTTGAATTCTTCCTTGGCCGAATGTATGTCTGGCATGTCGCTTAATCCAAAAACGGAAACCAACCTTCTAAATGATGTATGCGAAACCTTTAGAGAAAATCATATTCAGGTAGTGCGTGATTTGCGAAATATCATCAAAGATAAACTTCGTATGGTTAATAAATGAGGACTGGCAACTTTAACACATACCTAGCATATTAATCATGGAGAACAATGTTAATAATAGCGTTGTAACTTGTAAATATATCTAATTTACCTTATACTTAAGGATCTTCTGTTAACTAAACGAATTTTTGCGCACCTAAATTATTGAAAGCAGACACTTTCTAAATAATTTGCTGTAGCAAAATAAGGTCTTAAAACCCTTTAGTTGGCTAATTTTATGTTAAAATTTTTACAAATGAGTCATAAATCTCATTTCTCATTCAAGAACATGTTTGAAATAGCGAAGTTTGGCTAAACCCATGAAAATTATATATTTATTGCAATTTTTGCAATTATTTATTGAGTTTCTTCTTCAAAATGAAATTGTTTAATGTCGCTTTATGCATTTTTCACAGTATAATTTATTTACTGTATATTCTTTTTGCCACTTTTATTATTCAATAAGATTTTATAATCGTACAGTTAAATCTCAAAATAAAAGATACCTACTGTTCAATAATTGTTTTTGCATTTTGTTTTTTAAGAGAATCATCAAAAGACAAGTTCAATCCTATTAGCCTTTTTTTGGATTTGTACCGGATTGTCTCACAAGACAATGTATATATGCATGTATAAACACACGTGTTTCTTTGCCACGGCTTGATGGATTTTAATAAATGAGATGTCGTGAGATCAACAGTGGGAGCCTATAAGCTATCCCCCTTATTCTTTAAGTTGTGTCACTTGTAGAACCGTCCCATTTTTTCAAGACTTCAAAAGATGTCACATTTTTCAGATCTTACTACAATAAAATACCATAATACGCATTTCGCTCATTTCAACGAGTAAGGCAACTTCAAGGACAGGGACTGTATAAAAAAAATGTTTGTGCTTTGAAATGCATTTACTGAATTTACTCAATAATTTTTTTTCAACCCAGAAAGAGTTAAAGTTAAAAAAAAGGATGATTTCTCAATGTTTATTTCACCCCTCAAAGAGTAGGGAGACTGGTAAAAAATGTTGAGTTATTAACTACACAGTATTCGCTTTAAAATGAGCTTCGGATCATGGTCACGATAATTTGTTGTGAAGATAAAGCACTTTAAAATTCGCTAAAATTTTGGCATTTTTTAGGTGATTACTTAATTATTTTGAGAAGTATATTATAATTATTGCAGCCATTTTTCTGCTAACTTGCATTCGAATTGATTTTATAATTTAGCCGTGAAATTAGGAGGATTAAATCGATAATATAATAAAATAAAATAAAATAAAAAAAAAAGTTTCAGCTGCACCGAGCTATCAGTCAACATCAACTGAATATACCATTTTTTTCTCTTTTTTTATTGTCAATTTTGGAAGCTTTTGTAGTTTAGTTAAACAGTTGACGTAACCGTTTAAATGGAAATGCGTCTCGTCGCTCGTGATGATTTTTGACTCAAAATCGCCCTCTTCGTTGTTGAGATTGAGGATGGCTTGACAGTAATTCACACGCGACTGACGGTCAGCAGGCATTAACCGTTGCACCGTTTGCATTTTGTACGGGAACATGTGTAAGTCTTCTTCAAAAATTCGCTGTAGGGCCCGTCTGGTGACGCCCAATTGCGTGGCTCGTCTGGTTGATGTTTTTTCATTCTCAGCGACATCGGCATTTTTTTCTCTTTTTTTATTGTAATTTTGGAAGCCTTTTTAGTTTAGTTAAACAGCTATTTAATTTTAATATCCAACACACTCCATGTTACATTTTGAGTTTAAATAATTAAAAAAAAACGTAAATGAACGGTTCAAGTGGTGGCTCCTTCGAAGATGTCTTCGTGCGGAAAGTTTAAATAGTATGGAACGTGATTTTCTTTACTTCCACTTTCTTCTCCACGTTATGCTGCTTCCACCTCAATTACCACTATACCAGTGAGTCCTATTTTTGTGAAGAAATGCGCCCATTCTGGTTTAGAAAACTCTAGGCTCTCTCTTCTCGTCATCCAAATCAATTTTAGGAGCAGATTTTTTATGCCATAAGTTTTTGACCTATCTAAAAATATTTTAATTGATACGTTAACCAGTTTAATTTCAAATTAGAAACCCTATAGTGGTTCTTCAACTACTTTATCGGTTTTAATCGAATCGTCTATAAATGAAAATATGCAAAAGTTGCTTCGTGAATTTCAAAATATTACTATTGATTTTAGTTTTACAAAACTGCTTAAACATTCAGTAACGCATCAAATTAAAACAATTGGCCAACCTGTATTTTCGAAAGTTTGACGTTTGTCTCTCCGAAAAATTTGTAATTGCAAAAAAAGAAAAGTAAAATTTTTTGGTCACTTTATTAATTCACAAGATCTTAAACTTTCTCCTGTTCAATGTTCAGGCTATTACAGATTTAAATCTATTCACAACAGTTAAAGAATTAAAACAGTATGATGAATTTCTACCGCTGTTTCTTACCTCATGTTTCCGAATATCAAATTCTTCTCAAGTATTTAATAATAATAATAGTTCCAAACGAATCCATTTGACGACAGATTCAATTAAGCCCTTTGAAAATATTAAATTCCAATTAGCTAAAATTACACTTTTGACCTTTCTAGATAACAACTCTCACTTGGCATTATTTGTGAATGCTTCTGACCTAAATCAAAGAGTTAAATAATTCCTGGCATCCTCTAGGTTCCTTAATTACGTCCTCACTGGCTATCTTTCAGGTACAGGGTGGCCCATTTAAAAATTGGAATTTCTTTTTGTTATAAAAGAAAACCGGCTCAATATTTTTCAATGGTTGAACATTTATTTGAAAGGTTGTTTTATGTTATTTATTTATGAAAAACAATTTCGGCCAAATGACCACTACGGCTGACTTGTCAGTAGCCCATTCGGCCCACCCAATTTTTGAGTACATTCTCGATTGCTTCGGGCCTTATGTCAGCAATAGCCGCTTGAATATCATACTTGAGGTCTTAAATTGTTTCTGGTTTGTTGGCGTAACATTTATCTTTCACCGCTCCCCAAAGATTATAGTCCAAAGGCATCAAATCGCAGCTTCTTGCCAGCTAAATCACATCACCATTTTTGCTGCTAATGCAATTTCCGAAGATAGGGCGCAAAAGATCGATTCTGGCAAATATCGTTCAAGTCTCCGGCTTCAATTTCCCCGAAAAACCAATCGGCCAATATTGCGAGGTAGCGCTCGCCATTGACAATTACGGCGGCTCCGTCTTTATTTTCGAAGAAAAATGGGCCGATGCTACCGCCGGACCAAAATCCGCACCAAACAGTCACTCGTTGTGGGAACAATAGATTTTCCACGATGACGTGCGGGTTTTCTGTGCCCCAGATGCGACAGTTTGCTTATTAACATAACCACCGAGGTGGAAATGAGCCTCGTCCGAAAAAAATAATTTTTCGGTAAAATTCGCCATTTTCGGCCAAACGATCTTACGCCCAATTTACGAGACGTAGACGGTTTGGATAATTAACCGGCTTTAACTGCTGTACCAATTGAACTTTATAAAGGCTTTATGATGTATTGTAGCAAATCTCTGCCGTATTTTCGTTGCTGCAGTCCTAATTCTACTAATTAATTCCTCTCTGGAGTTAGGAGGACTTGAGCAAATTTCATTCTTCATCGTTTCCCATAAGAAAAAGTCCAATTGAGTAATGTTTGGAAATCTAGCATGTCAAGGAATCGGTTAACTGAGTGATCCCCTCCCCTCGGGTGTACTAGGATATGATAATATGGATGTAATATCTCTCGATGAATAACCTTCTAGACTTTAGTTGAAGATACACATAATCAGGGTTTTGCCTGACGATACAGATTATTTGTTGTTAGACGTCGGCAGGAACTTGCGATGTTTCTGATGGCCGATCCGTCCTATTTGAAGTTCCACTTCCGAGTTCTTTTAATTTCTGAAAAGTTCGCAAAAATTTCCCTCTTTAGAAATCGCCATTTGCATTCCTCCCTTTCCTCCATAATTGTGAATTATATCGCCGTATTTCTTAAAAGTGAATTCTTTCTATTTTTAATTATTTTAGCTTAGAACGCCTACAGTGAATTTTCGGGAAAATTACAAACATTGTTGATGCCTTTGGAAAGTACATTAGAATAGATTTTTGGCGTGAGTTAGATGTCGCTGCACTCAAGAGACCATAAGATAAAAGTAAAATAGTGATGTACACACCGTGGATAATTGGAATCTATGAGCATCCCTGTAACTTCCAAAAGGTTAAGGAACCCCCTCCCCTTCTTCAATTTTTTAAAATCTGTATTTATATGTACACATCTAGATATATAATTTTACTATTTAAAAATTTGACAATTAAAATTTAAAAAAATGAAAAAAAACCATTTTCTCCTTTTTGTGTTTTTCTCTATGTTCACTGCAATTTTTTATCATTGTTCTAACTTCAGTTTGATGTGAGAAGTGTGCTGTCAAACAGCGACAGTTTGTAATTTTCCAAAATTTACATGAATTCCTCCTTTTTTTAACATACTTTGTTTGCACATTTTTCATTACAAATGCATCAAAATAATGCCCTCCGTAAACCTCGTATTAGTTATATAAATTATTACTTCCGGACGCCTGATATTCTTTCGCAATGCCTTTCAATTTCCTTCAATTTATAAATTAATGACTGTAACTCTTGCACATTGCACACAAAATCCACTATACTTTCGCGTTCTCCTGTCTTTTCCTTGTACTGCCCAAGACTTATCATATAGCTAATTTCTCTGGAGCTGCAGTCCGAGGCGGATGACTTTATTTCACATGTGAGCTGCCATTCAACGTCGGTAATATGTGGGAGAGAATAGCCTATTTTTAGATTTTTTACCAACAGCTCTTTCCGGTTTACTTCGTAAGCCCTAACGAGCTCTTCTATTGCCAGTGAATTGAGCCCCAGCTGCTCCAAAGTATTCTTCATTTTCTGATGATCGTAATTGTATTTGGTGGCCAGGAATAAAATGGTTACAACAGCATATTCACTTTGTTTAGCATAATCTGGTTTACTAGCGTAGATTTCAGGAATCGACGGAATATCTAATAAAACTCAAAATAATTCGCATTCAATTAATACCAGTTTTACTACAAGCTTACTTGCGTCCGAATAAAGAGCATGTTTTACGGCATTTATAATAAGCTTTTTGCTCAAATCCATAGGTATTGTGGTGCCAAGATGTTTTAGTCCTTCCAAGACACACTTTGAGAGCGTCATATTCATTGATAATATTTAATTTGTGTAAACATAAATAGCCTCCCCCTGACTAGAATATAAATAGAATACACAATAACTTAGAAATTGACCGCAGTATCAGAGTAGTATGTTCTTTACCACAGAAATACATATACAATGGACCGCTCAAACTCCTGTCTCAAGTGTCACCCAATTTGACAACCTGTGATAAACTAGGGAAGATATATAGAAATTTATATAGCGCTGTCTATTTTTATCGCATTGCATGAATGGGTCGATTCTGCAGATTTTTTGAATGCGGAATTTCTGAATGCTGACAAAAATATTTGAATTTAAATATTTGTGATTCAAAAATTTATAAAATAGTTTCTTTAAATTCAATGAATGTTATTAAAAATTATTATTAATGCCATAAAAATGCTTCTAGAGCTTTATCTCTGCCAGATTACCAATATTTTAAAAAATTGTTAATTGATAAATTTTAAGTCAGGAAAACATTGTAATAAAATACATATTATTTATAAATATGATTGATTGAACATTTATTGTGTTTTAAATAAAGAATTTCGAAAAAAAGCAAACTTTTTAAGCGCCAAATTTCAATTGCAATTATCAAATGTTTCCAGGAATTATTTATTCTCTTGACTGAAAGAAAAGAACAAAATCTTTAATATTTTAAAGCGAATTGTTTAGCAATTTCTCTGGCGATTGATTTAATTTGTGATTTGTTTTGTAAACTATTTTAAAACGTTTGATTCGATATTTCGAGTGCAGTATTTTGTTACGCTTTACACATATATAATGATTTGATTAAATTGTTCTTATTATAAAGTTAAATAAAGGACATAAAGGAAGAAATTGACTCTTGTAGCGTGCCAGGGTGCCCTGATGTGCAAAAGACGAAGAAAGTAGGCTGTGTCGTACGGAAATTATCATAAATTTTTCCGAATTAAAAACATTTTTGGTCATTTGACTATGCCATCCAGAATTGTCAGAAAATAATTGTAAAGGCAACGCTGCTCGTATACACGATATCCTATAGACGCAGCGGGTGCGATTTATGTTTTGTCTCTTTCCCTCTCAGACAGTGACAGCTCGTAAAATGACGTTAAATTAACGTTATATAATGTCAAAGATATTTCAGAATGCTGTATTGTCGTTACAAATATTCTCTGACAATTCTCTGGAGAACTATAAAATGATGAAAAATTTCTTTAACACAGAGCAATTTATGATAATTCTCTTGCGACACATTTCTTCCTTTATGTTCTTTATTTAACGTTATAATAAAAACAATTTAATTAGATCATTTTAAAATGGTATACACATATTTTAGAAACACCGATTTTTGTATGCTTTTACACGTAACAAAATACTGCACTCGAAATACCGATTCAATAAATCACAAATTTAATCAATCACCAGAGAAATCGTTAAACAATTCGCTATAAAATATTAAAGATTTTGTTCTTTACTTTCAATCAACAATTCCTGAAAACTTTTAAATTTGATGGGTTCAGTACACAAATGGCGTTTAAATGATTAAAAGTTTAATTTAATTCGAAATTCTTTAATTAAAACAAAATAATTGTTCAACAAATCACATTTAATAATAATATGTATTTATTATATACTATATAAAAACGTTTTCACGACTTATACCTCTCCGCGGTTTCCCTTTTCTCTGCACGCCCCGTATCTTCCTATCACGACTACCTGAATCGTATGCAGTCAACCCTTATTTCCGACCCTAAACGTTTTTAGGAATTCATTAACATAAAAAGGAAATCCAGTGGCTGCCCCTCCACTTTCAAACTGAACAACACTTCTTCTTCCGACCCCCGTGTAATAGCTAATCTCTTTGCTCATCACATTAGTCAATCCTTCAGTGAGCATACTTCCGAGCCCAACGCTAGCTATTTCTACTTCATGGACTCTCATCCTCAGACCTCCCTCGTTTCTATCAATATTGACCCTGCAATGGTTGCTACTGCCATTTATGCCCTTCCTGATGATCATAACCCAGGTCCTGACGGTATTCCGGCCACCGGACTGAAAGAGTGCGTTCGTCATTCAATTGGACCCCTGACTTCACTTTTTCAACAATCTATCACCCAGGGTTTTTTCCCGCCCAGGTGGAAAAACTCCTTTATCATCCCCATCCATAAAAAGGGTTGCAAGAGTGAGATCTCCAACTACCGTCCCATCGCCAAACTTCCTGCATACCATACCTAAACTCTTTGAAAGTATCGTTTACGACTGCTTGTTCTTTCACTGTAAATCGACTTTCCACAGAAGGGCAGATCGACTACCACCAACCTTACCGACTTTGTCTCTAGAACACTGTGTGTTCTGGAGAATTGTGACGAAGTTGACATCATTGCTACTGACTTCAGCAAGGCGTTTGATAAAATGTCTCATAAATTAATTCTCTTCAAACCACACTCCCTTAGCTTCAATCAGCTCTTTATTTCCTGGATGAAGTCTTATCTTGAACAACGCCAGTACAGGGTCCTTTTCTGTTCCTCTTCTTCCAACTCTTTTATGGCCAACTCGGGGTTTCCCAGGGTAGCTACTTAGGGCCGTTACTTTTCATTCTGGCCATCAATGATGTCGAATGTGTTATTCAGCACCCGGACATTTCCATATACGCCAAGGATATGAAAATCTCCAAACGAATATCCTCTACCTCTGAATCCGACAGCTTCAAGATAACCCCGACAATTTTATTATTTGGTGTAATAAAAACTCTCTTGTGTTTAATGTCTCCAAATGCCAATCCATCACTTACTCCCGTAGACACCCCTCTTCTTACGCCAGAGTTTATCGGTTATCTGATGAACCTATCCCCTTCGTATCCTCTCTTCGCGTACTAGGCGTCATCTGTGATAGCGAACTTAACTTTCGAGAATACATTGACAGCGTGATTGCTAGAGCCAACTCCGTGCTTGGCTTTGTGAAGCGTTGGTTCAATGAGTTCCTTGACCCTTACGTAACCAAATCCCTCTTTGTTACCTTCGACAGGCCTCTCCTTGAATATGCTTGCCAAATGTGGTCACCATTTCAATCCAATCGAATCAATAGGATTAAGGCTGTGCAGCGTAGGTTCCTTCGCTTCGCTTTACGTGACCTTCCCTGGTCTGACCATCAAAACCTTTCTCCCTACGAAAACCGTCTCTTACTGATCAACTTGCAGCCCCTGTGGAAGCGACGGGACCTTGCCGATATTACTTTAATTCATCAGCTTCGTGAGATTGACTGTCCTTCCCTACTCCAGCGGATCTCCATCTACACCAATCCTCGTAACCTCCGTTCGGCACCTCTCTTTCGCTCTGCTAATCACCGTACCAACTATGGACTTTCTGAGCATCTCACCCATATGCTTCGGAAAGCCAACTCCCACCCCTTTTTTGATTTCTACCTGCATAAATCTTCTCTCAGGAATGCCTTTAATTCCTCGTAATGTTGCCTGTTTTTTTTCTTTTCTCTCTTGTCATGTGCCATTATCATTCCCGTATTTTAATTTTAATTTCCTATTTTTTACTTTAATTTTAATCTTTTTGTTAATTAGTTTTTAAATTTATTGTAGCTTGTAATAAGCGATAAATAAATAAATTGAAAAAAAAAAGTTACAGCTCTTTTGCAATGATGGGTGGGATCTTGGGCATTTCTTCTTTGTTCCTTGAATAATTAGTAGAATTAGAAATACCTATAGCCTTGGGATTATTTTTATGATTGTGTTCCTTAGATATCCTATTATTAGGATTATGTTCTTTAGATAAAAATTAAGGACCGTTAGTACTACTATTATTGCTTAGAACCTTATCTAGCTTAAATCTTACAACTACCTGTTGATTGTTGTCTTCATCGTGCACATCAATTGGAAGATCCCTAAAGGCGTTGGTATATGCTGATCGTCTTTTGTGTAGCAGGGTTATATGTTGCGGTGAGTAGTTACCGCTCAACGTTTCTATAAGTGAAACACGTTGTTGCAGGGTAACGACTAACTACTTTATTATAAGAAAGAAAAAAACAAGGACACTTGACATTGTCAGCTTAGTTTACATAATTGTCAGTACATGTCTCCATGTACTATTTTGGTATCATTACTTGCAACACACCCACTATATCAAAATAACAAATAAACTTATCAATTTACTTTTGAACAATGCCAAGTGTTTGCATAAACTCATAATGTTTTATTTCTGACAATTCTTTAGTTAACAGATCCGCAGGCCTACTAGTAGTTGGCAGGTACTTCGTCTCAATCCTATTACTGTTAATTACATCTCCGATGAAATTATATCTAAAATCAATATGTTTGCGACGCTTATGAGAATAATGGTTGTTTGCCATCTTTAATGCACTCTGATTATCATTATATAAAACAATTTTATTGCAACATCCTATCAATTCACATTCTAAATTCTGTAAATATAGACCTTCTCTGCATGCTTCTGACAAAGCCATGTACTCTGCCTCACAACTACTGAGAGCTACAGTTCTTTGCTTTTTACTTTCCCAAGAAATAGCAGATCCAGATTTCATAAAACAAAATCCTGTATATGAACGTCTATCAATGGCATCACTGGCTCAATCTGCATCCACAAAACCAACCAGTTCTGCTCCTTCTTTGGAATATCCCAAGCAATATTTTTTTGTTTTCAACAAATACTTTAAAATTCTCTTGGCATAATTCCAATGCAATTGCGAATAACAATTATTAAACTGACTAAGATAACTCACAGCGTATGCAATATCTGGTCGTGTCAAGACCGCTAAATACATCAAGCTACCTATTAGTCTCTGAAAAGGTAAGTTATTATCAATGTCCAATTGTTGAGAACAATGACGAGTTCATGTTGATGGTTGCTCACGCACACAGTAATGTTTTCGATTGAGCGCACCGGACGAGTACGTACACGGGTTGGTTTAGCCATCAACATTCTAGTTCCACGAGCTCGCTTCACGAATTGATCCATAAATTGGGTTTTTCGAAGTTTTCTTTTGTCAAATTTCTCACAGTTTGAGTAGAAGACTCACCACTTTAATAAATTAAATAAATTTTTAATATTTCCCTACTTTCTTCATGCAAATACCGTCCCATTTCGTAAATGTCAAACCTTAAACTAAATTTCTGTCAAGTCGAGAATGACATATAATCAACTTTAAATTACCGGTAGTTCAAATTCCAAACACTAGATGGACCATTCTTTATATGGATGTTGTGCTGTCCGCGAGCAGTAGCCCAGTTGCTATAAGTCAGTGGTTTGTACCCAGTGCGAAGGCCAGCGCCAGTTAAAAGAATTGAACGAAAAATGAAACGTCAGAAAGAGAGTCCACTGAACCACATGCTGTCGAACGCAATCCACGGTAGTTGAGAGTTTCTGACGTGCTTGTGTACTAAGTGTTTTGTACTTTGTTGGGAAATCTTGTTGAAAATTCGCCTTAATTTAGCAATTAAGTAAGTATTATTATCAATCAACAATAGTGGAAAAATTAAGAGTTCTGTTTAAGCATCAAGCTGGCCCCAGAAGTTGCAGTGAATGTCAGGAAATTTACGAATAATTTCTTTCCCGTACGATTATCCCAGGGACGGATTTCGGCAAATTCTTTCCACAGTTTTAGTACAATGGCGGTTAATGTGAATTGGATACGTCATTGGTTTTTAATACAGTTCAAATTGGAAAATGCACAATAGTAAATGAATAGCTGTGTAGAAAAGTGGTTTTATAAATGCCTTAATGGCTAAATGCCGAGTTCCAGCAAAGGCAACAGCTTCATTGAGAGAACTTTGGCAGTGACATCAGCAAGAGGTTGATTTCATTTGTTGGTCGGGTCTCGGTTTGCTAAACAAATCTGGCAAAAGACAAATTTTCCAAATTTTCCATTAATTTAATTAAAATAAAATATTTTTAACTTGTCGTAGAATATATCAAAATCCATTGTGATGCGGTTTCTGACTGCTTGCTTTGACCTCAGTTGATCTGCCACTCAGCATTTCTCAGGACCAGAAGGGAGTCTGCCACGCGATAATATTTCTTGATAACTTTTTTCGCTTACCGCCTGTTCGATTACTCTTTATCATCAGTTACCATTTAATTACAGATTAATTGCTTTGAAGATTCTGCAATAGCAACAACGTATTTATTCAAACAGTGTAAGAAGATTTCTCCACCAAAAAATTCTTGTTTTTTTGCATTGCAATTAGAGCTTTATCGGCAGAGGAATGCTGAAAACCGACAATGAAAATCAACACGTTCGTCGCCTAAGCTTTTTGTCAGAACATATTCAAATATTACATGTCGCCCAAATGTGTGACGGTGGAGACGAACGTGTTAAAAGGAATTAAATTCACTGCCTTTAGAAATAATTTTTTTAGAAAAACCTAGAATTTTATGTAAAGAATATTTTAAAATACCATTCCAAATGAAACGTGAGATTATGTAACTTAGCTGAATGGCATGTAAAGTTCATGAAGGCATCCTATACAAAATGATTTTTTGAAAAACTAGGAACAGTCGGAAAATTTGAGTAGTCAGAGAAAGGTCAGGAATTTTTATTAACCATTTGTCTGTAAATTTATTTATTCCCTTGATACATGCTCCAAACAGTGGAGAATATTTAAATTGAAGTAAACTTAACGCGGGTCTTTCACATCCGGCCGTTTTTTCGACTTGTTAATGCATTCAAAAAATTGAAAAAAAAATCATTCTAATGTTCGAAACTTTTAACTTGATATATCAATAATAAAATTATCGAAAAATGTATTTTTGCATTTATTGTTTTTTTTTTTAACAAATGGAGTAATTCGGTTAAAAACAGTAATTTACTTAAAAAATCATAACTTTCTGAAAAATGAGATATCGAAATTTTAAAAAAAAGTAGATTGAAGCTTAATACGGCTTTTCGAAAAAAAAAATATTTTGTTTTATATATTTAATATTAAATGCTTAAGTTTGGACAGGTAAAGCAGACAATAAATAACGTGTTAGGAATTAGTATTATATTAAACTATTTATTTAGTTTAATCAATTATAATTTTTTTTATTAAAAATTATTAAAGGACATTAACAAAACATTAAACAAAATTATTTCTTCTCAAGTGAAACTATTACAATGTACACAACAAATACAACAATCTGTAAATCCGTCTGTAAACCCGGGGTCTTTTGTATCCGCCCGGAATTTTACTTGCTCACAACAAATAAACAAAAGGGAATGAGAACTTTAGCCTTGGATGTTTGCAAAAATCATCTAATACACGATGTGACACTCTCTATACAAGCCCAAAGCCCTACCTCATATGCAATTTCTAAAACAGCCTGCGGAAATTTTTCCCATTAGATAAAGCAGCTAAGAATTACTGCTTCCCATGCCTTATCTAATTGCTCTGGGTCGCGAAACGAGATTTCAATTATCGTTCCGCCTCCCTCCAATTTTTTGTCTTTTTCTCACACGTGAGCCCTTTATTACTATCTACTTTTAGCAAAATCTACAAGATTGGTGGGCTAACGGGACCAAGGTCGAAAAAAGATCAGGAGGAACGTCACGAGTGTCATACAATTTTTGCTCAGACAAGTTTTAAAAATGAAGGGTTTGTTTTTATTAACTCATGTAGGTATCTTTTACGTAAGGATTAGGTCATTAATTGACCTCTAGCTTATCCTATTTCAACTCTTAACTCTAATTAATTTTTATTTTTTATTACATCTGACGCCAGTGCTTCCGAGAGGTTTGGGGTTGTAGTTTCCTAATTCTCTAGGGCGGTGTGAACCAGTTGGTTGGGTTACAGCTGGTGTATTGTTTAGGCTGCGCTTTAGATCTGTAGAGCTGGTAGAGCAAGGAAGTCTAAGGGTTAAAAAAGTAATTCACCACTAGTTTCGTTTTATTGCACTGGAAGAATTTTTGGTTTTTTTTTGTCGATTCATTCGGCGCGAATGTGAATACGAATTCCAAATGTTTTGATCAGAATCATTGGAAATGAAAGTGAACATTTCCGCAAATGTAAAATATGGAGGAATTGAATCTCTCTTAATTATGTATATCTATATTTATTTATATATTTCTGCTTAATTAAAACTGCAATATTTGTCTTAAATTAAACTAAACTAACAAAAAAAAAACCTAATTATAACTAGTTAAAAAAATCAGTTATGGGGATGGAATTAAAGAGCATGCATCCCGAATTAGTAGGAGAAGCATTAGTGCTGGCGTAAAAGGAAAGTAATTTTGTTTACTCTTGTACCTTTCCAATCGAACTTTTTGTCGCCGTTTATGAAGAGAACACCCAGCAACTGGCAGATTTGTACTGCATAATTAAATTGTCTCTTTGCCCATGTAGGAATTAAAAAAACTTACTTAAAGCGATTTTCTGGAAACACGGTATTGATATTTAAGGTTCTTGATAACATCTGTGCCCCTTATTTTTAAAGTGGTTTAAGTCAATATGTTATAAGGACGTTTTTACCTTAATAGAATATAGAAAAATCGGTTTTATATCATTTTGACTCAGACCACTTTCATAATTAAGGGCACATGTATAGTATATATATAATTTTTACACTTTTCTATTAATATGGAAATATGTACATGTGTAGTAAATATATACAACAAGTATCTTTTGGAATTCATTAAAATATTAAGCCCAACTGTCATTGACTACTCACCATTGACTTAACCCTTTTACTACGAAAGGCGTATGTATACGCTCTCACCTTGTCGCGCCACTGTATAACGGCTTAAGTATCAGCGATATTTATTTTTGTAGTATAGTTAGTAGAGTCTATTTAAATTGTTGCTTTGTAATGGATTAATAGATCTATTAAAGCTCTAGTTTATTTAAAAACTATGTACGTTATTTGGATTTATTGATAATTAAGCTGAGTTGCGCATTTCATATATAAGTATGAAAAAACTAAGAAAAACAGCTATGCCAGAATCATCAAAAATATTAAAGTTAATTTCATTCAAGAAAACTACTTCTTATTTTTAGAAATTTTTCTATTCGAAGTATTATACAAGGTGGCGCAAAATTAATCACTCTATCGAAAGATGTTATAATTATTGCAAATGGCGTCGTACGTCAATCATATTTGACATTTGTGAACTACAAAGCTGTAGAATACAAACAGACAAGCAATGGAGCGCTATACACCGCAAGAGCGTGGAATAATTGTGTCCATTTTTTTGACTAATAATCGGTCGGTGGTGTTAGCGCAAATCATCATGAGCGTCGAGGCGCATTTCCATTTAAGCGGTTACGTCAATAAACAAAATCTCCGTTTCTGGGGCACTGAAAATCCATGGTTTCAACAAGACGGTGCAACAGCACACACAGCACGAGCCACAATGGATATTGTGAAGAAAGAGTTTCTTGATCGCGTAATCTCCTATTTTGGCGATTTGGCATGGCCAGCCAGATCGCCCGATTTAACCGCCCCAGACTTCTTTCTTTGGGGCTACTTGAAGTCGCGGGTTTATGCTAACAAGCCTCAGACAATCGTAGCCCTTAAAGAGAATATTCGACAGGAATGCCAACAATTATCACCGGAAATCTTGCGGAAAGTCATGGAAAATGTGATAAAAGGGGCACAAATGTGTATCAACACTGGCGGCAGCCACTTGACGGATACCACCTTTTCCACTTAACAGAAAAATTGTAAAGGTACAAAGATAAAGATTTCGATCATTCAAAATATTTTATTTATTTAGTAAAAAAGTTATACAAAAACAAAATTGAATGATTAATTTTGCGCCAGCTTGTATTATCTCATGACACATTTTTTAATTCGCATTTAATTTGTAGTTATTTTATGAAACTAAAGTGTAAGGTTATTTAAGTAACAATATGTATTTGATTTTCTCCAGAACTTTTAGTTCATATTTCAAAATAATTTTGCTAGATTAGATTAAAATTAACATAGATGTTGGTTTTAATTACAAGTTTCTTATTGTATATGTCATCTGTACATCATAGAAAATACATCTATTTATCAATTAATTTATGATTTCGATGTTCTTGGGTTTTTTAAAATTATTTCGATCTAATCAACTGTTTTCAGGGTTTTGTGAAATATGGAACTTTGCCGTGTCCATCCATCAGTTGTTCACTGTTTCTAGTTTCTACATATGAGTATATTCAACATGTAGCAAAATATTTTTAAAAAATGTTTGGAATGTACAGTGTTGCAGAATATTTTGTTCTTCGCATGGGGTGTTATTAGACAATAGATGATGTGAAAAATTTTAAAAAAATTCGGGGCCGGATTCTTGAATTCATTCGAATCGATAATGCTAAAATGATAAAGTTCTGAAAATTCTAGTTACCTTTGACTTCAATTAATTTCATTTTGCAATAATAATTTTATAGAAAACTCCTTTACTTTTTGCACGTTAAAGCTAATTGAAATCAAAGGTAACTTTTTCCGCTGACTAGTAACTTTTATACAGTACATATGTTGTATTAGTAAAGAACGCACCAATGTTCTTTTTCGTTTATATTGTTTTAAAAATTATTAAATGATTCCAACCTTCAGTTCTTTTCAATTTGAACGGATTCAAGATTCGGCCCAAGATATTAACACTTGATTAGAAATATTATTTAAAATTGTTTCAGTTACCAATGTACAGGGACTCAAACATTTGTTCTAATGTTTGGAAAATTTGTGTGTTTTCTATAATTTATATAATTTTTTTCCTACAGTTTATATAATTCTTTGTTAGTTGTGTTTTAGTTGAAAACCTATATAATAATAGAAACTTAAAAATGTTTCTAGTTTTTCTAAAGAACAGATGTACTGCAACGATTTTTTTAAATACTAATTTTTGTCCACCCTTAGCTTTTATGATAACTTTCATCTTCTTCCTCCTTTATTCCTTCTTATACAGTTTTTGTGTGTAACTAAAGTTCGTCTAAATTTTTTGGTCAGTCGAAAAATGTCCCAGTTTTATCTTCGCTAAAATCCAGACATACTCAATAATATTTAAATCTGGAGATTGCGATCGCCACTCCATTACTAATATTTGATTTACTATGAACCATTCCATTGTCTTATGGGCACAATATTTGCGATAATTCCTCCTAGAATAAAACTGTCTCCTTTTCAACATTGAAAATCTCCAAACTCTCCATAATGGAATTCTAATGTAGTCCTCTGCTTTCATTGGATTAATTATTCGATGCAGTTTTCCCACTTGTAGCAATTGCCGACTATCTGAGCCAATTTTGTACTAGTTTGTAGACCTTTTGTCTTAGTTTGTGGAGTATTAAGCAATTTACGACCTCCACGATTATTTTCACGTTCAGGTAATTGTGTTTTGCATATTCTATTAACAGTAGAATATTGCAAACCTATTTTCCTTGCTACTGCTCTAACACTTAAACCCAGTTTAGCATAATAGGCTCAGCGTCCGATGTGTTCGTCATGTTTTCAAAAAGTTAGAATTGCTAAACGAAAAAAATTTTTAATCATGTTTTACACTAAACACATCTGCAAACTGTACGTCCAGGCCAATAAAAAAAGAAAACTGATCGTTTTTGACACAAAAGCAACCTAAACTCGTCCTTCACTTAGAAGTTAAGGTAGGAAACTCCTATTATTTAATATAAGCAAGTGTTGCAAGGACCCTATATGAATAAATTGCTGGGAAACCATTAAATTGGTAGCTAACGGAAATTTTTTTATTCTAGCTACAAGTTCAAGATAACTTTAATTGTGTTCTTCTGTTACCACATTTTTGTTATTTTATTATTTGTTACAAAGTTTAAAAGTAGAAATGGGAAACATTGCCACAATTGTTTGAGTCACGGTATTAAATAAAATGTAAAAACTATGTACTAACTATCTACTAAGCTAAACTAAAATTAGAAATTAGATTGCAAGTAAACCGTTCTTTGGATTTTACCCATTGACCCAGAATCGTACGCCATATTGGACTAGATATGAATATATATTTTCACTTATTGTGCGTTATAAGCTTTGATAAGTTCTTACACTCTGGACTGCAGTGTGTTTAATGGTAAACAATTATGTTTAACATTATCTCTAATTGAACCATGAAAAACTCACGTCTTGTGCGTCTATCTAATTAATCTAAATCTATGGTTAACAACTGTTAAGCAAACAATCCAATATTTTATCAGCTTTTGTTAGGAAAGCTGCTACTTAAGAGTAATAGGACTCGTAAAAATATGCTGCATGCAGAACGTTATTAAAAGTCCAGTTGAAAGAAACTGCTCAGCCAGCTATGCCACCCGAGGCCCCCTCTGAGAAATGTTTAATCAGGAGTTTTAAGGAAAAAACTGCTCAATTTTTGTTGGCACAGAATTACTGCATACATCACTGCAATTTTAATTTTTCCCACATTGCGTTATTTTTTCTTGGTATCATATATACTAGACATGCTAATAAATAACTTTGTAAAATATTATAAGAAATGGCGATGATTTAATAAAACTACAACGCTTTAAAATCATATATACATGTTTATTTAATTCTCCTAAAAAATGTCCGGAAACCGTGAAATGCACAGCAGATTCGACCCGTCCGTTAAGTGTTAATATGCACACATGAAAAAAGTTAGCCAGGCTGACAAAAACACGAGCGAGAGAAAAGACGTGCTAACAAAACGGAATGGCGAAATTTTGTTTGGTTCGTTACTGCATTGGAGAACAGTATGATTGTCTATAAAATAATGTCAAGCATTAAGTGAAATTCATTACAATGGGTAATTAGAGCATTATGAAGGTATAATGTTTAAATTTTATTAAGACAGGCGGAGGTGCTTTCAAAAAAAGTACCCCGCGTGAGACGGGATATGAGCCGTTTATTTTGAAAGTGGCGTAAGTCCAAAATGTCATAAGGTCGATTTTACTTGAAAATAATATAGTAAAATCGACCTTATGACATTGTGGTCTTACGCCACTTTCAAAATAAACGGCTCATATGTAGCTCGTGAAGGGCTTATTCAAATTTCAAAATCCATGTAACCCCTTAATTAAAATTTTGCACTCCAAGCTTTTTTTTCCATGTAGGAACCAGCATTTTAGATACTTCCTTTTATTACATATGTACACATTCCAATTAGATCACTTCATTAATGTAAATAATATAACAGTAAGTAAGAACTAAAGTTGAAATTAATGATTGTGAGTAAGAAACAGCAAAGAAATAGCGTTGGAGTCAAAAGGGTTAAGACTTATTGCGTGTCTAGACTCTGGAATATATTACTATAGTGAGTACTGTAGTCCTTGCAATTATTGTATATGTCTTCAAATACCGATTTTAACGCCTAATTTTATGCGCATTTGAGATATGTACTTGGCTGTCTTTTTTCCCCGTGGAACGATAACTTTGTCATTTATGTTTTGTTTCTTAGAAAGTTTACCTATTAGTTTTTTTTATTATTTTCTGAGTTGGAACGTTGGTATAGCGTTTATTAATAAAATTTAAAAATGTTACGGACTACATCTTGACTTCTTATATAAAATATGAATATTTGGCAGTCTTGTTCGCACTTGCACAGTAATATCAATTATTAAATAAAATGTATTAAAGAAAAAAAACTTTATATTGATTTTCAGAAATAATTTTGCAACTGCAGCTCCAAATCGGTGATAATTTAAATCAACGAAAACAAAAAGTGCAATAAATTATGCCAAAATGGATTTTCACTTACTCATTGTAATTGCTTGTGTATTCCTGGCATCGTTATGTTCCCTCCTTTTAATTAATAAATTTTTTCGTGGAAAAACTTTTGAAGAGGTAGCTGCTGAAAAAAAATTATTAGCTGAGAAACTCTACGGAACATCAAAGCCGAAACGGCAGCAACAGCGTAAGGTACTTGCCAAAAAGGAAACCAAAAAAGAAAAGAAACAAAAGCAAAAGGATTCCTCAGCTAGCAAAGAGGACATTGATTCTCCCAATGATAGTGAAGGTCCGTCTGATACTCAATCAATGGAAAACAGCCCATCGCATAAAAAATCGCACGTTGAATTTTGTGAATCAGAAATAATGGCTGAAGAAGAGGGCTCAGTAAACAATTTGAAACTATCTAACGCTATTGGAGAAAAAACGAAGCAAGGAAAACGTAAATTGAGCAATCCTAAACCACCTGGTACTGGTATATTGGTCAACAAAAGTGAACATATTTTTGTTAAAGAAACACCCGTAGTTGAATCACTAAATAACTTTGAAGCAAAGCAACCAAAAGACGTTGTGGAACTTAAGAAGTCTTCTAAAGATGAAAAAGATAAGGAGAATACCCCCAAGACGAACAGTAAAGATGCAAAGAAGTCAAATAAGGCATCCAAGAAAGACCAAAGAGAACATGAGAAGATAGTTGAGCAAGCCCAACTAGGTGAAGAAGTCCCTGCTGTTAAAGACGTTAAAAAGGTGGAAGAGAAAGCCAATAAAAATCATGATTCTCCAAAAAATCAAATCAAGGCAAAAAAAGAAAAGAAAAAAACTGACCATGGTGTTTCAATTCTGGATAAATTGAACACGCCTGATCTAATTACTGTTAACTGTTTGATGACTCTCTTTAATCGAGCTGAGCTTAATCGCAATGAAATCCAAATGCTCATAGACTATTTACTTAACAAGCAGCAGGATACATTAGCTAACCATTCAGAATGGAGTGATGATATAGTTCTAAAGTTGAAGAAACAACTTGCTGAAAAGGACAAGGCTTTGCAGGAAGAACTGGAAGCTTCTATTGGTATTCAAGCGAAGCTACGAGACCTCCGTACTGAAATAAACGTGGAAAGAGCACAATATAACGTCAGCCTCAAAGCTTTGCACGATGAGATTAATGCAAAGAATTTAGAGATTCATAATTTATCTCAAGAGGTAAATAATCTAACCGATAAGATGGTTGCTGAAAGGCAACAGTTCCAAAATAAGCTGCGCCACGAGAAACAAGTTGGATCCCAAGAACTTCTTGCGCAAATACAGCTGCTTAACGAACGTAACAATATACTCCAAGAGGAGATTGTACAGAAAAACACATACATTAATGAAATGCAACGAATTGTAAACGCCTCCCACCAATCAGTAGAGGAAGCAAAGGTTAAACTAAACGAAGTCATCCAGCAACAAGTTGCCCAAATTCACGCTTTGGAGCAGAACATCAATGAAGCTGAGAAAACGATTAGTCGTCAACAATATGAGCTAGCTAAAATAGCTGAAAATGATAAGGAAAGCAGCAAAGTCGAGATTCGAAATTTACAAAACGCACTCGACTCCACAAAGGCTGAACTAAATTTGGCTCGCAATGAAGTTAATGAAAGTAAGCAGCACATCGAAATTATTACATCTCAAATTGATGAACTGAATAACACTATAATCAGCATTAATAACAAATACCAGGAACAATTTAAGGACTGTAATGAACTGCGCGATTCATTAGATAAATGCAAAATTGGTTTAAATGAAAAGGATAAGAAAATCGCGGAATACGAGGTAACACTGCAGACATTGGCCAACAGAGAGGACGAATTGATGAAGCAAATTCAGGAGCAAAAGGGAAAGAATAATGTAAGTTTTCAATTAACTATTTTTATACATGTCTGTCTTCATTATAAATAACGCTTATTCTACATCTTTACTTTACGTTTGTGTATATAAATTAGCATTTGTTCATATACTATTTATTCTGCTTCTTTAATAGAAATTATATGAAAATGAAAAGACTTCATCTAATTTCCATAGACATACATTTTTTTAAATGAATATTTATTCAATAAATTTTCATGTTTCTTTTTTCTTTTATATTTGCGTCTACGTCGTGTCTTTAGGATTTACGTATGAAGAATTGGAAATTGGTTGAAGCTTTACAAACTGCCGAATCAATTGCTGTGAAAGTTGAAAAAAAGAAATTTAATAATTTAGTTGTAAGTTTTTTTTTTACTTGATTTTATATTAATTGTAATGTTTTTAACTAAACTGTAATGGCACACACATGGGTTCTTTAGGATAAAGTCCTACTTCTGATCCCAGTTTTAGAATGCATGTTAAAATTTCTTAAATTGCTTTTATGCCTTAAAATACATATATTATTTTCAATTTGTTACGATTCATTTTTAATAGCATCAAAACGAAGCTTCATCATCATCAAAAGATGAGGTACGAATTCGTGAACTTGTTCAACGTTTATATCCTGAAGCAACGGCTAAAATCGGATCGGATCTTTCACTGTCATTCGATCAGTGGATCGAACAAGTTGTTGCCACACACATCAAACAAAATATTCCGCAACCTCAGCGGGCTGATAAAAGTAACAATAGTAAATTATTACAAGAATACAGCAGTGACACAAAGACCAGTAGTCACAATCACCAAACTAATACACAATCAACAAATCATAATCACCATAATAGTAATATTGAGGAAAGTAATAATAGCAGTAGTAGTAATGATAACATCAACAATAGTAAAGATGATTCCACACACAATTTAATGTTACAAAATGCTCAATTGAGGGCGCGCATAGAACAATTGACATCGATAGTTACGAAAACTGTAAGTCCTTACTTTTAAATGACCATCATGGTCAAGAAAAATGATTTATTTAAATAATAATTATAGGAAAATATGTTAACGGACATAGAAACACGAGCTCGAGAGCAGGATGCATATTGGCGCAGCGTTGTGCAGTCAAAACAAAAAGAAATTAACTCTTTAAAAAATTCGAATGGCCAGGTAAGCAAATAACGAATTGTTAAATGTACAAATTAGAATAATTTATGTATTTACAAATTAAAGGTTCGGAAACTCTTTTATCCACAATGAAAAGGACCGAAAATTTACTTTTAATTGCCTTATGTAATGGCTTAATATTACCAATCTCATTTTGGCTTTTGCCTGTTATCGCGGCCTTCAATCAAAACAAATTTATGAGGAATTTTTTTGTTTGTTCAAATTTTGTTTTACTTAAACTTTTCAGTCCCCAGAGAAAACTCGTGTCAATTTTGGCCTTTCTCAGATATATCACGCGTAATGTGAAAAGATATGATTATTCAACTTTAATTTTATATTTTGGTCTAAAGTTTTAGATGTTTGGAATGCAATTTTGAATTATTAATTTTATAAAATAAAAGGTAATGCTTAAACTAGCATCCGCACCAACCAATCATGGCACGATAACCAGGACTAGGTATATAGTTAAAACTCGGCAACAAACATTTTTTTCTAATTTGTAGGGTTCCGTACCTTAAAAGGAAGAAAGGAACCTTTATAGGATCACTTCGCTGTGTGTTTTTCTCAGGAACGCGTGGAGGTATCAAGTTGAAATTGATGTCAATTACTCGCAAGTAATCCAGTTCAACATTCCTTCAGCAAAACTCGTGAAATTGCGTGCTGTCTGTTAATGGAAAGTCTGAATTTAAAGTTTTTCCCGTACATTACAAATTTTTCATACAAATTTATCTCTGAAGTGGCCTGTTGTCCTTTTGAAAATTTTAACGTTTCTGACGACACTCTTGTACTTCAGCTTTTTAGTGATTATATAGTAGTTCGTGAATTATCTAATTATTTAAGTAAAGTATTGTAAATTAAAATTATATCTAGAAAAAAAAATCCTTTACCCTCGTCTAAATGGATACAGTTCTCAACCTTTTGGGGAAATTTACCTGAAGGCATACAAAACAAATTTTTATTATTATTGAATGTCATTCCTTATAATTTTAAAAATATATAAACAAAAGAAAATAAAAATAGTAAAGTGGTTCCATACGTTTTAAAAACAATCTTACTCTATATGCTTTTAAGATTTTTCGAAGGGGTCAATGTTTCAAGGAGTTATTATGCAGGCAGAGAGGCGTAATTTTTTAATTAGGACCTTTTAAGTTCTCATACAGGGTGTTCCGCTAAGTCCTGAACCGGGCTAGTATGCCAATTGATTTTATATGATCTCGTGATCAATGTTTGAAAAGATCGAAACTTTTGTTTTTAAAGAAAAGATTTCATGTCTGTTCTGGCCTTTCTAAGAAAAAAAAACCTTTAGGCGACAAGGTCCGACAATTAGTTTTGTTTTAAACGTGCCAACTGAATGTCATTTGATTTGGCTCAGTTTCGTGAATATCACAAATATTCAAAATTTTCCACTTTATTCATTAATTTAAATATGTATCAAATATTATCATTGTATCAGTAGTATAACAAACTGATCTGTTATCTCTCGACTCCTTCCTCCATACCAAACCCCTTAATTTTTTAATATGAACCAGGTATTATTCTGATAAATACATAGACAAAATTAAATCGGAACCATAAATGTGAGGACAATCGTGATAATAAAGTAAAATGTATGAAAATGGGTGCTCCTGCTCGTTTTAAAACAAAGGTGCAATACCACCCCCTCGAGTACACTATTTTTATACTCGATTAAGAAGTAAATTTTGCATAATCCAAATTCGATCGATAGCAATGAAGAAATGGATACAAAAAATATTGGATCTTCAGAATTTTGAAGTAAGGGAGTATAGACCTCTCCACTCTCTTACGATTCATCCCATTTGCGAACGTAGCTAAAATATCGTCGTAGAGGACATGTTAGCAAGTTACGGTTTACATGCAGCAAATTAAAAGATATAACTAAGTGGAAGTCCCCTTCCATTTTCCCAAAGCCCGAAATTTAATATGACATAGAATCTAGCAAGCAACGTTTTATCAAAATCCATTAAAAACAACATGAATTTTGGCATTACTAATTTTCTGAAATCGTTTCATCAGGTCGGCTGCAATAAGTAGTATTTCATATGAAATCTACCTAAAAATTGCACTCGAAACCGATGGACGGTCTGGAGTTATTCATGCTAGAGTGGATAGGCTTTCCATTGTAGAAATGTGTACAAATTTGATCCGAACAAAAATTGACCATGAGACCATGTAGAGTCTCTTAATGTACTTTTCAAAAATATCAATAATGTGGACCTCCCACCATCCACTGCAGGTGCACTCACGGAAGTGCAAAAAACTGTTCATCAGTTCCTGACTTCATTTTTCTATAAATCGGTTTTTCCTCACATTTTCTTCGAAATTCGTGTAACTGACATACCAATTATTTATTTTTATTAAATTTCCCACTATATTACATGTTCAACAAGGTACAACATGTTATAGTAAAGAAAAAAATATGAAATTTTTTTCGTTAAAAACTGTTTTTGGTAAATTAAAATCTAATTTTAAAGAAATAAAACTGTTTGTAAGATAAACTCTTGCTTTTTCAGGCCATTTAATATCGTTTGCGAATAAGTCTACATTCTGCCTTCCAAACAAATGTACGAATCAGCGGAAAATTGGTATTATATTTTGGCAAAATACATGGATAGCTGAAGACCAACGGAAACCCTTCGGAAAGGAGACGCTCTACGATATCTGATAAAAGACAGAATGATAAATAAGACGAAAAAGGAAAAAAAAAATTACATTACACAAAGTAAAAGAAGAAAACTACCAACGGACATTTTTAAACGTTTATTTACTTATTTACCACAATGATGTCATAATTATTTTTTATATTACTGCATTAACTTTACTATTTAATCTTTATATTTCCATTTTTTATTTTAGCAGTTAAATAAGAAAAAAATAGGAAAATGGACTCCACTAATATTTATCTGTTTATTATGTTAAGCAATAAACTGATGGAACGAAAATTATTTTCGACATTTGAATAAAAGAAATTTTGTAGAAGAATGTGAATACAGGATTGTTTAATTTAGAGCGTTTTTCTGGTAGATGAAATCATTATTTACGTTTGTTGTATAGATAATTTTTGTTTGTGTTTTGCTGTGCAATTTGTGGATAATCTCTCCTTTTGTGTTGTAATCTCATTTATTTTCATAGCAATAATTAGTTAATTATATGATTTTTCCACAAAATCGAGAAGAACACAAAAAAAAATATATATATATATTATTATTATTTTTTTTATTAAATACCAACTTAAGAGATTTATTCCATAATTATATATAACTTTTGTTTTTTTTTTTTAAAGTTAACCATAATCATATTATATACCAATTATTTTATTTGGCATTTTTTTTTATTTACGTCGTGAAATACTCATTCAACAAACATTTCGTATGTTGATTCATCTATGGTCAAAGTCACCGTCCAATCTACGAGCCTTATAACTTTTTTTGAAATCATTCTGAACGACACAGTATCCGGCATATTGTCGGTTCGTTACACGCGTATTCAAAGGTATGTCGGTTTTATTTTAAGAAAAAGATATTCTGCATACCGTCGACATTTTCGTACTTACGTCGTGATGTGCCATCCACATACATTTTCAGAAGAGACAAAATTCAAATTATGAATGGAACTGTCTACTTGACTGTTAAATAAAAAAAAAAAAAAGTGCCATGGCTTCTCGATGGCACAGTAGACATGAATGGTTTTATGTATTTTTTCAATCTGTTATATACACTATATACATACAAAGATACATAGATTCATACGTATGTACATACATACATACAAACACATACATAAAGTTATGTGATGTTCAAGGCGAAGTTGTGGACAGAAGAGGACGATGGGTACTGAAATACGAGATGTACGCTTTTGTTTCAAGTTTTTCGATATGGCGAGAAAGAACTATGTCGATACATGTTGAATTGCGCGTCGTAGAAACATCAAGATCGTTATTTTTTAAGATACTTACACAGTATTCGTGCTTAAAAGTGAAAACCGCTACGTAATAAAACTATTAAAAATGTTTAATTTAACCGGTAGGCCCAGCTAGGCTAGGGAGTCCAGCACTCGGGTGACTGTGCCACCTAGGTGCTTAAGGGCATTTCCCCGCTTCCAAAAGAACAAAAAAAAGTTTTTACGTAAAGTATTACATTTCTGAAATGAGATTTTTTCTTAAGGGTGCCACTAGGACTCACTTTGTGCACTGCACATTTGTAAAGTATATCTGAATATTAAACTTAAATTACTTTTAAATGTAACGGCGCATATCATATTATATAATTTATTATACAGTGATGTCAGAATTCATAGGACCAGCATTCCTAACAACCGAAAAAGAGACCACAGCAGAACACGTCCGCAAAATTTAAGAGTTCGTATGCTCGTAATTTTTTTAACAAACCTTCATTTCCATTGCCTTCTTTTGGCAGCCACTTGAACCTAGAACCCTTCATTTCCATTCATCTAGGCTGGCAACGATGGATAATTATGAGGTCATAAAACAATTCTCAGTTAGTTCACTAATGTGCGTTTATTGTATCTAACAATCCCCTTCTTCATGCAATTTATTTTTTGCGCCAAGGCACATTAAAGCTAGTTTGACATCTACCTGCTTTTTAGTACTTTCATCGCTAATAACATCAACCTCTTTATTAAGCACCCTTACTTTAAAATCTATGAACACAAGTGCTTCATCCAGAGTAAAGTCCACATAAATACCCTTCCCCACGTTGACCAATATCCGGTCAGTCTGCGGTACCTTAGTCCTCATAAATATATTGCCTCCAATATTCATTTGCGTTTTAAAACCATCTGAGAAGTGTTCTTTCATGGTCTCAATCATGTTTTTCAGCTGTACTAATTCCATTATTTCACTGTTTCGGATGTCTAAGTGACTCTTCAGATCCTTCAAGTCTTCTTTTAAGTAGGCATTGATAAATGTGTCTAATTTATCGCTGGTCATACGATTGTCTGCTGACATATTTTCAAAGATTTAATTTTATAGCAAAAGTGCGATCTAAACAAAACCTAGCCATTAATATGACTACATCGAAAAATCGAAATGTCAAAACATTGCTTAATACATTGTCAATAGATCTGTTCGATGAATTCCACTAACTAGCCCCAAAGATTACCTACAACAAGATGTGACACTCGTGACGTTTGCCCTTATCTTTATTCTACCTTGTTCCTGTTAACCGACCGACTGCATATTTTGCTAAAAGTAGATGGAATTATGTATAAGAGAAAGACAAAAATTAAGGAAGAGACGAAACAAAAATTGAAACTGCGTTTCGCCAGCCAGAGCAATGCACATATTCGAAAACTTTATCGCGCCTTTACAAATGCACAGTGAAAAAATGTAAACCGTGTATATGCTCTATATGCTACCTGCCTCTTCCCCATTCTCAATTCAGAATTTTCCTATGACTGAACATTGCATGGAGATGACATTTACACCATGCATTGCATAGACCAGCGTGGCAGGGATTTAATCGCGCCTTCAAATGTGCGTGGTGAAAAAACGTTGCACATTATTCTCCACACTGTAAGTGCTGTAGATGGGAATATTTTGCAGCCTAATATTTTTCGTTCTTATTGAATTTTAGACAAGACATGAGAAGCAGTAGTTCTTTGCTGCTTTATCTAATGGGAAATTTTTCCCAAGCCGTTTTAGAAATTGCATATCGGTTAGAGCTTCACCCTTGAATAGAGAGTGTCACATCTTCTTATAAATAATCTTTGGACTAGTCCAAAAGCGCACTGTGCGTTCGAAAATGATTTTGACAATAAAATTCGTGCTCCACAAGATTTAAATCGACGTTTGTTTGTACATACATATTACAAAGTTTTTATGAAAACAAATTTAATCAATCTTGAAAATATTGGTAATCTGGCAGAGATAAAGCTTTAAAAGCCTTTTTATGGTATTAATAATAATTTTTATTAACTTCATTGAATTTAAAGCAAATATTTTATAATTTTTGTTTTCCACAAATATATAAATTCAAATATTTTTATCAACATTCAGCAATTCCGCATTCAAAAGTTCTACGTAATGCGATAAAAATGGACCGCTATATAAATTTATATATATCCCTTCTTGTTCCTCTCCGGCAGTAGGTTGTCAAATTAGCGACCGCTTGAGGTAGAAAATTGAGCGGTCCATTGCATATGTATGCCTTATATCGTGGCTGATTGAGTTACACAGGATCATAGCCATACATATGCCATGGACCGCTCAATCTCCTGTCCCAAGTGTCCGCCAATTTGACAATTTACTGCCTGTTATTATTATTATTAATACCAAAAAAAGATTTTTAAAGCTTTATTCCTGTCAATTACTAATATTTTCAAGAATTTGTTATTGATAAATTTTCACAATTTCGTCACTGTCTGAGGGCGAAAAAGAAAAAAAATTTCGCACCGTCCGCTCCTATAGGAAAACATATCACTAAAAGAAGCATATTTTGGAAATTGTTGATGGCTTCGCGAAGTTTATAAAACTCTAGGAAACACGGCAACAAGTGAAGTAATTTCATCCTTAAAGGCCTATCATAACACGTATAGCACGTATATCATGGCACAGCGAATTGTACGTAACCATGGTACCTATTTTGTTTTCCAAGAGTTTACTGATTTTAGTTCTTTAAATGATATCATTCAATATAATCTTTCTCCAATCGATGACAAGTTGATTCGGCTCACAAACAGGAAAAAGGGGGATTTGAAAATGTGGAAATTCCAAATTTGTTAGTTGTCATCTTAAATTCCCCAACTTCGAACGTAGATTCGCAAACAGGATTTCCAAAAACCAACAAATATCAATTTTCATAGAAATCCTTTGATATTTACAAATTTTGGCTGCCATTTTAGGTCCGTTATTTTGAAATCCGCGAATAAAAAGTTACCTATATGTTAGGCCGAAATATGTAGTCTCTTCACTCAAAAAATGAAAATGATAGGACCAAGCGTTTAGGCGTGATTAAGCAACAAACAAACGAATGTTCGATTTTATATATGTATAGGATATATGTCTTCTCCTTCTTGTGCTTTGTCCTATCTATATTGTTTTGACGCGCCGCTCTCGCTCTTAACGCATTTTGCCGTAAACGTTCATTGCCATCTGTTTGAGATTCTTACCTTCGTATCTCTACTGCGCTGATTCTGTGTTCTTTATTCATGATAAACAAAATAAAGCTCAACTCATATGTTGTTTATGTTCATATATTCGTGGAACACTTCAAAAAAATTGTAGCATCAGGGAAACGTTTAAATCAGCACTGACAGACTTTTATTACGTATTTTGTCGATATATTTCACGTTATTTTCATTAAATGTGAAATGAATTTCCGTGCTGTGTTAGTTTTGTATGATGAATCTGAAAAAAATATTAAAATAAAATTGTCCATGAAATAAGAAAAACAAAAATTTAAGATCTCGACAACAGCCCACCTATTAGGTCTAAAATTATCTTTCATGCTGAAATCTATAATACCCACTCACTCACAATTTCATGGAAATCGGTTAAGCGGTTTCGGAGATTAGCATGTACGAACACAATGATATGTGATTTACATATATGTATGCACTAGTGATTTCGGGCAAACGTTGTCCTGCCACAGACCGCCTTCTATGTAGACCGCGTTTAAATCAGAATTGAAAACTTTTACGTACATATTTTATAGGTATATTTCACGTTATTTTCATTAAATTCATGAAAAAGGTAAGTAGAAATACGCTCCTAGCATATATATATATAAATGTTAAAATTAATTTCCGTGCTGTGTATTTAGTTTACTGACAAAAATATTAAACTAAAAAAAAATGTTATATCTCGACAACAGCGCCAGCTATCGGGTCCAAAAGTATCCTATCTTTCAAGCTGGAATCAACCAATCACACTAACAACATTTTATTGAAATCGGTTGGGCGGTTACGAAGATTAGTATGTACGAACATCTTAAACATGTTAGTGATATTGAATCTGAATTACCCTACTAAATAATTTCACTAATAATAACTACGTACAACTCTGCTAACAATCAGTATAAAAGCTTTCTTTCTTGATCTGCAAGTTTGCTCATAAATTCCTTGTAAAAAACGATAGTTGAATTATTTTTAATTCCCTACTTATCTGAAATTTCAACCTTTTGGTTCGGTAGATTCACTTTTCGTTTTGAAAGGCTTGAGATGCATACAGAATTACCAAAATCCTCGATTGCTTTTGCTTTGGACTTTTATTTACCTGAACTGACTGTATTTTATCTAACGGAGGTTCTGTCTATCTCAACACTTAACATTCAGCTCATAAGAGCATCACGCGGATAAAAAGAAATCGTGAAGTACGTGCACTTTCGCGCTTCACTTCTTTTAATTTTATAATCCTATAAGATAATGTTCCTGCACATGGAACTTTATCATCTTCGTGAAAAAGCTATACGTAGTCATCATGACATTACATGCAGACGCAAATGGCTAATTAATTTAAGCGACACTTTGCTTTCCAATTCAACGCCTCACAACCTATACGTAATCAGTGGCGGGGGTGTGTTCCATTCAGAGTGGGGTTCTCAACTATAAAACCAAAGTATGGGCAACCATTTTATGCAAATGTACAAAGTTGAAGAAAGGTAACCGTGCTGGGAGTACTATAAAGAATTTTTAAGTGATCAAGAGAACTATAAAATTATGCAGTTACCAACGGCTGTGGTATGTGGTCAGAATTTTTTTTTTTATCAACGCCCTGTTTTGTTAAATTGTAGTGCTGAGTTCATGACAAAAAAGTAGATCAAACTCGTTTTGTTGTTAAAAGTATACACCTCGAGAATTGTTGATTGCATTGGTTCGTGTTATGATTTGACACCGTGAGATTTGCAATATTTCCAAGGGTTACTAGGTTGATGCTTAGTGGTCGACCAGCGTTTTGCAAGACTCATAGTGATGTGATTAATAAATTTCAAAGACATGCCATTGATACGATAAGCATCAACTTGCTTACCCCCTGGATTTTTATATTTAACGCTCAGCGGAAATTTAAATATTATAGATTACTACTTTTCAGTGAACCTAATTACCTTCGATAATTTTTTTTATATGTTATTACCATTAAGAAGAATACCTTTTTGCTTCTATTGTTAAAAATACTTTGTTTTGTGGACATGAGGAAATGAGACTTAATTTTTTTAAGATGCAACAGAAATTAAAGTGAAAAGCAACTTAATTGTTACATATAGGTTAGCTAGTCAAGAACTTGTTTTTGGCATTGTGAATTTCTGTGCGAAAATGCATTTGTATTGATTGTTGAGGTCCGAACCTTGTCGCCATAGTCAAAGTCGTAGCTTTCTTTCGAGTAATTCCCACATACAGTGGAAGAAATTCCCATAAAATCACGGTATTTGTGAAACATTAATAGCTAATTATTTAATAGTTGATAGTACTAACAGTATCCAAAATAAGTTGTTTTATGAAAAGCAGCAATACCGAAGAAAATTTTTGTTAAAGTAAATAAATTATTAATTTCGACAAAACTATGCAAAATATTCGATTATGCTACTAATAAAAAATTCTTACATATTTTGCATAACTTTGGTCGAAATTGATAAAATTATTAATAAAGATGCTAGATCTTCTCATTTCCTTCGCAATTACCCTATTTTCTATGCTATAATCTTTAAAAACCGATATAGTTATCTTCCTGAATCTGAAGTCGTTTTTCGTGGTACATTTTAATTATACTAGCGGAATAATACAAGGGATTGTCATTATACTTACTCCTTAAAATCTTAAGTAAACAATTTGAAACAAAATTGATAATTCGGAATTAAAATCTCTAAAATCTGAGTGGTTTTATAGGAATTTCCATCTAAAAGACGTTGTTTGCATACCCAAACTCAAAATACTTACGATTACTACGAATAATACTTGCAAATAAGTTGACCTGCTTTTACAAAATTATTCTTCATTGTTGCTGCAATTTCGTAAATAAATTTCTTTTGAATACTAGCAACAACTATAAACACGTTCCCTGCCATGCTGTTTATGAGAAGGTGTCATTTTTAGGCCACGTGTACCATTTTCGGCGCACGGTAACCACTTTAATAATTTTCTATAAATACATATTTTTTTCTTGTTTTTGAGAGGACGTATATTATTTTCATAATTACCGTTATCAGTACACTCCTCAAAAATTACTGTAAACATCATTACGTCACATAAAACAGTGTTATCACAAATTAAATTTTAGACGTAAACATTTTAAATTCAAAAATTCAGCTTGGCGTACAAATGCAGTTTAGCGTGTACCGACAACGGTACACGTGGCAGGGAACGTGTTAAAGAATTAGCTATTAATGCTTCGAAAATACCGTGGTTTCATGGGAATTTCCACCACTGTATATATAGGGAAATTGGGATTTATTACCGTTTATTTTGGGGTTGTTTCAGAAATTTTCAAAATTGTACAAAAAGTCTCAGCCTCTTATCTAATTCATCCCTACACTGTATTATGTAGACACTTTTCGCTTTTCCTCGCAATTTTTGTAATGTTTTACAAAAACGAGTACATATATTTTGGCAAAAACTTCCAAAAAATATTGTGAATTCAAATCAGAACAAATTTGATTAGAATCGCAAATACGCCAATTAAAAACCATGCGAAGATAAAGAAAATTGCTTACACTAATATTTTTACAAAATTTAAAAAAAAATTAATTTTAATTCTCCAAATTTCACACTAAATGTCGAATTAATTCACTTCATATTCAATGTAATCTTTTTCAATTTAATATCAGAATGAACAGCAAAGGAAATCAGGTAGAAATTACACGCGCAGAGATATTAAACCTTATATGGCACCAAAATTTGTAAAGTATGCTAATAGCTGTAACTGTAAAAAAAATATAACCCACATCCATTTTGAAATTCACTAAAAAAATGTAATGGGTTGTCTTGCCTTAAAATAACTCTTATGCATCAAAACAAACTAGGAAATCGGTAATTGGCCTCAGCTTTCGTTTACGATTCTGCAGCATCAATACCTGTTTTGCTTTCCTACTTCGGTTGCGTAGTTCCGAAACCAAAGGAAGTATATATTTGAAGACCTCCGTTACCTCAATTTTCAATGAACTCGTATATCAATTTCTTTGAGCACTCTGCGAATTTGCTCATAATTTAGCTTGAACCTCCTGTGGCCAAAAAAGTAAGTAATGGTGACCTCTTGAGAATAACTCGATTGTATGAATTTCAACAGCGCTTTCAGTTAACTATCTAGCTAAAATCATTTAATCCACTCAACTATGAAAATCGTTTAAATTCCTCACCGACGATCAATATAGGCTAAATTTTTCACTCTTTTTTTTCAGCCATGTGCTGTCCGTGTTATACTTTTTATGCAATATGTTTACCTGAGTAAAACTGCCCATTTCCGGATACAAGGGATAATATAGATACGATTGGTAACTACTTAGTGTAAGATGTATATTTGGAGTTGATTTGCGAACTTGGTACGCAGCCTCCATTCAAAGATGTGAATATAGAAGAAAATGAGTTTTACTCTAATCAGTAGCTCTACTCTAAATATTGTGAAAGCAATTTCGTTTTCACAAGCATACTCGTACTTAGTCATGCTCCGTTGAATCCAATCCTGAGTAAGGGGGATACTTACTCGTACTCACCTATGAACAGGTATGAGGTATTGCAAACATGTTCATTTCGTTTTAGATTTTAACTGCAAACGATTTTCGTTTCTAGCAATTTTAAATTTCGTTGTACATACAATTTGAAAAGACTCAAGGCCTCTTTCTTTTGCACAAAGGTATATATGTATGTAACTATAAAGTGATATCTTGCCGCTGGGTGGTTTGTTTCCAATAATTTCTTGTTTTGGTAAAAAATTCATCTTGATGATATAATCGGGAATAGATCGTAAATAAATTTATGTCTTATTAAAGGTAATCGATTATTTTGTGTAAAACATGTTTGATGTTTGTTTAGAAAAGTGCTGTGTTAGTAAAATTTGCTAAATAGTTCTCGTTCACTACACCCAGTTTTATTCTACAGGATGTTTTTGAGTGGGGTATGCTAGGAGTAGAATGAAAGATCTGACCTATACAAACAAAAAATTGAATGGCAGGAGGAAAATTCGAATTTACCAACCACCTCGTAACTTCCAAATGAAACTTCCAGAAAGTAAAAAAAAAATCAATATTGATAGTATCACGGCTTTCTTAAAGAATGTTACAGATTTCTTATTGGAAGCATTGAAGAAAGGGAGATATACAAATGGTTTGTAGAGTATACTATAACAGTCAGGATACAATTTTAAAACTGAAAAACAATGCAATTTAGTGCCCTGGATGTCAGGACTACTGAAAATCGGCTTGTGGAATAGGACCCGGTACTGATGTAGCCAGGGGCGGATTTACGAATTTGCCGCCCGTAGGCAGGCAACAAAGTGCCGCCTTTTTTTCTTAATAAAAATCTGTTTTGTAATTTTAAAAATTGAAAAATATGTAATTTTCATTAAAGTGACGTCTTTTGAAATGATTGTTTAACGCCAAATTAAATGAAATTAAAAAAAATGTGTATCTTTACATTTTTATTAATCAAAAAGTTTTTGAATAATTGAAACATGATTGAAAAAAATAGGGCGGCAAAATCTTGCAAGATTTTGCCGACGTAGACACAGGCCTATTTTGCCTATGCGTAAATCCGCCCCTGGATGTAGCTGCTGCCTGCTTCGTTATTCCCCATTACCCTGTATACAAAACTCTTCGTTTATTTTGAATGTATATTGATACGTCAATGAATCGCCAAAAAAAACGGTGGCTAATCTCTTTGACGCATCTTCTTCGTACAGGAATACACACATTCGTTTCGTTAAAATGTATCTCCTTTGAGATAACAGTTTCTCCCAGCAGAAATTAAGAATGCGATTCCAAGGTGATTATCCACGAAAAATTTTATCATCCATTATGATTATAAGAAAGTAAATTTTTCGTTTTGCTATGTATACTGGGGCATTAAAAATTAAACATAAAAATTTTCAAAAGTAATGAAGGTTGAAGCTGAGCATTGATTACATTTTTCAAAAACAAAATAGTAGAAAGGAATGTTGAAACATTAATAGTATTTTTGATAAAAACACCAAATAATTTTAAATGTTTTATTATGGCAAAACTATTTTAGTTTTTGATATTGATTTGCATGTTCCTGAAAGATAATCTTGTTAGGAAAAGTGCCCATTTATTAAGGAAACTAGCTAGCTATACAACGAAAGATTTTTCTTATCTCATCTCGTCGTTAATATAGGGAGTGTCCTACAATATATCGAATCGAAGTGATAGTATATGATAGTATTATGAAAGCAATCTAAAGTCTACGAAATGCCAGAGCGGAGCAACTAAATTATATTAGGTATGAAAAAAAGAAAGGAACATTTAATGTGCCTCCTGACTCACTTCACTCTAAAACAGCAATCCCACTGATCTGGAATGTACTCATGATTGAAGAAATAAGATGCCACTTGAATGGTACATGGATATATCATATAGCCATGTTTACTAGCATGCCGTTGACCTTGCTATGTTTCTTTCATTTACCTTCTGCACTGCTCTATTACTTCGTCCGTCGTAATGCAAAGCCACTATTCACTTATATCAATGCAAGTGTAAATCGTCAGCATGTATTTATGATAAAAATACAAATAATCCAGTTCCGATTTAAGTGAAATTAAAAATTGTTAAAAAAAAATCGAAAGTAGCCTGGTTGGATCGAGAGACTGGTATTGGATATTCCTTACTTTAGCGAATAATTGAGGTCTCCGTGGTACCATTTCCTCGTCATTCTCTTTTAATGTCAATGAAACAAAATTTCTAGTGCGTAAAATGCAAGGCAAACACTTTGTTTTGTTTGATACTTGGAGACTGTAGAAAAGTTGAATTGCATTTACATGACGTTACATAAAAAAATTCATGGGTTGCACTCACCGAGGTAAATTATGAAGGATTTATCTACAGCATCTTTGCATAAAAATTGAGCACTTATCCGCGTCACTTTAAGACTCGCTCAACTATGCGTAATTATGCAAAAATTCGCAAATTGCTGCTATTGTCTCGATGAAAGGCACATTACAAATAATGGCGGAGGAGTCGATTCACGAATTTAAATCGCATTTTCAACCAAAAATCGCATAAGGGCGGTGGAGTATTGCACCACAAAGTAATATTACCATCCACACAAATGCGGTTTTAAGAGTATGTTATTAGTTTATCTAATAACAGTTATTTTATTGGGTATTGTTCCAATTCGGTTTCGAGATTATAAAAATTAAATGTTATTGGAGAAATTAGGCCAAGGATCTTGATAGGGTGATTTAAGCGGATAACCAAACTACAAATACCAAAAATTTGTAAACTTTAGTTCTGCGTGTTCATTTGCAAGTGTCTGAGGAATCACAAAACAAAAAACTATTTTGTAAATTTGTTGCTGAAAAGTACAAGAATTTGGGATTTGCAGAACCTAAATTACTGCCTAAAGCAAACCTTTCTTTAAAATCTAATCAGCTTAATAATGGTATAACACCCACAAATAATTATTTAGTAACTAAGATTACATTCTTACTTTTACACTCTCGCTTCTAATTATACACACGCGAATTCATTGATGAAAAGCTTTTAATTTGTAGTTTCATTTTTTTTATTTTTTCACCTTTTTCATCTTTCATTTAAATTATTCATACTTTATTTATATCTAACTATTAGTTAAAGTCAATATTTCTAAATCATCTATTCTTTTAATTTCCTCGGGTAGTTAGTTGAAAATTTTTGTTAGAAACCTACGGAAAGGAAATGCTATAAAATTAAGCCTTTTCTTCCGTTCACAGAACGAAATATAAAAAATCTCTTACTCTGACATGAACAATGACAAAACATGAAATACGACTACATTATTAGACTTAGAAATTTTTAGGTGCGAGGAGCTAGGAAGAAGTTCTTGTATTTAGTTAGGCTTTAAGAGTACTTTTTTACACTTTATGTATTTAATGCGTGTTGGCGTGTTGTTAAGGATAGGTAATCATAAATAAATGCTTCAATTTAATTTATCATTAAACTGTTATTCTTTATTTAAAAGAATTGCACTAAGAGAAATCGTCCTTTCTGCTCAGAGAGTCGTCTCTCAACTAAACTCTTATCCTGACTAAAAAAATTTTTAAACTGTGAGATCCTAGACCCTTTCTTTAAAAGTTTAAACAAATCAACAGATGGTCTAAGAAAAATATTAAATAACAGACATATGGCACCTACGTATAGACAATGATAAAACTCATAAACTAGGATTAGAATCCTTTTTCTTTAAATCTCATAAAGCATGTAAAAACTTGTCCGTTTAAAACCAGATGTTAATTTCAAACAGACATGCAAACATAAACATCATATTTTAGAAAACTAATAAAAATAAAATAAATATAAAATATTGAAAGATTCATTTTTGAAGAATACAACAATGCGGCCCCCAATTTACAGCGCGTTCCACACCCATCACCATGAATAGAAAAAAATGCAAAATTAAATTTCTTATTATACTATATGCATAGTAAAATAAAAAAAATGTATTTTATTCGACTGTTGAAATTTTTAATGTTTCGTGTAAAGTTCAGTCAAAAACCAAAGAGAAGTATAAAAAATTCATTTTAGATAATACTATTGATCCATTGATGTATATTTCTTTCTTTCCATATATATATGATTTAGAAAAAAAAACAGCTTACTTGCAAATATCAAAAGTTTACTGTGTACTGGTCGGAACTAAAGTAATGCTCAAACCTGGCGTTATTTGCACCATTTCATTCAATTTATAAAGTATTCAAAAATAATAAGCGTTCTCAAATACTAACGTAACTATGTTTGTTTTATTTTAAAAACATGAAATACAAAAATTATATCCTCAATTGTGGTTCGTATCGAAAGTAAGGCTCAAGCATTTTATCTGATTGAATCGTTCTATTTTGTTGCTATCTATTTCAATCATCGGGTTGACATTAGCTTAGTCAAAACATCGCCTTTTTAGTAAATCTTAATTTTCAAAATGCCGTTCTTTTGCTTGTAGAAAAGAGTCCTGCTAAAGAAAAATGTAAAAAAGTATTACTTTGTCTTTCTACTTATGATTTTGTTGTCAATTTATATTCAAATATTGTTTATATAAATTCAATATAATTTTTATAAATGATTAATAATACTAATAATATTATAGTTTTAGTTTTAATTCTTTATTTCTTTTTTGCATTTGCAGATAATCATATTGATAGTTTGTGTAATCCAATTGGCATCATCCCAAGATGGACCTATACCACCAAGATTAGCGATACCTGGAGCCATTCCCATTCCAATTAAGGGCCAAAAACAAGGTGGTCCAATTCGTGTTCGAAGACCACTATATCGCCCTCAAGGAGGAAATATTTCACCTGCCACAGTTCGCCTTCCCGAAGACGCAAAACCAGTCACAGAGGAACCGGAAGATGACATAGCCGAACCCCTTATACCACAAATTATTCCACAGCAGCAACCCCAAGCTCAAGCTCTTTTTCAAGAACAAAACTCCATTCAACAAGAACTAGTGAATGAAGAACCTCAAATTTCTCTTCCACGTTTTGCCCCACAAGAAAGGCCGGCATCACAGCGACTTCAGGATATACAAAATAGCGTTGGTGTTCAAAGATTTCAGGTCAATGAGCGTCCCAAGGCTAGACCAAGGCCAACGCAACGAGAAATACGTCCTCAATATGAACAGGACTCAGGTCAGTACCGACAAAGTGCCCAACGACCCCATCTCGCGCGACCCGCCCATACCGTCGTGAACGCCGTTCACGATCACGAGGTGAGAGTACGAAGGCCAGTTCCACAAATTGTCAGAAAATATCAAGAGGAAAACGAGGACGGCAGCATCACTTGGGGATATGAGAATGACGATGGCTCATGGAAAGAGGAAACCATTGGAAACGACTGCGTCACAAGGTAAGCAGATTTTACTTGTTTTTTTTTTAGAGATAATAATAAAGTAACACATTGCAGAGGTCGTTATGGATATGTCGACCCTGATGGATTGAAGCGAGATTATACCTACGAAACTGGTATTTTGTGTGACCCAAATAAGCGCAACCAGTCTGAGGAACCCGAACAGTCCGGATTCATTGACTACGAGGGGCAACGCGCTATCCTGCCCAATGGAGTTGAAATAAATCTTGCAAACATGGGTAAAAAAAAGTCAAAGAGACCGGGAGCTGTACTGCAACAGCCCCAGCAATATTACAGAAATTAGACAAACGTAAATATTTCGGCCATAGGCATATTCCTACATATGGAGTAAGAACAAAATAAATTCCGATGCATATTTTTGTATTTATATTAAAAGCCGTTAAAGTCTGTAAATAAACACACAAATCAAATCGAGCCAACAATTTAAACTTTTCAGAATGGTCTTGGTCGTCTCATTGGAGGAGGTAATCTGTTTGGTGGAGTGATGTTAATGTCCATGTAATCACCAATACAAAATTTCGCTAGTGCAAGGGTTTTTGAGTCATCGGCTCCCTTTTGTCCAGAACAGGTTACTCCAATCTCTCGCATTCGGAAACCTGTGGACCGCGGATCTGGGTAGACAATTGCGAAGTCGAAATAAGTGCCCTTTTTTCGTGTTTCCGGATTCACATCACGTACAAGCGATGTTAGTTCACGTAATGTTGCATCTTGCCAGGTGTATATCTGCAATTCATTGCTCGGCACGTTTCCATGCATATACTCAGTCACTGAGTGATGTCGGCCCGTTGAACAGAAGACACGTAAAAGAAGTGGACAAGTCTATAGATAAAAATAAGAAATAATAATTGCTGAGATCATTTTAATTTTTTTTTTTTTGCTGCAAAAGAAATTTTTTTCTAACGGAAAATAAGGGAGATTACTAACGAAATGATTGATTAGGGGTCGATGTCGATAATTGCGTTTCCACATATTATCAGAAAAAAATAGCTTTTACTATATACGAAGCTCAGTGTGATTTAAGTTGTTAGTCCTCTCAGTAATATCGGCGCGATTCGTTACATGATTATTATTGTGTAGAAACTAACGAATTAATATTTGAGTGGTAAGAAACGTATGCTATTTCACTCTCCCTCTTATTAGAAGACTAGGATAGCGACGCAGTTAGGTTAAGTTAGGTTGCTGTGGCTGCCTAGAAAGGCACACTTAGGCCAATTTTGGCCCATTGTGTTACCACGTAGCGCAGGAGACCATGGTTATTCGTGGGATTCGAACCCACAGCCTCTGGGACGGTAGGACAGCGCGCTAAGAACTGAACTATCAGAGGCTCCGCAGAGGCGATGCAATTGGTGTAATATAATATAATATATAATATATACAGGTTACATAAATGAATTTAGTTGAATTTAAACGTAGGCGTACCAGCTTGGGTGATGATTAACGTATGCATTGTTCAAAAACCGCAACCATTGACTATAACATCGCTCAAGTTCACCAAATGGTCGTCGAATTAAAATTAGAGAGATAATAGAGCCTATAAACATACCCAAAATTCATGTTTTTCACATATTGAACTAAACTTTAGGCATGAGAAAGCTGTCCGAACATTGGGTGCCGCGTTTGCTTATTTTAGACAAAAACGTCTTCGAATCTGCCAACATACTATTTGGACGGATTGAAGAAAAAAAAAAAAAAAGGGCGAGAGAAATTTCACGTCTGACCCCCACGGCATTCAACGTGTTAAAAAGTTTTTCCAAATTGTAAATGTTTACAATTTCACACATTTAAATTATTTATACAAAATACAAAATGGGTGGATGCATTGTTCAGAAGCTCAACGAAATATTATATAAGAAATTAATTAATGAAGGGAAAATATACAAAGAAGATTTCGAATGCCTTAAAATGCAAAAATTACCCGGAAAATCGTGGTAGGTAACGTACTATATCAAAAAAAAAAAAAAAAAAACGACAGTAGAATCATTAATTTAGTAAAAAGATGCCATCAATACCTGCTATAACTCTCAAAAATGAACTGAATTTATCTGTGAGCGAGCGTGCCATCATCAGAAGACGTTTAGTAGAAGTTAATTTGCCAACACGAAGCACGTGTAAAATCTCTATAGCTGGCATTAAGCAAAATAAATAAATAAATGGCAATATATTTTGTGGACCGATGAATTGTACTTTTAGGATCGAAAGGTCGTCGACAATATGTTAGAAGAGCACCACGTGCAGAATACAAAAATCAGTATACGGCAAAAACTATTAAATACGGTGGGGCTAAGATTATGGTTTGGGTTCGTTTTTCCTACCATGGTATTGGACCCATATTTAGGATTTCTGGTATCATGGATCAAGTTGGATATATTAATATTCTTCGGCCATGTGCCGAGAATAAAATGACTATTTCAACAGGACAACGATCCCAAAAATATGAGCAAGGCAAAATTTTGATTCCAAGCGAACAAAATTAATGTTATAAAGTGGCGGGCGCAATCTCTCGAAATAAAATGTTAAGGTTGCCACAGCTGTGGCTAAACCTAAGAACGGCAAGGAGTTAAGGGATGTTGTTCGTGCAGCATCGGTCGCTTTACCTGCTGAGAGATGCAACAAAATTGGCTGACTCTTTGCAGCAAAGATGTTTAGCTTTCATCAAAAATAAAGCAGCTCCAACGAAATATTAAAATTTTTAATATTATTTGGATATTAATATGCAATATGATGATCATATGTGAATTAATTGAACTTAACAAAACTGCTATGTTTTTATACAACGAATTTGAACTTGTTTTACTTTATACCAACAATAAGATAATGATAATTCATAGTTTATCTAAATTTAATATAGTTATAAATGCAGTAATAAATATTTACAAATAAATGGAATTGTTTATTCCTTTTACATTAAGAATAAAATTGAACTATTATTTTCTCCGCTACTGTATATAAAATGGAGAAAATACTCGAAACTATTATATATATGAATATACATATATATCGTCAACATATCATATCATAACAACGTGTTAATAAGTAAATTAATTAAATAATGGGATGAATCTTTCTTTCCGAATACCGACTTGTGTCAAAAGTACGAACATTGGGAGCAGTATGCAAAAATCATTTTCATAGTAGGCCAAAAGGGTTATTGCAGAACAGTCAAATTATACGACAGTGATTCATGTTCAACCGCCATTTTCCAAAAGTTCTAATTTTCATTCAGTATTCAGGAGACGAAAAATTAAATTTCATTCATCATTCTGGCTTAAAGGAAACTAATATAGAATCTTTTAAATTTTCAAAATATTTCTCTGTAACATTTTAGAAGATATAAGATTAATATATATTGTAAATATTTGCTATTGTTTTAAATAATTTATTTTTAGAAATATCGGCCGGACATAAATCACCTTTTAATAACTGAGATATCGCTTCGAAAGAGATTATTTCAATTTTATGGTAATTCAAATTTCTTTTTGTTATACAATTACAATTTTAGATTAAATTCTACGCTTTCGATATGATGACTATGTTGTTTCATAGTTATTGAAAATAAAAACTTGTTCATAGCAATAATCGCCAATGTAAGTTTTTTAAATATTTATAATTATCTTATTATGCACACAGCTTATTTTGAACAGATACGTTCAATCAAAATAGTTCTTTCGTGAAACTATTTTTTTTATACCATTCGTTAGGCGTCAAGACTGTAATTCGTTCACAGATATCGTAAGTCAAAATTTTTATTGTAGTAATTATAATGCCGGGAAAACATTTGCCTGAAGTGGTCGTTACTGTTCTTTATATTATAGTTAAAGCCTCATTTTCCTGGCGTCAAATCCTCTAATTAAAACATTTTATGCCACCGGTTTATTAACAATAAAATCGGTAATACCACAATTAGTTCCCAAACCCACCAGTGTTGCTTAGTTGCTCAGCTGGCTAAAAAACAGTAATATTGAGCAGGGTATTTTTCTGAATTAAGCTACAATGAATAAATTTAACAAAATTTTTGCAAAAAAATCGAATACACTTCTTGAAGTTAACCAAAAAGAATTTACAAAATAAGAGGTACCTTCTCCCTGTCCACTTGTTTTTGCGGCGGCTGTTTTTCTTCCACAATCATTGATTCTACATTGGCCATTATAAAATTATACTTTTATTTAGGAATTTCTAAGTAAAACAACTTAAAAACAATATTTTTACCGGATGCATAGAGCTTTACAAGTTATAAAAGTGAAATGCCGAAATGTCGAAAAACATCAATAGCAGTGAAGACAACATACGCGCAATGAAACGCTTGATGTGAAACAGGCATAATGGACCATTCACATCGCAGCCATACATATCCAATGGATCGCTCATACGATTTCCTATAGAAAGAGCATTTGGGATATTTATTCCCTCGCTTTCACTCTCAGGCAGTGACATATCGTAAAATGATATTAACGGTCTACAATGTCAGTGATATTTTAAAGCGCTGAATTGCCGTTACAAGTTTTCTCTGACAATAATCTGGAGATTTAAAACAATTCCTAACAGCTTTTAAATTTAGTGGGCTAATTACACAATCTTTTAAGATTAAAAAGTTTACTTTTATTTCAAAACCTTTTAATTAAAAAACAATAACTGTTCAATCAATGATATTTAATAATAATATGTATTTTTTCACGATTCAAAATTTATCAATCACAAATTCATGAAAATATTAGTAAACCGGCAAGGACAAAAGCTTTACAAGCATTTTTAATGCAATAATAATAATTTTTATTAACATTCATTGAATTTAAAGAAATTATTTTATAAAATTTTTCTCCCACAAATATTTAAATTCAAATATTTTTGTCAGCATACAGCAATTCCGCATCCAAAAAATAGCGCTATATAAATTTCTATATTACTTCTCTCGTCTGTCTCTGGCAGAGGTTGTCAAATTTGCCGGACGCTTGAGTAGTCCATTTTATATGTATGCTGCAGCTCATATAGACGATTTCCTATAGAAGTAGACGGTGTTAATTTTGTTCTTTCTCTTTCGCTTTAGATATTTCAGAGAGCTGAATTACCGTTACAGATATCTTCTGACAATTCTCTGTAGAACTATCAAATGACCAAAAATGTCTTTAACACAGAACAATTTATAATAATTTTAACTTGATAATAGATACGATTCAATCTATTGTTCAATCAATCACATTTATTAATAATCTGCATATGCATATTACGTTTTCACAACTTAAAATTTATCAATCAAAAATACTTGAAGATATTGGTAATCTGGCAGGGATAAAGCTTTAAAAGCATTTTTCTGGTATTAATAATAATTTGTATTAACATTCATAGAATTTAAAGCAAATGTTTTACAAATTTTTGTTCCAGAAATATTTAAAATCAAATATTTTTGTGAGCATTCAGCAATTCCGCATTCAAAAAATCTACGGAGTTGACCCATCCATGCAATGCGATAAAAATATGCAAACAGAACTATATAAATTTTTATATGTCTTTTCTCGTCTATCTCAAGCAATAGGTTGCTAAATTGGCGGACAAGAGAGACAAGAGATTAAGCGGTCTCTCTTCTATATACATATATCTCCGTGGTTGCTTTAATTTTTTTTTTTTAAATTTTCTGATATAATATGCCTGTCACATAGATATACGTATACAATGGACTGCTCAATATCCTGGTTCAATTATCCGCCAATTTGACATCCTACTGCCTGAGAGGGACGAGAAAAGATATATAGAAATTTATATAGCACTGTATATTTTGATTGCATTGCATGGATGAGTCGATTCCGCAGTTTTTGAATATGGAATTGCTGAATGGTAACAAAAAATATACAATTTTAAAATGATTTGATTAAATTGTTTTTATTATAAAATTAATTAAAGAACATAAAGAAGAAGTGGAATCTTGTGTCGTGCCAGGATCCTTTACAGCACAATAGATTAAGAAACCACAGTGTCGCACGGAAATTGTCATAAATTGGTCTGTATTAAAGAAATTTTTGGCTATTTGATAGTTCTCCAGAGAATTTTTGCAACGGCAATTCAGCGTTCTAATAAATCTCTCACATTATATACCGCTAATTTACGAGATGTCACTACCTAAAATCGAAAGAGCGGGAATAAAAATCCGTTTCATGAATGGTCCATTGTAAATGTTGGCTGTGGTTCTGTTCCTAAAACATTTAAAATGAAGCATTGTAAACAGCTGTTCCATGTCGGCCAACTATTAAGAAACGAATAATTTCTACGATGGCTTTTGACATTTTGTGCTTTTAAAAGCGAGTGAGGTGGTTTACAGCATACATATACAATATATGTATGGCTGTCGGTGGTTTTGTGAGAACTTATAGGGATTTTTTCTTAGTGGAATAAAAATTCATAAAATCAGTTCGTAATAATAAATAAATTTGTTTTACGCTAAAAGTGTGGGGTGAAACTAAGTGCAATGGCGGCAAGTTTAATTTAGTGTTATTGTAAGGAAAATTTACAGGGTTGAAAAGGTGTTGTGGTTCTTGTTTGTCCTTGAATCTTGAATAATTTGCATGCAGACAATACTTTAACTATTGTGCAGAGAGCAACATCTTTCCAGTTAGCTAGGATTTACGGTGTTAGAGCCTCCACGAGTCAGAACGAATCTTAAGGAGGTGAGTTATGGGATAACGGGTGTATGCCGATTGCTTATGTAACTACAACCCTTCATTCAAATTGTTTATTTACGGCTTTAAATTATAATGCTTGAAAGGGCTCTGAGTACCCAATTTGTTGTCGATGCTTTATCTGTTTTAAGTTAGCCGGGAGCGGCTCTATAGTAATAATATTTATAATTTTTAGGGTTCCGCTGTTCGTTGAAATATTATCTATCTTTTACCCAATTAAGCCCATTTCAACGAAATGTTTGAAGTACTTAAAAAGGCAGTTATCAAAGTTGCTTTGTGATCTTCACACTTTTTGGGTTGGAGTATGAAGGGATGTCTTCAGAATTGTAATTACCTGAAATTGTTTTGAAAAAAGCAGCACAAAACATAATCGTCGAGTTTTATTTATTTAGATCGTGTTCTTCTTCACCAAGTGAACATTTAATTTGCAAATAAAACTTTCTTCGGCATAGGGCGAAATATTAGTTTACTACAGGTGACTTAAGGGCGACAACGATGGGGCGATATTTGTCGACAAAAGTCTGTGCTTAACGGATAAGAAGCAGATAAAAATCCCTGAAATGCACTTATTCAGAGATTTTTTCGAAATTGCTTTAAATCACATGAATTAAATTGGTAATCAGTGGTTGTGATCGCACTATCCGTTTACCGTTTGTATACGACGAACATTTCGTAAGGATCCCATTTACAAGTAAAACCAAAAATTTTTTAGATTTATGACAGTAACCGCAGCTAGTTGCGTCTATTAGCTAAATTTGGCATGTTTATAGCTAACTTTTCTAAAAATATTCTACTCTGCGGGGTGGTGACTATATATTTGTAATTTTTCAAATGTTATTTAGAGAGAATATTAGATCGATTTCAGTTTTTTTTTTCTTTGCTATTTTGCTTACTGAGTGTTTCGAAAAATTGTATTGCTTTGAAACAAACCTCTATAGAATCTAATATTCTATTTTATTCAATGTTTCATTTTATTCACGTTTTCACCTTTATTACTCCGTCAGAATAGTAGTCTTAGAGTTGTTAGAAGTTGGCTATAGTTGAAGGATTCCTGATTTTAAATTACTTTATTACTTTATGTGCTTTATTTATTTATTTGCTCTTCATCAATACATATGCTTAGAGGATTGGAGGATGAAGTTCTCTCAACTATGTTGTGAGTTCATCACCCCAGTCCTTCCCATAATTCCTTCCTATATACATATTATCATTTCCTTATTTCTTTTTCTTATTTATATGATTCCCTTTCAGTCAGACTTGCTGGTATAGGAATGGGAATCCGGTTCATACATAAAAACAAATTTAAATAAATATAAAGATACAAAATAAACAGTATAAAATGATAATTTAATTCAATTAGTTAATTTAATTATTATTATATTAATATTGCATTAATTATTGCATTGCGATATAGCTGAAGGCTCGTCCAGAAAATACTTTTTAATCCTGTGGGTAAAGACTCCTAGGGTTGTCGCTGTCCTAATTTCTTCTGGTAGTCCGTTGTACGTCTTTATTGCTGTGACCAAGGGTCCGGTCCACACCCTCTCTGTCCTCCCCTTTGTTGTTCTGATAGCATTTCTGCTTCTTGTGCGATAGTTGTGGAAGTCAGTGGATAGTCGAAGTTCAATGTTTGTTTTCATTAGGCCCTTCTTCAATTTATATATAAATTTTCCTTTCTCAATTTCAATCATTTGGTCAAGTTTGAATTTTTTCGTTTCATTGAATACTGGTGTCAGCAATGGCAGTTGATATCGTGTCTTTAATGATTTGTTCATGAGTCGTTGAATTTTCGTTTTAGTCTGCTTAGAGCATTGTGTCCATGTTAATATGCTAAACTTAATGTGGGACATGATGTGTGTGTTGTAAATTAAGTTCGCAATTTCTGGTTTCAATTTAGTTTTACTTCTTTTGATTGCTCCAAGCAATGGCACAACCTTTTTGGTAATTGTCGTAGTGTGAGCATTCCAACTGAACTTATCATCTATAGTGAGACCTAAGTATTTAATCACGCTTACTCTTTCTATTCTTACTGTACCTATTTTAATGTCTATTTTAATATCAGTCTTGTTATGGTTTTTGAATATCATATATTTGGTTTTTTGCTCATTTAAAGATAGTTTATTTCCGTCCGTCCAATTTTTAAATTTATTTAAATCCTCATTTATGAGGTTTTGTACCTCTTCCCCTGTTTTTGCACCATATATGATATTTGTGTCATCAGCATATACGTGATATTCTCCAGCAAGTCCAGCGTTCTTTAAATTATTTATATATATTAAATATAAGTTTGGTCCTAAGATTGGGCCTTGCGGAACTCCAGTTTTAAGTGTCAATGGTTGGCTGTAGTGTTCCCCAACTTTTGTAATCATTTTTCGATTAGTTAGATAGCTCTTGATTAGGCTGTTTACATTTCCCCTTATCCCGAGGTCCTCTAGGAATTGCAGGAGTAAGGCATGGTCAACCGTGTCAAACGCTTTCCTCAAGTCTACGAACACTGCACCTACATAGAAGCCTTTGTCCAAATACTCGTTTATCAAGTTTATTGTTTCAGTGGTTGCTGAATCAGTTCCACTGTTTGCCTGGAAGCCAAATATTCTTTTCTATCGCCTATTGGGTAAATTTTAAAATATTCTATTCTTAGGGCTTTATTGAAGATACCACCACAAATTATTTACATTACATTTCATAAGTATCTAAGTAGCGTAATTTATATTATTATTGTATTTCTCAATTCATTCAATTTGGTTCTTTAAAAAGTACAATAAATTAACTGTACTTATTCTGGTGAATTATTCGTAATTATAATGTTGAATGTTGTAGGTTAAATCATGTGCAAAATATAAACCGGATATATGCGAATACGAAAACGTTATCAGTGTTTCAAAAATCCTATGCGAGAGTTTCATTCTTTTAATATTTATACGGTATTTTTTCAAAATCAAGCATTACAGATAATTTTTACCAACTGTGATATCTCAAACAAAATATTTTGTGTTCTTTAGAATTAGAAGTTAATGATTTTTTTTACTGATTATTGATTTTCATATTTCTTAAATTTTCGGCATTAATTTTATTATTCAATTATGATAATTGATCTTTTAGAAGACCATATCTCAAATTCTTCTTATTTTTGATTGATTGATTGATTTGTTACTAAAATGACACTAAAATCGAAAAGCAGATGACATTAAAAGGTACCCCCTTCGTTTTTTCGGTTTTAGTGTCATTTGCATTTCGGTTTGAGATTTAATATAGCCAATTAATTCGGTTTTATTTACAAATATCTGCTTTGATTATAATTAATTCTATAGCAAAACCCCAAAATTGCTCTTGCACTTTCATTTTCACTTCTAACTGCTTAAAACTGTTGTTTAATGACGTAGACTGCATTTCTAGAACAGAACATTTTGCATTTCGGTGGGAATTTTGAGGTTGTGGGCTCGATTCCCATATGAAAAACCTGGTTAGAAAAAATGGCTAAAATAACAAATAAAAAAAGGAAAACCAAAAATTAATAAAATAACGCACAGAAAGTGCCATATGAGCTTAGTTCTTGAGTGCACGAAAATAAGAAAGCAATTTGAGAATTAATTCAAAATTTAACAAAGAAAATGTCAGTTGCCAAATTATTTAAGATTTGATACTACGTTTAGGGGAATTTGATTTAAGTGTGCAGAATACATTGAGTGGTCCATTTCTATATGTCAGTGGTTTTCATGCATTGGGTTGAATAAAAAACAAAAAAATTTAGTGTGACATAACAGCGAGCATTTGAAATGGTACGATTTGGCTTAAGAGTTTTGGGCTACAAGTGTTCTTGTAATACCTTATTTCCAATGCAGAGACCAACCAACCATTTTGCTCAATTGGCTAAATATCGTGTAAAATATTTATGCCAGTTGTGCTAGCCTGTTGTCAAAATATTGTGTGAACAGTATTTAATAGGAATGAGTTTTTGCCACCTTTTAAGGTTCCGTATGTCCGATGGAAAAACGGAGCCCTTATAGGATTATTTGTGTGTCTGTCTGCCCGTCTGTCACAGCTAATTTGCGTCGAATCTACTGAACTGATTAAGTTTAAATTTGATACACATATGAATTTCTGAGCGAAACACGGAAGCGTAGTGTAGATAAATGAATTTTAAATATGAGGGTCACTTTTGGCGGGCAAATTATAAAATTAAAAAAATAAGTTTTGCAAACTGTGTCGTTCGACATATCAAATGAAAGGGCTTGTTGTGAGGGCCTCAAATATATTCTAACCGTTTGGGAGTTATAATGTGGTTCGTAAATTCTTCAATTCAACAAAAATTTACTATCCTAATATCGTTTTCATTAATGTCAACAATGTGGACCATTGGAGGTACACTAGCTGTCGAAAATGTTTTTGTTTGTTATTTATTATGTTTATCGAATTGTCTATCTTATTACCTTTCCAATAAGGTATAACACGTCCCAGTAGAGGAACAGAAACCAAGTGCCAAACTCCTTCTTTCGAAATCTCCTTCCAGAAGTCATTATACTGGCATATGATTATATGAATGTAATCTTTCTGAATGAAGAACTTTCCAAACTGCATATGAAGACACTCCTAATCGTCTTGCGACTCGTCTCGTGCTCATTTCAGTGTTTTTCCTGAGGATGTTGATTATTTGCAGCTCGACGTTGGCAGAAATTTGCGATGTTTGCATGTTGCGCATGCGTCCTATTTTAAGATACACTTCCGGTTTCTCTTAACCTCTGGAAAGTCCGCAAAAATACCTTTCCTTCGGGTACCCGTTGATTTGCGAATATCCTTTGGTATACCCGGCAAGCTTGTCTTTCGTGTCGTTAACTACACATTACTACATTATATCGGCGTATTCCTCAAAAGTGCATTCAACCATTTTGTAATTATTTCAGCTTAGAACACCCGCAATTATCGCTTGGTTTTTCATCTATAATCGATGTTTTTGCTGACTGACTCTTTTATAGTAAAATTTCCGCGAGGTATTAGGAACAAAGTGCCAGGATATATCCAAGTATAGTTCCTTAGACACACCACCCGTAATTATGACGCAACCATCATAATTATACTAAAAAAGCGTCATAATGATAGCTCCAAAATTACGATAAAGGACCATTTCGCGCAAATTACGGATCAGCGCTATTTGCGCTCGAATTGCTAACTAGTTCTTTGAAAGTTTTTCTGTCAGCTGAGAGCAAATTGTTCCTGGTAAAAAAATTTATAATATAAAAAACTTTGATTTTAACCACTGTTTATGACAACACGGGGAGAACTTTCATCCAAAATTGCGCTTGCTATTATGACGGCTGCCGTCATAATTACGGATAGTGTGTCCACGGTATACCTTGCTAAGATAAGCTAATTTCGAAAATAAAATAAAATTCATTAACCTTTTTATGAGTTTTTTGCAGGAATAATTAAAGCTAATTACTTACATTCCCAATAATGTTTGAAATTTTTGTTGTGAGTTGGATGCGTTGATCAGAACAAAAGATAAAAGGGAAAAAGTGATATGCATACTACGAAAAATTAAAATTTACGAATCACCATGCAATTCCCAACGGTTGAGATGGCTCCCCTTTTGCCATACGATTTTTTATTTGTCTAGGTCAGATTCAGATCTCCCATCCCAATGATAAAACACCCTGTACGTAACTAGAACTTTCAACACTATTTCTGTAAAGAAAAACCAATAGCTAACATACGAGGTCTGTTTAAAAAATATCGCGAATTTTGAATTTCCGTAGGCTACGTATATTTGATTTTCGATTTTTTTTGTGGCGTTATGTTGGTACTCATGTCCCTCACTTATGCTGACAAGCTCGGCTATTTTGAATGTTCAGTTAATTTTTGACAGCTATTTTGCTTGGATGTATTTTGGCTCGTCTTCGACTTTTGCCTATTCTAAATATGGATAAAGAATCTGTATCATCAATCGATCTAGCGTTCCTTTGACGTATGCGTGATGGTTTGCCGGGTGTGCCGAATTTGGCTACTAAACGTTGGAGAGTCGACTTTGAAGGGCCACCGCGTCTGCTGTAAAATGGGCGCAATGCGCTCAACGTCTGCTAAATGAACACTCATTTTTATAATAAAGTTTTATCATTTGGACGGACTGCTCAATCGTGTAACTTGTAATGGTGATTTGACATCAGTGACTAAATAATAAACAACGGATTTGACAGACGCCGCCCAAACAACTCGACCGAAATAAAATATATTTAATATAAAAAACCATAAAGTAATAAATGAAATGGAATTTACTAAATAATAAGGGAAAATTAATATAATAAATACAGGAAAATATGATAATTAAAAAAAATGAAACTTAAATGTAAAATTGAAATTTTAATGACCTGTAACGAGAAACGAAAGGAAATCTTATTAAAATTGTAATATATTAGGTCTACCGGAAAGTTCTGTCCGATAATTTCGTTTCAAGTTTGAATATATTTGGATATGTTCGTTTGAGTTATATGTGGGTGTATATCTTTATAATTGCGTTTATTATGTGCCCTTCGAAATTAACTACACAAAGATATCTTATGTCATTGTCAGCGTGTCGAAATTTGTTAAAGTTTTTGGTGAAGATGCTGTTTCGGACAGAACGTGTAGGAGATGGTTCGAAAAATTTAAAGCAGGTGATTTCGGTCTTAGTGAAAAGCCACGCTCTGGGCGGCCATTTGTGGTTGATGACTATATAAGACTATAATAGATCAAATGATGAAAAATGGATTACATATGATTACATAAGAAAAACAGCGTGAACCCGGAAAAAATGCCTTCTTCACCTCTACACTGAGCTTGAGCCTTAAAAAGAGAATACTGTGTATATGGTGGGACATGCAAGGTCCAATTCATCCTTTTGGAACCTAAGAAAAAGCTAAATCGGAGAAATGCAGTCAACAAATGGACTAGTTAACAAAGTACTCCAAGAAAAGAGGTTGACAATATTCAATAAGAAGGATATCATACTGCATTAAGATAATGCTAGACGACTCGTCAGAAAATCTTAGAGCTAGGATGGGAAATTCTTTCGCATCGACCATACTCCCCAAACCTTAACCATCAGATTTTCACCTATTCCTTTCTTTACAAAATTATTTGATGAGAAAAAAATTCAAAAATGAAGAAAATATTTACGTTTACAGTAGCGCTGCTGTAGTTTTTCGCATCCAAAGATTTTCTTCAAAAATAGGTTTTATAAATTGCCATCATGTTAGGAAGAAGTCATAAGGAACGATGGAAATTATATCGTACAATAAATCTAGTTAAATATGTTAAAAATTGTATAATGTTCTTCCTCTTCCTAATATGTACAGTCTCCGATTTGTATGTAATGTGTACGTGTAATACAACAAACGAATAACAAGGGATTTGAGATGAATATGTGTCTTCAGAAAATGCTGTTAACAATTCTGGGTAGGGAAAATTGTTTACATTTAGGAAAACCTAAAGGAAACAGGAAAGCTTGTGATGTGTAGGAAGTTATTTATTTATTTATTTGGTTCGCTTAATACAAGCTACGGACAATTAACTTAAAACTAGACTTAACAATAACTTAGAGATGCTAAAACTAACCTAATTAAGACTAGATTGAGGAGGCGGGATGGACAGGTAAAGGGCTCGCTTAAGGGAGGATTTGTTTAGGTGGAAATCAAAGGGAGCAGAGTTGTTAACCTTCCGTAGCATCCTAGTGAAAGGTTCAAAGTGGCCGTAGTTAGTACGGTGACACTCAAGGCGGAAGGTAGGGAAGGATCTTACGTTGCGAGGATTAGTGTTAAGTTACTATAAGTTTGTAAAAGAAAGCTTTTACTTGCTTTGCCGGAAGGTTAGCTAACAAATGTGTCTGTTTGGGATTTGCGTCCCGTATTTATACGATCTGAAGGGTATGATGCAAGTTTTACAGTGAATAAACAGGTGGCGTTGGGATAACTATGGCGATCAATAAGGCAAAGAGCTTAAAGCTCTAACCCATATGCAACTTCTAAAACTGCCTAGGGAAAATTTTTCCATTAGAGAAAGTAGCAAAGAACTACTGCTTCCTATGCCTTATCTAAATTCCAATAAGAACGAAAGAGATAAGAATAGGCAGCCAAAAATTCTCATCTACAGCACTTACAGTGTAGGCAATAAAATGCATCGTTGTTTTATCACGCATTTTTAAAGGCGGGCCAATCTGTTGGGCTCGCTGTGCGCCTCTGCATGCATGGTGTTAGTGCCGTTCCCAGACAATGTTCCAGCATAGGGAAATCCTGAATTGAGAATGGGGAACAGGCAGGTAGCACACTTAGAGCATATATACGGATGCGGGCTGCTTACATTTTTTCACTGTACATTTTTAAAGGCGGGCCAAACGTATTCGAACTTGTGCACTGCTCTGGGTGGTGAAACGTTATTTTAATTTTCGTTCCGCCTCCCCCTAAATTTTTGTCTTTCTCTCACGCGTGAGCCCTTTATTACTATCCACTTTTAGCAAAATCTGCAAGGTCGGTGGGCTAAGGGGACCAAGGTCGAAAAAAGATAAGGGACTACGTCACGAGTGTCCCATCTAGTAATTCATGATCTCTGAATAAGGCGACGGCACCAACTGATGTCTGTCCACCCAGATTAGCTGATGTTTACCATGACAGTTTCGTTGAACTGTCAAAAGGTGGGTGAAGTGTTGTGTGTGGTAACAACATCCTGGCGCCTCGACAAATGACGAATTTGAATAAAAGGTAACTTACGATTTTTTTGCTGCCTGGTCGCCTTCGGAGAGTGGGAATCGAGCATTTCCTTGTTTGGCGCCCGTGCCAACTTGTTGATTGGAGCTGGATACGGCAGAGCTGTCGATGGAGCTGACGTTAGTGGACGAGATTTTGTGGCTACCGTCGTCGTCGTAACTGGGACCCGTTCAGTCGCTGTAATGGATGTCCGTCTTGTAGCGTTGTATTGGGCTGTTGCTTTGTGGCTGTGGGTTTTGTGCCGGCTCGTGGAGCTCGTGCTGTGACGTTGCCGGCTCGTGATGTTTGAGCGGCTGATGCAACTGCAAAGACTTGATCAGTCGCGGAAAGTCTAGCAGTTGTGGAGGATGGCGAACCTAGTGTGGATGTTGTTGTGGCCGCAGTTTCATACATCCGAAGCACGGGAATTTTATTGGAACTGCGGCCAGTTAATGACGAACATTTAGGATGACGTGATGGCAGCCGTGAAGTGACTCGTCCCTGTTTGTGATTACTACAAGCTGCTGTTTTAGTAATGAAAGGTTAAGGCACAGTTCGCTTGCGCAGCCAAGGTTCTGCCTCTAGTCGTTGCCGAATGTCCTTTAAGTTCTTAAAAATTGTGTGGGCTTCGAACGGGGGTATAAACGGTTGTATCCAGGACGGCAGATTTACCGCACGCAGCTCCTCCTTGACAGGTTTTCAGGCGGTTTCGTCCAGCTCCGAGTCAGTTGATAAGTTTGGGACGGCACTTATTTTGATTGTCCCAGTCGACTCCTAGGAGCCAAAATTTCTGAATAAATATTTTTGCTGTAATGATACATGGTGCCAACCGTCCTAATAGTTCGAAGTGAGATGCGCCTTCAGACAAGATTACCCGTTTAGTATATGATAATTTGGACAACGTATTGAATAGTTTAAACGAAAACTGCTCAGTGGTTGGATAACATTTGATTTCGATAGTTTTGTTGCAGTTGTTGATGGAAAGTTCGAGGGGATTTTTAATTTCCATATGTTCCGTTGGTATCCCTTGAAGCAGCTCTGGGTGATTGATTGCCCATTTCCTTAAGTTGAAGTTGCCTAAGGCCAGGATCGATTTTAATTGTTTTTGTAAATGGATGCCTCATGAGATATCATGTGCTCCAGTTAATACATTGTCGACGTAAAAGTTATTGCGTATTAATTTGGCCACTTGTGGGTAATTTGGTTCCTCGTCTTTTCCGAGTTGTCGAAGTGTCCTGATGGCAAGGAATGGTGCAGATGGGCATAAAAATGTAATGAATGGTAGGCCCTATTAGCAGTTGGTCGTTCAATAATTTATTGTTAGTAGTTCTTGCTGACGTGTTAAAGAGGATGTGTACCTTGGTGGTAGTGGAACTCTCCTTGATCACGGTGATTTGTGGGAGATAATAGTGCGAGCCATCAGATATCTAGGTTTTTGTAATTTCCCTTAAATGGTGAAGTGCTTGGTACTCATCAATACACTTCTTATATTCCTCCTTTAGAGCGAGATTTGGAATTGTTTGACTGCCAGAATCCGCGAGTTATCTAGTTCAGGCCCATTAGGGTCTCGAAAGGTCAATTGGACTTGGTATTGTCCGTTAGAGAGACGCTGGTGCATTTTTGAAAGATTTCTGCACATTTCCTATTGTCTGGGTGGACAATCGTGTTTGAAATCTTTTCTTGTTCCCAGAATCGACGTATCTGGGATGGTAAAAGCCTTTGTGTCGTGTGAAGTTCCTTTCAGGCTTCCCAGAAGGATTCATAAAAGCTGAGTGTTTTGGGCGGTATGTTAGACACTACCGCCCTTTATTATGCCATTTTCAATTATTTTACCGAAAATGTCTGCTCCAAAAAGTAAATCAATGGATCAGGATGTAGCCAAGTCAGAATCGGTTAGACTTAAATTTAAGAAATAAGTCAGCTCTGACGTGTCTGACGCGTGTAGTGGAATATAATCCGTGATGTTGTTCAAAAGTAATGATGACAATAGTAAGGAACCCACCTCCCCATACAAAGTGCACTAGGTGACGTAAGGACAGAACTAGAGGTACCCCACCGGGGTGTTTTTGCGGGGTACTTGTTCCCACCGCTCATAAGGTTTTGTTGAGGTGGGAGCTAGATAGACACGAAGTTATGGTCAATTAGCTGCTTTATTTTTTTCAAAATTTAAATTTGAGAAATCCGCCTCTTGATTCATCCTGCCCTTCAAAAATGAGAGAATGCAGAGCCGGCGGGTTTAATTCTTGCAACTGTTGCTGAGTTTTTATATTCTCCGTAAATCTAGGGGGGAGAAAAATGTAGGTGTTGTCCGCGAAATGCACCGTGAGCTGTAATCCATATTTTGTCTTGACAAAACAAAAATATTTGATGTCGTACTCCATTCCAATTTCCACCGACGCTGTCTGAACTAAAGTGTCCTGGACAGTTTCAGTCACATTTGTCAGTAGTTCAAAGGCGCTCTGTAGAGGAAAAATTATAAAATAAAGTCATTAAATATTTAATGTAGGATTACTTACCATTGTTCCCCTTTCTTGTCTTGAAGAATAGTGATAGTCCGTAGCAGCGTTTCAAAATCTTCTGAAGTTCTATACTCTCAGCGGTTATTGCACCTTTTTTATTTCTCATTATAATTTCATACAATTTTTGTTTTTCTTAAAAGATTCATGGATTGTGAAGACTAGCCCCCATTCACTACTGGTAAAATAGTGACAGAAATACCGACCCTTCCTACACCACCTCAAGAAGAAAGGGGTTTCGTGCTTGAGGAAGAGGCTGATGCCGTGGATTTTTGGGAGTGGTACCTCAATAAAAGAATAGTTGTGTGTAAGTCTAAGAAATAAGAGTAAAACTTAATTATAAAAAATGACTTCTGAAGAAATTATTATTCATTTAAAGAGTGCGGTAAACTTAAATTCAGATATATTTTTGTCTGCGTTAAATGTATGTATAGAGACAATAAAAAAAATAACGTTGTATTTTCGGATCGCGAAAAGTTTTCCTTGTTGTCATTGATAACAAAACACTCAATTTTACATAATGTGCCTCTAGTCAATAGTGTGCTATAAAAGAGAGGGTGGCGTTGCTAAATTGGTATAACGCCGCTTCCAAAGGGGTTTTCAATAACAAAGAAGAAATATTAAAATATTGTATAAATGACGTTAACATTTTACGTTTAGGGTGTACACGCTTTATGCGGGAATTTCTTGACATAACGCAAATAAACCCTTTTGTGGAGTCTTTAACTATAGCGTCAGCCTGTATGCTAGTTTTACGGAAAAACTATTTAAAAAATAATGTTTTAGGTATAATGCCTAAGAATAGTTATATTTAAAGTCCAAAAATCATTCGTTTATTGCTGCCAAATGGCTTGCTTGGGAAAGCACGAAAACGAATCGCCAGATTGTCTCTGCAAACAACAAAGGTGAGGTAAAGTTGGGAAGGTGTGGGTTGCAGGTAGATGGTTTCAATTCAGAAACCAACACAGTTTATAAGTTTTTTGGTTGCTTTTACCATTGTTGTAACGTCTGTTTTCAAGTTCGAGAACTTACAAATAGCCCATATCAAAAGCTACAGACTATCAGCCAAAGGTATGAGGCCACTCTGAAAAGAATTAAAACAATCAGACATCACGGGTATAATCTGGTCTACATTTGGGAACGTGAGTTCAAACAATTTCTAAAAACAAACCCTCTCATAAATGAAATAATCTTGCTGCAAACATCACTTTACCGCTTAATCCACGTAGTGCTGTTTTTGGAGGTCGTGCTGAGGTATTCAAATTATATCACAAAGTGAAAGAACCAGAAATAATTCGTTATTTGGACTTTACTAGCTTGTACCCGTATATTAACAAATATTCAGCCTACCCTATTGGACACCCACAAATATTTCGAAATGATCACATGCCTTTATTATCGGAAATCTTGTCAATGCATGGTTTCATTATGTGTTCTGTTGTGGCACCATCTAAACAAATTAGATTTAAATTTAAATTTACCCGTGTTACCTTTTAAAACTAACTTAAAATTGTATTTCCCACTTTGTAAAAAATGTGCAGATGAAAATAGAATTTCACTCTGCCAACATGATGAAGAAGAAAGACAAATTACAGGTACTTGGATTATTCCCGAAGTGGCTTTAGCCGTTAAAAAGTGGTATAAGATAAAAAAAGTCTTTGAAGTTTGGAAGTATGATTATACTGTATATTACCCGGCTGAAAAAAATGGTGTTTTTTTTAAAAATCAAGCAGGAGGCTAGCGGATGGGGTAGTAAATGTATTACTGAGGAGGAAAGAGATAACTTCATAAAGGCCTATAAGATAAAAGAAAGTGTTGTTTTAGATAAAAACCAAATTCATAAAAACATTGGTAGGCGTAATATGGCAAAAATTTGTTTAAATTCCTTATGGAATAAATTCGCCCAAAGGGAAGACAGAACCTACACTAAAGTCTTAAATGATTTTAAAGAATTTTGCGACTTTATACAATCTCCAGGAATCGAAATTTGTTCTTTACATCCGATTAATGAAAACACCATGTGGGTAACGTGGAAATATATACAAGAAAATCTAAATATTCTGCCCCACGTAAATATACCTATTGCTGCCTACACAACTGCATATTAGTTAGTACTTAAGTTATATGAAGTTTTAGAAAAAGTGGGAGAGAATATTTTATATTGTGACACCGACAGTTTAATATTTGTGGGCAATAAAGAAAACCCTTTTTCATTCACAATTTCCGACTTTTTGGGGGATTTAACAGACGAGGTTGAATACTTCGGCACTAGCGCCTTAATTTCAGAATTTGTAAGCACCGGTCCTAAAACTTATAGTCTTAAAGTCGAGACAGAGAGAGGTCCTGAGTACATTATTATATGCAAAGGTATTACAATTAATTTTGAAAATTCTAAAATTATTAATTTTGAGTATTTGAAATCAATGGTTACCGAAGAGAGTTTTCAAGATAGCGTATGTGTAAATAATAAGAAAAAGATTAAACGGAAACGCCCGGGAGTTATTATACCCACATTGGAAAAAATTGATGTATTAGTTGTGAAGATATTTTGAATTTTTTTGTTCTTGTAGTTAGGTAAATAAAAATGTATTATTATAAATATAAAATAATAATGCAATAGAAGAACCATTGTGCCTTAGGTATACGTACAAGTAAAGAACAACTGTGGGGTGGCCAATAGGAGCAACCAGTACTCTATTTTTGAAGTCAACTATCCTCCTCCAAGATTTCACAAAAGCTTCCACTTAAACAATGTGGATATGTGAAGGCGAGATTTTGACTGAGCCGATAATGTGGACGTGTAAAGCCGAGATTTTAGTTAACGCCTACGATTTATTTAGTGCAATTAAATGTGTTGCATGTCACCTAAACGCTATTCACAGCAAGGCTTTAGAAGACCTAGAAAAAAATGACTGGTTGAAACAAATATATGAAGAAATAAAAGGGAAGTCTTACCGGGGCCTTACTATATGCGATTTATATTTGACCGGCAAAATCAAGATTGAACTTTTCTGTGACCTGTTCTTGTGCGCTAAATTAAACAGCTTCCTCTGGTCTTAAAATATTTTCTTCCTGAAGAAATTGTATTCGGCACTTATCAAATGCATTTGTACAACGATGCCAAACATTTTATAAATTCCAAGATACATAGCTATATTGCCGGCCGCAACTGTAGCGAAGAAATCCGCAACTTATTGAGATAAACATACATATATAAATATACGCGCGTAATATTAGTTTACTTAGTATTCTTGCGCCAACCGATAATATGGATAAATTTATTCTGGACATCCAGTGTGTCTGCGGGAACAATGGACAATATTTTATTAAAAAGCTGGCAGTTCTTACTATGGGAACCATCTCCCCCAAGGTTTATCATTTTATGCCACCTTACCCATACCAGGAGTGGTCATCAAGGGCAAGGAGGCAGAACAAGTATGACGTGAAAAATATAAACGGTCTACATTGGAGCGGTGGGACTATCAACTATAACGATTTGATTGAAGTGTTTTCAAAATTTGAAAATGCAACAATATACGTGAAAGGTGAATTAAAGGCTTCATTCATTAGAAAATACTCGCCGACTTTTGAAATAATAGAACTTGTACAGATACCTAGATTAAGTGAACTTGTAAATTTTCAATCTTATTGTGAAATCCACAACAAAGTGTCTTTTGTACGTTGTGCACTGCAAAATTGTATAAATATATACCTGTATATGTTGATTAATAAAATTATCGCGTGAAGACAAACAACTGTGTTTTTATATTTAAAAACTTTTTATTATATGGTTATTACATCCAAAAGAATATTGGTGCTACAGTATAAGGATATTTCAAAGAAAAGTCTAGAATAATTTAGATGGACATAAGAGGTTCTAGACGGAATAAAAAAGTCTTCGTCCGACAGCGAAATTACATTTTTGTTTTTACACTGCTTACAATATTGCTTATAGTACTCCTTCATACTTTCGGCGGCATTGTTATTGTAGAACATAACAATCTTGAAGAAATTCTGCATGTCAATCAATTTATAGAGCTCATCAAGGGTCAGCTGAATAGTTCTTGTACCAACGGGGATAATGTATTTCGTCTGAAGCGCTTCTTGGTTTGCGGGATCATGTCTGGAATAATCTCGTCTTTTAGTTTGGTTAGTAAACTTCCAGCCATCCAGAGTAAAATGTTGACACAGGTACAAAACCATGACGGTGAAAGACTATTTTTGCCTCAAACGAGGCCGGATCAAATCCGAGGACAACCTTCTGATTATGGTAATGATCCAGATGATATGTATAGTTTAGTAAAAAATTTTCGCCCGGAACCTCTGATCCTTTATTGCCTTTTTTTGTATCGATCTAAGTTTTTGCCTTTTGGATTTTGTGTCCATCACCTTAAACTTTTCTGCACTCTTCTTAACATTAAGTGCACATCACCATCGCCTCGTATTTATACTCTTATTTTCCGGTATACATAGCTGGTTATATTTACCCCCAACAGATTTTAAATATTTTTTCAAGTATATTTTACGATATAAATTCACAACTTTGTTATCATTAAACTAAAATTATTGAAGGAAAATTGTTTCAGAAAAAGTTTTAAACTTTTTCCTTTACACCGAAAATACAGATACACACAGCAATAATGTCCACAGGTAGATGAAAGTGGATCTTGCAATATTTTTTTACTGTTTACAAACACATCTGAATTAGATTATGTAAGAAGTTGCGAAAAAGCCTGTTACTGGGAGGTTTAGCATACGAATCAAAGTATTCTGCAGGGCCTTTTTTTGGAATGTAAAATGCAACCCAGTGGGTGCCGCTCTTTCGTGCAGGGTCCGTATTAGCTATGACGCATGCAGGCTTTTTTATTTCTTTTGGTAGACGGTCACAAGCAAATACTCCTCTAAAGAGCCTTTTTGTAGTAGGGTTATTTGCTAGTGATTTTGTAAAATCAAGCGTTTTCATTCTTGTTCGGAAGCCTGGGTTGCTATTCCTACGTCAATAACGTTGGTATAGGATGCAGTGGCGTAGCGTGCTTTGGAGGGGCCCTGTATCAAAATTAGTTGGGGGGCCCAAATGAAGGGTAAAGTTTTCTCACAAAAAAAACGTTAGGGGCCTCTGTAGCCCGGGGGCCCCGTATCATTGATACGGCTGATACGGCGGTAGCTACGCCCCTGATAGGATGTAACATAGCTGTTTATAAATTCCTTAGTTGACGCATCGCAAACAAGTATTGTAGTAAATTTTGCTAATGTTTTTATTAAGTCTTCGTCTAAACGTCTAAGTTCAATGTTTCCCAATTTATTTGGTTGGTCAACACATCCTGGAGCTGATGTAGGATATTTGAAAATAATTTCCGTTGTAAATAATTTGCTTTGTGCAGTGAATTTCGCAACATAAACTTTTTTCAAGAAAGTTAAGCAACCTCCAGAAAAGTATTTGACATTTATTAAGCAACTCATGATAACAGCCTTCACTGTCTATGCACTGTAATTAATTCTAAATTTCACCACCTTATATAACTTTTTTAGAAGCTCCTCAGCGCCTCATTCTTTTAAGCCCACTATCATTTATTGTATCAGTTACATTGCGCTTCACACCCTTCTTTTTTATCTAAGTCATAGTTTGGTAATGAAATTTCAGTAACTCCAACACTCCAGCTATTAGAAAGTTTACATGGGCTAGCAAGTGCATTTGTAAAAGCTGACAAAGTATTTTCAGGATAAATTTGCATAGAATTGTTGCTAAAAAGACATACGTAAAAGTCGTTACTTACTATATCTACAGGCATTTTTATATATTAAAGCCTACCCCAAGCAACGTCTGGTACACTTGAACTACGTTCTTTTTTACTTTTTAAACGTTCACTTTGTCGCAGTCCTTTTTTCACTGGGAATGCAAGCTCATATTGCTCCGGTTCTAGTTGTGATGGCCTTCATATAGGCTGTCTAGTCGGTACCTTTTCTTTTGGAGCACCTTGTTTTAACTCCTAAGGCTAGCAGCCTCGTTAACACTCATATCCACAGGCACAGTATACTGGGTTATACCATCAGTCCCGGTTATTACTTTATAGTCTTTATCTTGCAATTTTGGTACTTTTGCTGGAGATAAAGATCTTCTTGGTGGTGTTTTTTCAGTTGGCTCCTCAAAAATAAATTCTTCTATCTCAAAAGGTGTCTTTTCAAATATATTTTCTTTTATCGGTGAGGCTTGTGTTGATTCATCTTTTTTTAAAAATAATTTTTGTTTGAGTAGAACTATCTCTCAAACTCTTATGTTTAACTGGCAAATTTTCTTTAATGGAAATTTTAGCTTTTCTTTTTTCTGCGACTTTTTACGTTTCACATTAAAAAACTTTATTAATTCATTCCTATAATTATACCACTTTTCTTTGTCAGACAGATTTTTACTTTTTAATATCTTATCCATTGATTTATCAAATAATGATAAATTTGCTCAATTTCACCCTTTAATATACAGTGGTACCTCGACATTCGAGTTTAATTCGTTCCATAAACTTGCTCGTATGTCAAATTGCTCGTATCTCAAAGCAATTTTCCCCATTGAAATTAATTGAAATGCCATTGATCCGTTCCAGCTCCCAAAACACCACCTCAGTCGTTCTTGTTCAGTGTTTTTGAATAAGAAAAATGTATTTACAAGAAGAAATATTTATTTATAAATACCAAATACATATTCTATAAAAACATAATAAAAGAAAAAGTGAAGTGCTTACGGAAGCGCTTAATTTTCGTCACTGGTCTTCGCTTTTTTCGTCATGCTTTGCTCATTTTCACCTGCAGATCGTTTAAAAAAACTGTCCAAGGAGGTTTGTTTCTTCCTCTCTTTCAGGATATTGCGGAAATGAGTTAGGCAAGTTTCGTTGAACAATTCCGATGCACGACCAGTTGCAACTTTTTCGGGGTGATTTTTATCCACGAACTCTACAACTTTCTCCCACATTCCCAAGATCTCCTTTATATCTCTTTTAGAGATAACCTCCTCCATCTCTGGTTCCTCTTCAAAACCAATTTTTCGTTGAATCACCGTATGCTGCTGCGAATGTAGATCGTGTAACTCCTCGGTTGTCAGCTCCTGAGACTGTTCCTCGACGAGTTCGTTTATATCTCCCTCATACACCTCCAGACCCATGGATTTTCCCAGAGAAACAATCTCCTCTACCACTTCGGGTTCCAATCCTTCGAAGGCCCTTTCAGCTATAGCCTCAGGCCATAGCTTCTTCCATGCAGAGGTTGAGGTCCTCGTTGTAACACCCAGCCAGGCCTGATCAATAATTCTTAGGCATATCACGATGTTAAAACGGTCCTTCCAGAACTCTGGAAGGGTAAGGTTTGTGTTCTTCGTCACCTCAAAGCAGCGCCGAAAAATGTGCTTGGTGTACAACTTCTTAAAATTAGAAATCACCTGCTGATCCATGGGCTGCAGGATAGGAGTGGTGTTGGGTGGTAGGTAGAGAACCTTTATAAACTTGAGCTCTTTGAGTAAATCATCTTCGAGGTTTGGTGCGTGATCAGGAGCATTGTCGAGGACGAGAAGGGCTTGCATGGGTAGGTTGTTTTCCTATAGATATTTTTTAACTGAAGGGCCAAACACCAGGTTTATCCACTCCACAAAGAATTTCCTGGTGACGCCTTCGGATTTGCCCTTCACATAACTCGCAGTTTTTCTTTTAAAATCTTATCTTCGTCATGGTTATAAAAATAAATGTGATAATGTTTTGTAAATGTACAAAAAGCAAAAAACGCGAACCCAACTTATCAAAAATGCTTCGAAAACGAGGGAAACAAGCACACAGACTGAGGTCTAGTCTGAGGTGGGAGAAACTGTTAGACGCTGCACACGACACCAACATGCGCTCCCCAAAAACCACATGCCCGCCAGAACCGAAGGGCAAAGCAAAACAAACCCATCTTCTGGCCACTGTGTACAGCGATTCTTTATTTTAACCTGGTTTTTGTCCCGTCTCTTCTGAACACTTCTTTGGTGCTGCACTTCGTCCGATCACTGCGTCCACACCATTTGTTTTATTCTGCACTAGGCCCCGCGTTTGTTGCATCTTCTTTACTTTTCACATCCACAGATCATAACCGAGCTACGCTACCCAACTCTTTCACCCCCGACCGCAAGTTATTTTAAGCATGGTAAAATAACTAGCTCTCCCCTTTCAACCAACCACCCCAACAACAAAATCCTGTTTTTTTCATTCCACCTCCAAACAAGCGTGACCAGGACGTGTCTATCTAGCTCCCACCTCAACATCTTATCAAATCTTATGAGCGGTGGGAACAAGTACCTCGCAAAAACACCCCGGTGAGGTACCTATAGTTCTGTCCTTACGTCACCTAGTGCACTTTGTATGGGGAGGTGGGTTCCTTACTACTGATGACATATTAGTTTAAAATAAGGTGGTAGTTGAGTGTAAAGTAAAATTGACTTGCGACTTTACACGTGCGGTTGGAGTTGTACCAAGTCCTGTGATTTACAAGCTTGTTGGAACTTTGTGGAGGTGGAATTTTCTCACTGCTTGGTCAGAGATAAAGGGGACTCGAGATCGCCAGTCGACTAGAGCTCGGAAGAAGTGCAATTCCTTTATTCTACTGGGGATATTCACTATTGCGGTTGGAAGTAGTACTCTTTGATGATTACGATTGAAGAACGACTTAGGTTCTTGCATGACATCATCTCACGTACTTTCAACCAACTTGCTAGAGTCTTGTTTTGTTAAATTGGTATGCTTTCCCGTTGAGTGGGGTTCTAAGTATAGAAGAGTGTTATGCTTCTTCTGACGCTTGAAGCATGAATGTTGATTCCTGCCGCCGTTTGTGGTATGTCCAAAACTTACGCACTTGCACACAGTTGTAATTTTGTTGCTAAGTTTCGACGTTAGGTGACAATTGTCGGAGTTGTGAGCATTTGTGCAATAAATGGGCCGACTTGCATTTTGGGCAAGTGGTGTTTTAAAAAAGAACAAATGTGTGCCCTTTGACGACATCTTGGCAGTGCCTGGTCAAGCACTTTGTAGCGTCTCCAACGTTTGTAATCGTGCTTCCAGGAATTTAATAAATTCGTTGTACGAGGGCAGTTCAATTTGGTCTCCTTATTCTTGTTTCCATTTATAATGAGTTTCAGCAGGGAGCCGTTTCGTGAGAAAGTAAATGAGAATAGGGTCCCATGAAGCTGCGGGTGATCCTCAACAGCGTAGTTCGTGCAAGCATTTTACAGTCTCGTCTAACAGAGCCTTTATTGCTTGTGTGGATTCTGTTTTAATGCTAGTTGTATTGAACAGTGTACTTAAATGAGTAGGTATTAATACTCTTTTATTGTTGTAACGTTTTTGTAGGGGCCTCTGATAGTTCAGTTGTTAGCGCGCTGTCCTACCGTCCCAGAGGCTGTGGGTTCGAATCCCACGAATAACCATGGTCTCCTGCGCTATGTGGTAACACAATGGGCCAAAATTGGCCTAAGTGTGCCTTTCTAGGCAGCCACAGCAACCAACCAACGTTTTTGTAAAAATTCCCAAATCTTTTCATAATTGCTGTCAATGACATCGAACTGCCTGAGTAAACGTTCAGCTTCACCTGTTACAATCTTTGGACTCGTGAGAGTCCTTTTCCTTCATGGATAATGGACTTGAATAAGTCATGAAATGATCTTCATGTTGCTAAGTATGTGCTAAGCATAACTTTATTGAGTTGCTGGCGAGTTTTTTCCGCCAGAGAATCGGGCAATTCTTTGAATTGCTCGTGAAGAGCATTTTGTTGACTTAGTAATCTTTTTGTCATCCTAACCTTCTCGCTTATAGAAATTGGGTATGTAAATCGGGCTCGAAAGACAAATATTAGGGCCTCTAAGAGGCACCACTAAGAGTGGTACTGATTCACAGGCAATAAGGAAGCGAAGTGGGGTTAAAAATAACAAGATTTTGCCTAAAAAAAATTCCCCTTTATTAATAAAATTGAAAATAAAATATATTCATTAATATAAAAACCATAAAGTAACAAATGAAACGGAATTCACAAAATAGTAATTCAAGTTTCGTTGAACTGTTAAGTGAGTGGAGTGTTATGGTAACAACACTGGTTCTCCTTGAAATATCGTGATATTATTATTCTTCTTAATAAAAATTCCTTAAAATATTACCAATTTTTAAAACGAAAGAGCAACGATAACACTAGATTTTTCGTTTAAAAATATTTCCCATCAATTAGGCTATTAGATTAGATTAGATGTTTATAACAAATTTGTTTACTTTCATATTTTTATGAAATTATTGTGAAAAATGAATTATATCAAATGTTTTACTAAAATTAAATTTTATGCATTTATAAATATTTCACGTGGTGTATATAAAAAGTTTGTTGATCGCTCGTTTTTTCATGTTTATATGGTAATTTTTGATTTTAAATGAACGTGAGGAGGCCTTAAACTCAATTTATAGCTTTTTGTTTGACATGTATTTACTATAGACAATGCATTTAGATAAAAGAAATTGTGGTTTTTATTTTCTAAACAAATGGGGCAAAACTCTTGTCATTTACTTTTGCATCTGTTTCATCCTCTTACATATTTGCATATCCATAGAACTTAGTTTTCATCACGGTAATGTTTAAAGGTCAGTTGATCCCTTTGCGTACTTTTCACTTAATTATTTAAGGGGTGCCCGGTTCTTTTCATGTATAATACCCTCCTCATCATTATTGTTTTATGCATGATAATTAGATCCTGGTGGGGGTCTCTATTAGGAAAATGAGTCGTGTTCAATGGGCTATCTAGGAGGTGTTAGTGCAGTGCAGGATTTCTTCTTTGACCTTGAAGTGATCACATTTGCAAACCTGCAATTTGTTGCACAAGTCTGAAATAAAAAGCTTTTGTATATTTACTTCGCATTATAATTGAATTTTTTTTTTCAATTTTAGAGTCGTACGAATTTGGCTGCCTATACGCCGATATTATAGCCATATCGGAAAAGATTGCATTATTGCCGCTATGTCGCAAAATGAGGATTGCGGTGATAAATTATCGCCAGATGAAAATATTTTTATAAATCCCGCTGACGGGCTACCTAATCAGCATCCCACTCTATCAGAGCTAGATTCTGAAGATGATCATGTTGCTGTCGATCCGGACTCATTTGATGATCTCCCGACATCTATAATAGTGACCAACATTCATTCCGAGGTCTTCGCTAGTGATGAAATGAAGGCCAAAATGGAGGATTTGTTCAAAAGGTTTTCGGAAAATGTGACCTTCCAGTGGTTGCGAAGTTTCAAGCGATTGCGGGTAAACTACGAGAACGCGATTTCTGCTGCTAACGCCCGCCTCCAGCTGCATCAGTATGAGTTCAACAAAAAATCTGTGATTAGCTGTTACTTTGCTCAGCCAGTGACGCCTGTTTCGAACAAGAATCTCCAGCCCCCGGCTCCAGTTAAACAATTCCTTATATCTCCACCGGCGAGCCCACCAGCTGGGTGGGAGCCACGGGAGGAAAATGAACCTCTTGTTAACCATGACCTGCTTGCCGCATTGGCTAGTCTAACGCCTGGAGAGAGTCACGAATTGCACCCGCAGACAGAGGATCAGCCAGGAATTATTGTTCATACAGCCATCAAACCTGAAACAGATCTTGCAGAAAATTCAAAGATTCCCATCATGCAGACAAAATGTCCTGAACGAACGTAAAAATGTTTTAAGGATTTCGGTTCCTTGTTATCGTTGATTTATTGAGTTATTTATCAATTTTGTACATAAAATAAAGTTTATATATCATACAGATAATTTTTAAGATGTGTATGCTTGCTGGTCATGTAGACTTTAAAATTCGCCTTTTTAATCTAGGACAGCGTTTTTTACACTGCCAAATTTCTTTTGAACATTAAATTTGATTTAGTTACTCCTTATATTGAGATAAAGAATTTTCTGTTCTGTTCCCAAATTCAAGAATATTTTAAGGAAATTTCTTATGATTACAGAAAAAAATATATTGATATTTTTAAAATTAAGAAAAAAAGAATAATGTCATGTTTCTGGTTATCGTTAAAGTTTAAAAAGAATTATATATTGGCAGTCTCCACATTTGTGACAAGCTTATAAACTTTTCAAATTGGCTACTGTCGTTCTCCTTTATTTTTTTTATATTTGTAAAGGTATATGAAGAAAAAGCTCAACATATTTTAACATAAGATGAATACTTGTAATGCAGGTGTTTTTGAAGACTAATAGATCAGAATAACTACTGATTTGTGCCGGATACTACTGCTATTGCCGCTATAAAATAGTAGCATTATGAAGTAATAGAATCATTGGAGGAAATAGTGTCTAACACCTTCCCGCCGGCATGTACCACATGTGGCACATGGAGGACTGTCCCATCGGGCGGCTTGTACAATGGCTGGTACATACACAACAGGAGAAGAAGGATTTTTAAGAATCGAAATATTGAATATTCTCTTACTCTCAAGTTTATCGCTGCAGGTTTATTAGCTATTTAGCTATTTGTTTTTTTTTAAATTCAAAGGAAAAAGCGCTGGTTAAAGTGAATGAGCGATATGCGATTATATTCATAACAACGCCGGCAGATGGAAAAGAATATGAATTAGAAAGACGTCAGATACCTCGAACTGCAAATAAGGCCGTCGGTGGGAACGTGTTAAAGTATAACCAACCGTTTTTAAATGCGAAAACAAGATGATATTTGGAACTTGTGTTTTGAAAAAAGCTATAAATCATTTATTATTTTATATAGTTATTCGCGCTTTCTATTTATGTAAATGTTTACTTATTTAAAAGTATTAAAATTAAAAAATATATTTTTATAGTCCTCGCAGAAAGTCAACGATAACGGTCGGTCGAAAAACGTTACTCTTGATTATTTCCTCCATTATTAAACGAAGAAAAGTGGGTATTTTTATAATCATAAACATTGCTGCCACCGACTTATACTCAATATTGAAAATTATTGGGGGATTCATTGTTTTCATTTTTTTTAAACAGGTATAAGGAATTGTCAAAATTAGCAAAAATAATTCTAGCAGTTGTAACCGCTAAAATAAAACATTTTTTTTCAGTAAAATCGGTTAAACAGTTCGCCTGTAGCCGCGGGGTTTTAGCAGTTCTGATAAAGGAATGCGTTGATAATAACTTAGAAGACATTTCTAGAAAAAACAATAGATTAACAATTGCTAAATAACAAAAAAAATCAATGTTTTAAATCTGAAAAATAAAATCCTGACCCCTAAATTTGAGAGGTTAGTACTAATAGATATACAGAATAAAGAAATGTAAGCTGTATTTATTTTTAAGTTTCCTCAAACCCCCTTTATACAGTGTCTCATATATTCGTTTATTTTTTAATTGTTCGGCATTTGTTTATTTTGTTTTTTTAATTTGTTCTACATTACAATGTAGTAAATTTTTGAATTGTGTATTAATCTTTAAGGGTACATTTCCAATGCTTGCATAGCATACATATGTACCTCTACTCTACTTCTAATCCATGTTGAAGAGGCTGCAATTGATTTATTTCTACTGCGGATTGAAGCTCTTCGAAAAATGTTCGAATTTTTGGTTATACTACTTTTCTACTAGATAGAGTTTCTAAAAAAACAAAAATGAAGAAATTCTAAAACTAAAATATTTTATAGTGAATATATCCTTTTGGCATAAAATTGAAACAAGTTATTAACAACGCTTTTAAAGTATTGAGAAAAACGGGGGACATTCGAACATGCTGAGACGTAGTAAACAATACCCAGCTGATTGCACTTTGTTTATGAAATGAGAGGATACATTTAACACGTTCCCTGTCAGAGTTTTCAACAAAGCTTTCGTGAAAGACTTACATATAAAAAGTCATTTAGTAAGAGAGAGCTTTCATTTGTGTACTGTTTTCGGTACACGTGGCAGGGAACGTGTTAAGTTTGTTATTTCTAATGCCACTCATTAAGAATAATTCTGACATTTGAAAATAATACAATATTATTTGCCTGCGCTTATCTATTTTGCATACAAACTTTGCTGTTGCAAATCAATCAATCAAATTACTTCTTTTCACAACGAAATTCGAAACTCACACTATGCTCGCATTGGAAACAGGGCCAATCTGCGCTGAGCCTCAGCGAAAGCACCAATGTAGCATTGGAAGTGTACTCTAAAAGCTAACCTTTAGAACCCAGCCGATATTTTATAATCAGTTAAGCTCAATTAAAAATTCGAAAAAAAACATACAAGCATAAAATCTTATGATATTTTAATTATAATAGGCTAATTGGACTTTAAATATTTAGGTATGCTTTACTCTATTACACATTTTAGCATGAGTATTTCTCTAATTTTTTAATTATGAGAAACAATTTCTCGCATTAATTTTCTTAATATCAACAAAATAAAGTATACCCTCACAAATTAATAAACGTTTACCTAGAAAATGGTAAAGGGTGAAGTGAAAGAAATTAAAAAATACAATAATTTGTGTAGCTTTCTTTATTGTCCCCTTGAAAAAACAAAACAGTTCAATAACTGAAAACTTATTTTATTTAAGGTTTTATGGTACGCATTTTCATATATGTTGTTATAGTGAAAGCTCATAAGCTTATTGATGAAAAATTTGAATATAATAACGGATAAGTCGGAACTAATGAAGAAATTCTATTAAGGGCGAATATTTTTAGGAGAGAGTTTTGAAGTTTATGTTATTAATTATTATGGTTTGGGAACAATTTAATAAAAATTTAAAAAATGGTGGTTAATGTATGTGTAGGATATGTAGTGTTTTCCAATGACGTATAATATAATACAATGGATAACTTACGGTCAGTGCGGTTTTTGTACCCTCTCTCTTTCTCAGGAAGTGACAGTCACAATGCGCGCTCTGAAATGATGACAAATTTTGCACTTTTGGCTATAAAAACAACATTGTATTTATGAAAATGCATTAAAATTCACCTTTTAATGTTTTTAGTAAATTTATTCTTCTTGAAACTCAAATTTAGGACTCCAAATCGCATAAAAACAATTTGACACTTTCCCATTTAATCTAACATTTGTCAATTAAAACCCGGTTAAATCGTAACCACTTTTTCCCTATGAAGTTCTATTCTGAAAAAATTTTAATCACATTAAAATGTAAAGAAAAATTAATCGCGGTGGCAAGTCTCATTTTCTGATCCTAATTGGCCTATTCTTATAATGCGAAAAAATAAACTGATAGCGCTGCTCAGATATATCAGAATATAGGGCAACGGATAAGATAAACATTGGTGTAGGTGGAAAAAAAAATCAAAGAAATATTTTTTTTAAAACAAAATGTTAAGTATTTTAAATTGTTCAATATTTTACCATGGGTGTAGGTGAAAACGTTCATTGGCTATATAATATAAATATGTAATTCGAAATCCGCTTAAATACTTAACTATAATATTTTTGAAATATTACCATAAAAACAGAGGTGAGATTGGCCCGAGATAGTAAATAATTTTTATTTATGATATACCCTACTCTTTTGCAAGTTGGTTTTTTTTTCACTCATCCTTTCATTACACTTTTATCTATGCATATGACCGTGCATGGACATGATTCCATGTGAAAGTATCATTCCACTAGAAGCGTCGGAAGATGATCCTTAAAAACTTCGGAAAAATGCCTAAATAATATCAGTTTTAATGCAACGCGCTGCAATTGGTTTTTATGAAATTCCTTGATCTACAATCAAAAATAAATTGACATATTTCACCCCAAATCTAGTTATTGTGGAGATTCAACCTCCAAAAACCCTCAATAACAAAATTTCTTTCTGTAAATGAGCTTAACTAAATTTTTGTACATTTCCAGAAATATTTTTTTTAAACTAATGATTTTATTTCTGTTTCTAACGAATTACTAAAGTGTGTTTCTTTCTTTTATTTTGATTTTTGCATTGAAATGTTGAATTTTAATAATACTTTTAAAGAAATATTAGGTGCGTAGGGAAAAAAAATCAAGCATACCAGAATAGAGTGTCTGATACATTGAAAAAGTGAGGTTGCCAATTTAAAATGTTTGCTGATAAATATAATGAGAAATATATTACATAATGGTCCAAGCTCAAAAAAAAAAAAAAACAAAAACACAAATCCAGGGAGAATTTGTTCCAAGCTAAAAGAAACTTAAGTAAGAAGCCATTTCACTACTACAGTTATTTTTAGTTAATAACAGAATTGAGAATGTCAGAATATAAAGACGTATGATTATCATCCACCATATAATAGTAAATTTTCTATTCTACTTTCTACAATTTGCAAAGAAATTCAAATATATAATATACATATATGGTACAAGGCAGTTTGATAAGTAGTGACTTTTTAAATGTCTCGCACAGTAATTTTAAATGCATCTCTCAGCTGTCATCTATTAATAGATTAGACTTAGATAGATAGAGAAAACCTATTATTTGGAATATGTAGTAGTAGCAATAAAACAAAGTTGGAAAAAGGTTGGACTAAATGTACAGAGCTAAAAGGTGGCTACGTTGAGAAATAAAACGCTTATTTGCTGAAAAAATATCTTATTCAAAAAGTCACAGACTTATCAAGCTTATCAAATATGAAAAATGTTATCTAAAAATATTGGAATAAAAGTTGGTAAATTGAAGGTAGTCTCAAATTAGTAAGAGCATAGTTTTGTAACATTTCGTTTTTCCGTAAATACAATACAATACATTTTGGTAAAAGAATCCAACAAAACATAACACATTTTTTCAGAAAGTATCAGTTTTTAAGACCCATGTTAAAAAATCAGTTTTTACATATCCTAAGTATTCCAGGCTAGTATGTAAATTTTATATTTCATTAACGTTGCAAACTAACAATATTGATAGTGTTACCACTTTGTTATTTGCTTATATAAATTTTTAAAACTTTACTTACTTACTTACTTACTTTGAATAAAACATATAATGTTTTTTTTTTTAATAATCACATATTGAATTAATTAATGAACTATTATCTTTATGTATTTATCACATAGAGGTATGTCTATAAAGTTCAGTGACTTCAAGAAGCTATAGTTATTTTTGTGAAACAATACAACGTAGAGAATAAATTAATACAAGTTAACATCTTTACGAAGTTGTAATACAAAAAAATAACTTTACTCAAACAGAAACATCCGCACTGGTTGAAGACCAAATTTATTCTGCTTTAATCAAAATTACAATTGGAATATTTCTGACATCGGATATAAACTGTAGGTGGCCTGCGCAGGTGACTCGGTGTCAGTTATAACATTAGGTCAGCGGAATTTCGTGTGACCCGTCCGGTTACGTTGATGAGGCCCGCAGATATTGGGTGGGGCTGTTACGTTGATGGGGTGCATGAGCTGAGTGCTAAGCTGGTGTTAACTCCTCCTCCATTATTATTTGAAGTGGTCGACCTAAAGATTACGCGGTTGTACTCGCTCTTACTTGCCTTTGGAAGTGACTCTATGTAGAGAAGGGGTTGATTCTTTGAGTACCATAAGAGGTTCTGCGAATTCTATTGTTTCGATTTCATTTTCGTAAGGGTATTTGTGTTAGGGCTACAAGTTGGTTTATTTCTTCTTTATCTAGTAAGTTAGTGTTTATGATTCCTCCCTTCGTCAGGTGCTCTGCTAGAACTATCTCGCTAATTTCGTTTTTAAGGAGGCTGAGCTTGTTACAAATAGTCTGTTCGTATGTGTCGCTTGTGAGATAAATGAAATGTGTGGCGATTTTGTTGTATTGATCTACATATAGTTCCTTTGTTGCGTCCATTAGTTTGTTGTTTATTTTATACTGTTCGTTGTTACTAGAGATTAATACGTTTTGACTTTTGATGATTGTGTCCCAGTCATTTACATGCGGAGCAAATGAAGTTTATAGATCTATGTTTTGAGCTCGTCCCTTTAGTTTGTGGATAAGTTGCTGTATTTGTTTAACCTGATGTTCCAATCGGGGTTTTAAAAGGCTGTTTTTGTTTACACGTTCCACCGTTGATATTATTCTGTCGGGCACTTCCTGGTAGTTGGTGTGGTCTAATAAATTTTGGAACGTCCAAAAATACATCGCTAGGTTCCATATGAGTAACGGAATGCACTGTATTATATCTGTCTACCGCAATGTTCATTACTTCTTAAGTTTAGGTTAGAGTACTCCATTCGTAGACACATTACAATTTCAATTATAGTCGGGTGAACTCTTTCGACAGTTCCGTTCACTTCGCTTTTTTAGCATGGCGTTGTGTATAAGTCCTAAGGTTCTAATATAATTACTGATTATTGGACTAAGGAAACTTTTTTCGTTGTCGACTACAAGTACCCTAGGAACAGTAAAAAAGTGTAGCGCTTTAGTTACTTTGTCTCTCAAGTGCAATACCGATTTGTTCTTGATTCGAAAGAATTTTGAGAATTTTGAAAACTTATCCATGCAAGAAATAAATTTTTCCTTTTGGAATTCCATAACATCCATACGTAATATTTCTGTAGGGTATGTTGGGATGGGTATCTTCTGTAGTTCTGGTTTGTTACGATGCCGATCGTCTTTGTTTGTGTTACAAATTTCTCAGGATTTGATGTACTTCTTAGTTTGCGATGCCATGTGGCCAAAGTAAAAGCTCTCTAATATTTGTTTCTTCATTTCTTGATGGTTCCTGTGGGCTCTTCTATGTTCTGTTTTTATTATAAAAAAATTGATTTTAAAGGTTAGTTACGTCCTCAACTATTGTCTAGGTCATGCGAATTTTAAACAATCTAAGGTCTTCCCCGTAAATTTCTTGAAGTATTTGAATGAATTGCTCTGGTATTTTGAGGCCATTGAGACTGTTTTGAGCCTTTCCTTAAGAGCTCTTATGAGCGTTTCCTTAGTTATTTTTTGGAGGTTTATGTAGTGCCAATGGTAACCTGGATGTGGTTCTTCGTAGGCATATAAATCGTTATTTCCTTCTTTGATAATTAACTGGTTCCGAAAGACGCGCTATGCACTGTTTTCTCCGAAGTTGGTGTAAGAATGTTAGCGTCTAATTTAAGTCTTGACAGTGCATCTGCGACATGATTTGTTTTTCTGGGCTTATAAATGAATTCGTAGTTATATTCCTCGATTCTAGTCTTCCATCGTTTGAGTTTTGCGTTAGTGTTTCTATTGCTGAAACTGAATGTGAGGGATTGATGGTCCGTTAAGATTTTAATTTTTCTTGCCCCATAAAGATAATTCCTTAGATTATCTAAGGCCCAAACTATTGAATTTTAATTTTCCTAGATTGATTAGATTTTGCTTGTCTATTTTCCCGGCGAAATCCTTGATGAAGCGTCTATAGTAGGAAGCTAGTCCAAAGAAACTTAAGATCTTTTCAATTGTCTTGATTGAATTTTCTTGATCGCCAAAACCTTCTTTTTGTCGGGTTTTAACCCTTTATTTGTTATTTTGAAGCCTAAGAATTCAGTCTCTGTTTTGAGGAATTCTGCTTTATCGAAATTGACTCGTAAGTTGGCTTTTTGTAATTTGGAAAATATTTTTTCTATATTTTGAGATGTTCCTCTTCCGTTTTGTCGAATATTATGATATCGTCAATATAGATGTAGCATATCTTGTCTATATATTCCTTTAAAATGTCGTCTATCATCCTTTGGAAGATAGCAGGGGCGTTCTTCAGCCCAAAAGGTAGTGAGGTGTACTCGTATTTACTATTCATGGTGGAAAAGGCGGTCTTTGGGATGTCTTTTTCATCATTTTAATCTGGTGGAATCCGAATATTAGATCAAGGGTGGTAAAAAATTTTAAATTTTCTAATGTAGCTATTGTACTTGATATATCAGGAGTAGGGTGGATGTCCGAAATTGTTGCTGAATTGAGTTTTTTATAGTCGATCACCATTCTGTATTTTTTGATGCCTGAGGCATCCAGGTTTACTCTACGATCCGACGGGTGAGTTATAAGGGTTCCAGGAGGGTGTTATAATTCCGTTTTTATTTGCTTTTCTACCTCCTTATCCGGTTGCATAAATGAGCTCGCTTGTGGTGGCTCTTATTTCAGCTTCTATATTGGTATGAACAATTTCTCGATCAGTTATAGGTCCAAAAAGATTTTTATAAATTCTCACAATATCTTGTAATTTTGTTTTAGCTTGAGAGTCAAGGTTATCAGTCCTTATGTCCACGTTATTTACTTGAACACATTCTTTAGTCTTAAGTTGGTTGATGGTGTTAGGTTTTATTATCAGAGTATTATTTTTCCGATCAATAACAACTTCTAATTCCTTTAGTGTGTAGTCTCCTATGGATCCCGATTTTAAACCTGGAAAGACGAAAAAATGTGTTGTAATATTGTTACCAATCCCTGTAAAGAACTTTTCTGAGACCTTTTCTTTGATTATTATATTGCCCCCCGCTGAATGAATTTTGAATGGCTTTTCTATTAGCCTTTTCCCATTTGCATGTTCTGGTTTTATAAAGTTTTTATTTGCTCCTGTGTCGACGAGAAATTTCAGAATTTTGTCCTCTAGTTTTGTGCTCTAGGTATGGAATGCTAGAGAGGCTTTCTTCATAAAATTTAGCTCAGAATTTTCCTCGCTATTTTCTTCGAAATTATCTTCCAAAAACTCATTTTCGATGTCGTCGGGGTAGGCATGTATTTCTCGTAAGAAGGTTCTTGGCTCGTTTCTTTCCGTAGAATAATCCTCTGTTTTTATTTTATTTACTATTAGGGAGAACTGATGATTAATGTTAGCGTAAAATTCATCAAGTGTTATGTTGTCCTGTGTCAACTGATTGAGCTGATACTTGAGGGTGCGAATGTCCTGTTTGTCGGCATAGTAATTTTTAATTGGAAAGCCAATTATCACCGAATATATTGTATGAAATAACAGCGAAGTCTGCCGGACCCCTTACCTTCTGCCTTATATTTTGAAGTATGGCACGGTATATAGGCTTATTACAAAGATCTCGTGGCCCCTTAAGATACATTTAACGTTGTGAACCCATGAAATGTAATTGGTGGGGTTTCGTCAAATATTTGAAGTTCCCTGACAGAAATTTCCTTCAGCTCTTCCTCACTTTTAGGAGATTGGAGCACCGTAGGATCAGGATTTGTTTGGATTTTGTTTTCCTCTAATTTTTGGAGCCTTCTATCGATTTCTTTAGTTAGTTCTATCTGGGCATTCATTGTACCAGTTAACTGTCGAAGGGATACATGCATTTGTTCCATTTTCTTTCACCACGATAACTTTTTATTTAGAGAGGGAAAAGGAAATTAGCTAGTTAGTGGTACAGCTTCTTTCCTTCCTGAGAACAAATGTTCCTAAATCTAATTTGTGAAATTATTAAATCATTAGGAGCAATTGAAATTTTTTTAATTACCTGATTACCTAATTAATTATATTTAAATTACTTCATTATACTAAATTACTAATTAAGCTTTCATTGCTATAGTTAATTGCAACTGAAATTGTAATGAGAAATTATGATTGTGCAACGGTCGTTATGAGTTTTATTTCCCGGGGAAATGCTTATTTTAAAAAATTTAGATAAAATCAAAATTATCAAGACATAATCTTATTAAATATTGCATGTACGTACAAGTTCATGATATTATTTCTATTAAACAAAGATAATTCAGTTTTATATTTCCTTTTAATAGCTTCCATTCATTTTGAATTTCAGTTTTGCTAAATTTTTCGTAGATGGTAAATCTTAAATGACAAAAATAATTAAGATAGTTTTAGCAAAATTTGTTTCAAGTATCTTAATGCTATGTCGCAAGTTAAGCAAAGGTGTTTAGCACTATGTTACTATAAAACAAGTGTTCATAACCATATTTGATGTAAGATTATTTATTTGCAAATTAACTCTGCCCTGCAGTATTTATTTTTTTCTGATCTGAAAGCAAAAACGGAATATATATTATAAAAAATGTTTGTTCGAAAATAATGAATCGTGGAAAGGCCCAAAATGAAGCTGTAAAATATATACACACAGAAACCAAGTGCCGTATCAAGTAAAATCGACTTGGCATCTGTTTAAAGTGTGTACACGTTAAAATTTAATTACAAAAATTGCTAAAATGTTTTTAAAAAATGGGTTATGTACTTTCAAAAACAAAGGATCATATACCAGGTGTACCGGAAAGTCTTTACCGGCTTTTTTTTAACGAAGAAATACAATTTTAAGAAAATAGTAAGAGTTATTTATTCAAAGTATTGGGCATTCGATTCTATACACTTTCTTCATCTTTCTTCAATTTATGAATGCCATTCCAAAAGCACCGTTTATCCTTTGAGCCAAACCATTCATCGAGTCATTTTGCGACTTCTTCGAAGTTTGCAGTGCTGCTGGATCTTTCCCATCGCTTGTAAGCGGTCGCTAATCGTTTCTTGTGCCACATTTAACATTTTTGCCAATTAATTTTGAGTTTGGGGCGGGGTCTTCGTCCAATAACCCCAGCAATTTCGCATACACAAATGTTTTTCGTCTACCCGAACGATTACTGTCTTTCAAATTAAAATCACCACTTTAAATTTTCGAAACCACGACTCACATGTTTTTATGCTTGGAGCATGCTCTCCGCAAGTATCTATCAGCAAACGATGACTTTTCTTTTTGATGAAATAAGAAAAGCAATGCATGCCGCAAATACTCTTTTTCAAACACGAAATTTAACATATTCACAGAGCTATAACACTTTATTTAAAGTTTTGTTGTTTTTGCTTAATGACATTAGAATAAAATGACATACATATGTATACGTCCAATTATTTTATTCCATACTTACAGCTAGCGACAACTGTTAGAAAAACCGGTAAGGACTTTCCGGTACACCTGGTACTGGATGATTCAGAAAGACGAGTTTCTGGTTAACATTTTGTCAGAGAAATCGGGAAATCTTCCCAATATTGATGTGGAATCAGAAACCATTAACTGCTGAATGGTTTAATTAAATATTTTATTGTTATTTTTTGTTTGCATGAAAGATCATTGAGCGTAAGTAATTTCGTAAAAGTAAATTCTAAGAGTTAGAAGAAGGAAATGTGAATTTAAAAAAAATTCACAAAATTTGAATCAAGCTCATTTTCATAGTAGTAAATGAATTGGGTTACGCGGGTTACCTCGGAGCCTCGGAACGTATACTGTAACAAGTTTTACTTTATATTCAGTCTTGCAAATATCCTTTATAGGACTTAAGACGATTTAAGTAAGCACTTCTCATCGAAGACAAAAACTTCGACTTGAAGAGGGTTAATTGACTGAATCGTTGAAATCGATTGTAGGTATTGCAAAGTAAATAAAAATATTTCTGACATATTTTGCTTTCTGTTTAACATTTATTTTCTGATTAGTTCCTGAAGTATTTCTTATTTTCATAATTAAAATTTATTGTGATCAATTATGAAATTAGCCGACTCGCCAATTTGAAAGATCGGATATACCAAAGAAGGTTACTTGCAGAATTTAATTTGAATGAAAAATGATTAAGAGGAAATGAATTACAATATGAATTTGCTACATTCAATTTAGTCAACAAAAATATCTAAGAAATAATAGCAATGTTCTGAAATGAAATGAATTTGAAATACGCCCATTTGACGGGTCTTATAAGTCTGCATTTAAATATAAGAAGGCATAAGAAGTCTTGTATCACAAAAGTGATCAGCAGCATTACGCGCTAATGCTGAGGAAAATATGTACTAAACTAAATTTAAAACCTACTATAGTTCTTCAATTCCCTTCGATGTTAGCTTAAGTGTATTAGTAGCTTAGTAAGAAAATGTTTTCTGTGTTAATGACAATTTCAAATATTTGCTTTTCTGAAATTCTTCACACAATACGGACTGTCTATAGTATTTTGAAAGTGGTGTAAGTCCAAAAAGTCATTAGGTTGATTTTACTTTAAAAGAATATGGAAAAGTCGTCTTTATGACATTTTGAACACCACTTCCAAAATAAACGGTCCATATACATATGTAAAGCACAATACATTTCCGCAATTTTTATTTATGTTAAGTCTAAGGCATTGTTCAGTTAAGTGAATTGTTGGGAAAATCAACCAGTTTTTTGAAAAAATGAATTAGGAAATATATTTGTGGTGGGTTTATATACGTAGTCTTGGATAATTAAAAGCTTAAAAGGACAAATTTGAGAATTAATCCATAAATAAGCTGAAAATGCATATCTGTTCAAAGTGGTAGCTCTTAAACAAAAGTTAATGTATTTGAATTTGGAAACAAGCCAGAAAAATATTTTCTTTCGGTCAAATGGAGTGTGAAGTATCATTGTATTGCAAAGATTTGTAAGTTGTTCATACTTTAACTAAAAACTGAAGATTGTAAAGAATAACGCTATGACGTTGTAGTGAAAAAAATCATAGAGGAAATCAAATGTAAAATACAAACTTGCTGTAAATACCAAAAATATATTATCAATGAAATTTGACGATTTTGTCTTTTAGTTTCATCCATGTTGTTAAATAATCGTACTAATGATTAAATTATTATTAATTATGATTAATGATCAGTCGCACCAATCTCGATTACAAGCGTAATGTGATTAACACTTAGTGGATTTATTAATCTAGTGAAAAAATTAATCGACTGATGCTAACACTGTTTAAAATTTGGCACGTTATGAGAACGATTTTACATTAAACTTTAATATTAAATTTTTGTTCTTTCGAGTTTGGTTTTTGTTAAGCTACATGGGGAAGTTCTACTAAAATAAGGAAAGACGGACAAGTGCAAATAGAAAACGCACCTTAAGGGTTCCGTGCTTTTATATTACCTTACCCTACCTAGTTAATAAGTAGGAACTATTTAAATTAAATCCATTGAGCACGTAATAAGTCTATCAGTTCGACATATTTATATAAAACAAACAGAAACAAGTATGAATTTCAAAAAAATAAACAAGTGCCAATTTACCATGTTATTTTAAGGGGGGATCTACAGTGTTGAACAACACAATTGGTAGTAGACCAAGAAAAAAAAACAGAAGGGAAGACATATTAATTTATTAAAAAAATTAAGATGAATCTCTTTGCGTCGTCTACGGAGCTGGCGAGGGAGCTGGACCTACCAATTTGCGCTAGAACCACAAGAATACGTGCTGTGGAAGCAAAATTAATTTTCCTACCGACCTGTGAAAAAGCCGTTAATTTCAGAGAACTGGAATTCGCACGATCCCATATTAATTGGAGTATGCAACAATGGAAAAAAAATTCTCTTTAGCGAAGAATCTAAATTTAATTTAAAAGATTCCGATGGAATGTGTAGGGTAAGACGTCCTAAATCTGAAAGTTTGAATCCACGATACTGTAATCAAACAGTGAAACATGATGTGGGGATGTGTGTCAGGGCAAGGTGTTGGTCTAATACATAAAATTGAAGGCATAATGAATGTAAATGAAATACAATATACGAACCTAATGATGATTTATGTTGAGTAGAATATGCCATATAAATAAACATACCAACACGAGTGCCTTTTGGGAAATAGGATTAAAGTCATGCAATAGCCAGCACAATCACCTGACTTAAATCCTATAGAAAATCTGTGAGAAATTGTTAATAGATCAATTAACCGTGAAAATATTCGTAAGAAGAGTGACTTATTTATAGAAATCAAACAAATATGGACTGCAATTTTACAGGAAATTATAGACAACCTGATTGAGTTTATGACCCGCCGCTGTAAGGAAGTTAGTTATTGATAAACATTGTACGAGTACTGGAGGTAATCGGACGTGTTTGTGATCTGCTCGCTTAATTATTGTTACAATGTCTAATAATTGTGGAAAGTGCAATGAAGATGTTGGAGATTATCGCACAGTGCTTTGTTAGCTATGCAAACTTTATTTTCATAATATGTGTTAAACTGGATGAAAATGCAATTAAGCTCATTGAACTTAATGCCAGTATTTTCTGGAAGTGCTCAGGATGCCAAACAGGGATTTAATGCTTAATAAAGTGTCGCAGCTCTCTATTGAGTTTAATAAATTAAAAAGTGAAGCAAGTTCGTAGAAGGAAGCGGCGTATTGGTAAAATTGTCGGCACAGCGTCACCGGTTACAGATTTTGCAGTGGTTAATTACCAAAAAATGCTGCATATTTCCCGTATTCACCCTGATACTTCGGAAGAATGCATAAAAAAGTACATTGCTTCGAAGATTAATATTTCACCTGATTTAATAGACTGCAGAAGGCTTATGGAAAGGGACGTAGATATATCCATGCTGAGGTATGTTACCTTCAAAATTGGCATTCCAGAGCATGTTATCCCCAGCTTAAAGCTCCTGTATTTTGGCTAGCGGGAGTTCATGTGTGAAACTTTGTTAGCTTGCCAAAAAACCTGAACTCAGAACCAACTGTAACACAGCTAACCTAATCACTAGTGAAATAGCTGATATAATTGCCTCTTTCCTATCGATACATAATACTCTTTCGAAATGCATTAGTGATATATCGCTATGTTATCAAAATGCCCATGGTGTGCGCACAAAAACGCGGTCTTTTTTCCTGGCGGTTATAGAGAATAATTACTATTAATAATATCATTATCACGGAGACCTAGCTAAAAGACTCCATTACTTCGGGTGAGCTTTTTAATGAAAACCAATATAATGTAAAGGGTTTTTCATTAAGCACTTCTTATCTTTAAATTAAAATAAAACAAAAGTGTGCATGAGATATCATCGAAATTTTTTATTTGTTTGAAAGTCCTATCGATGCCATTAGGTACGGAATATTAAATCGTTCGATTGTCCGCTGTGACTTCTTTGGGTGGCGCGAATCCGAAATGTCCAATTTTCCAACTCTGGCGCATAAATCAGGCTAAATTTGACCGATGGCACGGGTTATGTTGGCTTTGAGGGCCGCTCTGTTGTCTGGTTTATTTTCATATACCTGCGACTTAAGAAAACCCCACAAGAAAAGGTCTAACAGGGTCAAATCGCACGATCTCGGTAGCCAGTTCACATCACCTCCACATGAGATGACCAATGCCCTCGATGTGGCCGCTCTCTCAAAGTTTGAAAGTCCCTATTGGAAGACCCTTTATATCGAACGGATCGCTGCAAGCTGACTGAAAGAGATAGAGATGTACTAATAACCTTGAAGTCTGATTTCACAAGTGAAAGGCTGCACTTATTGGATACAAACAGTGATATTGAACAATTATGTGTTAAGTTTAAGACATCACCAGCCCCTCTTAACCTTATGGTTAAGTATAAATGTGCTATTGGAAATAGTATAAATGTGCTATTTTGGAGATTTTAATCTTGCAAATGTTAAATGGATATGGAGTGATGAAGACGACCTACTGTGTCCAATTAATGTTAGGACCGAATGTGAACAATACGTAGTGATAATTTAATGGGTTTAGATCTAGTTCAAATTAATAGTGTGTGTAACATTTTTCGAAAATTATTAGATTTAATTTTTATTGATAGCAATCTTAAATATAATGCTATTGAACTAACTTTGCCACTAGTTATTACCGATAGCCGCCACAAGGCTGTAGAATTTTGCCTGTTGTCTTATGATTATGCTCCGTTACCTGTTAGGAATAATGAATTTGTATATAACTTTAACAAGGCTGATTATGCTAGTTTAAATAATTTCTTTCTATCTATAAACTGGTCAATTTTAGATCAAGATAATTTAGAGAAATCATACAGAACATTTCTAGATATTATTTACGAAGGTCTAAGTAAATTTGATCCTATAAAGAGACATATCTCGAATGTCCATCCTAAATGGTTGTACAGAGCTCTTTCTAGACTTAAAAATGCAAAAACCAAAGCTCACAAAAGCTATAAAGTTTCCGCCAGTACTGAGGATTTTACCTACAGCATTTAAAAACCTTAGAGCTGAGTATGAAACTCTACATAAATTTTTGTAGAACAATACATGTGGTCAATAGAAACAGCTATAAAAAGTAATTGTAATTCTTTCTGGTCTTATATCAATAACAAACGCAAGACATCTTATCTCCCTACAGTACTTGAATACCAAGGTATTAAATCATATAATTTAAGTGTGGGTTGAAACCTCTTCGCTGATTATTTCGAATCGGTGTATAATTCTGAATCTGAAAGAGAGGTACTTGGATGTCCGAATTTATCAAACTGCCAATCTGTGGACCTCTCAGATCACAATGACATTTTGACCTTCTTGAAAAACCTTGAAGAAAATAGTAAGCAAGATCCGGAAGGAATATGCTCTAGCTTATTGAGGCAACGCTCAGAGGGACTTGTGGTACCTCTAAAATTGATATCTAAGAAGTCTCTTAAGACAGGTTTATTTCTAGAAACTTGGAAAGTTTCATATATTACTTTTTCAAATCTTGCGCTAAGAATCAGGCAAGAAATTATCGAGGTGACTGTATAATGAAGACGGTCCCGAAATTACTCGATTCCCTGATAAATTGCAGAATTAATTTTATAATTAAAGAGATAATTTTTTCTGAGCAGCATGGCTTGGTTAAAGGAAGGTCATGTTCAACTAATCTGACTTTATTTTCTTTATGTAACAAATGCATTAGAAAACCGCTCGCAAGTTGATGTAATATATACGGACTTTACCATAGCTTTCGATAGAGTTAACATTTCGTGTTTAATTGCCAAATTGTAATTGTATGGTTTTCATTCTTCTTTTCTTGAATGGTTTGAATCTTATTTGCGAAACAGAGCGCAATATATAAAGATTAAAAATCTCCAGTCCAGAAAAATTATTGTCAACTTGGGACTTCCTCAAGGAAGCCAACTTGGATCTACACTCTTTTTGCTCTTTATCAATGATATCGTCAATTGCATTGAAAATAGAAAATGCCTCCTGTTCGCAGATGATTTAAAACTATTTCTTAAAGTAAATTCCGAGGACGATTGTAAGTTCTTGTTCAATGATGTGAAAAAACTTTATCAATGGTGCAGCCAGAACTGATTGTACCTCAATATTCTAAAATGTAAAGTCATGTCTTTTCATCGCTGTTCATCTTGCTTTTCCTTTGACTATAAAATCGATAATATTTCACTAGCTAGGGTATATGAGATCAAAGACCTTGGAGTAATATTCCCTCCCTATCTCCCTAAGAGTAATATAGATTATCCTTCGCAGCTCATATTGAGTTGACAATTACGAAGGCATTTAAATCACTAGAATTTTTGAAGCGTAACGTTGCAGATTTTAAGCTGTTTTTGCTAAGGATATCCGGTTTTACCACGTAAAATCACCAGAACTACTATCTATGTTTTATATGCATGCTCCAGAAAGATCTATACGTTCGAGATCATTGCTCTATATCCACCACATAAAACTATATATGGCTATTAAGAACCAATAACTCCGTGTATTACGTGCTTTAATATTATAGCCGATTTAGTTGATTTAGTATATTTTACATTGCCTATTATACAAATTATATTTGAATTTCAATATGTGTAATTTTAGTTGTATTTTTTACTTTTATACACACTATTTTGTTGTTACTCTCTAAGGTCTATTACCTGTAGATATATTGAAATAAATAAATAAATAATAATGGTTTTATTACAAAATACTAATATTATAACATGTTTTTCATTACATCTCATATATGTTCACTTGTGGAGTGAATTTTTTTGTCCGGTAAGAAAATCAACTTTTTATGGAAAATATAATAATTTATATATTATATATGAATTGTTATAAAAAATTTTCTGTTTTACGTTTATATTACTTATGTTGTTATTCTTAAGATTCGAAAATATTCCTTTTCTCATACATATTAAAGCAACCAGTTAAGATTATTTTGTGTTCGTGTAGAGGTGGAAAAAATTAATTTTTTATTGCTTGAAAATATGCTAAAACTTGTCAAAAATGCGGTACGTTTCTATTTTAGCTTTATCAAGCTTAGATCGAAAGTTATGTTAATTTTACCGCACGCCTGTTGGTTCGCTTAACCGGCTTAGCAAAACTTTAAGTGCGTTCTTCTCAAAACAACGTTCTTTAGCGTGCAAGGTAATCCAAAAACTAGTATACTCGTACGTAGGGGGCTCAAATTTTGTGTTTATGTAATAATGTTAGCTTGAATATTGAACCTATAAAATTACAGATGTTCATTTTATGATCATAGGAATAAAATAAATTAAGCTCGAATTTTTTTCCAAAAAATCACATATTTTTCTCAGAACTACAAATTTGTTATAAATTTTCAAATATTTATGTTTTTTATAGGTTCATCAAGAAACTATATTGGTAAACACAATTTCTGTTCGTCTGATTGTTCGAGAATTCATACTGGGGCCGCTAGGCTGCACGTCAATGACTATCAACACTTCGAGTCGTGGTGGTAAAACTTTCATCTATTTTCTTAAATAACTTTAAAACTAGTTATTTTAACATTATAAAATATTATATATTGTAAGGGCAACGCGAGGGCAATTAGGTGAAAAGAAGAAAATAAGTAAGTCGATGCGTCCGATCTATACGAGGGCTTTATTGCAAGCGAGTGTCTTTCACAATTTTCGGGACCGATCAGCAGAAAGACTGTTGACCGCTAGAATGCACAATATACATGCATATATCGATAGAAAGCGCATCTGTGCGTGAAGTGCATTTATGATCGCGGTCATCAGGCTTGTACTGTAACAATGGTACAAATTTAAAACAATATTCGTATTACAGATTACGTATACGTATAAGCGTGAAAGTGCATATCATGTTCGATGCAGGGTGAGTCATATGAAATATCTTTTGAATATTACTTAATAAATTTTCTTTTATTTATCCAGGTTAAAGTTGCGTCGACATATATATATGTATATATATATGAGACTTTCATAATAAGCCCTTTCATTTGATATGTCACACGGTGCAGTTTGCTAAACTTTTATTTTTAATTTTCTTCTAATTTATATCCTTTTTATAAATCTGCTAGTTGTATAATGCCGCTTTATAGAATAAATTCATCCCTACTTTGTATTTTTATTTACTTTCAATCAATGGCTGTCAGCCATGAGGTACAAAGGGGGAATCACGTGTAACATATCAATGTAAGTGCCGTAATAGTGCACATATGTCGTAACTGTGTGCACTGATGATAGTGCGACTACACCCTCCCCGTGTGGGGCGGCTGGAAACAAACTCCCAGTACGGTTATTTCTCTGCTGGAAGTCCTGGCTAATTGTGCGTGACTAAGAGGAAGCTTGGTCGTGAGTATGCGGACTCTGGATACCAGTTACCCTTCAGTATTAATCTAGACTTACCGCATAACGGGCTCTGTGCGGGTTGACTTCTGGATCCGAACTTCTCGTGGGAACAATAAATGGAGTTATCTAAATCCCCCCCAAAAACCGATGCAACACATGTTGCATCAGCCGATTCACAATTAGAGTCTTAGGCAGAGAGCTTGTCTACTAGTGGTACTCAAGCTTCTTCTAGCGGCTGCAGTGGAGCTATAGGGCACTCTATAGTAGCACAACCAGAGTAGACGAGTACAAGTGCTACTCTGTCTGCACTGCCGGCAGAGGAAGAGTCCTCAGAGGCAGAATCCGCCTGCACTGTGGTGCATGACGGTGATAGCCTGTGTTTAGACAGATCCGAACTCACGGTTATCGGCGTGAAGGTAGGCCACATTTCTATCAACGAACCGGGTTTCTTGAAGCTTACCAACGCGGAACGGAGATAGTTCAGGAAGGTAATGGCAGAAGGCTCTGGAGCTTCCCAAATCAACCCCTCCGAAGAAAGAAAACAAAAGGTTTCAATCGGAGAACAAGACCTCCGAGCCACCGGCTACTAAAAAGCCAAAAATGGCTCATGTGGGGTCAGTCAAAGCCACTTACAGCCAGGTTCTCCTTGTCTGTACAAACGCTCAGACGGCCGATAGGGTGATTGGTACATGGGGACCTGCTTCACATAAATGATTTCTCCCTAAGAGATGCAAAACACACACATGACTTCTCTCTAGGAGATGCAAAACACTGGTTTAAAGTTTCTCAATTTTATTTCACGATTGGTGAGTACAATTTCATCTTAAGATTTAACAAATACTATTTTCTTTCGGCGAACCAGACTTTTAACTTGGCAACCTTCCCCGTTTAACTCTAAGCACGAACTGCCTGATCGAAGGGAATTGATAGAAGAAGAAAGTTATGGAAAGTGTAAGTATGAGAATAGTTTACGCATGCATTCTTGCAATTAAGTGGTGCAGAAAGAAACTCGGTGCATTGCATGCAAAATCCGTTATAAGGCTCCTTTCCGATTTGGTTGAAAAGATAACCTGCTCTATATCTTCTACATGATTATGAAGAAGAGTTATATCGTTATTAATTTCGTATACTTGTCGTATGTAATCCACCTCGTCTTCAAGAGTTAAAATTTTGTTTTGTATTGTTTTAGATATTGTGTTTAAGTATTTTTGTGTAGTATTTTGTCGTTTGTTAATATGTTTACTAATATTCTGAATTTGGTCAGAAATGTCTTGGGCTATTAAAACTTGGTTTGCTAAAATTTCCTAATTTTTAGACAGTGCATCTAACTTCTCATGGATTTCTTTTTCATCGTCGCTATACATAGTACTGGGTATGATTTTTAAATCCTTGTCTAATATATTTGCCAGTCATCTTTTTTGCTTTGGATTCAGATAAAGGTTTCTGATTTTTTCCTTTAGCAGGATAAAATTTCGGTTAACTATATCGTACATAGGTTTCATAGATTCAATTCTCGTGTGTGGGATAGATATACCATTTCGTAAGTTTTCCCTTGCGGTCTCGTATTCTGTTATGTTTATTATATGGAGTACTTTGGTGTAGCGTTTTATTACCTTTATGTCGTCCAGTTTTACTGGTATGTAGCCGTTGTCACTGTTCCAGTCCTGTATGTCGATTTGTTATTGTTTTTTTAAGTTTGTTAATGCCATCGAGATAAAAAGTAGGATGGTAATTAGTCCCATCTTCTGAAATAAGGTTTATGAATTAGTGCGTATTGTTTGTCTAGTATTTCGTGATTTAGGTTTTGATTTAATCGTAGCGTTATTTCTGTCTTGGTATTTTTTCTTTCTTCGCACGGTCTTGTAGTATTTCAGTTCGTTGTTAATGTCTGTCAAATGTTCGTCGTCTAGTTTGCTTGCTACCATTTTCCTATATTTTGCATGATTTTTCCCTCCTCTGATTTCTTTAATGTAATTCGGGCCTGAATCTAGTTCTTCTTCATTTCTGCAGTTGTTAAGTCTCTTAATATATCTTTTTTTAGTTTGGACTATCCTATCATGAATTGTTTTATGCTAATTTCCCGCGATTTTTCCTGTTCGGCGCTGTGTCTAAAGAGACGAAGATGTTCATTAATAGTGTTATGGAGGCGTTCTATGTCAGCGTTAGAAGTGTGGTTGCTGTTGGAAATACAGGGTGGGCAAATTTAAGGCTAGGAAGTAAATTGGCTTAAAAACACACTTTTTTCCTGAAAAATTCAGTTTTATTGATACCAATGTAAAGTAGAAATATGGGAATTAATAATGGAATATCATGTCGGATAAATGTTCACCTCTAGCACGTCAGGCAGATGATGTCGCCTGACCACAAACCGCACTATACAGCCACTTTCTTTGGATGTAATGGTTTTTCGAAGACTGTTTGTGCATTTTGTGAGCCCCATATGCGACAATTTTGCTTGTTTACATAACCACCTAATTGAAAATGGGCCTCATCACTAAAGATGATTTTGTTGAAAAATGCGTTGTTTTCGTTCAGATTTTCAAACACCCAATTCGCAAACGTTCAACGCAAACGATGATCGGCCGGCTTTAATTCTTGAATGAGCTGAACTTTATAAGCGTGAAGATGAAGATCTTTACGCGAAATGTCGCGAAGTATCGTATCTGATTGATGAAACTTCAGCGACATATTACACAGAACTACATCACCAAGCTATGGTGAGTCTATGGAAGAAACATTGAGTTTTGTGTACAAGTTAAATTTTTATGAGAAGTTCAGAGTTTCTGTTTTAATCTCTATCACTGGAATAAAAGAAGAAAACTCAGCAAAAACAATAACAAAATATAATTTTATTTGTCTAATTTTCATATATTCAATAATACTTCTTCAAAATGGAATATGCGTATTCAGAATTTGTTTAAAGCTATTGCTTTGCTTCAGAGTCAGGGAATATTTTGGGAATATCAATATTTTAAAACAAACTCAGCTCTTATTGGTTACATAAAGAATCACGTAAATAATTTTCTATTTGTTAGTCCTTATTTTTCTTTTGATTTTAGAGGCACTTCAGCTTCGTAAGCGTGTTCTTCATCATGACTTCTGCAACAAGACGTAAACCAAGTATCTCCCTTTCCGAAATATTCACCGTCTTCTATACTTTCGGGCATTGGCTGATTCATGGTCTCTGGCAGGAACATAACCCAAAAACCTGACATCAATGACAAAACCCCAAATATCACAGCTGGAATGGTTGGATCAAAAGAATCTAATAGGGTAATTAATGGCGTTAGAGCGCCTGATAAACGAGCACACATGGATCCCAAACCCATGGCGGAGTTTCGAATCACGGTTGGAAAAAGTTCTGCTGAGTAGTTGTAAATAACAGCAAATGATCCTGCGATGAATAGCTTCCCCATCATTACAATTGACGTGGCTGCGGTACTTCCTTGTTCAATGTATGATGCTATAATACAACATAATCCTCCAGCTAACATAAGGGTGCTGGTAATTGGCCGTCTGCCAAGTCTGTCTAAAACTAAGACTATTATTATGTAACTAGGATATTCTACAAGACCCATAATGAACAAGATGAGATGGGGATTGCCGTGTAATTTTCCCGTACTTAGAGATAGACCGTAGTAAGTTATAGAGTTTGCAAACCAGCATAAGCAGACATTTAGAGTCTTCATTCTCAAGTTTGGAGTCTTAAATAGGTCGCCTATTCCAGCGTTTGGTTTATCCTGAATTGCGTTTCCAGCTGCAGCTTTTGAAACATAATACTGTTTGTCGATTTTTATTTGAGAACCATTTATGTGTAATCCTTTCTGTACTATATCGAATGCTTCCGAAGCACGACCTTGCATCCAAAGCCATCGCGGGGATTCATCCATAATCCAATAGTGGGCAAGAAGAAGACAGCTATGTAGACCATAAACTATCTGCAGTATCATTCTATCTGGAATAAGGGCACCCCAAGCTGCAACTAGCATTATTCCACAAGCAAACACTGCTTGGAAAGACACTCCACATACTGTTCTTTTGCTAGGACCGACTAATTCCATTGTTAGTACAAATCCTGTGATGTAACTTCCAGCACTTCCGAAAATCCCGTATAAGAATCTTACTACTAAAAATGAGAAGTACTCTGGAATGAAAGCCACACCAACTCCAAGAATCAACTGCAGCAGAGCTGACCAACAGAATACTGTTTTCCTGCCCACTTTATCAGCAAGGCCGCCTAGAGTTACCGCTCCTGTGAAGACACCCAACATATAGATTGTCTGGGCAATTGCACCCATCCATCTTTTGCTGCACACGAATTCCCAGTCCATAGCTCTCGAGGATTTGTAGTATATTGTGTCATAGACATAGGATTGGCAAGGGACAGTTTTATTGTAGATATCGTACATATGACATGAATCTAAACTTCCACTTTTCCAAGGGATGGCATCCATTACTCTCGTTGAATTCCAAGGAGCCTGTGTCGTGTTTGTATCTACACCTTCTATAAAGCATCTATGATCAGGCACTGCGGCTACAGTAACTAGGGACAGCATGTGTATCCCAGCTGTTAAAGCCGAGAGAACATGCAGAAAGAATTGAAACGCCTGGTATCGGCCGAATTCACCTGCAAGAAGAACATGTTATATAACATTAAAAGAAATAATAAATATAAATAATAAAAAAATATATAAACTAAGCCACATTTGATATTTAAAAACAAAATTTCAATAATGTCAACGTTAAAATACAGACATCTTGAGCGTCCGCCATGTCGGGTTTAGAATGCCATTACATAGCTTATTGTATTCCACTCATTTAATCTTTTTATTCGATGCGAGTTGTTAAGTCCGTCAAATTTAGAATGGCGTCACATAGGTAACTGCATTCTACTCAAAAAAACCCTTTCATTTGATTAAATGTACATGAAGAATAAGATAATCTGTCCGTCATATTGCATTAGAACAATGTTAGTTAGCTTATTAGTTATGAATACAACATAGTATTGTCAGGAGATATGGCCCTATATGATTTGGAAAAACAAAATGTGCAGGAAAATAGAAGAACAGCTTTCTCAGGAGGGGAAGTTATGAGTACACTAAAACGTCCTCTCTTGCCAGCTATAAAACCGCCGAGCAGCAGACAAACCATCAAACGTTGGAAACCGACCGATAATGTCAAAATCGGAAAATATTCCCACCACATCAAAAGCTGCTTGCGCTGAGTTTGCCGACAACCAAAGCCTGCGAGTTGTGATTAGACCTAAAGAAACTTTTCTGATTACTAACGAGCAAGCCGAACTACTGTAGGAGGCAAACATGGAAGAAATCTTTAATACGGAAGTACCTTTTTCCTAAAATTCAAGGGAAGCAACTATGTATGTCGACAAGGCTACAGAAAACAGCGGCAACTTAATTATTGATGACGCCGAATCTAAGAAATGGCTGGAAGCTTGCGACTTATGATTGAAAGCTCCCTAGGAAAGAACTAAGGCTTGTTTCTATCTTTTGGTTCCCAGGGAAGTTCACTACTGCGGAGATGCAAAATAAGTAGAATAAAGAGCTAGGAATTGACATACGTAGATAGTTCTACAGAAGCATGTCCCCGAAGAGGACCTTACTAGTCCTAGGACTTGGTAATCAGTTTATCGAAAATTTGAATAAATGCGGCGACAGTATTTTACGGCTTTCTCCAAGCAACAGCTAAAATTAAAGACGACGGCAGAGAAGCTAAGCCCGAGAATTGAAATGAGTAAAAGGGGGACTCGGAAGCAATTGACGCGACGCTAACCAGCGACAACGCTTTTCTGGCTGATCCTGAGTCCTCATATGGAAAAGAGTACGCCTCGGAGAAACCAGCGACAATATTTTTCGTAAAAGATGATCGCACTCTAAAATGAGTACAAACTCCCTGAAAATTGCACAGATCAACTTGAAATAGCAAAGCGACCTCTACTGATCTATGCTAGGTTTTAACTATGGGCCACACAAAAATAGCCCTAATCGCCTGTGTTCACTTACACAGATGTAGACTCCTTTAAGGCCAGGTGACAAGACTTCCCTTAGGCTGGACAGTAACTTCCATCATCTTTGTCTCGTCATATCTGGCATATGATACAACCGAACTTCCTCCAAGCAAGAAGCTCAAAGAGGTTATTGCGTGCTGCACCAGGAAAAAGCTCCTTATAATATTTGGCTGCGACGCCAAAGGGTACCACATTTGCTTGGGAAGCACCACTATTAATAAAAGAGGAGAGTTTCTTCTGAAATATATAATGAGTACAGTTTTGATCATTCTCAACAACGGTCACGAATCCACATTTGTGAATTCCCTTAGGCGTGAAACTATCGATATCACGCTATACTCTTTTAGTCTGATAGACTGCATAGCAGACGGGAAAATCATAAAAATTTCACGACTGACCACAGAAGCATATCACTGAAGTAGCTTGCCGTATATGGAGGCTTGTGGAAGCCAAGGAAAATATACTGGAACTTGTTCCGAGAAATATTGGTTTCGAAGCTGAATGAGCCGGAGATCAACAGCGCAAATGATATTGACAGTAGTATCGAATTTTTTGAAACGGCACTGACTACGAGTTTTAAAACAGCCCGCACTCTCAGTTCTCAGAACAAGGAGAAAAATCTCTAGTGGAATAAAAACCTGTGTATTTACAAGAAGCCAGTAGGGAAGCAATTTAACAAGGCAAAAAATTCCAACTTAATCTCAGATTGGGAACTCCACAGTTCACATCTGAAACAGTGTAAAAAGGAAATAAAAAGTGCCAAGTTGCTTTTACAGAAAGTTATGCATAGGCACGAAAGACAGCGAATATTCACAAAATGTTCACCAAAGACAAGACAACGCAGTTAGATTCACTATGCTTCCAAAGGGAGAGAACATAGATGATGAACCTTCAATAGGAACACATCTATGGGGGAACCCATTTTTCCTCAGCGAAAATTCATAAAATTCTCATTAAATACAAGACGACGCAGTTGTATTCACTATGCTTTCAAAGGGAGAGTACATATTGTAGATGATGAGCATTCAATAGGAACACATCTATGGGAAACGCATTTTTCCTGTAGTAAACAGGTACAAAGTGACATCACCTAAGAAAATGAGGAATATATTCCTCAAAGTTCTGATTGGACTAACGCAAATACAATGATCAACAAGGATCTACTAAACTGAGCAATATCTTCCTTCCTGCGATCAATAGCACAGACACAGTTGTTGTTCATAATTTTATTGTAATACATACAGCAGATTTAAGATTCTGATATTTGATCGGGAATTTTGAAATTTTTCGAAAAATGATAACAATACCAAGCACGTTAAAATTTAATTGAAAAACGTTTTGAACGAACAGCAGATAGGTGTTGTGAAAATGAGACCGTACGAGGACGATGATGTACTCCCTCATGATCGGCACTTAATAAAAGACCTACATGGCATGCAACTAACTCAAAAACCATATTGCGGCATTTGCTCACCCGTAAACATGACATCCTTTTCGATGTATGTTAGATTTTAACTAAAGTTAAGATATGCGCTTATGCATAGTAATATTACTTTCAAACGGTAATCATTAAGGTGATTTTATTTTATTCAATGCTCTGTATGGTCTCTGTTATGTTTTGTTATAAAGCTTTTTAAAAAAGAAGAATTTATTTACCATCTTCTGATAAATTACTGTACCAGTAGTGATCGATTATAATTAACCTCAATAATTTTATAGTTGTTACATTAAATTTCATAAATAGTACACCAGTCTATTAAATACCACTTACAAATAGGAAAAGAAAATTCAAAAGTATGTGATAAAATCTTAATCTTAATTCCTACAATAACTTATTGCGTAAATTCCTTCAAAAACGCCGTATCGCTGAAGTATCTATAGTTCAATACCTAGAGATAAATCCCCAGATAATGATCATTATCATTTTAAGTGATTTGACATTCTTGTCAAATTTGTTTCACGAACCCTCGCTTAAACAAAACAATGAGTTGATTTGGCATAATTGAATTGCATTATTTGCTAACTCTGTTTACTACACAATTTGCGTTACCTTCGAATAACAAGAGAAAAAAAAACAAAGAAAACAATCCGCAAAGCGTCATGAGGTTATAAAAGTCATTAATCAGCTACCATTGATAAAGTAAGTGATAACGAGTCCGTCTTTTCACCAGAGTCGAGCTCATTCAATTCAATTGATTTGAGTTCAATTCGAATTAAAAGAGAATAGTACCATACATCATGTTTTTTGCGGCATTTTCTGTTATCGCTGTTAATTGACCAAGTTGGTTTCTATAAGCGATCCAACCATAGAAAGGTAATCAATATTGGCTGCAGCGGATGAACTTTTAATTTTCTCCAGAATGTTGCAAATTTCTAATAACAATACTAGAATCGTTTTCAACATTATCTCCATACATTCTTTCCACGAAAGACTCCATACAATTATAAAAGCTTATATGCGCGTGTTGCCTAATTTTATTTCAAAGCATATTGTTTATCTTTACAATTTCTAAATAGATTGCTGGTGATTTGGAAGTATATACCTAATGTACATACTACAACATTTGTTTGCGGCAATTTATTATTTTCATAAATTTTGTCGATAAGCAAACTCGTGACTACCAGTTTAAACTTTTAATATGCGAAATTCCACAATTTGTGATAAAAATTTTTCCCGATTTTCTTATTTTATCTGTGACTCGAGAAAATTATTTAATTTGCGAAGATTGTCGAGCAAATTTTCAAATATGTATGAGCGCGTGTTAAATACTCGATAATAAAAATTTAAATAAAAAAATATGATAGTTACATTTCAATATTCGGTGGAAAGGTCATATGTAATAAAAAACTATACACTAATCTAAGAAAGTATCTAAGTTTAGGAGCAGTACATTTTATGGAATTGTACCATAATTAAAGAAATTGAAGCTGTGTTAAGTAATTGCTAGTTTTGTTACTTGAAATGCGTTAGTAATATACAAATTTGAGCCGTTCACACATAATAACTTAAACTTTTAAAATTCCTAAAATATAAAAAAACTGATATGTGCATGCTTAGCACTTTGATATTAGAAATAAATTATATGATTTTTTATGTAAAATTAAAACATGCAATTTCATCGGCATCTCCTACTTTAAATCGAAATTTAAGAAGTAAGAATTCGAAGATAAATTGCCAATCAAAATCAGGTGACCATGAAAAAACGTATTTTATGCAGCGATTATTAATTGTAGCAGCTATCTCGACTTAATTTATGTATACTAAATATTAATAATATTGCGGACTTTTTTTTTCCGATGTGTATGTAGTAATTTTATAATTTTGGGTAATAAAACATATTTCGCTTAAAAATGTCAGTGTTTCTGTAGATTACGAATTCGTAAAACAAATTGCTTCATCAGCAGTGTACAAACGTCTGTAAATATAAGTTGTATTCGATACCCCTAGATTGTGACTCAGGCTTTCATTTAAGCGACATTACAAACTTCTATGACGAACTTTTATTATTTAATAATTTTTCAAAAATACGAACCGGTATTATTAAAATTTTACATTGTGAGAAATCCTGATGTGATAGAAAAAAGCCGATTTATTGATATTCGTAAACAGGAGTTCCCAAACCCTCATAAACGGCTATAAAAACCGTAAAAAGTAAAAAAAAATTATACACTCAACAAATGCGTGCTTGTCTGTAAGCAAAAAGAGATTTTTTAATTAAAAATAAATTGGCTGCGTGAAAATAAATTTACAATTTTAAAAAGAATTGTACACTCTACAAATGCGTGTTTGTCTGCGCGCAAAAAGTAACTTTTTAATTGAAAATATATTGTCTGAACAAAAATAAATTTATAGAAAAAAAGAACTCTCTACAAATGAGTGCTTGTCTGCAAGCAAAAAAAGATGTTTTAATTAAAAATAAATTGGCTGCGCGAAAATAAATTTACAATTTTAAAAAAATTGTACACTCTACAAATGAGTGCTTTTTGCGCGCAAAAATTGATTTTTGATTGTATTTTCGGTTTCTTCTTTTGTAATTAAAAATTTATATTAAAGGATTCGGCACCACAGGTTAATATGTGGGATATTTTTCATTGGGATTCTGGTAAGCTTGGACTTGTCCGAAAACTGCAGGAGTGAAGGACAGCTAATGTGTGAGAAATGCGGCACTGCAATGAACTTGTCGAAGGATGGGGAAAAAATCGATTGGTATCGGTGGGGATATTTTAAGAAAATTGCTCTAAACAAAAAGAAAAGTTTGAGACATACAGTAGTCGCAAAGTATCCGGAAATGTACATTCTTCGACCGGTCAAAATTGTGTTTGCAGCAGGTAATGGTTATTTTTCGTAAATGTGGGAACGAATTTATTTGGTGCATGTTGCAGATTATAGTTTTTCGTCAATTTGTGGTGCCGCAATGTAGAGTTACAAACTATTATTTTGAAAACAAGGATGGCAAGTACAACTGCTGTGAACTGGAAATCGTTTTGCCGCAGAGTCGTCATCGATTTTTGTGTACAGCTGGAGTAACCCATAGGTATAATGGGAGAAATCTTTGATTTCTTATGAATTTAAAACTTACACATAGGAGGACTAAATATGACTGTGGAGTCGGAATTTTGGAAAGAGAACTACTGCCGAAGACATTGGATGTTTGGTGGTCTGTTGCGAAACTGGACATGTATTTCTAGTGCCGTTACAGCGTCGTGATGCATCAACCCTAATTCCACTGATTGAATAATTCTTTAAGGGATGGCACTTAAGCAATACTGTAGTGCCATAAAAAACAATAACCAGTTGGTATAATAAAAAAAATAATTTTGAAACGTTTAATTTTGATTTTTTCCGCAGCGCCTCGGATAGGATTTAAGTGCTCGTAAAACTTTAAATGTGTTATTTTCGAAACCACTTTTTTTCAAACTGGGATTAGAGATTACTTGAATACAGTTGCCGTTGTAAATTTTGACAGTAGCTTCAAAATTGCATTCTCTATGGAAGTACGTTTGATTATTGCAAACTTTTTTTTAATAAAACATTTATTGTTTGTGTTTTGCATAAAAATCGATTAATTTTTTCAAAAGTACACCATTTCAACAAAATTTGATTTAAAAAAGAAGCTCTACGTACTTCCATAGCTAATAGTATATAAATTATAAAATATGTTGGTTTTTTCCTAGGCCTTATACTTTACGAGAAATCTAACCGGCGATTTCGAAGATTGACCCTGCCGCCGCCGTTTTGTATTAAAATTTGTTTGTTTGTTTAAGAGAAATCTTATTCTTTTTTCATACTTCTAAAATAAATCGTCAAAGTTAGACTATTGTTTTTAAAGTGGTGTTACCCTTTAAAATGTTTTCAAATTCACTTATGGTTTCACTGTTTTTTATTTGTTCATCTTCTGAACTGCTTAATTTTTTTTAATACTTTATCTGTTCAAAGTAACCAGAACTGGTTCAAAATCTAAAGGATAGGATAGTGTATAGAAGTTCTTAGTATTGGTTGGTTGGTTGGTTGCTGTGGCTGCCTAGAAAGGCACACTTAGGCCAATTTTGGCCCATTGTGTTACCACGTAGCGCAGGAGACCATGGTTATTCGTGGGATTCGAACCCACAGCCTCTGGGACGGTAGGACAGCGCGCTATCAACTGAACTACCAGAGGCCCCAAGTTCTTAGTATTAGACATAAAAAAGTTTTCAATTCCATTACTAGGAATAATAATTAATAATGATGAAATACTTACTAATGGATTTGAATTATTCGTCAATTCCATTATAAGGGATTGTACCTACTTGTAAATTCCTGCAGCCCCATTCTGAAAAAACATTTAAGAATTAAGATTTTGGAAAAGAAAGTATTTCTGTCAACATGTAATTAATTACCATTTGAAGAATTCAAAGGAATTCAAATTGTAATTGTAATGAAATTTTATTTACCCAGCTCTTGAATAACTACAAAACGCCGATATAACTTTACTTCACAATCAGACCTGACAATTTCAGTTAATTTTCGGAAAGTGATTGTGCTTAATTTTTGGGTAAGGTAAGATATTACACTTTCACAGTGTTGGGGCGAAGTAATCTCTGAGTTCAGATTATGGTTTTTTATTCATACGAAATACAGATATTGCTCATTAGAAAAAGAATTCTCTTTACACCTCTTAAGATATTTCTCAGGAGTAGTATCTCAGTTTTATTCATATGGCATATAATTGGTGTCTATGCAGGAAATAGCGTCATTTGGAACTATTGATGGAAGGAGGGAAGGTGGAGGAAGGAGAATATCCCATACAGTATGTTATAAAATTAATTGCTGACAATAAGGCAAATAAATCCTTGTTATATGACGATAACAATATAAAGGACTTTGAGCTAGTGTTCATTAAATATTAGAAGCCGAAATCATACCTGCATGAGGCTGTGAGACACATCAATAATAAACAACTTGTCACCAAGGCTGTTACATTCGAAAATAGCGAATACCGTACCATTACATCGACTATAATCAACTGGGGTACGTGTGCCTAGATTATCGCAAGGCAAAGAAGATATGCCATGCTTGTTTTAAATGGGGGCACCATGATCACATTTCTGCTACTGCAACAATAAAACTACAGCGGTACGATACGATACGAAAAAAATATATTGATCATCTTTCTGAAACATAAGAAGCGTAGTTGAATTGAATATTTGATTGACTAAGGACGAGGCAATTAACCAGTTAAATCTTTAGAAAATGTAGTTATATCTAAATTGCATTGCACAAATTAAGCGATTACGAGTATATTCCTCTATCATAGCGTATAAGTATGGAATATAAACTGTAAATTCTCACGTTTTACCTATGTGAAAGTAACGAACATGTTTTTTTTTTAAGTCGAGTACCGTATATTCTTTAAAAAAAGCTAATAGGTTAATTGAACAACCCTTAGACTGCCATTCTCGCATAATATCGCACTTAGGAGGATTCTAGACGACCTGTTAAAAAGGAAAATAATTCATGAACGTTTTTCCGCATTCGATTCTCCGATAGTTTTGGTGACGAAGAAGAATGCGATTTGGCTCTGTGTACATAGATTATTGATAATTAAATAAAGTAACGATACGTGAATATTTTCCATTTCCTCTTACAGAGGACCATTTGAACAGAGAGATAATAAATACTTCTACGTGCTAGATTTACAAATTGTTTTCCAAATTAAAAATTTGTTCCTCCAAGAAAGCATCGTCTACATGGTATACACAATTGACGCCAATGGTATAAGACGTAAAGAACGCAATTTTGCTTGCCATTAAAGATTTTCGGATCCCAGTGTACACCGAAGGTATGCATAACTTACTTGCTTGGATCTCAGTTTTTATTTACGGCAGTTCAGTTCAGTTCAGTTGCTACTATAACTTAGCAAAGCCCTTGTACGAGCTCTTCTGAGAAAAGACTAAATTTTCTTCTTTGGGTTTGGGATTCTTCTTCTTTGGAATTCTAGTCACCTAACTCCGGTAAGCCAGAAGGCGTTTTACATTACATAGCAAAGAGATCGGTGTACTCCATATATACGATTTTGGGCCCCTTGCTGGGCTCGCAGGCAAAAGTCAAGCATATCTTAATATGTTTTCATTGAGAATGTGGGCTCCACGAGGCTACCCTATAAGATACACAAATGGCTATAATGCCTTACCTCATTATCAATGTCGCATGTAGTTCTCGACGACAGAAAAGTTTGCCGCCCAATTTAAACATTTTTGGGGGAATCAATTGGATTAATTATAAAAAAACTTTGCTGAAAATCAGTGTCTTAGACGGACAAACAACATGGAGTTTTATTTCTGTCTTCTGCCCTAAAATAACAATCTAAATTTTTATTTTTTTTTTTTTGGTTCTAAAACCTTCATGGAAGCAATTTTCAACGACTAAGCAGACTGAATGGCAAATAATTCCAGCTAAAATGCAAAATATACAAATACAATTAATGATTTTCTGATTCTCTTAAAGTTTCTAGCCTGACACTTTATATTTTATTTTTACCTCTATTTCATTTTTTTTAATATTTTTATTTTCAGTATTAAACACATATCTGTTCTAAGAAATGCAGAAATAATTTTATCAGACTGTCCAAATTGCGGTGGGGAGTTCTACAGGCCTTGTTCTCTAACTCTGTCCATAATGCATAATCCATCGGATTTAAATCTGGGCTCCCGGATGGCCAATCTTCTTGTGCAATAAAATCAGGACCCAATGTTGTCCACCGAAGAGAGTTTGCGATAAAGGTTTCACAACCCCTTCCAGTACCTTGGTTTCATAAAGCGCCGCACCGGTTTTGACACCTTTTTCGCAAAAATGGAGTATTGTGACACCTTTATGGGATACACCCCACCAAACCATTACAGAAGCTGGATGATGGCCTCGGTGCACCCTGGGAACCGTTTTTTAACTTCTTCTGATGATGTTGCATAAACCTTATCATTTTGTTTATTAAAAACTTGCTCCACAGTAAACATTTTTTCGTCGGTAAAGAGGATGTTCTCATGACCATTGGTTGCGTGCCAAAGCAAGAGACTCTTGCATCTTTCTAATCTTATTTCCTTTAACCGTGGAGTCAACATGTAGGCTGTTGACCGACGATAAGCCTTCATATGAAGGTCATCTCGAATGAGTCTACTCATCGATCTTGTGGAGATTTCCAACTCCCTCGACAAAATTTTTTGTTTGCGCAGTGGATTTCTACGGATGCGCTCTCGGACAGTTTTGATGGCACTGCTGTTCTAACGGTACGTGGACGACCGGTCCTTGCTCTATCATCTATGCCTAAGGTTTCATTAAATCGTTCTATGGCACGATAAATGAATCTTTTTGTTATTTTTAGCGGTTTCAACAAATTCAAAATTTCAGAAGCATTTTTTCCACACTTATGGAGTGCTATTACAGCGATACGATTTTCTTTTACTCCCCACTCCATGATTACGAGTCAAAGACTGTCACCAAACTGATCGGAATATTACGCCGTACAGTTCATTTGTTACAAAGTGCAACATAACGGTACAATTCCAGGCTAATTTCTGAGAAAGCGCGCATTAGAAATTGTGTGACAGAATTTATGGCAAGACTAGGTAATTACAGTTATGTTAATATATAGGTATTTTTAAAAATTTTAACAAAATTATGCTAAACTGTCAAATTTGAACCTAATATATTTCACTGTCTACATACCCTAAGGTTGTTAAAATTCAAAAAAAAGGAAACATATCTATAAACTGAAAATAATACTAAATTTTCATCAATGAACAACGGTATCTAACTTTATGAGCCACTTAAAATATGTTCGAAGAAGAGCGATTCAATTAATCAATTGATGGTGAACATTATTTCCTTTCACAAGTTTGTGGGTTCGATTCCCATATGAAAACCCTGATTGAAAAAGTAAAAATAATAAACAAATAAAAAAAAAATAACGCAGAAAAATACTCCCGAATGCTCGAAAATAAGAAAGCAATTTGAGAATTCATTCTAAATTTAAACAAAAAAAATTTCGTTTCAAAAGTAAGGATTAAAATCGTATGCTAATTTTTAAATAAATAGTTTTTCTTTCAAGGATTTTATCAGTAGGATTTAAATATTAGCACGGAAAGAATATAGTTTGACCCGATGTATTTTGCATCTATGTACAATGTACGGTATTGTCATGGAGAGAAGATTTTAGTGTATCTAAGTCATATGTAAATGAACTAAATTGACGCAAGTTTTAGAAGTAAACGGTGGAAAAAACTAGTTTCATAGATCACAAGGTATGTCATTATAAAAAATGCAAGAAATTCAATGTGCGATTAATGCAGGGCGCTGAAAATCTTAAAATAGAACATTACAAGAATAAAGCAATCAATTCAGGAAAATTATATCAATTAGGAGGTAAACTTAGTGACTCTATGACCTTCAAATAATTTGCCTCTTATCGAACATTTGTAAGTCCAAATTAGTGCAGTTTCGCGTGATAGCGTTTGCTTTCTTGATTAAGTGAGTATTATTTGCATTAAAGAAGACAAGAACGTCTGACGTTGTAAACAACATTTTTATACGATACCTCAGATGATATGATGAGTACTCGCGGTACTTTGTGTTGATTTACCGAAACACTGTTTATTAAGTTGCGGCTGCAATTAAAATAAATATACTTAATCTGATCTCGATTAAATACTATAAATCAGTTTACCCACCTTAGATAAGAACTGGAAAAATGGCCTAAGTGTGCTGTTCTAGGTAGCCCACTAACCTAACCCAATCTACAAAATTTCAAAGATTTAATTTTTTTTCCGAAATTTAAATATTAAGTTTATTAATTTTACTTTACAAGAATCTTTTCAAATAATTCGGATCATTTTTATCATGCAGACCATTAAATGAAATTTTTTCAAAAGTCCTTTATACAATCACAATATTGTAAAATTATTCATCAAAGTCTAAATAATAATAAAGAACTAATTTTTTATTTTTAACAATATATGTATATTCTAAAATAAATTCCAAGAGAATCTGCAACTTCACATCAGTTGGATGTACGAGTAGAAGCAACTACAAGCAGTTATGATAGAAGGCTAAAAGTGCTGGAAGTCAGTAGCTTAAAATTTCCGTAAAATAAAGGAGTTTATATACACTGAACAATAAAATATTATAAATTTTAAATAGCACATTTATATTTATTAATACTATTCTTTATTTTATAAAATATTTAAATTAAAAAACAAAATTTCTCGCTTTTAACATGAAAAAAAATAACAAATAGCACTTTAACATTCTAACAATTTTACACTACTAAACAATTTGTTTTTTCTTTTAAACTAATAATTTATCCAAAGACATTTGGATTTTTTTAATGCCTCAAGTCTTCTAGACATACTTCCATACAAATTTGTGATAGTCATTAGTTTTGTACTAGCTTCCACAGCTAATTTATACCTTTTGAAGGTTCTGAATAATTTGTAAATGTTTTATCAAAAACTACAAATTCTTTATTGGATTCAAGTCAGGGCTTTGTGGTTGCCATTCCATCAACCCAAATTTTTGTTTTCGGAGCCGCTTTTTGCCCTGTGCTTTGGATCCCCATTCTGTTGAAAGAGTAAAATCCCATTGATCCATTTTGCATTTATTTAAATCTGTGGACAAATTATTGTTCAAAATTCGGAGTTATACATCCCCAAACTGTGGGTTTCACACCTGCAGATTGAATTTATCTTACCTATGTTTGAAATATTGTGACAAAAAGTACCAGATTTCAATCATGAACAACTTTTGTGCCTTTCTATAAAACTCCTCCTTTTTTTACATTTTTTAATGAAAGGGCTGGTTTTTTCTTTCGTTCAGCTGCTTTTAAACCAATTCTGTTAAGCCCATGTCGCTCAGTCCATACACTTATATCTTTTCCAAAGACAGCAATGATCTGTTTAGGACTTTTAACACTATCACTAGTGACTAAGCAGCCAACGTCACGTCGTCACGTGTATCTCTGTATGATAATTGTTTTGGCTTTTGTTTTGTCTTTTAGTTATTTTATAAGAAAGAGAATAGTATTTACAAATGGTACAAATGGTATAAGTTAATAAAGAATACACATAATTTAAAAAACAAAGTGTTGCCCATTCGATTCTACACACTTTATCCATCTTTCCTGCAATTTATGAATGCCATCCCAAAAAAACCATTTGTCCTTTGAGCCAAATTATTTATCGAACCATTTTTCAATTTCTTAGAAATTTTCAGAACTGCTCGGCCAGCGCGTGTCCCACCGATGCAAAAAGGTCTACATAGGTTTGGAGAGTACGCCGGCTACGAGAATGCGTCCCACCCATCCCTTCCACTTAAAATATTTTTGTCCCTCTTTCTTTCTTTCTGAGAAATCGTCGATACGCTATTACCAAACAGACTGTAGCTTTTAATAAATTATGCATAATGTCTGTAAATACGCAATCTGTAACATGAAAGGAGTCTAAATTCTCAAAAATACATTGCTCTCTTATACCAGTAGTTAAAACACTGACGTGCTCTAAATAATTTGATGTGTTCATAAGTAATAAATTGTCTTCTTTACACTTCTAATCTCTTTGTTACACCTATAGTACATATCCTGCAGCACATATTTGCTGAGATACGAGTACAGTATTACAGTACGACCAAGATTATCGCCGATTATACTTGCAAGAATGAAATGAACAGTAACCGTTTGGTTCTTTGTGTTTATGCTTATAACATTTTCTAGTACATTGATCTCATCGCATGACGGCTTATAATTAATGATCTTCCATATATATAAATAAATGTGATTATAATTTATAATTTGGAAGATAATGATTATTCAAGAAAACATATAAAAATTATTTTATGAACATCTCTTTTAACATCCAATGGATTATTTATTTCTTTATCATCTTCATATAATAAATATGGAAACACTATTTTGTTTTCAAAAGATACCATTTTTTGATTTCAAACTGTTGCTTGAATTATATTTTTAAGATTTGTTTCACTTTTTAATTCGTTGTCTAGCATTTTGTAAAACAATTGGGTAGTTGAAATATACGGATAATATTTGTTCGCATAGAGAGTAAAGTTCCTGTTTTCTAAGGCGAACAAATATTTTCGACACTTAAAGTTTCATCTATGTATTATAAACTCCTTTGGAACCGAATGTAAATAGTTTTCTTTTAAATATTTAATCATTGGTACTCTGTACGAATGCTTTCAAAACTATGTATTTGGAAAGAATTAATTCCCTGTCAAATTGTCTCAGTTTTTGCTTGATTCAATATTTTCTGAATCAATGGTAGAATGGTTAGAAATATCTGTAAAGTTATGTATTGGAATAAAAGGTCGAATATTAACAGAATTTACATCATAAGGGTCTGAATCTTGGGTTATTGTACTAGTTTTCGTTTTAGAACGTTTAAATGCCTTTTAAATGAATTTATAGATTGAAATGATTTTAAGTTTTCTAAGTATTTGTGGGAAATTTAAGATGTGGAATATAGGTGTTGACAAATGAAAATTTTGTGCTACAGAGGAAACATTAAAACATTATTGATACTTATTTAGGTTAGTTTCAAAAGAATTTAAAAATGTTAAAATTTACGTTAAGTCTATAGTAACTTTAAGTTATTTAAATGACCTTTCAAATTTTGGCTAGTTTCTTTAGAAATTGTACATATAATTATATCAACCAAATTCAATAAAATTTGCAAACATTCTTTAGGATATTCAGTATTAAATACCTGTTGTTATTGAAAGCAAACGGAGACAGCTTTTAAAAAGGAATCTGCAATGTATAAAATATCACTGAAATATATGAAAACTCTTTCAAGCTTTCGACGGCTGATGAAGGGCTCTATGCTTAAATTTTGTCACAAGCAGTACTCTTTACGAATTTTTTTTAATGTTTCGATTGTACTATGATAAAGAGTAATATTCTAAAAATGTATTCAAAAACTGTTATGTATACATACAGCTGCTATTCCAGCAAATGTATTTTCAGCATCACAAGTTGATGGTTTCCAGAAAGTTATATCTGGAGTTTTCCCAGATTTTATTATATTTGTGGTTAACACGGTATTTAAAAGCTTTAATATTTAATTATTTTTTTGAATTAATACTGATTTTTGTTTCAAGAAATTGAATGTGAGCCTTACTTGTTGGTCTTTGGTTTCCTTTTTGTAAACTAATAAAATTTTTTCTTTTAAATTTAGCCAATTTGTAAATAAAGCGTTGTTTTTTGAAGGAAATAAAATGTCAAAATGAATTTCAATCTGAAAATCATACCACGTTTGAAAATAAAAATCATAGTATGATAAAAATTTCTTATAACTCAGTTCTGCTTACCAATGATGCTCTAATTCTTTGTTTTAGCAAAGGCCACTCATCAAAAATGTTCTTGGTTTTACTTAAATAATGCATCTTTCTTAAAGGGAAAGTATTTTTCCATGTCTGAAATATTATGGTTTAATTTCCTTATTATTCTTAAGCCGTAGTTGGCTTTCAGAAAAGAGAATGCCTTTTCGTCATTAGGGAAAATGGCTTTAATATGTTGCAAAGCGTTTTGATATTCTTTTTGGATTACTTGTATTCCTGCATTAATCCACTCTTAGGATATAATAGAAATTATGTGATGTAACTAACTTCTTGTCAAAATGCCTTTAATGTTTAAAATATTCTTTTCAATAGCACTTTGAGATAATAATAGATAAGATAATTCTAGGATAAATAATAATATTACTTAATTTAAAACTAGTTCTTCAAATGAAGATGACAGAGACAGCATGTATGCTTGAGGTGTACAGAAGTCCATAAAATGTTATTATTATAAGATTTATCTTTAACAGATATCAAATATGCGGATTACGTTTTCTCTACGCCATTGAAATAATTTAGCTTGGAATTTTATCTGTAATCCGAATAATTCATTTGAATTCCACGATTCCAATAAATCAATTACGATATTAAAATCCATTAGTCCTTCTGCAACATTTATTACTTCTACGATCATATTAGAAATGTTTATTGAATTTGTACAAAATGCTTAACATAAATTTATTAACTCGGTTTTATTTTTGCATTTCCATTTTTCTTCAAAGAACTTTCAAGAATACACAGAACCGTGCTTGACAATGTATACATAGTTCAGATAATGCAATAGAGCTTTTATTTGCGGAATAGATTATTTTGCTACTTGACTAATTAAAATTAGATGTATGATATAATCTTCTTTATAAATTCTTATATAAACAGAGAATTCGTCTCTTAGGAACGAATTCCACCACAGTTCAACTCAGCTCTTAGCTCCCGGGAATGCCCTCCATTTTCCATCCTGAACTTCCGTTTGTCCTCTGTCTTCTTATCTTCTTCACTAAACCTAATTATATGTACTATATATCTGTCCCCTAAAAGCTTATAGTTATTTTCTTAGTCTAGTTTAATTTATGTTTTCTGTATTGTTTTCTAGCTTCTTTTAAGCGAATAAAGAAATAAATAAAAATGCCCAAATTCCCCTCCAATTCCTCCTTTTCCCTATTTCTTCCTGTAGTTAGTTTTTTAAGTCTAAATAATTTTAAGTTCTATTGTAGCTTGTATTAAGCGAAATAAATAAACCAATAAACCAATATCATTAGGAAAATCACCTAATAAGAATTTAGTTAATAGTTATTAGTTAAAATAGCAAACCTATTTTTTTCAGTGTAGCGACCCAAATAAGAGACGATTTTCTTGATTAATTTGATTGAAAAGTATTCGAGTCTTAACACATGTTTAACAATTCTCAGAGTACAAAGTACAGAAAAAAATTTTTTGTAGTGACAAATAATGTAATGAATACATACCATATCTAATATTTCTTAAAGGTTATAATAATAAAATTAATAAAATGACGAAAATTAATACATAAAATGGTGGGCATGCGAAGTTTCGGTTTCGCTCTTTAATGTGATATAAAAAAAAATTACTCAAATGGCAAAACTGATTGCATTTAGGAGCAACCTCTAGTAAATGTAGTGTGTATTAAGATAATAAAAAAGAACCGATACATCAAGTGGTTCAGGAGTTATTGCATTCGCAAGTTTGAAGATCATGGTTTTGAGAAAAACACGTTCAAATTTGTTGGTAATGTTTGTTAGCGCAATAAAGTAAGTACTTTTGTTATCTATTAGTTTTTTTCATTTGTTCATCATTTGTGGATATTTTCAATACATGTTAAGCTATCAAATAAAAAAATTAATTTTTCCGGTGATTTTGATGAGAGCTTTCCCTTAAATAAATTGCGACTAATTAGTCAATTAATCAAAAATTCACTACATTATACACACAATACAATTACAATATACATATTTTAAAATATGCGACGAAAAAATAAATAGCAGCAGAAAATAGTTAATATGATAGTTTTTTTTATGGCTCACAGTGATAATAAATTAAACTTTTTAATAACTTTGTAAAAGTATAAAATTAAATTGCTGTGGAAGACATGTTAAACAACCTCGATTTCACTGACAATTATTAATCCTATATTGCCTGGTACAGATTCAATATTAGTTATAGAAAACAGTTACTAATTTTCATGAATAATAATAATGTGCAATGTACCGCTTAATTGTAGTTTAAGTATTTTGACTCTTTTTATTCTGCTTATTTTTTTGATTAGGTGTTTTATACATCATATAATTACATTGTCTCAGTTAAAATATTAATTCTAGCTTATGGCCTTCCTGAATTGTATAAATTACATTTTCTAATTAGATTCAACGTTAAGAAAAATTTATTATTCGCGAGGTTGTTTTGAATTTTCAGCATAAATGAATTTAACTGACCCAAACGAAAGATATATGTGGTAATTGAACGTAATTAATAACATTACATAATCGGTTCACACTATGTTAACTTTGCGGTGAAGACAATGAAGAGTTTTTAAGTTTTTGCGTTGCTCAAATAAGAGCGGAAACTGAAAAAAAACATAAAGCCTTCTTGAGACGTCGCTAATAGGCTGGGCTTTTTCTTTTTTGTTATTTTTAAGGAATGCCATTGAGAATTAGAATTTAATTTTATGATTTATTTTAATTACATATGACTATGTTAAAATGAGTGCGGAGTCTCTTGACGAAATTGGGTTAAACATTAAAGCAATGCTCGTTTAAGCTGAACATTTTCAACAAATTTTTTTCGGGGAGTAATTTCCTCATACGAAGTTTTGGTAAAACGTGAGGAAAAACTTTACACTAAAGGTAATTTAATCTTTGTAAATAAAAAAAAGTTACAAGATTTCTGAAAATAAAGAATTTGAAAGACAACAAAAGTTTTAATGCTTACTGTTTAATATTGTCGAAAACCCTTAAAATTGTGAACAATATTTTTGTTTATTTATATGATAATTTTATTTATTATTATTTTTTTTAAAACCGGTTGAAATTAAAGAAATTCAAAAATCAATTTATTAAGAACCAACCAACGTAAATAAATTTTATAAATTATAACCACACCAACTTCGTTTTACAAAAGTACTCATTACTTAGTTGGATGTCGCTGCATTGAGTAGATCAAAAGAAAAAAAAAATAATGATGTGCATACCATTCGAAATTCAAATTTATGAACACCCTGTAACTCCCAAACTGTTACATGTTTTAATCAGTTAAATTAAAATGTTTTGTGTCGCCCGCAATTTTTACAGTATTATTTTAATGGGAAATAGTTAAATAGGGAGTCAACCTCGGAATGGAAGTCAGAGAACTGAATATTTGCATAAACTTTACAATTCAGCATTATTCCATATATACGGTTGGTTACCTCTCGCCCTCTGTGCTATGGTATACCTCGAGAACGGTTGATCATACGAAAGAAGTTAGATTACAATTGTAGAGAATTTTATTATGACCTCTGACATACGATGTGCAGGAAACGACAAATTTGCATAAAACCAATATTCGTCACTTTTGAGCTTAAATATTTCAATTCGCGGACCAGAAGTTGTATAAGACTTTTTAGCAAGTCTCTAGTCAAATCAAAGGTTTATGCAAATAATCAGCTTTCGGTCTTTCATTCCGAGGATTACTTTTTATTTCACCTTATACGTAGATCAACCGATCGCACAAATGTTTATGGTGAACTAACTTTATTTCATCCGACTACTCCCATAGCTAATTGAATTCTCTCAAAAATCGATTAAATATTCATGATTTGATTATGATAGGACGATAATTTCCACAAAAACATTTAATTATACATCTTAAGCTACCTCGTTAATTATTCTATCTAACCGTGAAAACCAGAACCTAATCCGTTCAGTAGTTACGGAGAAACTCACAAGCACAGACATACGCGGAGAGCAATTTTTTTATATACATTTAAAACCTATAGTGATTCATATGTAGCTCCAGCGTGTGCCATAACTATTTTAATATTTATTATGATATTTTTTAACCAAAATAAATCGAAAAAAATAACGAAAAGGATCACTTCTTTTGAAACTGTGCCAATAATTCATTTTCTAAAAATTTGACTTAATTCTGTTACCCGCGATAGTCTAAAAGTCTACATATGATAATGGCGCTATATTTTCTAATCTAGTCTCCAACCACTTTTTGCATTTGCTTCTATAAAATAAAGCTGTAATTCGATTCCGCTGTATATTTTGGATTCAAAAAATCAAAGTTATTGTAAAAAAGTTTATAAATAAGCATTAAAAATTCTAAAAAAGTATACATTCATGGTTCGTCAAATTCGTTTTGTAAATAAACGTTTTACGAGACGACCCCCTTAATCTCCTTAAACACGCTATGCGATGGCGATTAAAATTTGTTATTTAATAAGAACAACGTTAACGGCAATGTCATTGCAAATACTTCAAAAATCAGAAGAAAACCTTTCCATATATTCGTATTATTAACGAATTATTCTTTCGATTACAAACTGCATGTACCTTTCCTTAAAATTTCATTTATTACGATTATGACACAATCAATACATATTTTGTCATCAGTTTAGTACAAAACTTAAGCAAACAATAATTAACTGGATAGCAAAAAAAAATAAATATTTTCAAATTGGCAAGAATTCGGAGTGAGTATATACCATAAGCCATGCAGAAGTTTAGTTGTTAAAAAAAATTATTTAAAAACAACTTTTACTTTCTATTAAGCCATTAAAATATGTATTAGCAAAAAAATATTAAACTTTTCGCTCTTTAAGTATTCCTGGGCAGCTGCTTTTACGTAAAGGTTGATGATGATATCTCTAATATCTGCCAAATAATGGCAGGAGTGCCACAAGGTAGTGTACTAGGGCCAGTCTTATACACAATTTATACAGCAAACATGCCAATTATTGAATACGTAACCATAGCTACATATGCTGATGACACTGCAATTATTTCCTCTCAAGAAACAGCTGCTGAAGCCTCAAACATGGTTCAAATTGAACTTGACAAAATTCAGGCATGGTTAAGCAAGTGGAATATAAAAGTAAACACTAGTAAGTCGACCCACGTCACTTTCACATTAAAAAGAGGAGACTATCCGGTAATCTCATAAAACGGTGCACCAATTCCAAAAAGCAACATTGTCAAATATTTGGGAATGCATTTGGATAGAAGATTGACATGGAAAGAACATATAAAATCAAAACGTCAACAACTCAACATAAAGACCAAAAAGATGCATTGGCTACTAGGACTCAAGTCTGAATTAAGCCTGGAAAATAAAGTATTGCTATACAAAACAATCCTCAAGCCGGTTTGGACTTATGGCATCCAACTATGGGGTACAGCAAGCAACTCTAATATTGAAATATTACAAAAATACCAATCAAAAACCCTGAGACAAATAGTAAATGCACCATGGTTTGTTACAAACAAGCAAATACATGCAGATCTTGAGATCCCTTCAGTTAAAGAAGAAATAAACAAGTTCAGCACGAATTATCTCCAGAGGTTTAGTAACCATAAAAATGTTCTAGCCATTTGCCTACTTGACGAAAGTAACGAGACCAGAAGACTTAAAAGACACCATATTCTTGACCTACCATTCAGAAACTGAAATTCTACGTTGCAACATCTTTGTAATCATAAGACAACACTTTGTAGACTAAACTAAAAATGTAATCCTCTGCATACTTTTACTGTGCTCGCTGGAGCTCAGTAAATTAGGTTAACATATGTACATAGCTCAGAGAATTTGCTTAATATTGAAAAATAGATTGCAAATATAAAGTTTAAATAAAAACAAAAAAAAAAGAAGTATTCCTGATAAAATTTAATTCAAAATATCGCTATTTGAACTGGAAGTTGTAAATGTCGTTAAAAAAAAAAACTCGCAATAATGATAAGTTAGCACGAGGCCTATAGGGAATTTTCCATTTAAGTGTTCTAGATCAAACAAATTTTGAGCACGTTCAAATAAGGAAAATAAATAAATATCTAATAATCAGCACTCAGCGCTGGTAAAGATTAATCGATTTCTAGCACGAGTTGCCTTTTGACTTTTAAACAAGGAGTGAGGAGTGATATAGTTTTCTCCTTAGCAACAAAAACAGTATAATCTTATTTAGCAGCGAACTAGTTTTTCCAAATAAGAGAACACAGCATCTATTATTTCCTTGGAAAGTGGTTTTCAATTACAGCGCGTTAAGGATTGATGGTGGCAAAATCATTAACCTAACTTCAGAGCCTCTTAACTGGTAAGATCCTGTGGGACTGCAAAACTCATCTCTTTGGTTTTCTGATTGCAAAATAGGGCATAGTCTATTAAAATAGTCCGACTTCACTTTCACTTTCTTAGTAATATTTACAGCAGCCCGGACCTTGGGATGAGTTTCGTAAAGTCGTTTCTTCTAGAGAAACTAGTTTCAGTGACTACGTACTGAAAGTGAGTATGAGACAATTGCATCAACAGCATGTATCAAAGTATTGTGTGTTAGGTGCTGATTTACAAAAATGTTATTCGCATAGCACAGTGAGAATGGATCGATTACAATTATCAGCTCGCGATATTCAGGCACACAATATAACAAGTTCACAGTAAAATATTTGCCTTGACAATTTTATTTTATTGACTTTCCCAAAATATTGTCTTTATTGCTTTGAAAACACTGCACCTTTACACAACCCGGAATCGACTTCTGACTGAATTATAATTCAGACTCAAGCAGGTATCTGCCGTCCTAGTGGACTCAGGAGGGGTATTTGATTAGGCTCTTTTAAATTGACCTTAACCTTAACTTATTTCACCGCAGTTATGCTGCATTGGTGCAATTATTCCGCGGAGTAATGACTCTCACATGTGAAAGCTACCATTTTCAGCATTCAGGGTAGTAACTAGTTTTTTTTATGACGATGCTAATCTTAATGCCAATGGCTGAATGAATTCAAAATAAATATGTTCTGGTGTATAATTTATGGGCAAAATAAAATCTTTCCTATTAAGTTGTTCAGCTCGATTTTTCTAATTTTTATGGGAGGTAATTACAACACTTCCATTTATGAAATTTGTTCGGTTATATGACCCGATTTCACAAAAATTAGAATAGCGTATAAATGTACAAACGAGTTATGCGTTGCAGATAGCATTTTACCTCATTTGAATGAAATATTTCTCCATTCCTTAATTGTAATTTTAAGTAGAGTTATAAAACTATGAACTGGTTATGAGTACGTTATACATTATTACTCAGAGTTAATTGTACGTAAAAACACTCGTACTCAACCACAAATTATTTTTATAATCGCATTCGAATAGAATAACTTTTCAAAAATATTATATAAGGCTGTGCACCGAAAAACCTGAACGGTAACTGCAATTAAAGAAATTTCTGTTGGCGTAAAATAACTGCTGTATAAATTTTTATAATCCACGAAACTATATATAAATCACTGTGAACGAATAGAAACAAGTTGTTATAACTCAAAGGTTTAAAGAAAAAATGTTGTATAGCTGGACGCATACCATGGATTATAGTTTGCGCTACCTAGTGCATCGTAGGTGTGCATTGTATGATGAAATAAAAACATTTATTGATACAATAAAAAATGTTAGATATTCATTGCAGGAAATAGATTCGTTAAATTGTCACTCAATATAATTCACATGCAAGTTGAAAAGCCAATATGTAAGCAATTTTGTAAACTAATTCCTAAGTCTATGGCTCATATTGACGTGCACAGGGGGAATGGGGAAGAGAAATGACTATAATTATTTTTTTTTTTTTATATATATTAGTTACTTCAACAATTTTTTGTAGCCATTAGAAATATTTTTTGTTTATTACGGCAACATAATAAAGTTTTCTGATGCCGTATTTCACTAAACAGTTTAATAATTTTTAGTTATAACAACTAACAATTTATTTCAGTGTGTTTTCTTGACAACAATTAAATTAATTTTAGTTTAGTGTTTTCCTTTATTAATAAAAACGACGAGGCAGTAGATAGAGTACAACTCTTGATCATCCTCGAGTATTCGAGTACGAGTACAAAAGTATATACTTTTATTTAACACAAAAAAATTAAGTACTTGCGAATATCAGGTACTCGGTACTTAAAACGCTGGAACACTTCATATTCGCTCTTATACTTATAGGTAAGTATTAAAATATTCTATTTTTTACAACTCTGATTTGGTGTATACAAATGTGTGCAAAATAATACTATTGTATAGAGAGAGATTATAGGAACTTATCTTAGCTATTGTAATAAATTTGCACGGGTCATGTATGTATCATTTATAGGGTTTTGTGCCTGTGAGTATAGAACCAAACCCTATTGTTCTCATTCAGTTATTTGTCCCCTGTTTATCTGCACATAACACTAATATCACTTTCATTTTACATAAAAATTTGATTCACATCTATGGGTAGTGCGTCTTCACTATTCTTGTTATTAAAATAAATAAATTATGTATTGCTAATTAATATATCGTCCCTTCCTTAAAAATATTAATTTATTTTATTTAAAATTACAATTAATATAAATTATTGTGAAAAAGAACAAAGAAATCGTTATCTATTGTTGGTAAAAAATTATATTTGTAATACATAGGTACTCAAAACTTTTTTTATTACAATCTTCTTATCTTCTTATATAAAAGTAAAATATTTTGTATTTTTTTACAGTACAAATTTGTAAGGCTTCTACATATGATTAGCTTCGTCTGAGGGATGAAATTCAATTTTAATTCATATGGAGTATACTTATGGCTTTACATCATGGTACTATATAAAATATAACGCGGATTTCGGCTTACACTAAATTTATCTAAAAGATTTTATTTTAAAACAGTGTGACAGTAACAAACAACATAAAGTACAAAGATATTCACTATGTTGTTGATTTTGTATGCTACATATAAGAAATCATCATAGTTTATATTCATAATGAGAGGTTTAGAGTTCATATTTATGTATATTTGTGTTTAAAAATTTATTTTTAACGGTAATTGGGCGACCACACAAGAGAAGATCGATATAAAGTTTTTGATTTCTCGTTTCACATTCTTATTCTTAGTAGTAGTATTTTAGTTTACATATATTACTTTTTTGTTTTATATCACGATATTGTAATTAATGCCTTCCTTATAAAACTTGCAATAATAAATAAATATCATAAATATAATCACAACTGTCATAAACTCATTTAATATATGATAACTTTGGAGTTCATTTTTTTGATATTTTGTTAGAATATTCGCGATGTCATATTCGATATAACACCAAGATATTACCTAAAAATATCATTTGCGATGTTTTCCAATTTAGGTGTCAGTAAAATCAATTTTTTTTTTAACATAATGGATCTAGACAAAATATTACAAAATAAAATGTACCTACATACGAAAGTCTAATTAACTCTTTTTCTGCACTTACCTAACTTTCCCATTAAATCCTCTAAATGCGGATCCACGGCCATTTTCGTTCCACCGAAATTATTGATTTAATTATAACAGAACAAAAATTATATAAAAAAAATCAAAAGCTCCAGCAAAACTGTATGTTTCGAGGTGTTGCAGATTAGAGTAGTAGTCGTAGTATAAGAAATCACCCACTTATTTAATGGTAAGATTTACTGTTTACTCTTTTTAACATTAAGTTACATGAGACAGTTAATCGTCTTCAGTTCGCCAAAACGATCGTGTCACAAAAACTATACACAAAAACCAGAAAAATGAAAAAGGAAAAGTTAATTTGCAAACGTTTTATAATTATTGTTCCTTTCACCTGAGTAAGTGTTTTCATAACATATCGAACTTTTGTGGCAACTTAAATGAAACTTAATTAACGTCTATATCTGCTTTTCAATAACAATTAAGTAGTTAATCCCTTTATTCGAATATGAATTCCCAGAAAAATAGGAATTATTACGATTTCTCGGCTCACCACCTACAGTAGCACTTTATTTAAATTTATAACCTGCCGTGGAAGATGAAAGATTCTCCAGCTTTGCGAATCAATCCGCTACTGCTGGACTCTTGTTTCACAGGCTGGGATGAGATGCGAAAAATAGTTCTGCTCCCCGCTGAGGTGTATCCAACTCCAACTTGACCTCACTTTTATGCTCAATACCGATTGCCGATTGCACTAGCGACTTACAGCGAACGCTGGTGCCTTACTTCTGCGAGTTGGATTCATTCAAGAGGAGGTAAACCACTGAATATCTTCTCGAACAAAATTCACCATGTTGTAAAGATTGTTCTTGTCTAACTTGATTGTGATTTTGCTTGAATCGCGATTATTTTTACGGTTTGAAACCGCTAAATCAATTCGAAGCTTTTTGCACGATCTTTCTTTCGGTGTGCTGTCGCGAGGCAACTTCTACTACTTTGTTTCATAGATAAGATTTGAAAATGTTGAAATACGTAAGACATGGTGGAGCTTTTCGGTAGAACTCTTGAGGCAGTTCCTACGGAGTTTGGGGTCGATGGGAAGGTAAAAGGTGAACAGCTCAAGGAAAAACATTTTGCTGTTTGTGGGTGTATTCGAATTGTTAATGGATTTTTGATTTTCGCTTATCATTGGTGCCGCATTATAACTCGTAAGTTGTACTTTAAATAGTAACTCGACAGCAGAATTCCTTTCTGCGTAATCTTGTCTCCATTTACCGTTTTTAATACCACAAGCCAACAGTGGATTAACTGCTATTTCCGTACATTATGAATTCAACAATAAAAATGCTCGATCAGATCTTATTTTCAAGAAAAGTATAACTAAAAATGTAAGAAAAAAAGTATTTTCATGAATGGAATGTAGCAAAGTGATTTAAATTAATGATATAAAAAAATGCTCACAAGTCAATTACAATACACTATGTTTATTACAATATTACAATATGTAGTTTATACAGTATGATGATGAATTAAGATTATAACAGCGAACTCGCATGAATAGTTCATGTTTGTAGCCGACAGGTTTTACGTATACTTGCTAATAGTATTAAATTTACGTAAAATTAAAATGAAATCATTTAGCTATAGTTTCTCCCTTAGGCGTACGCCCATACACATACATATGTAAAGTATGTATTGATAATAAAAAATTTAAAAGTTACTTTTTTATGTACATACCATAAATATTGACCATTACTGCCTGCGGTAGCAGATTTCATTTTAGCGTTTTAATGGTGTCCTGGACGATGAGAATGCGGCGGCATGGAACGTTCGTCGTCGTGCTTCAATATTACTTGTTTGCTTCTCGTGTCCCATTCTGGCCATTTGTCGAGCAATGCATGGTTCTGATTGATGACTTGTTCTCAGTAGCGATGTCCATTGACAGTTTCGCTCGGTTTCAGTAGCTCAGAATGCATGATTTCTTTCTGGTCCGTATGCTGGGAGAGCATTGTATTCTTTCCGAAGCGATTTGGTCGTGCCGTCGATATTGATGCTTCGCTAGGTGAAAGCCTCGATGTTTGCATTTGGGATTCTCGAAAAATATTCACTTCTCATCTCCAGTAACAATTCGATGAGGAAACTCTTTCTTCCATGTCGTAAAACCAAATTTCGGAATTCTCTCATCTATCTCTCAGTTAACTCATTCAGCACCCAGTTTCCCTCCTTTTGAATTATTCCCATGTAAACGTTTGGAAATACCTCGGCGAGTCATGTTTAATGCCTCCGAAAGTTGATCTTGTGTTTGTGTATCATCTTCATCCAATAACGCTTGCAGATCTGCGTCTTCAATTCATTTTGGTCTTCCGGATCGCTTCTTGTCCTCAGTGTGGAAATCGTCACTTCTGAGGTGCTTAAACCAATCTTCACAGACAGTTTTCGATGGTATATATTCTCCGTACGCCTTCTCAAAGAAATGACGTGGTGAAGCAGAAAAGCTAAGCTTTCCGCTTTTGGCACAAAACTCGATATTTTCGTTCTTAGAAAAAATATTTTAGCGTTGCGATATGTGTTGGTATTCCGATTGCTTATTGCTAAGAACTATCCACGCTACAAACAAAACACAACTTTTGACATATAGTATATGTCGACTCGTGTCGTTAGCACCATCCATGTGTGAAACACAGAAACTTAGTGGCGCACCTAGTATATAAAGGGTATATTTTTATGCGTATGCCAAAATGAGTGGGATGAAAGATTTGACTTAGGCAAACACAATTGTATGACAGAGTGTGGACGCATCTCAATCATTTGGGTTTTACAGAGTGGTTCGCAAAATCTGGTTTTTTATGGCATGCACATTACTATTTTATTTTTATCTTCTGATCTACTCAACGCAGCGATATTCTATTTATGCCAAAAATGTCCTAATGTCCCACTCTTTCAATACGGAGGCCGGAATACCGTCAGGGCCCAGGTTATGATCATCAGGAAGGACATATGGTAAATGGCAGTAACAACCATTGCAGGGTCAATATTGATAGAAACAAAGGAGGTCTGAGGACGGGAGTCCATGAAGTAGAAATAGTTAGCGTCGGGCTCTGAAGTATGCTCACTGAAGGATTGACTAAAGTGATGAGCAAAGAGATTAGATTATTGTACAGCGGTCGAAAGAAGAAGTGTCGTTCAGCTTGAAAGTGGAGGGGTAGCCACTGGATTTCCTTTTTATGTTAATTGGTAAAAACATTTAGGGTCGGAAATAAGGGTTGACTGCATACGATTCAGGTAGTCGTGATAGGAAGATACGCTGCGCGCAGAGAAAAGGGAAGCCGCGGAGAGGTAAGTAGAGAAGTCGGGGTCGGAGCGAGAAAGGAGATAAGCCTGCCATAGTTTATTTCTCCTATTCCGAAGGCAACGAAGTTCTTTGTTGTACCATGGGGGGAGGAGGCATGGTCTCTCCGAGGTTCATAGGGAAAGGATTGGGCCGGGCTGGCAAAGATTTCGGTATAAAGAACATCCAGCTACGTCAACGGAAAGCTGAGAGCCAGTTGTGATGGAATGGAGGGACGATTGGCTAAGAAGGTAATTTAATTTGCCAAAGTCGCCCCTACGGAAATTGAAGTGGTAAGAAGTTTCAGGAGTGGAGAAGTATGGGTAACCAGAGCAAGGGTGAGGAAGAGTGGAGGATGATACTGGTCGAGGGTAGAGAGAAGATGAGTGCTACGAGAGACAACCGAATTAACAGGATCAGAGGAGAAGACCAGGTCGAGGAGTCTGCCAAGATTATTAGTTATGCCGCTAATTTGACAGAGACCAGAGTCGGAGAATCGGTCGACAAATAAAGTCTTCTTATCAGAGAGTTATTCCCCCACTGCTATATCTGAAACACATACTCGATAACAAATTCGTCGGTAAGATCTAATTTTGTCAAAGTTGTTCCTACTGATTTCTTTTTTATATCTGTAATGCTCTGTATTGTACAGGCCTTGTTAGGGTATATGAGCTGATTTTTAATATGTACATTTGATTATTGGTGTTAGCAGTTCTTTGCGCAATTGTCGCCCCTTATTTTTTCGTAGACCTCTTTTATAGTCCTTATAACCCCATATACCAAGTAAGAGAACTCTGAACATTTAATTACTACTATAATTACCAATATTGTTATGAGTAGTCGGTTCTCGATCTGTACTGCGTTCTCAATCACTAGAACTATTTCGCCTTTGTTGTCGGCGTTTTTAGATTGGGTTTTCCCATCTTTCTTTTGAGATTTATAAATTATGTGGCTGACTACTGTGATACTACTTATTATTATATATATATATATATATTATATTAAACTAGTTTCGTAAATAATTTCGATGTTTGGTATTTCATTGCATTCTTCTGAGGGTTCACACATCACTGACAATGAATTTGAGAGCTAAAATAAAATTGTTATGCATATTTTATTTATTTATTAAAAATAAATTTATAAATTTATTTATTTTTCTAATTCTATTAGATTTATTAAATTGTTTTTTATTTTTCTCTCTTAATTCTGCTTTTTTTGCGTTCCTCCACTTTTCCGTCCTTTGGTTCAATCTTCGTCTTCTTACTTCTTGCCCAATATTCCTTGACGGTCAGTTTCTTGGGCTCTGCTTTATATGTTGATGCTATTGTTTCCTGAGCTGCTACCAGCACGTACGGCTCGATTGTCATCCCTCTTATGTATAGCGCGATGGCTGCGGTGTTGTTTTCTGGTTGCTCTAGGTTAATTTTTAAGTGTTTTTCCAATTTTCGAAAATGGAGTTAAATAATGCTTTATCCAATTCGTTCATTTGTATAGATTCTGACCATTGGTTATATGTTGCTTTTTATTCTTTATTTTATTTTTATACAACGGAGTTCATTTTGTTCATTGATTCAAATTGTTTTAGCCCGAAATCACGGTCGCAATGTGGTAGCTCCCAGAGATTTGTTTCGGCAGCTTGGTCAAGTGAAGCTAGTAACTCGCTAGGGGATGTAAAGGCGGCTCAGATAAAGCTCCAACCTCGGGGTTTAGACTAGACAGCTTAGAAAAAAGCACGGCCAATTGAGAACACGGAGTTCACAGTCTAAATCCCGATTTATTCAATTTTGACCGGGGTATTTATGCCCCCGGGTTCTTACTAATACAGTCAATATAATTAATATTAATATTCTTCTTACACAAATCGAAAGAACCTAAAATATTGCTTATTAGATATTTTCCTTTAAGTGCCTGAAAATAGTGAATTGATGCGCGATCAGCAGTTGCTATGTGATCGAGTTGTAGTTATTGTACGCACTCTCGTGCAACTCGAGAAGACTCAGGTGTTCTTAAGTGGGTGTCGCGAAAACATTACACTTCCTTGCACATTTTGCCTATTTAGCATATAGGGCACTTGGGAGAAAGGTGCGATGATCGTGGTTTTTTTACATTCTCAAACTTTGTCATGGTTTTGTTTGTTATCACTTTCGTGTTTTGAACTTGACTTTGTTTTGTTCATGGAAGTGAATTTCTATTTTCTTAATATTATATGCTACGCAATATTGTACCATATCATACCATTATGGGCCATCTAGTGATTCTATTACCGTCTACGGTTTAACCCATTCACTGCCAACTACGAGATATCTCGTCGTTGCCTATAGCTGAATGTGTGGCTGAATATTATCTCGGTAGCCAATGGGTTAACTGGTAAGAAGTGGCGGCACGTAACTCTAGCAAAAGTAATATTATATAGACGGATTCCTGTATCGAAAAAATGTTCATGACATACCTCCTATATTCGTCCCCAAATTGTCTATTAACTGAAAATTTGCCTTGTACATATAGAATTACTTGGAAAATTTCTATAGAATTTTTATGAAGAGAATGAGTTGTCCAACCAATATTTTTTTTTAAATAGCAGAATTTTAACAAAACGGGATTTCAAAATGTGAAAAGAAACAAAAACGAGATTTTAAAAATGGAGTTTTGAGTAGCAGTTAACGCCTACAAAGTTAAGCAATGAAATGTCTTAAAAATATTTTTGTTTTATATTTTTGGGTGGGTGTTTTTTAGTGGGTATGCCAAAATGAGTGGTATGAAAGATCTGACCTAAATAGACAAAAAATTGCATGGCATGGGGGGAGGCCATTGCTATCTTTCGGGAGTTACAGAGTGGTTCGTAAAATCTAATTTTTCATGGTATGCATATCACTATTTTATTTTTATCTTTTGATCTCCTCAACACAGGAACATCAAACTCACGCCAAAAATCGACTATCCTAAAAAAATATTTTTCCAATTCCACAGTGATTGTACCTGCAGTGATAGATGATACGTCAACATTGTTGACATTTGAAGAAAGGACCTAATGATTGTAGATTTTTGGCGTGAGTTGTATATTGCTGTGTTGAGGATATCAAGAGATAAAAATAAAACAATGATGCGCATAATATGAATATTGGAACTTACGAATTAAATGGTTGAGATAACCCTCCTTGCCATACATTTTTTTTGTCTAGATTAGATCTTTCCTCTCACTCATTTTCGTACACCCACTAAAAACACCCTGTATATTGTAGGCTTTATAGATATGTATTTATTACAGCTTTATAGCATTAATAATCTATGTGTAGCAAGTTTGTGATATATAGACAGGCGAAACTACTAGTATTTCCTAGTTTAGTTTAGGCCATGGAACCCTAATAAAAAGAACCACAATAAAATTGAAGCGATTCAGTGTTTTAGCTTCGAAAAAAATACACGTGTGAAAATTATTCCAACTTGAACGAATCAAAGAAATTCCTAGCTTCGGTCATGACTAGAATTGAACGTTTTGAAAGTTTATTTCCAAAAAGCACGAAATGATTTAGTATTTACGTTTTGGACGCTCTAGAGCTTTTCAATTTACATGTTACCAAATTTTTATATAAACAAGTATAATAATAACAAAAAACTTCATTAAAATTTAAGTTATTTAATTCAGTATTTTACATCTTATTAATAACTTCTCTATATTTTATACAATATAAAACAAAACTATGTATATCATTAGAATATGTCTCATCTAAAATCTAAGTATTTACATACAAAAGAGTTATAAAGTTACAACAAAACACAAAAAAATTACAGTTCGGAAAATTACTTACTCCTACCCTATTTATATATTTATATAAAAAAAGAACTATTTTAATTTCAATTACAATTGAAGTACTGCGCTTCAATAATATTTGGCTTTTCATTTTTCGTTATGTAAATCCTAAATGGAGAATAAATGCTTTGACTCCGGTGGAAAATCGACATTTCTTTAATTTACTTATCAGTATTTTTCAAATCACTTAGAGATTCTGAAAAAGAGAATGAAATGGAATGTTTTAGGAATTTTAGAATTTCTTTTACATGATTTAGTTAGATTCATTATTAAGAGCATTTTATAATTTGTTGTAATTGATTATTAATTCAGTAAAGCGAAAGAAAATGAATTTTGCTAAGGAGTATATTCAAAAGCTAAAATAAAAAAAATAAAAAAACTAAAAACAAATATAAGATAAGCGAACGGAATCATTTATTCCTGTAACAAATTTGACAAGGACAGGCTTTCGAATGAGCAATGGATCATATAAATATTATAAGTTTTTGCACGGATACTAAGATTTTGTGAAAATAAAGACGGGTTTTGATTATTTGGGTGATTCCTTAATTTTGAACGCTAGTGCACAAGGGTTCCTAGTAGGGGTGTTACTAGAAGTACACGATTAGTAACAGCCCTACTAGGAACCCTGGCGTTCCAAATATATATATATACCTATATATATATTATTATTATATATAAGTGATTCTGATAATTATTAGTGAATCCGTGGATCAGAAGCAAGATGTCGAACTCATTGGGTGTTGTTGGAAATATATGAGCGCTGAGAAAAGGATCCCAGAACTCATCGCAAATGATACATCTGGTACGGTGGATGGGCAGAGGAGGATTTGTGGATCAAAAATGATCGAAAGGCAAAGTCAGACTTAATTCTCACGATACATTCGTCCGAGTTACACTTCCCGCGAAGTCTGGTTCAATTTTGAGTCTGTATATGCATCGAAAGGCGCTGCGTAAGTTATGGCACTCAGCAACACCCGCTATATAAAATAAAAAATAAATATTTCTAAAACACCTAATTTGCTTAATTGCAACTTTCTTTTGCTATTAAATCATGATTTCCTAAATTAATTTTGCTTAAACTTAAATTCATTCACCTTAGATCAAATTACATTGTCACGTTTAGCCGTTCACCTGTCTAGACATAGCGTAAGCATAAATTTGTTATAAAATGTTGCCAATAACTTTTGTAAAGTGCAGTCTATTGAAACATTCTCGCTCGTATTGTAGCTTTGGTTCGACAAAATAAATTCTTCTAACTCGGTAATTTAATTTTTTTATTAAAAGAATCCCCAAGATTCGTAACTGGCGCAGTCGGGGCGGATTTCGTAAAGTAGTTTTTGGCGGCGTTTCTAATCGACGGATTATCGATTCCGAGAGCCGGTTCAACGGGTTATTGAACGAGTAACTACTTAGTGCCGTGTCCAGCTAGGGAACATCAGCTGAAGACAACAGAGACGCAGCAACGAAAGAGCCACAATTAACAGTGAAGGAACATCGCATCCAGAGACATCTCAACAGAGCTCAAAAGAAACAACCAAAAAGACGAAAACGTCGTTGAAATCAGCATCAACGTCTTCACACCGGACCAACACAATCAACGAGAGGAACGAGGACTTATCGTTGATAAGAATGTGGAAAATAGTAATTGTCAGTTGCATGTAAGTCCAGAAATTGAATATCTCCCTTATTTTTGTACCCTGTCAATGTCCTCAAACAAGAGAAAATTTCCACGTCCAAACCCATTAGTGTCGCGAATTAAAAATAAATTAAATCTATCACAAATTGCTGAGGACTTGGAATTAGACTATGGTACAACTAAATTGTGTGAAAATACTAGTGTTTTAAATTCAACGCAATCATCGGAAATTTTAGAAGATACAAATATCGAATCGCATCCAAGTACGAGTTCAAGTGTTTTGGATTTATCACGATTGTCGGAAAAATTGGAAAATAGTGCTAGTACTGCGAGTTCGGATCTTTCAAGCAATAGTTCTATAATAGTAAATTGTTTTAGGGGTAATTTAAGTTATAGTTCCGATTCTCTCAACAATATGAATCCAGGCGAAGCATCAAATTCAGCAGCGAATGCGGCTGAAAATACTGTTTGCTCTATTACTCTATTACCCTTGACATATTTAACTCGTTAAGGGTGCCAGATGCGATTAAAGATCTACCTAAATTTGATGGCAACCCAAGATTACTTCTTGATTTTATTGATAATGTTGAAGAAATCCTCTCACTTATCTCCGTAACAAGTGGAACTCCTTACGGGGAGCTTAATAAGAGCTATACTCAAATTAACGGAAAAATGGTTGAAAGATTCGATAACGTTACTAAACACATAATCAGTAAACAGACCTTAATAAAAAATACTTAGAAGACTTCCAAGATCAATTAAGAAATAAAATTAGAAGTGAAAACTCAGCCTTGAGATTAATTCAATTCCTTAATCAAATTAATTACAACATAGATCTCTTAAACATGGACAGGAATAGCGAAAGCTGTTACACTAGCAAGATTGTATATCATTTCTAAACATATTTTGAGTCCCCAGGAACTATCCGAACTACATCTATTCTTTGAAAAACAGTCCTTTAATATCAGATGAAAATATTTATGAATTTTTAGGCGTTCAAGCATATTTTAACGACACTAATATTATTTTTAATATCCGAATACCGATCATACCCAAAGATTCCTATTCCTTATTCCACATCATTCCCTTGCCAATCCATAACAACAAAATTATAAAAATTAAACCTTATGTCCTTATTAATCCTAATTATATTCAATTTCTTGACGCTAAATGCAACGAGATCCTCCACCGAGAAGAGACCAAGAACTCCAAGTGTATAGGCAACCTTATCAATAACATAGCTGCCAGCTGCAAACTCCAGGAAGAATTACTTGCTTCTTATAAATACCCCAGAATCATCCTTCAACACTACGTGTGGACCCATAAATCAGAAAATCCACGGAACAATTCTTATAACTGTCAACTGTTTCCGCGGACTACCTATATTCGATTTTCGATTTTTTTATGGCGTTATGTTGGTACTCATGTCCCTCACTCATGCTGACAAGCTTGGCTATTTTGGGTGTTCAGTTAATTTTTGACAGCTATTATGCTTGAACGTTTTGGCTCGTCTTCGATTTTTGCCTATTCCAAAAAATAGATCTCAAATTCTCGTGCCTATGTAAAGAAATTTATTAAACCTTTTACAGTAACCCATAGGATTCAAATAGTCAAGTACTTAATTAAACTCCTTAATTGAGTGAGTATTTAAATACTCTTATGTATCTTTTTGGGTACGTTTGGAAATCGAGAATGCTATACCACATAATGGTTTTGTAAAAATAATGCTTAAAGTAAACAAAACATGTTTTTTAATATGAGCGTTGCTTAAATAAAAATTCTTCATCTAGTATATAATAATGCGAGCAACGTAATTTTTTTTGTTTTCAGATATGCATTTATTTCATACAATAAATAGTGAAAAAATGTTCCAAGCAGGGAACCTTGAAATAAGTACGTGCCAAAAAATTAAAAGTAGCTGTTGTATGTTAAACATAGACCTCCCAAAAGTATTAAAAAATCACTTAAAAAATTCAGAAATTAAAGTGCTGTATCTTGGCGAAAAATTATCACATACCAATGATCCGTAGCTAATTTTAAAGCAGATATCCTTCAGTTTGTCAATTATTAACTAAACATTTTTTATCATCTTCCCCTACTCTGTGATAGGTGAAATAAGCATAGAATAATGGTACAAGCTTTCATTTAAATTTAATTTCTTTTAGTACTCTATGATTTTTTAATACATTTGCAGAAATGGTAAAAATATTTTTTTTTTAATTCTCAAACACGTGATGTGATATGTGTGCAATAATTTTTGTGTTCAAAAAGCAGAAATCGGGGGTTCCAAAAAAGTTTTAAATCGCAGACACGTGTAATTTTTCTCCAAAGTTCTCGAGTAGTTAAAACTCTTTTATCCAAACCCAATCCAAGCGAGTGTTTAAGTAATACAAATATTTTTAATATTATTTGAACTGATCTGCACATATTGAAAAATTAAGTTTCCTTTAATTTGGCAAGTAATGTCGTTTTTGAGTGTTTTTGTCCTGTTGCTTAAAATAAAAGCATCCAAATAGCTTTGAGAAAAAATGTTTATTGGAAAGAGTAACTCAAAAGTGCTAAAAGGTGATATTATTTACAATGATACCAGGTGTAGAACTTCATTTATGTGGGTTCTTTTTAAAAAATTAACAATATTTGTGAAAAAACTTTTAAATATCCTTTATTCAAAGTATGCACTGTCACTAGATTTTCCCCATTTTTTTCCATCTTTCGGGTAACTTATGAATTCCCTTCCAATAGAACTGTTCCAGTTTCGAAGCCAACCAGTCGTCAACCCAATTTTCAAGTTCTTCATAAGTTTTGAAGTGCTGATCTCGAGTGACATCGATGAAAAGAGGTAGTAGTGAGCCGGGCCAGATCGGGTGAATACGACTAGAAGCTAGAATTTTATGTTTTCAGCGTATGTTTTACCATATTTGTTGTATGAGACGGAGCGTTGTCGTGGAAGAGAATTGCTTTTCCGTGTCTTCTCGCCCATTCCGGCCGATTTTTGAGCAATGCGTTGTTCAAATTGATGAGTTGCTGTTGGTACTGAGCCGTACTAGCAGTCTTACCAGGTTTTAACAGCTCTTGATACACCACACCTTTCTGGTCCCACCAGATACAAAGCATGGCCTTCCTCCCGAAACGATTTGGCTTTGATGTTGAAGTTGATGGCTGTCCTGGACTAACCCACACCGCTTTGCACTTTGGGTTCACAAAATAGATCCACTTCTCGTCGCTGGTTACTATACGGTGTAAGAAAGACTTTCTCTCGAAGCGCTGAAGCAAAGTTTTAAAAAATGGTTTTGCGCCTTTCCATTTGCCTATCAGTGAGTTTTTGAGGAACCCACTTTCTGGCCTTCAATATCTTCCCTATGACCTTCAAACGTTTGCTGATGGCGCTCTGTGTAACAGAGCTGCTCTGCCATCTGTTGTTGAGTTTGGCCGCTATCTAACTCTGTGTCCTTGAACTTTTTTAGTTGTCCAGGACGCTCCTTGTCTTTCACATCCATTGACCACTTTTGAAACATTTAAACCACATCTCACAGGTGCTAATGTGTGGAGTAAAGTCACCTTAGGCTTCGACGAGCAAACGCCGGCTCTCAGCTGCAGTTTTTTCTGATTATAGAAGAAAAAGCAATGCGTGCCGCAAATACTCTTTAGTTGGCTCAAAATTAGGCATATTTCGTTTGACACATAGAATGAAGAGTTCACTTCTAGGAAAAAAGCATACGCCATGCGATAACCTATTGACAGCTCTGCGAAATAGCACATACGACGAATTGACAATGTTCATACATATACTTAAGTGACGCCATCTGTTAGCAAAACCCACAGGAAGTAAGTTCTACACCTGGTAAAGTGGCAATGTGGGTGTATACAATATAACACAAAACAGCGAAAACATAAACCACATCAAAGCCTATACAAATAAGATCAAATTGAGTAAAATAAGGAAAGAGAAACACAACTTTAAGCAAATTGTTGAATTTAAACTAATTGCAAAAAGGGGCTTAAAAAGCAAAAAATAATAATACTAGGAATGTTATAATACAGAATAAGCATAGCGCCGCCCCTTGATCTTGCAAGGTGGCACTTTGTGCAAAAGGAAAGCATCCACTACCAAAGTTGACATGCTGGCGCATTTAAGCAAAGCAGTTTCAGCTGATGTACCTGCTTTCGCTAACCACGCTTTTCGTTCGTTCGGGATGGAGTGGACAGCATTTCCGTTTGATATGTGCCTGTCAGTCTTTGACTCTGAAATATTTTAGGGGATATTTAAATGGTAAAGTTCAATACTTAGTGATACGAAATACCTTCGTCCAAGTGGGGGATATTCAGCAGAACCGTTGTTCCACCGTCTTTTTCATACAGAATTTTTCCACTGCTGTGCCTGTCGTCTCGGACGCATCTTGTCAGAAACATAACTGAGGCTCCGATAACTGGGGGTATCCCGGCCAGCAGAAATGGAGTAGTATATGAACCAGTTGTATCGAAAAATTTTCCAGCAATTGGTGGACCAACCGTAAGCGGCAATGAACTTAGTCCCAAAAGAAACCCTATTGCCTGTGTCGCTCCCTGTGGACCACATATTTCGTATGCTATTGGGCCTAAGAGTGAGATGAAGCAGCCATCGAACAGACCCATGGCTAACGTAATTACAATAAGTAAATTATAATTACTGGTAGCTGGAAGAAGCATTGTAAGCAATCCGATGCATGCCAGCGAGGTTTGTTGAAGCAGTATTCGGTTGATTTTGGGCATATCTGCGAGTACTCCAAAAATCAAGCGACCAATTCCTGATGAAATGCCAATGCACATCACTGGCAGATTTACACCTTTTGCTGGGAAGCTTGTTTCAACGAATTTCACCATATGAACGTATGGTACGAAGTATCCGAATAACGCTAGGGGAACACAGAACGCCCAAATCACGTAACGTTTCCTTTTCCAAATGTCAACGTTAACAATAGACCTCATGAACATACTAAGTTGAGATCGTCCTGGCTTTCTTTTCGGTGGTACTGGTGGTGGATGCAGTGGCTTGTAAACTATAGCACTCAAAATAATTATGCATGACGTGATTGCCATAACCTGGAGAGTAACTGAAAGTCCGTATTCCTGGATTAGATAAGTTAATCCCGGAGGAACTATGGCCGTAAATGCGCTGGATCCAGCCGTTACAAATCCACTCACTTTTCCAAGATACCTCTGGAAGTAATGACCAAGAATCGCCAAGGTTGGGGTATATGCTAGAGCAGCTCCTAGACCAAACATGATGCCATATGTTACATACAAAGCCTGTATATTGTGGGTGAAAAATGATGACAGTACTAATCCACCAGCGCATAACACACCACCAATTAAAGTTGTCAATCTTAGGCCTATTTTGTCAGTAAGCATACCTGCTACTGGTGATAGGAGGAAGGTTGTACCGATGGTTAGCGAACCAACCAAAGCTAATAAAATAAAGGTTTTATTAATACTTTTGTTAAAGATATACGTAGAAAACGAATTCTTTTTAATGCAGAAGGTGAATTAAGTTTATGTATTAAAGATTTGAGTTAAAAATGTTTTCATCCGCAGGAATTTTCTAGAGACAGAGAAAAACAGGCAGACTGTAGTGGTAAATTAAGAATTGTGTCCAAATATCATATAAAAAAGTCCTACGCAGCGCCTGTCTGTATGCCTGTGCACGATTTGGTGTACGTTAGTACGGGGTTATCCTTTACCGGCGCTTGAAAGCTTGTCTTGCCAAATGCATTTTTATATACAATTTTCTCCTGAAAGCTTTCTTGAAAGTTGTGGCAGCCAACGCGTTAATACGTGTTTTTAGACTCTAGAGATATCCAAGTTTACAAAAATTAAAACTATAGTGATCACAGAAGAAAGTCAATGAAATTTTGCTTGAAAATTCAACGAAAATTTGCTATAAAAGAGAGTCAGAAAGAATATCGACCATAGTTAAAAAACTAAGTGATAACTATAAGTGTTCTAAGCTGAAATAAATAATAATTGGCCGAATTAACTTTTGAGGAATATGCCGATATAATTTACATTTACGGTGTAGTAGGCGGAAAGAAATAGAGGCTGTCCGGGAAAGCAGATTCTCAAATCGAAGGGTGGGGTTATTTTCAGATCTGGTTGTCTTCGTACATCAAACAATAATTCGACGAATAATCCCTGCAGCCAAATACCTTCTTGTAAAGCGGGTGATAACGCTGCGTATTTAAATTCGGATGTTGAACACTTGAAGACCTGTTGTTTTTTTTTTGACGACCAACTAACAATATTACCAAATACTTTGAACAAGAAACCGCTTGTAGAGTTTCTATCAGTTTTATCAGAGGCATAATCGACGTCAGTAAATCCTACTAACGGTTTTGCACCTTTCTTCTTTTCAAAAATCATTTCATGATTCACTGTGCCCTTCAGGAATCGTACTAGCCTCTTAGCTAGTGCTCCTCTCTCGGAATATCTTGATAACGACCAAATTGGGATACGGTGAAGCAAATATCAGGTCTGTTCGTGGTAAGTTATTCTAATACCAAGGAATTAATAAAACTCCAGAGATTCTTTCATTTAAAATTCATTATTCATCATCATAAATTTATCTGCTGGAAGTTGTGATTGTATTGTAACCTGCCTGTTACTTTGCGCTCAAGACAACTTTGCCTTTGGTTAACCAAATATCCAGGAAGCGCTAATGGTGTATTTTCCTCACAAACTGATTCTAAGTCGACAATGGTACTATCTTAGCGCTCACTTCAGTGACCGTTCATGTTCCTCGTTAGTCTTCTACTCCTCATCCGCTGAAATTTCCCCTTCTGCATGTGATGCTTATTTTCGTTCCAATACACCGATTTTGCAACTATTGACCATCATCTATGTGTTCGTAAATCTTATCTGGATATTTGGATTTGTTCAATTTCACATTTCGTGGAACCATAGTTTTTTTCACTGTATATAGCCATTAACTGCATATCTCACCATAATCATTTCTATACTTTTCGGGTAAATTTGTCCTTTTCTCATTTGATTAAAGCGCAAATGACTGGCATCCAAAAAACCGTAGTTTTCGAAAGAGGGGTTTGATTCGGTACCATAATTCTGCAGGGGTCTTGTTCACAACTTATTTTGTAGGGCTTCGATTTAGCTCCAGTCAGTACTGCCCCATCCCACATTTCCTTTCTTCTTCCACATACTTGATTCCAACAACAATGAGCACACCTTTTCTAAAGGTTAAAGGAAGTTCACCTGCGAGACACCTACCGCGTGGTAACTGGAATCAGCAGCCCAGTTGAAGACAATTGCCACAAAGATCAGCAGGTCAGTTGAAGACAATTCCCGAAACATGACCTGACATACAGTGCAACGACACTGCACACTTTATGCAGTCAGCAGTTCCCAGCATTTTCCAGGTAGTACTTAAGTTTGTAGCCTTAAACTTTTTGTCAATACTTTTGTAGCTTTTAATAAATAAAATTTATTTAAAAAAAGAATAAAATTTATTTTTTGTTACCCTATTTCCAGTTTTGGACGAAGAGTGGTTAATTTTCAAATTTGCTCATAGACACTGGATCTAGCAAAAACTACATCCAACCCGATCTCGTAAAGAACCCCAATAACTCCTGTTTTTATACAAAATCAATTGCCGGTGATATGAAAGTTAGCCACCATACCTTCATTAATGTTTAACCTCGGTAATAACAACATCAAATTAAAAGTTTTCTTTAAGGTCCTTGCACGGAATCTTTGTTAATGATAACCTGAAGGATTTATCGGCCGTTATTCATGCAAAAGAAAGCAACATGGAAGATCTAAATAATTTCAAAACTAAAATTAAACAACTTAAATCCCCTTCTGTTAATTAATGGCGTTAATAATGGCGTGATCCGTGTCAACAGTGACACTCCGGTATATTCAAAATCTGCCCGTCCAGGTCCCCGTACAACTCACCAGTATGTATACTTAAAAAGTGCGACTCGCAGGGTGATAGGCAATATAGAATGGTAATAGACTACCGAAAGTTAAACACCGTCACAATAGCTGACTGTTATCTAATTTCAGACATAAATGAAGTCTTCACCCAATTCGGAAAAATTAAAGGCAATAGGCAATAGGAGCCGTCTTATCACAAGACGATCATAACTTAATAATAACTTTCATTTCCCGAACGCTTAGCAAAACAAAAGAAAATTATGCTGCGAAAGAAAAGGAAATGCTAACAATTATTTGGTTCCTTACCACCCTACGCAATTACCTCCACGGTACTGCGAAAGTCAAAATTTATACAGACTATCAACCCTTAACTTGTACCCTTATTCTCAAAACCAAAATTCAAAAATGAAGCGTTGGAAGGCAATCCTAGAAGAGTTTAATTAAGAGTTGCAGTATAAACCCGGTAAAAATAACATAGTGGCCAACACGCTATCTCGAGTAGCTCCGGTAAACTCGATGACACTCATGGAATGATGAAATCTCGTCACACAAAGGGGAACTAATCCCACTGTAACCAACATACACCCACATGCCACAGATCTGTACACTTCGGAATCCATAATGGCTAAAATCCAAGCAATCTATCCCCTCCATTTTCGAACATACAAATCAAGACTAACGCAAACATGGGTAAAAGATATCGCAAACAAATCAGAGCAGGAAGAGGAAATTCTTAAACGACATAAACGAGCTCACCGAAACAGCGACGAGAACAAAATTCAATTACTTTAACGTATTTACTTCCCCAAAATGAAAGCCGAAATTCATAAAATAGTCAGCCAATGTTCAGTTTGTAAGCAAAATAAATACGATCGTCACCTAACAAAATCAGAACTACAACCTGCATCCACACCGTAATACCTCCGGTCACATCCCGCAATTAGATATCTACTCTACGGAAAAGCACCTCGTACTCACCGCCCTGTTTTCGAAATACGCCCAGATACGAATTTTAAAATCAAAATCCGTTGAAGACATAAGAAAACCCCTACGACAAATTCTTTTCGCTTTTGGAGTCCCGAAAATCGTCTTCGATAACAAAAAATCCTTCAATTCTACATCTACCTGTTTCCTACTCGGATATATATACATATTCAACATTCAAATTTACAAAACTTCCCTATGCTAGCACAGTTAACGCACAGGTGGAAAAATTTCACTCCACTCTCTCCGAAATCATTCACTGCATGAAGGTCAACCGCACCCATAACTCATTTGAAGAACTGCTCAACCACGCAGTATATAAATACAATAATTAAATTCACTCCACTACAAAACAATGACCGGTAGAAACATTTTTTGGTAGAATTATTAGTACAAACCCAGAAGATTTTAAAAAAGCTATGCAATCCAACATCAGGAGGCTGAAGGAAAAACAAACTCAAGTCCTAAATTAGTACAATAAAAAGAGGCAAGGTAGGTAAAACCTACAATTCCGGTGACACAATTTACGTCAAAATAAATAAACGTTTAGGATCCAAATTATCACCCAGGTTAAAAAGGGAAATAGTTAAGGAATACAGTACGAGTACAAACAGGCAAAATCGTTTACAAGAATAATATTAAATTAAAATTAATATTAAGTATTACCCCCTAGCTGCCCCCTTGGAGACTTTACAAAACCCTAATTCTCGCTCGAAGGCGCCGAATGCTGCTGATTCGAACCCACCTCGCCTACGACTCTACGTGGACCTTGGCCCTACATCTGCCCCAGACTCAACGTACGAAATGTTCGCCACTACCTGAAGACGATGGGCTTCAGCGCTATCGTAAGGTGCAGAATACGAGCATCCACACGCAAGATGATATTATAGTTTTGGGATATTTTAACCTTCCTCGTCTTCTCTGGTCCCTCCCTGATGATGGTAACTCCTCCTATTTCCACACTAATGTGCCTTCTGCCACTGAGTTATTAATTATTGACCATCTTTCTGGCTAAGGCTCATGCCAAATCAGTGACGTGAAAAACAATCTTTGTAGACAGCTTGATTTTGTTTTCTCTACCAATCCACTTGAGTCGGTCATTACCGAAACCCATCACCTTCTTTCCACTCTTGATTCGTACCACCTTTCACTCTTCCTTTCTTCTTCTCATGAATCGCCAACCCATCTTACTAACTCTGAAACTCTCCTTCATTATAATATCTTCAAAGCCGTCACCCTATTTTCCAGCTGCTTGTACCAATGTGTTCCTTTCGAATTAGCACCCTGATAAAGAACTTTGTTCTCTACGCAATAAAAGGAACAAATTGTGGTATTCCTTTCTTCTATCAGGGTCCGATACTGATCACTCTTCTTACGACGTTATCATTTCCCTCTTTTCCGCACGGTGCAAATCTCTATGCAATGACTACATATCCTCCATGCAATCCAAACTTATTTCCGAGGCTAAAAAGTTCTACAAGTTTATTAATGTAAAAAAAAATCCAATGGTTTCCCCTCCCTCCTTATGCTCGGCGAGTCATCCTCAACCCTTCTGAAATTGCCAACCTTTTTGGTAAATTTTTCAGTCAATCCTTTACCAATTTCGATTTCTCCGCTGACCCTAACTAATTTTCCTACATGATAAATTGTGCGCAAACCTCCCTAGCTTTTGTTAATATCGACCTTTCTTTAGTCGCTCCATTCGACCCCGGCCGATGGTATATCCGCCATTGTTCTAATGAAATATATCGCCCATCTTCTTCAGCCCTTCACCTATCTCTTCCAATTTTCTCTTTTAGTAGAGATTTTTCCCACTCTTCAGAAAAATTCTTACATCACTCCTATTCAGAAAAAAGGTTGTAAAACTGATATTTCAAATTCCTGTCCAAATTGTCATACATCTGGAAATTCTTCGAAAGCCTTATCTATGACTCCATGTCATTCCACTGCAAATCCATTTTATCCCTTATTAAACATGGACTCCTTAAAAGTATGCGATAGTGAGCTCCTACATAGATCAATTCAATTCAATTCAATTCAATTAGGAAGGCCCATTCTGCTTTGGGCTTCGTTAAACTTTAGTCTAAGAAATTCTCTAATGCTTATATCACCTAGCCACTCTTTATCTTATTTCTCAGGCCACTTCTTGAATATGCCTGTCAGTGTGGTTTCCCTTGCAATACACACTCATTAACAGGATTGAATCTATCTATCGCAGATTCATCCGCTTTGCCACCATAATCTTTCCCCTTATGAAAACCGCCTAAAACTATTACACCTCACTATGCGTCGGGATTTCGCCGATATTTTGTTCGTCCACTCCTTGCCTGTCTCCACGCTTCCCTGATCTAGTCACAAGTAGGTTAATTTAATTTAAATTTTTAATTAGCTTGTTTTTTTATTTTTATTTTGCTATTATTTATTTTTGTAGCTTGTATTAAGCGAAAATAAAATAATCTAAATAAAAGTTTGTTATTTTTAGAAAAGACATTAGGATAGCATAGTTTTGGTGTGATTCCAAATCACTGGCGCTGCGTTGTGTAGATCAAAAGGAAGGTTCTCATCTAGAACACCAAAAATTAGGTAAACTTTGGGAATTTTTAAAGGAAAACTATAAAATATATCAAGACGATATTTGGCAGTTTGATACAATGTACTTTTATTTATACATTCAAAATTTGTTGGCGAGAAAAAACAAAATGGCGTCCGTTATTCGGCTTTTCTCCGTTCCTGTTTTTTCAAAATTGCCGGGGACATAACTCGAAAACGGTTCAACCCATTTTCTTCTAGTTAGTTTCATTTTAAAGAAAACAATTTTTATTGGAGGATGAACCATTAAAATTTTAATATTTTTTACATTAACTATTTTATTTTAAGTAATAAACTGTGAAAAAAAGTCGAAAAACGGCACTCAAATTTCAAAGTCACGCCATTTTGTAAATTTTGTTATTTTTTTTGAAAATTTTGGTTCATCCTCCAATAAATTTATTCTAGTTATGGCTCCATGAAGAATTTGTTGATTTCAGATTGATTTGCGACCTGTGGACACCCAGCAGTGGAGCAAATTTTCCAAAACATGCCGTAGGAAAAGCCGAATAACGGACGCCATTTTGTTTTTTTTTTTCTCTCCAAAAAAATTTGAATGTATAAATAAAAGTACATTATATCAAACTGCCAAATATCGTCTCGATATGTCCCAAAGTTTACTTAATTTTTGGTATTCTAGATGAGAATCTCCCCAAAGTAAAATAGTTATGCGTGTACCATGGAAAATTAGTATTCACGAACCAATCTGTTACTCCCAAATGGTTGATATGGCCTTCTCCCATACAATTTGCCTAGGTTAGATCTTTCATCCCACTCATTTGGCATAAGAGGATCAATTGTAAACTTTGATATAATTAGGATTTTTTAGAGTTGCTGATTTCGAATCCTAGATAATGAACCTAATATGGCGACTAAAAAATTGCATAAGTAACAATTAGTATTAGAAGGTAATTTTCAGGTCACTAATTCCGAATCTACTATTAATTAGTTTTGGAAATTCAAAATGTCTATCGATTTTTTGGAAAATTTTAATGTAAATTGGTGACAAAATTACCGAATCTACTAATACAATTTTGAAATTCAAATTGCTATCGTGGATTTTGAAATTCATAGTATTTTAATAAAAATTAGTGCAAAGTAATTCATTAACATTAATTTTGAGACCCAGCACGGAAAACAAAAATTTTTTAATTAGATGAATGTAAGTGAAATTAAGTAAGAAGCAAAAACTTTTTTTGAATATAGGGGTGAAGAGAGCAACAAAGTTTAAATTTTCAATTCACGTCTCATACCTATACATACCTTTTGTCAAATCTGACGAAGATCATTTTTTCAAAACATTTAACGCTTTTTTCAGCCTTATTTCCATTGATGAAATGAAATATGCCAAATTAATAAAACGTTTTATTTTTTACGCCACAAACTTAGATATTCTGCCAATGAAAATTCAGTGTAAAAGCGAAAGTAAGAGTAACAGGTGTCGTATTTTTTTCATTTTATTTTTCTAATTCGTTTCACCTAATTTTCCTGGCATCGTTATGGTATTCTCCAAGCATTTGCCACAAGATAATCACTGAAGTATATGCACGTTGTGAGCACTGAGTATATCGAATTTCAATCATAAAATTTATTGATTGGTGACAACGAATAAGAACTAGGAAATATATTGTACAACAAGGGCTTGCTTCATCTAAGCTTAAACAGTTTTGGGTCGCAAGGAAAGCGAGACGGGTTTTTCACAAGAAAATTTCACAATGGTGAAAACAAGAGTATGGTGAAATAAGCGAAAGTTTCATATTATAATGAATGAAATGCATATAATTACTTCACACCTATATCGTCTTGCCTCGACAATAGGCTATATCACTTGCCCCGACAAATAGGCTTTTGCATTTATGAGATTAATTTATCATTTATTGTTTCATTTTATAATTGATTTGTTTTTTGATTCTTTTTTATTTCATCGGTCAAGATAAATTTTCTAAAAATATGTCGAAGCATCGTTTCTGGTTCGGAGCCTTCTATCTTGTAAACGAAAGAATATATGATACGTTGAAATTTTCTCATTACTTTCATCCAAAGCAAACATGTACCTCAGTAAAATTTTAAAACAACTACCGACCAATCGCCATATGGGCCATTTGACTTTGTCACCAAATTAAGTATGGCCGTAGTGAATTCGTTTTATGACTACGAAAAATAAGATCCAAAAGTAAAAAACGCGTATTTTGTTAATTTATGTTAAAAATTAACGAATCTTTCCAGGAATAACATGATTTAAAAAAATTTTTAAAAATAAAAAAGTAAAAACTTTAATCTATTATATAAAAATGCAAACAACTTTTCAAAAATTTACGCCTAAATGGCTTTTTTCTAAAGAAATATTTCATATATAATAAGGCGAATGAAAAGTTATATTACACTAATTCAATGATTTTGTTTTTTTTAAATGGTTAAAATACCGTTTTTTTGTACTTTTGAAATCATTCGACGAGGATTTGTAATCTATGGAAAAAATATAATAGAAATGCTCTTTCGTCAAGCAGGCATGCACTGTATGGACAAAATTTAAAAATCATTGATAGCACATTATCTAAAATATTAACTGAGTACCAAATGTAACCTACGTATATTTAAATACTACTTATTACCATGTATTTCTTTCATTTTGCTTAACCTTAAACTTAGGAAGAATTGAGAAGACTACAACCTAGACAAATAGCTTTGTGTGCCTTTCTGGACAAAAACTACGGCTACGAATTAATATCTAGATCTTTCGTAAGCAAAGTTATTGATTGACATACAGTTGCATGGCTTGCTACCATGCTAAGGAAACGAGACATCTCGTCCATGTTTGGCAACACCTCTGTTAGGCTATTAGAAGATATCCACAAGGTTGGGTCTTATCGCCATTGATTTCGTCCTTAGTGGCAGATGATCTTCTGAGTAATGAAATTCAAGGTTCTTATCACTAAACACGTGGGCTAGAATGGTGAGGGTCCCATTCCAACATCAGGTAGCATTAACTTATACGGCACTGGAGCTGATGTATATGGAGCCAATACTAAGGTTTCGATTGCAATGGGCAAGTAGCCTAGCTTTTTTCAATCCGAAATTCATTCCATCGAAACCTGAGCCCCCCTTAACCTTACTAAAGGACTTAAGGGTATCACCATTAATATGCTCTCTGAAAGCCCAGCGGCCTTCAGCATTCTCATCATGGCGCTTTTCCTCAAAACTTGTCGACTTTCTTCATCGTCTGGTTGTCTCAAACAGTGTTATACTCGTTTGAGTATCAGCGCTCTCTAGCGTTAAGGAAAGCATGATCACTGATGAATTAACTAGAGCAGGATCTTCATCTAAGTACCATGTCTTCAATGGCTGCATGAAACTTTTACCATGTACTCACCGTTGTGCAATATGTGTGGCAGAGAGGAAAAAAGAATGGAAGCGGGAAGAAAACAGTACAAATAACAAGGTACATTTCTGTGTACGTCGTATAAATAAATAAATTGTAATTTTTAACGCTTGTTTAAATGCAGAATACGTTTGTAAAACACAGTATATTTATATTCATATTTATATCTGTAAAGATTGATTTAATATAATATGTTCTTCATCAAATGACAAAGAGCAGATTTGGCCGTTATTCCAAATCATTAAAAGTCAATTCTTTCTTTATATACTTTCCCATATATCAATCTATTATTATAATTAGCGATTATAATAATTTAAAATAAATAAAATAAGAAAACAGACTTGAATAAAAATCATTACGATCTTATAAAAGAAGAAAAATTGAAAATGATCAGTTGAGTAGGAAGAAATGCAATATCTCAAAACTTCTTAATACAAAAAGTATCATACTTTAAGCGGGGACATCTGATGGGAATAATAAATAACGTCGAGGCGCTTTGCCACGACCCTATTCATCCCGAAATAATCAAGATAAGTTGAATGATCCGTAATCCGAAGATCCGTCTGAAAAATATTCAAAAGCCAAAATAATTTCTCGTGCCAGAAATTCTAGTATAACATAGTAGAATTAAAAAGAGATCTATGCAACCATATTAGCACGCTACCGTTGTCAAGGTTAGATAATCCAAAAGTAAAGTTCTCTAATGACACACATCTAATGTAATCCAAGATGCAATTACCGTATTTCGGCAGATGCTGGTTGACTCACTAAATTCAATGTGAACATTTCATCATCCACCGTGTGTGCCAAAATGATAAACAGAAAGCGTATTTTAAAAATAGAACCAAAAGTTCACTGAAATGTTGCAGGCTTAGTGGCTTTTTAGTATTTTAGAATATGAGAACTACAACCGTTGAAATCGCTTTTGCCATACTATGCAATAAGCCGTATCGAACATACTATACGTAGCACGTGCGTTCGAAATCGCATTTATAGTAAATATACGTGAGAATGATACAAAACATATACAAACTGATCTATATATGTTCTGACAGAAAATATCTCTAAAAGGCTCCGCATATATCGAATAGAACTTTTTAGGCAATTGTTATAATAATTCAAGCTCTTTTGCGATAGTTTTGAATTTAACTGCGAAATAAGTATACGAGTATTTTTGAAATTCTGATCTGTGGGTAGTATTTATATCGTTCTAATGGCAACACATACCGATAGGAAAAAAAAGAAAAAAATGCTTTAATAATTTGGCACACATTTCAAGTTTTATGTGCTTGATATCAAGGACCGTGCGAAATATGTGGGAAGGAGAAAGAAGAGTGCTTAATTTTGGTTTCCAGGTGCTTTATTTGTATCCATGGTCTTTATAGGAAATTTAAACGCAGTCTATTGTTGTTATAAATAAATAATTTTAAAATTATCATTCACTATACTTTTTTTTTAATCGAGCTACAATTTCTATTATTAGGGTAAATATTGTTCTTGAGTACCGATAATAATTGTAAAAAATAATTATTGTTTTACGACTTAATCTAAAGTAGGTAATCTAATTAGAATAAGGAGGTGAAACTACGTTCTTATTTTTACATAACTTGTACAAGTGCCATTCAAGAGAAGTGCCATAAAGTGCTTAGCTGATATTACCATAGAGTCATTGCTTGATTGCCCCATTAACAATCGCTACATACATATAAAGAAGTCAGTTTGAACGCTTGTTTAGTGCATTTATATCACTGTGCTACTGTTATGATACAAAACAATCACAAACCAGTGATAAATTCAATAAATGTTTGCGTAGCCGCTTTTATGCATTGTAATTTTAGCGGAATTCTGGATGTTGTATTGTAGACAACAATTACTATACGCATACACTTGTTGCAAAAAGTAAAGTAACGTTCGGTACTGCATTTTGGATTATCTTCTGTTCTACGTTATGAGCCGTGTGTAAATATATGTACGGTAAATACATTAAAAACAGTGTTTTGTGCATAATTTATGCAATTTATTGTCACGACAACTGAAAATATAACAAAAAGAGGGTCAGTCATAAAGATCATCGATCATAATTGAAAAACCAAGCAATAACTACGGGTGTTCTAAGCTGAAATATTTAAAAAATTGTCAAATTGAAGAAGAATATGCCGATATAATTTGCATTTACGGTGTATGGTAGTAGACGGAAACAAAAGAGACGAACTCCGGGAATAACAAAAGAGATTCCCGAATCTACGGGTACCACAAAGAAGGGAATTTTTGCGGACTTTCCAGAGATTAAGGGAAACCGGAAGTTTAACAATAAATAGCACGGATCCACGATCAGAAACATAGCAAAATTCTGCCGACGTCAAACTGCGAAGTCCTCATTGTCAGGAAAAATCATGAAATAAGCAGGCGAGTCGCAAGATTATTAGGAATATCTTCATATACAATTTGGAAGCTTCTTCATCGAGAAATCATCATCATAGGCCAGTGCAAGAACTCCTGGAAGAAGATTCCAAGAGAAGATTGGAGTTTTGCACTTGACTTCTAGAATGCGGTATAGAGAACGGGGCATTTCTAGACCGAATTCTGTAGACGGATGAATCGTAATTTACTAAGGATGGTATTACAAACTTCCACAACCTTCATACCTTCGGATACTAAACCATGGAGGCCAAGGGCAAGATGGTCTCAGAATAAATTCAGTGTCAATGTTTGGGTTGGTACCATTGGCAATCATTTAATAGGACTCATTTTGCCGCAAGTGCTTAATAGCATAATTTATGCGGACATTTCCGAGATCACAACATGATGGAACACCAACGCATATTGGTAACATTGTGAAGGTAAAATTAAAGTATTTCCTGAGCGCTGGATTGGATGAGGTGGGTCGATTCCTTGGCCTGCTAGATTTCCAGACTTTACTCCATTGGACTTTTTGTTATGTGGAACGAAGAAGGATGACGTTTGCTTAAGTCCTACTAACACCAAAGACAAATTATTTAGCAGAATTGGGACTGTATCGACGAAAATACGGAAGAGGCTGGCTGCAATATACTTTGAACAGGGAGTTAAGAGGAAGTTATTGTTACGCATTTCAAGTGGCAGAGGACATTATGGGGGGCAGTTTTTGTGAGCTATTAGCATTAACTTAATTTAATTAAGTTAATTTTATTTTAATTTCTTTAAAATTCTATTTTTGTTTATTTACCAGAAAAAGTTTTCCTCATGCTATATTAGGAAAGCCAATAAGATGAGAAATTCGATCAAAATAATAAGTAGTATATTAATTATATGAATTTTGGGGAAATGTGAGGAAAAACTGAAACATTGAAAAATTGTTTACACTTTCAGAAGTGAGTCTGCAGTGCTTGGTGGTAGGTCAACATTGCTGACATCTTTGGAAAAGACATTAACACATTAGATTTGTGACATTAGTTAAATTTCGTTGCGTTGACTTGCTCAAAAGATAGAAATAAAATAGTGATATCCATACCATGTAAAATATGAATTTACGAATTACTCTGTAACTCCCAAACGGTTGATATTGCGCCCTGATTTCTCATCAGCATTGATTTTTTAATAGTCAGTGCATTATTTAATGCATGGCCAAAATAATGCATTAAACTCATTACTCATATTAAATCTGTCAGTACACAAAATTCTGTTTGCCACAATACAATACAATAAGGTAGTAAATACTAATCTTTAGTATGATTAGCTGATACATTTGGATTGGACAAAAGTATAAAAATACACCTAAATGCTGCTGAATGTAATAAATGCGTGTTGCTGAATGAAATGGAAGTTACTACTATAAAGGCACCTAATTTCATTTTCTTTTCGACAACAACCTAACTGTATGTGATAGGCGGTTGTTGTGCTGCAAAATCATTTTTCCATGTCTTACAGTCCAATCTGGTCGATTTTAGATTAATGCATGGTTCAAATTGATTATTTGTTGACGGTAGTAAACGGTTAGTAGTTAATTAATTGTTTTATCTGATTTTAGAAATTCATTGTTGACGACAAACTTCTATTCCCACCATATGAACAGCACCTGAGCGTTCTTTGTCTTTCAGGTTGAATTCAGTACATGCGGCAAAAGTTCTTTGTTTGACTAGAAATTCAACAAAAAAACACGACGCTAACTCGAAATCTGTAAACATCAATGGGGTTTTAAATCTTTTTGCCATAGTAACAAAATGATGTAAGATCCAACTCTTCTTTACAGAGCCATTACATACAAAAATTAAGAATTATTAACCGCCAAACCTGGTATATAAATAGTCAAATAAAGTATGGCAAATTTATTAAAAATGTCGGCATTCGCTAAGTTATAATACAGACCTTGTGTATTTAAATATTCTTCAAAGCTTTCATTATGCTATTTGTTAAGTGCTTATAAGTTAATTCCTCAAGGATTTAAATAAATTTATTTAAGCTATTAATCTGAATTAATCACAGTACGTAATAATAAAATATAATTTATTAATTAATTATAATAAAACGGGCGCTTCTGACTCTTTATTGCAAACTAAGTACAAGCACTTAATATGCGAAAAGGCGATCGATCAAACGGCTAACCGTTAGCACATTGAAATTTTGCACTGACTAGCTTACTGGGATGTTTACAACTTGGCATCTGGTGTAAGTTAAGTATTAATCGACGCGATTAATACTTACCTTATATAATTTATAAATTCTATAAATTCGAACCCTCTTTAACTTTATGTTTTTATCATAACGATGTGACTGTCGCGTTCATACACTGTCCTGAACATATTACCTGAGGACGTCCAATATTTTATTGTTTTATATTTTGAGTAAATTGTAATTGGATTCTCAATGATTTGTACCATATTTTCAACAAATAAATTCTAGGAATTATATTTTTGAATTTTTCGGTATTTAAGGAGGGATAACTCTTTGAGATCACAGTAATATGTTCACGGTAACCATAAAAACATTCGAATGACTTCAATCAGCTGGCCAGCAGTTTGCCAATCCGAGGTTGTGGGTTCGATTCCCATATGAAAACTCTGATTAAAAAATCAAAAATAACACCGAAAGCTGCCATATGGGCTTAGCTCCCGAGTGCACGAAAAATAAGAAAACAATTTTGAGAATTATATAAATTGTAAAACATATAATAATAATAATATTGAGCATATTCAGAAATACTTAAAACGAACAAATTTACCTATAGAATACTATTACTAAGAACACTATTATTTATCTGTTGTATTCGACTCATGTTCAAGCAAAACAAATACACATTATATACGGTTTCATATTACCTGGTGAACATATACCTTCATAAGGTAAACGCGTCAATTGTAAGCCTTTCACGTCTTTAATCAAATACCTGTTATTTGGAGGCTCTTTAAAAATCTCATACGAGCCACGGAATTTCGGAACAAGTTATTGATTTCTTCCAGATGTTGTCACTATGTTCTTAAATCATCTGAGTAGTATTTTCTTGGATTTTTATAACGTAACGTCGTAACGCTTTTTGTTATAGTTTTGATTTTTTTCATATCAGAAGCTTCATTTCTCATCATTAACAAACCTCGATTATTATTCCGGTTTATCATTTGAATGTATTCCAACAACTTGTCGCAAATCTCTCCCTTCTGAACAACACCAAACAGAGCATACTTGGAGAGAACCCCGTGCTACGATTCACGGGAATCGCGAATTTGGCATTAACCAATTGTTCACACCAATTACCTATTGAATCCTCCTCGGACCCTTTAGAAAGCATAGATGTTAGTATACGGTTCTCCCGTTCAACCTAGCTATTTGCCTAAATCCATTGTATTGCGTTTATTTATCGACACCTGCATGACATAGGTTTTTATAGAGCGTTTGTATAACACGATCAATCATGATTTCCGGAACATAAAACATTACTTTGCCATTGTTTTTTGTTATATATGTATATACATCAAGTCGTTAATTAAGGTGTATATTGAACTTTCCTCTATAACTTAGACATAATCTTGCTAACAACTGCGTCCTTCTTTCGAGCTGCAACAAGTTCAAAATCAAAAGTCCCTTCTTCGGCTGTTAAAATCTGGATGCACCTACTCAAAATGTCCACGTCATTCCTTTTGTTTCCTGAACGATGCTCAATTATGGTATATATAGTCGACATTTTGGACTTCTACGGCCCAGTGTGAAATACGCGGACTTAACATTTTTTTATTCAACGCCAACGTGAGAGCCTGGCAATCAGTAATTATGTTAAATTTTAATCCAAGATAAACCCGGGAACGTCTTAGTACGCACATGATAACTGTGATAACTTTATTCCACCTCTTTTGCTCTTTTTGAAAAGTAAAATATGGGTTCAAAATTTTTTATCACATGTTTTTGCAACAATATGGCTCTGAATCCGACGCTACTCGCACCGCAATGCATTTCGATTTGTTTAATGGATTGTACATGAACAACACGGGCAAATCTAGCAGCTTCTGCTTGAATGCCTTAAAAGTAGAAAGTTCCTTTTCAGGTAGTCGTAAATTTTCTGAAATACGAACAAAGACTTATCTAGCCTCAATTTCAAGTTATGGTCCATCACCCTACCGATCATAAGTTCAATATTTTTTAATTGATCTTTCAAGAATTCACTTGGTATCAAAACATCGTCAAAGTAAACCAACAACTTATCCTTCGCGACTAGATTCCCAAAAACACCATTAATGTACCTTTAAAAATTTATGGAATGTTTTTCAGTCCAAAAGAAATATTAATCATTAATTAACTTAATTTGAGCCATCGTTATCGTAAACAACTTATTAGGATTTTCTAAAAAAATGTACAAACATTTACTAGGTAAGTACCTAGATCAAGGTATTTCAGTAAACTTTTAATTTTTTGGGGTTTTAAAATCGGTAGTACCATAAGAATTTTTAAGTAATCCGATCGATTTTCCCTACAGAGAAATCGGACTTGAACTGTTTAATTTGGTTGTCATGAGGTTAAACATTGGCATGAAACACGTCCCTGACCTCATATCACTGGTGTAGCGGTGCAGCCGCGCGATTACAGGCTGTTGTCGTAACAGTCAAGAAATAGAAAACGTGCAAACATCTGTTCAAAGTTGACTGATAAAATTTCAGTACAAGAAAAAGTAAATTTTCTGCGGTCAATGGTTTTGCATTATTTACTCCCTTTCGCAACCATTATCGACATCGCGGCGCGACGCTGCGTCGGCGTGTAGATGCACAAAAGCTGATTAATTCGAACGTGTGCTGCTTCCCCTGATGATCAGGGTTTCGGTTCGGAGTTTGGATACAAAATTTTGCCTACATCACTACTGCTGTACAGTTCTTAGAAAAAAGAATCCGCGACACCAGAAGAGACCAAAAATTCAAATTTGATTGTATTCTAATTTAGCTTGGCCTTAATCATATTTTATTGGTTTATAAAGGGTGTGGTGTAGTTTTTTCTTTTTTTTTTGTCGCTGATAATGCAACTTACCCGCTTTGCTGGACGCCTCTGTATCATGTTGTTCAATTAACCTGTCTTGGAGATATGAATGAATCACGCTATATGTGTTAATTACGCCAAAGATAACACCGTTACAAAGAAATGCACTGATCATAACCGCCCATGCCCTAATACCGCCGTCCGGTGGTTCCTTGTGCATATCTGTGATAACGGCTTTATATGACAAGTGGTTTGATACACCATTGATAATAATCTCTCTTTTGGAAACATCCTTTTCACGCACTTCATTGTCATTTATGTGTTCAACATTATTGCAGTTCCCATTCATCACACCGTTCCCAACTACGAAATTCCCAATTGGGACACTTACATTCAAAGGTTCGTTATCACCCATATTATTTTGTATTTAATTAATTAATATATTTATTTATTTAGTTATTTTTTGATAAATATCTCAGTTTTCACATCGAATGAATTACTTCAACTGACTCTAATCGAGCATACTTGCTGTATTTCTTTGCTACCAACTCTTATCTCCTCAGCTCTCCCTATCACTTAATTGAATATACGCACAATGATGACGACTGATGGCACCTACTTCTTACTAATTCTCAAAACATATATTTTATTTTTCCTTACCGATCTTTTTTAAACAAATACAAAAAATCACAACATATAACATAAATAGCACTTGATAATATTAATTTTCAACCGGAGAATACTCCACATCGCTTTGCAAATATTTTGATAGATTTTTCCCACTTCAATTTATTGCACTCAACCCCCTCACCATGGGTGAATGTACTTCAATTGAAAAGTAAAACAAAAACCGAACGAAAAACTCGAAAAGAAAATGTGCGATTTTCTTCTATGCTCTACCCTAAGTAACTGCCTCAACCAGGTCTGCTCTTGAACTGTACCGGGAGGTATGTTTTCGAACGCCTCATATACCGGTCTTCCCATGAGATCCCGCAAAGTAATCGGTCAGTAGATGATTGACGGGTTGAGAATGGTGTACATATGTTCAGGAAAGTGCTCCTCAAATGGGGACTTTAAGAAGCTTTCCTCGTTCTCCCTTTCTGCTGCTTTGCCCAGCTCTAGAAAGAATGATTCTTCAAAGCGCCTGCGTGCTTTAGCTAGCGGCTAGCTAATGAATAGAAAATGGAGACACACTAGAAACTATTTTGGAGGCTAACTTAAATTTAACGTCAATCTGTTTCTTTGTTTTTCTCTCATTAAATAAATAGTGGTCTTGAGAACATCATTCAACAATTTTTAGTGCAATTAAAATTGGCTGATAATTAATTGCATACATATGTGAACACATCTCGATCAGGCAATAGCTTAATTTTAACAACACAGTGTTATTTACATATGTAATTGTTGTAGATTTCGTAATTCTCTCCAATTGAAGAGAGCAAAGAAAGTAAGATGTCAATGAAATGTGGGTTAGCATCAATTTCAAGATAAATTATATAAATAAGGTCATCGACACATGAATGGATTATAGGGAAAAATAGGTTCATTGTCATACATGTGAGACGTACTTTAATTTTTAAGAATAACAGAGCTTTTCTTTACAGGTAAATTTCTTCTTTCTTTCATTGCAAGCTAGACGATCAGTAAGCTTCCAGCTTCTATTGGGTACAGTAGAAAAATATATAGTTAAATATTTTTACAATCCGATCGACAATCCTTTCCAACTTAATAATTATAATAACAATTTTATCGATTTATTACTGAAAATTGTCTTTGGAAAGTGGTAAAAGTTGAAATAATATTTTTGCAACCTGTTGAAGCTTTGAAACTCTGAAAGACGTAGCTATAAATAATATACATAAAAATTCAAAATAAAAGCAAAATAGAAAACCTTTGAATTAAAATGAAAGAAATTAAGATCTTTTTGGATGGTTCGTTCTTGGTTTTCTTATTAAGATAAGGTATAATGCTATGGATAGATTATGGTATAAACTAAATTTAGAATTTTACATACTCTCAATTTCAGAAAGATCATATCATTTTAATCAAACATACATTTCGACACAGATTCGTCTTTAATTTTAAAGCAATGTAATATTTTCGAAATTGAATTCATTTAAAATTATAAATTTCTTTTATATAATGTGTCAATAGTATAAGGCACGTCGTTATCTGTCTAAATCTATTCGAAACTGCACCAAAATTCATAGCCGGTGGCCAGTAGCAAAGTTTCATTCAAATCGTTTCATAAAGTACAAAACTTCGCTCGCCATTGTGAAATTTTACACGAATAAGGTGACATTTGATCAAGTTACTAGATTTTGAGTGATGCCAACATAAAAAGTATTATATATATAAAAAGGAGATTGACAAGTTTGTATTTCCATCTTTTAAGTATAACTAGGAAATCTATACTAAAAATTTTCTTGGTACTGGTATGGCAGGATCACTTGCTTTCTAAGAGTTGGAGTTCTACCATGGTTAGGGAATAAAATGAGAAGTCAAATATTGTGTATTTAGCTCGGTGCTGTTAATTAAAGTGATATTACGGATATTGGAAATTTTAAAGATCATTTATTTTGAATATAAAGAGCAATTCATAACTTACGAGTACCTCAAATTAGTGTGCGTTCATTACACTGAGCGCTGTAGTCTTGACGTTTGTATTCAACCAATATACATTTTTGCATTAAAAGGAAATTTTAAAAACTGAAAATAAACAGAATCAGGCGTGAAACTCATTTATTAATGCAACTTCCCTGAAAGCCCTGAGTAGAATAAATCCATTAATTAGTAAATAAGCAGACTGTGTCGCACAAAAATTACCATAAGGTATTCTGTATTAAACAAATAAGTGGTAATTTGATAGTTTTCCAAAAAAATTGTCAGATAATATCTGTAACAGCAATTCAATCTGTTGATATATCTCTGACATTATATTTTACGTTATTTCATAAGCTGTCACTGCATGAGAACGAAAGACAGGGACCAAAAATCGCACCGTTTTCTTCTACAGGAAGTCCTGTACATGAACGGCCCATTATAAATATATGAATGTCTGTGGTCGAGGGTAATGATAATATTATTATTGTTCTAGGTGATTCGTGAAAAAAAATAAACTGACTAGAGAAGAAAAGAAAAGCTGAACACTTGCAATACCATAAAATTAAAAATAATCCCGAAGAAAGAGAAATATATAGAGCAAAAGAGCACTTGAAGTAAAGAGTGATTTTTCTGCTGTTTGCTTTCTCGCTCGCTCTGTATTTGACAGCTCACGCGTGATTTATGGCATGTGCTAAAGTCAAAATTGTTCAGTTCGTATTGTTATTTCATCATGGAAAAACTCACACCCAAACAACCCTTAAAAATTATTGAATTTTATTATCAAAATTCGTGCTCTGTGGAAAATGTGTTTCGTGCATATTCGACCTTTTTATGGTCTTCATAATCGCCCTACTGAGCAGGCTATTCAAGTCCTAGTGAAAAAATGTCGCACCAATTTCACGTTATTGGACATCAAGCCATCCACCCATGTGCGTAGAGTGCGTACAGAGTAATATATTGCTGCTGTTGCCGCCAGTGTTTGTGAAGATTTTGATGTGTCCATTCGTCGCCGTTCGCAGCAACTGCACTTGTGTTATTCCACTACGTGGAAGATTTTCGACAAGGATCTTGGTTTGAAGGAGTATAAAAGTATAAAATACAATTCTTTCAAGAACTGAAACCGTGTGATCTACCACAGCGTCGTATTTTCGCTGCATGGGCCTTGGAAAAGCAGGATGCAGATCCGCCTTTTTACCAAAAAATAGTCTTCAGCGATGAAGACATTTCTGGTTAAAGAAGCAAAATTACCGTATTTGCTCCGATGAACAGCCACAATCAATAAAATAGCTGCCAATGCATCCTGAAAAATACACTCTTTCGGGTGGTTTATGGGCTAGTGAGATCATTGGTCTATACTTTTTATAAGATGACGATGAGAACAACGTTATCGCCAATGGTGCTCGCAATAGCAATGATTTCCAACTTTTTATTGCGTTTAAAATAAACGAGCTGAATCTGGTTGACATGTGGTTTCAACAAGTCGGTGCCACACAGCACGCGACAAATGGAAAAGAAAGAAAATATAGAAAAAATGGTGCTATTTATGAGTCCAAGAAAAAGGCTATGCAGAGAATCACGAATACCATTATCAGAAAAAATATCCCAGTTTCAGAATTGGAACACCCATTGCCCCAATATTCTGTGAAAATTAGTGGAAATAGGAACCAAAAGTTGCAAGCGAAAAAGCTAAAGGTAGGAGAAATGAAGAAGAAAGGCCAAATATTACTTAATATAAGAAACTAGACAAATACAAAAAAGGCAAACTCAAAATTAGGCTAAGGTAATTACTACTCAAACTAAAATACAAAATATGTTGAATAGATGAAGAAGAGGGATAGGAAAAAGAATTTTTTATAAGTTTAAATCACCCATCGATGTATTTGAGAGATAATTTGGGATTTAAGTTTAAACTCACGTTCTTATAAGGAATAGTTAGATCGATTATATAATATAATAATATTTAAAAAGTCTAATTAGTGTACCATAGATACACTATGCCGTCATTTTGACGATAACCGCGATTATGATAAAAAACCCCATCTCCAGCACGTAAAAAATACAAACAATAGGAGTAATTTATCTCAAAACTACAAAAAGGTGCCATATATTGGAAAATACAAAACCGTTTTTGACATTTCTTCAGTCAGCTATAAGCAATTATTAATTATACCAAGCATTGAAACAACATGTTTGCAGCAATAACATCATTCATGTTTGACACAAATATGAAAAATGACAACTTATTTAGATTTAAAATATATTTCCTGTCTAAACTGTCAACAGAAAAAATGATAAAAAAGTAATATGTCACACTATAATTTACGTTTTTTATCATAATGACGCATTTCGTAGTGTGTCAATTGTATTACAATATTTACAATGAAAGTTGTAATTGTATGATCTTATGTTATAATTAATGTAGCATAAAATGCAAAGTTAAATGCGAGAGCGCATATGTTGATATTATGATGATATACTAAAGTAAATCCTAATTTTGCTGACATAAAATTAAGTTACCTATTGTATAATTGCATTTTTATAACTTTGTGTTATTTTTCGTGGTTACCAATTACCGTTTACTTTGATTAACATTAAAAAGTACTTTTTACTTTATAAAAAAAACCTTTGATTTCACAAAAATATTCCTCTGTTCCATACATCACTCCCCTGTCATAGATTTTCATAAAATCATTGGAAGATAAACTATCGCCTCTGCTTTTGCGCAGTCAGAAGAAAACCTTATATACTTCATTTTATCGATACCTACTCATTAGAATTACTTGCTTCTGATTCTCTTTCTATTCGTCCTATTTTTATAACTCCAAAAGCACTGAATAGAGTTTAATGCAAAAAGTGGAGGTAATAGCGATTTTAATTAACAACAAAGCCCAAATTATTCCTTTCACTTGCAATTTGAAAAATAAACTATTTCTCTTTCTGGCAGTATCTAAAATGAAAAAGTATTAAGTTGTATAAGGTGCGTAATATAGGATTAATCAATTCATCTAAACTAATATCATGCCTCACACACTTGTATGCATTATCTTAAAAAGGACGTACGTTTTTTTACTTACTAATTAATATATAGGATGTTTCATATACCGTATGCCAAAATAAGTAAAATATACGATCTGACATAGATAAAAAAAAAAATTATATGACGAAGAGCCCTCTCAACCATTTGGTCATTCATAACTTGGAATTTTTCATGGCATGCACTTCATTATTTCATTTTTATCTTTTGATCTACTCAATGCAGCGACATCCAATTCATGCCAAAAATTTGTATCCTAATGTCCTTTCCAAAAATGTCAACAATGTTTACCACTACCAGTGCACTCACTGTTGAAACTGGAAAAACAGTTTTTCATTTGTCTGAATATCAGCTTTTCCTTACATTTTAAAAAGTTAAAAAGTTATATCATAAAATTTTCTTATTGTGCACAGAGCCAATGCTTTGAAAGGTGAATTTTATTTAAAAAAATTTTTTAAATTTTTGTTTTTGCTTAATGTTCTTATTTATGTAATGTTGCAAAAGAGTAGCGAAAGGATTATTAGAGAAACAATTTTTTAAAAATCGTGCAAACCCATTAAGCTATAGAAAATAAAAATTGATTTGCATTGTTCAACAGTATGCAATAATTGCCACAATCAAATTTTTTCAAATGTTTCATCCAATATAAATGATGACAATGTGTGCGATTTATTTTAAAAATATTAATTAAAATTATAAATCGAAAATAAACAAAATCACTTTCTTGTTTGAACAGATCAAATAAATAGTACGAGTATATCTAAGAGGAAGATAAAAAAAAGCGTCCAAAATATTTTGCCTCGGGGGGGATGTGGTAATGAGTATGCATCTTGGAAAACATGAGAGTTAAAATTGTTAAGAGCGTTATATACCTAGTCGTGCCATAAATTCTGTCACAACTTTAAAGAAGCATAAAATCTATAGCGGCACGCACGGTATTCAACAACATTTCATTTGCTGCTCTCACCAACGATTTTTTCAGACTGTCCAAATTGCGGTGGGGAGTTCTACAGGCCTTGTTCTCTAACTCTGTCCATAATGCATAATCCAGCGGATTTAAATCTGGGCTCCCGGATGGCCAATCTTCTTGTGCAATAAAATCAGGAATGTTGTTGCGAAGCCACTCCTGTTTGCTTTTTGCTTTGTGAGAGTCTTGCTGGAAGACCCAAAGTTGTCCACCGAAGAGAGTTTGCGATAAAGGTTTCACAACAGCTTCCAGTACGTTGGGTTGATAAACCGCCGCACCGGTTTTGACACCTTTTTCGCAAAAATGGAGTGTTGTGACACCTTTATGGGATACACCCCACCAAACCATTACAGAAGCTGGATGCCTCGTTGAATCCTGGGAACCATTTTTTTAGCTTCTTCTGATGATGGTGCATAAACCTTATCATTTTGTTTATTAAAAACTTGCTCCACAGTAAAAAATTTTTCGTCGGTAAAGAGGATGTTCTCATGACCATTGGTTGCGTGCCAAAGCAAGAGACTCTTGCATCTTTTCAATCTTATTTCCTTTAACCGTGGAGTCAACATGTGGGCTGTTGACCGACGATAAGCCTTCATATGAAGATCATCTCGAATGAGTCTACTCATCGATCCTGTGGAGATTTCCAACTTCCTCGACAAAATTTTTTGTTTGCGCAGTGGATTTCTACGGATGCGCTCTCGGACAGTTTTGATGGCACTGACTGTTCTAACGATACGTGGACGACCGGTCCTTGCTCTATCATCTATGCCTATTAAATCGTTCTATGGCACGATAAATGAATCTTTTTGTTATTTTTAGCGGTTCAACAAATTCAAAATTTCAGAAGCATTTTTTCCACACTTACCATATGGAGTGCTATTACAGCGATACGATTTTCTTTTACTCCCCACTCCATGATTACGCCGTACAGTTCATTTGTTACAAAGTGCAACATAACGGTACAATTCCAGGCTAATTTCTGATAAAGCGCGCATTAGAAATTGTGTGACAGAATTTATGGCAAGACTTGGTATATCTTACTAACATGATATGTACTCGTATAGCATATCATAAAGAACTTTTTTCTGGGACATTTTATGAGCTTTATATTTGATAATAAATACATATTTTTACCATACGACCTACCATTTAGGAGATATTCGCAAAAAAAAAATATTTTTTTAATTTTAAAAAATGTATAACTAACAGGCTCCAAAAAATTGAGACGACGTCTTTTATCAATGCCTCCAATGTAAAATTTATATTCATTACTAACACCCACTTAAATTCATATATGAATTTTAAAAAACTTCAAACTTCTAATGGTAAATGCTAATTCCTAAACTATTACATAAAGTTAATTTATTTTTAGTTTCATTATATAAACCACACTACTCTAACACCTTAATAATTTGTGGGCTTCATGCCGTCCAGTCAATCGCTATGAATTAATCCGATCGAAAACGTTCCGCATATCGAATGTCTCCATAGAACCTAAGACTCTTGAGATATCACAATTAGAGAGCATAACATGTTGAGCAATAGAAACCCAATTGAGGAATTCCTGAAAGCATGACCTAGTGGCAGAAAATGGGCGAAGCGTATCAAATGCGGTAAAACGGAATACGATCAACTTAGTTCGAAAACGATTTTAATTGAATCCTACGAACTACATGAATGGAGGAAACGTCTCAAATTAAGGGAATCGCCACTTCAGCTGTTACCAATTTGATTAATTCTAAAATAAAAAGAAGTTCTCGGCTAGAGAAAATATCTACTACTAAATCGGAAGATGTTTTTATCAAAAATGATTTGTTGTAATGTTACAAATTTCCAAGTGAGAATGCAGAACGATATACATTATGTTAAAAAAGTACCAGGAATTGGAAATTTAAACAGCTCGCACAGAAGAGAATTCAAAAATTCTTCCGCCTAGATTGGTAGTATTGTCTTTAACTATGATGCCAAGTTAGAGCAAATTCCGTTTACAAACGAAATTTCATGTCCTGGCGCGTTAAAAATGTTAGAAAAGGCTTTTGGTGATTGGCGTCCAGACTTTAGGTGCTGTCATCTATAAATGTTGGAGAACGATCCAGAGGTTGAAGGAATTATTTTTTCATGATAATTGTAATAGTCAAATATATTTTGAAAAAACAATATTCCTACAGAAATAAAAATAAAAGGAAATTAAGAAAACATTTTTTTCATAAAATTTTCATTCTTTGATATGGCGGCTCACATTCGGCGGAAAACAGTTTTGCACCTGATTACTCTATTTTGGCTTATGTGAACAAAATTTCAGTAATAACAATAACAAAAATGGGAACGCCGAGAACTAGCCAATTGTTTATGTTACTGTCCAATCGATTATGTTACCGTTTAAATAATTCATAATGTCCTCGTTGTCATAATCGGTATTAATCAAAAACGAAAAGTTTTAAATAAAACCTAGTACACTAAGACCTCGCTTTGCGTGGTAGATATGTTCCAAAATATCACGACTCAATTTGAAACAACGCAAAGTGAATTGCTATTTTCTATTGGAAATCATATAAACATCAAAGATAGGTTACCATATTTTTCATTCAGTCCTTTAATTTTAAAAAAAGAAGTGTATTTAAATAACAAAACAAAAGTAAAACTTTATTAATTCATTTAAAAACATAAAAAAGACTAGAAATTCAATCAAAAATTAAAAATAGATACAAAAAATAAAGAAATTATAAAATTATTCAGACTCTGCAGACGAGCTTGCGGCCATTGAAGTCTCTTTTTTTTCAAAAAATTTGTCCAAAGTTTGCTGAACAGCTTGTTTTTTTATGTTGAGGTAAAGTTCTTTGTAACAATTAATATCATTTGCTACCGCACGAGAAACTTTTGAGCTTCTTTCGCTATCAGGATCATTTTTTGAAAAAATCTCCATTGCTTCGTCAATTAGATTCATTGCTTTAGAAATTTGCTGTGAAGTTAAATTTTGACGCTCACTTATATCTAGCGAGCTGTCTTCTTCGTTAGCGATTTCCAAATCCAGTTGCATCAATTCCTCGTTAGACATTTCTTGGTTATGAGAAGCTAGCAATTCGTTTATGTCAACTTCATCCATCCCTTCAAAATTAACCTCTTTTGCTAAGTTAGCAATTTCATGACAAATAGTATTTTAGTATAACAAAAATGACATTGGAATTCGCAATTTGAAAAAAAAAATAAAAAAAAAACAACGCAATTCGAAAAAACAACGACTCACATCGAAAATAGGTCTTAATTCAGTAACAACGCAACTTCGAAAAAACGCAAAGTGAAACGACGCAAAGCAAGGTCTTAGTGTAATGTAGTTTAGGAACACATACACTCCCAACATTAGAAACTGTGATGCGATATGGTAATAATGAAAAATTATTAATCGTGGGTAAATTTGTCTGTGGTCATTTAATTGATTTGGTGATTATTTATTTTATAATTAATAATTCAGATAAACCCTATAAGATTTCTTTATTTTCCGCTATAAAAGTTAAATTTTGTTGTCGGTGAATAGTTTTGAAGCTATGTTCGTATTTAGCCAATTTTTGGCAAAGTTTTAATTACCCCAAACAATATGAGGTTACTTTCCACATATAAAATAACCCCCAAAATAATTACTTTCTTATTTGTACATACTTATGATGGGGGGTTCAGCTAAATAGCTAAAATAGCCTAACACCTTTTTGTTTTGTTTAAACCAGTAAAAATAATGGCGAAATGTCTTCTTTTTTTTTGTTTCAATGTTAGAATACCATAAGAAAATGCAAGTTCATAGTCCAACTGTCCAACAGAACACTGGACGGTCAAATACATTGATGAAACTATTCATTTAAACATATTTTTTTATTTATCTGAATGTTAATTTGTAAACACATCTACACCTACCGCATTTATTAATCGATCGAATTTCATTCAATGGATATCTAGCGCTAGATTAAAGGTTACCAAGGCGAGTGATACTGCCCCCCAGTGGGCGCTAAAACCTTCCATGGGACGGCAGCAGGTCCAGAGGTAAATGGCCGCGTTAAGGCGGTCGAGAGGGTGGCAGTGTAATTATTAACTAAACATTTTTGAATTTCTAGGCTTGCAAATTTTCATCTGATTACTCTCGCAGAAAGAAGCATTTAAAAATTAAATTTAGCATTATAATTCGTTTTATTCAAGTATTTACAAGTTTGTAAGATGTTAATGTTGTTAATAACCAATTTCTGTCTTCTAATTGGGCTTTGGTTTCGACCTCATAATAATATACCCATATTTCGTCGTCAGTTATGACCGTTTCGAGAAAAAATTGCATGGCATGAGCCAACCAGTATGCCAACATCTTTAGCATCTTCTCTAATAGTGATTCGACGATTCTCTATAACAATAATCTTTACTGCTTCAACGTTTTCATCGGTTGTTGATGTACTGGAGCGTCCCAGGCGGGCAACGTCATTAAAAACTTTTCTGCCTTCTGTGATAAGCTTGTACCGCTTATCGAAATTTTTTATATATAATAGACTCCCCAAATACCACACTCAACATTTCAAGTGCGGTGGAGAACTTAATTTTATTTTTCACACACAATTTTATATAGATTCTTTGAGCCATTTTTTCCGATAGTAAAAAATCGCCAAGTTCCGAGATACTAAGCTCATCTTGATAAATTAAAATTTTGTAAGATGCCTATCTGCAAGCTTTATTTGATGAAGGTGATACGCAAGCACAAGATCAACTTGCGGAGGCCTTAAACATAACTCGCCAAGGTATTTCCACATGTTTACATGCTATGGGAAAAATTAAAAATGAGGGAATGCCGCCTGAGTTTATTGAGAGACAGATGGAAAATCGGAGAGCCTTTTCCGAAATTTTAATTACGGCATGAAAGAAAGAGCTTCCTGTATCGAATTGTTATTGGAGATGAGAAGTGGATATTGTTTGAGAATCTCAAACATGAAAAATCGTGGCTTTTATCTGGCGAAGCATCATCATGGACGGCACGGCCAAATCGCTTCGGAAAGAAGACAATGCTCTGCGTTTGCTGGGCATTTGGTGAACTGCTGAAATCGGGAGAAACTGCTAATGGTCATCGCTACCGACAACAAGTCATCAATCTGAGTCATGCATTGCTCGAAAAACGGTCAGCATAGAACACGAGACACTAACAAGTGATATTGCAGCACAACAACGCTCCATGCCATCCCACTCACATCATCCAAGACACCATCAAAACGCTAATCAAATAGGATCTTCTATCGCACCTTCCATATTCGCCAGACCTGCCCCCTTCAGATTATCACTTGTTCCGGTTGATGGCGAATGGTTTGCTAGGGGTATACTTGGCCAATTTCGATAAAGTGCAAAATTGGTTGATCCAAGGACGTATCTTTTTATCGGTGCGGTGTTCATGTATTGCCAGAAATATGGCAAAAATGTATAGGAGACGATACCTTGAAGAAACTATTTTTTATATCTCTTGAAATTTTCAATTTTTCAATGATCAAAAAACCCAGAAACTTAGTAGCGCACCTGGTGAGTATTGGCCATAGAAATATGATATTCTGTTTATTTTCTTCTTATTTAATAGTTGTTGCTAGTCTCTAAAAGAATTTTTTTTTATAAAGTGCAGGAACACCAAAACATAATGTTGTTAAATCATTGTTAAACTTATTTTCAAGTATTTTTATAATAATAATAGTAGGCATTGTGAGCTGGTTAGGCATACAACATAGTTTAGGTGGAAATTCCTATAAAATCGCTCATGTTTTAGATTGGAAAACATTCTCAATTATCAATTATTTTTTCAAATTGTTTACTTAAGACACTCAATAGTAAGAATAGTGATAAATCTCCGCAATTTTTAAGTTTTATTTTAGTATAATTCAAATGTACCACGAAGAACGACTTAAGGTGAAAAAGGAGATAAAAATAATGGTTTTTAAAAATTATGCCATCGACAATAGCGTAATTGCGAAAAAATTAAAATGTCTAGCACCTTTACTAAGAGAGAGAGATCCTGCGGAGTCAAACTGTGGAGTTCTAAAAGAGGACTAGCTCACTGATCTTAGACGAAGATAGATCACTGATGCTACCGAAGAAGTACATGCCCAGTGAAGGATACATAGCCCCTGCTAGTTCTGGTCAGTTGCACAGGAAGTGAGGAAGAGTCTCCTTCTTAGCTGAGTCCCTGCTAGTCCGGCAATAACTATTGAAAGAGATCCCCAACTTAGTTGCGTGCTCCTCTATTGGCTAGTGGACTGTGTGTACCGCCATCACTCTGGCAATGTCCACACGAGTACGCTTGAAGAGCTCCCGCGTTCTCCGCAGATTGAAAGCAGAGCAGATCATTCTGGAAATGTTTCAAAATCCGTCCACCTTTTGTTTGCAATTAGTAAGCAGTAAGTGTTCCCCCACGCGTATACTTTATCATTAGGCGCGTAAGGAACAAGTTACCTCAAAATCGGTTAGTATTCCACCGGTGGGGTTTTCTGCAAGATTGTTCCCACCGCCTGATAAGAAGCGGCTGAGACAGGAGTGAGAAAGAGATGTCCCTGTTCCGAGCATTGGGGGTTAAAAATAAAAAGCTGAGTCGAGGCCGAGTTAGGTTGTTTTAGGTGGCTAGTTAGAAGGAGAGAGTTGGGAATATTTGTGAAAAGGACGGGGGATAAGAACTGGTTTTGGAAAGGGTCAGTTGATAACATGTCAAGAGGACGAACAGGAAAAGTAATCACGCCATGACACAACCGGACGAAAGGGTGGATAAGCAGCTTGAGTAAAATAAGAACAAACGCAAAAAGTCGTGAGGATGCCACGTGCCGGGCAGAAGGTTAATAAGCTGCTTGAAAATAAAGTCAAAGAAAAAAAGTTGCTGGCCGGAGCACCTTGAGAAAGACCAAGTTCTGATGTTGTGTATGCACGTGGTCTTGGTTCTTGTGGCTTTCAATGAGTGCAACGTATAATAAAGAGATGCAAAAAGATTAAGGAAAGATCGGCCGCAGTCAGTGAATGATACGAATGTGGGTAAAGGTAAGGGAATAGAAACAGGTTGCATGAATAAAAAGCGAATTCGGTTGAGTTAAAATAGTTTTAATGCAGGTAAAATCGTTCAGCAGAAATTGTATGTCTGTGCGACGGGTGTAGAATTGGGGTCAAAACTACGCTACATTGGTAAATACGCGTCTTAAATTTGTATCCAGCGCGTCAATTTCCCACGATCCTTTCCGGACGTTTCGGTAGGTATAACTCCAGACATACTATATATGCAGATATTTAATTTCTGGCAGTTTTTGGAAAGTCATTTGCCTTTTCATTTTCGTGTAAACTGTTCGTAGAAATACATCTCGAAGCATAGGCCGAACAAAATGAGAGGAGATGTGAAATTAAGGTGCTCATTTCCATACAGCAAAAGTAACATTTTACTATATCTCTCAGGTTGGTGTAAAAGAATCCACTTCTTGCTACCTTGTATGATTTTCTGTCATCAAAAGCTAAATTCTTTTTTAGTCGGTTTTTAGTCGGTCAGACTCAGGCTTTAAGATCAGTATTGTGACACCGATAAAAACTGCTTATAAAACGTCTGTTATATTACTCCATGTGATATGTTTTTGTGGAAGTCCAAGCCATTTAACATAAGCTTTATCCCCTGGTTGTTTTAAAACTTTTTCGTTTTCGTAAACATCGGGATATTTGACGGGGGTTTATTTCAAACTGGTAAAAAGCACCTTGTATTATATCTCCTTAATAGTGTTCAAGAATGTAAGGTAATAGATAAGTGTTTTTTTGCTTCTTTTATTTTGAAAATTTCAGTAGACCAGTTTGGAGTGTAGCCTATTTCAAAAACATGTTTATATCTACTTATACGAACAAAGACTCCTACTTTGTACTTTAGGTTTGATTTTGATTTTGACTTTGGCTTTTTATAAAAATAAAACAGAACGAGCCTTAAGTATTGCTGCAATTCCTTGGGAAAGACTTTAAGAAAAATTAAAAATGTCGATGATGAATTTGCACAAAAAGTAGTCAAATTAAATGTTTGAATTTTTAATGAAACACATAATTTATTCGAAAAATTCAAATAATTTTATTAAGAGTTAAAATAGATATTATGCGGTTAATTATGGAAGAGAATATCGGATTAATTACCTCCTCTGCTAGCTCTACAAGCCATTCATCTTTTACCAAATTCTTCAATGAATTTTTTGCATAAATTCGGCTCGATTTGAGTGAATTCTTCAATAATGTTGTCTTTCAGTTGCTGAATCGTTTGATGATTGTTAGCATAAACTTTACTTTTCAGAAAACCCCAAAGGAAGAAGTCCAATGGTGTCAAATCGCACGATCTTGGTGGCCATGTGATATTTCCTCTTTTTGAAATTATTCAACCATTAAATTTTTCTTTTAAAAGATTGATTGTGTCGGTGGCTGTATGACCAGTTATGCCATCCTGTTGAAACCACATATTTTGCACATTAATACGCTCTAATTCATCCCATAAAAAGTTACTAATCATCCTTCGATATCGAGCTCCACTGACAGTTACAGCATTGCCAACATTATTTTCAAAGAAATGTGGACTGATCATTTCACCAGACCAAAAACTACACCAAACAGTTTCTTTTTCTGGATGCATAAGTTTTTCCAATATTACTCGTGGATTTTCTTCACCGTAGATACGACAGTTTTGCTTATTTACGTATCCACCGAGTTCAAAATGAGCTTCGTCACTTAAGATGATCGATATGCAATGCTGCCATCGCATTTGGTGCAGATACCGTGCTTGTAAGATGGATCTACTCTATGCTATCTCAGAGATTACTTTTCGCAGAATGCGACGCCGACACGGTAATGAAAGTAGAGAAAGGCTGTCCGCAAGGAGGAGTCCTCTCCCCGTTACTGTGGTGTATCCTAGTAGACTCACTTTTAGACGAATTGCAAAGTCTAAATATACACATACAGGCGTACGCTGATGATGTGTTTGCACTCGTTTGTGGTAACTCACTTAGGGTCGTCTGTAGTAAGATGCAGAAAACCCTAAACAGGATCCAGAACTGGTGTGGGAGACATGGCTTATAACTGAATCCTCTGAAAACAACACTTGTTCACTAGGAAAAGAATACTCGATAACCTTAAGCTCCCAACTTTGAAAGGTGTAACCATTCAACTCTTCAAAGAAGTGAAATATCTAGGGGTAATTCTAGACAGCAAACTGACTTGGAAGACTCCTGTCGAACACAAAGCATCTCGAGCATTGAATGCCTTCTAGCAATGCAGGAAAGCTTTTGGGAAGACATGGGGTCTAAAACCCGCTGTTGTGCACTGGATGTATACAGCCATAATTGGGCCCATACTCACGTATGCGTCAGTGGTTTGGTGGAGTAGAACGGAGATGAAAACTACCTGTTCTATTCTTAACAGAGTAGAGTAGAGGGAAGTTTGCATAGGGATAACAGGAACCTTTAGCTCGACCCCTGATACGGCCCTAAACGCAATGCTTAATTTGCAGCCCTTGGACGTCGCTATCCAGGAAGAGGCAATAAAAGCTATATGTCGACTAAAAAAGTGTAGACTATGACATGATGGACATGCTATCGGACATGGCGTCTTATACCGAAGACTTGAAGAGCACTGCGCTCCATTTAGCATGCCAACGAATGATATGACGCAAATTACCATATTCCGAAGAAGATTGCGGATAAATCTTCCGGTAAAGGAAGAATGGGATGATCCCAACAAATTACTGGATCGATTAACTGATATCTTCTACACAGACGGATCGAAAACCTCATCTGGTACGGGCGCTGTATGTATTTTAACGAAGCAGTCAAATACAGTATATCACTCGGAACAACCGCAACGGTTTTTCAAGCCGAAGTATTCGCCATTCTCGAAGTGGCTAACTGGATAATTGCTCATAGGTGGCATAATAAGAGGATTGGCATCTGCAGCGACAGTAAGGCTGCTCTTCTCACCCTACTAAATCCCACCACCAGATTAAAAATTGTCCAGGAATGCAAGAAAATACTTAATTCTGCTGCCAAGCACAACCAGGTCCATCTTATATGGGTCTCTGGACATCGGGGAATCAACGGCAATGTGGCTTCTGAAGCTTTATCATTATTGGTGCCAGCTTTACAAAGTTGAAAAACTGGATAACTAGATCCATGGACTCAATACATGGTTAGAGATGGTTCAGTATATTAACCTGTAAATTCGCCAAATGGTTCATTGGTCGTCCACACGAATTGGGCTTTAAATACTTTAAAAGTTCTAGCAGGATCGTTCGCTTCGTTTGGTTTATCTTACGAAATATATTATATCATACAGTTTACGGGAGACATATAAAAAAGCATAATAAAAAATACTTTCTAAATTTCAACAATGAAAAAAGAAGTAATAGATAATTTATGTATTAGATCAATACAGATTTAAGACAGCGTATAATTTTAAACCACATTCTGTGCCCTCTGTATAGATACAAAATTTATTCTGCAAGATTTTATGTAAAACAAAATTAAAAAGATGTTAAAAGTTCCACAGTTATTTTTTAAGCAACATTTACCTCTGCATCCGACTTTTACCACGTTAGTAAAGTGAAATAAGGCCTTTTTTGCCCTGGCCACAGACATACATATATGTACATTAGATCGCTCATCTATACGATTTCCTGTAGAAGCGGACGGTGAGATTATTGTTATCTCTCTGTCGCTCTCAGGCAGTGACATCTCGTAAAATTACGTCAAATTAACGTTCTATAACGTCAGAAATATATCAGAGCGCTAAATTGTCATTATAGATATTCACTGATAATTGCATGGAGAACTATCAAATAACCAAAAATTCTTTAATACAGAACAATTTATGATAATTTCCGTGCGACACAATGTTTTTTTTTGTCTCTTGCATATTGAGAGATCCTGGCACAATACAAGAATCCATTTCTTCCTTTATGTCCTTTATTTAACTTTATAATAAAAACAATGTAATCAAATCATTTTAAAATTGTTATATTTTAGAAACTTATGATTTTCGTGTAGTTTTACATGTAAATATGGCACTCGAAATACCAAATAAATCGTTTTGAGATAGTTTGCAAAACAAATAACAAATTAAATCTATCGTCAAACAATTTGCTTTAAAATATTAAAGATTTTGTTTTTTGCTTTGTTGGACTAATTATACAAATTTATACAAAAAGATTAAAAAGATTGCTTTTATTTCGAAATTCTTTAATTAAAACACGCTAATTGTTCAATCAATCACATTTATTAATAAAACTTATATGCATATTACAACGTTTTCACGACTTAAAATTTATCAATCACAAATTCTTGAAAATATTGGTAATTTGGCAGGGATTAAGCTTTAGAAGCATTTTTATGCTATTAATAATAATTTTTATTAATATTCATTGAATTTAAAGCAAATATTTTATACATTTTTGCCCCGAAAATATTTAAATTAAAATATTTTTGTCAGCATTCAGCAATTCCGCATTGAAAAATATATGAATAAAATTATATATAAATTTCTATATATGTTCTCTCGTCTAACTCAGGCAGTAAGTTGTCAAATTGGCGGACGCTTGAGACACGAAGTTGAGCGGTCCATTGTATATGTATGCCTGTGTCCCATTGAATGGATGAGTCAATTCCGCAGATTTTATGAATGCGGAATTGGTGAACGCTGACAAGATATTTGAATTTAAATATTTCTGGGACAAAATTTATAAAGCATTTGCTTTAAATTCAATGAATATTAAAAAAATTATTATTAATGGTATAAAAATATTTTTAAAACTTTATCCCTGCCAGATTATCAATATTTTCAAGAATTTGTGATTCATAAATTTAAATTCATAAAAACGTTGTAATATCTATGTACATACCTACTAGTAATATATGTGATTGATTCAACAATTATTGCGTTTTAATTATAGAATTTCGAAATAAAAGCAAACTTTTTAATTTTTTAAGAGCCTAATTTGTGTAATTAGCCCAAACCACCAGGAGTGGTTGTGTTAATATTTCAAAGCAATTTGACGAGCGATTGATTTAACTTTTCATTTGTTTTGTAAAATATTTTCAAACGTCTAATTCGGTATTTCAAATGCAGTATTTTTTTACGTGTAAAAGCATATGATAATCGGTAAGTTTCTAAAACAAATGTATATATACAATTTTAAAATGATTTGATTAACACGTTCCCTGCTACGTGTACCATTGTCGGTACACGCTAAACTGCATTTGTACGCCAAGCTAAATTTTTGAATTTAAAATGTTTACGTCTAAAATTTAATTTGTGATAACACTGTTTTATGTGACGTAATGATGTTTACAGTAATTTTTGAGGAGTGTACTGATAACGATAATTATGAAAATAATATACGTTCTCTCAAAAACAAGAAAAAAATATGTATTTATAGAAAATTATTAAAGTGGTTACCGTGCGACGAAAAAAGTACACGTGGCCTAGAAATGACACCTTCTCATAAACAGCATGGCAGGGAACGTGTTAAATTGTTTTTATTATAAAGTTACATAAAAGGTGAAATGGACTCTTGTATCGTATCAGGGTGCCCTAATGCGCAAGAAACGAAGAAACCACTGTGTCGTACGGAAATTATCATAAATTGTTCTGTATTAAAGTAATTTTTGATCATTTGATAGTTCTCCAGAGCATTGTCGGAGAATATCTGTAACGTCAATTCAACGGTCTGAAATTCTGAAATATTTCTGGCATTATATAACGTTAATTTGACGTCATTGCACGAGCTGTTACTGCCTGACAGCCCGAAATCGTGTACACGAGCGGCCCATTATATATGTATGACTGAGACATACCCCGATTTATATTTTAACGCAACATCCTGCAGTATATGCACCTACATATATCCATCTTATTGAAATTTAAAAATACTTAAAAAATAAAAATATGTTAAAAAGTTTACAATGCATTTATTTTGTAATTAAGATGAAATTTAAATGATGAAAAAAATAAATGTCCAGTGAATGCTCAAAAATTAATTGTTAGAACTGTTGACTGATGATTTCTTTGACCACCTCTCCGCCTACCGTAGAATATTCGGGAACTTCAACGAATTTACTTTTCTATCATAAAGCTAAAACCATGTGCTCAACAAAGAAAACAAAACCACCGAGCAAGAAAATGCAGAGCGAAATTATGTTGAAGGCCTTTTGGATCGAGACGTTGAAATACTTTTGGGAAATTAGTGGTGAGTAGGCGGATTTTATGATGTTGTTGGCTTTCCATCTGCCTGCCGCTTTTTGACGCCCCAGTTATAAACTCGAGCCATGTTAACTTCGGTTGTAGTTAATTGATCTCTGTAAAAGGGACAAGTAGAACTCAAAGCCCCCAAAGCAGCAAAATAAGGCTAGTTACCTCAGGAAATCTTGGTCATATTCTACACTTTTAAGATTAGCAATTGCCGACTCCATGTTCTGTTTAAGAAGTACCTCCGCCTCATCCAGGGGATATTCGAGCATAACATTCGCTCCAAGCCAGAGGCAGACGGTCTGTGTTGGCGGTACAGTCGTTTTCACATAAACCTGTTCGCTCAGCAGGAAATGAGTCTCCTTGTCTTCGGTTTGTTCTCTGAGCACCTGGATCATTTCCAAAGACTTAATTAAGTCGGGAATTTGCTGTTTTAACTTCCTCCTCCGCGCATCCAAGTTAAATTCCATAAACTTATACTTTCCATGCTGCTCATCCAATTTCTGCAAAACTTTATCTGTATTGCTGTCATTCTCTGGCAATGACATAAATGCATCGATGTCTTCCTGCAAAACACCGGAAATACTAATTAAATCCTTCCCGGGGAGTTTTAAGCTCAATTCATGGCAAAGATAGATTATAATCGGAGCATTGTAACTTACCACAAATATTGCCTCGGGGATACCTGCAAACGATTTCTGATTTTCTGGCAACTTCGGTAATTCCACTGATTCCATTACGCTTGCCATTTTTATGTGGTCACCAGAATTTTCTAGTATTTCCTCACAGACTGCGTGGGCTCCTCAATAGAAGGAAACTGCACCGACACGGATTGCAATAGGTAACTTCACTGACAGTTCAAATGACATACGGAATCGAGATTTACATCAAAGATCATCAAATGCAAGACGTGACATTTGTGATGTATTTCCATATCTTTTTTCAACCTTAAAAATAGATATGTACTTATAAAGGGCTCACGTGTGAGAGAAAGTCAAAAATTTAGGGCGAGTCGGAACGAAAAGTAAAACCACGCACACGCTCGAACACTTTATTCCATCTTTAAGAAACCTACACAGTTCGCATCCGTATATATATGCTCTGTGTGTACTGCCTGCCTCTTCCCCATTTTCGATTCAGGATTTTCTTATGCCTGAGCATTGCGCGTGGACGGCACTAACATCATGCATGCAGAGGCAATAGCGCAATAGAGACTTTGTCCCGCCTTTAAAGTGCGTGATAAAAAAACGCTGCACATTATTGCCTATACTGTAAGTACAGTAAATGAGAATATTTGGCTTCCTAATTTTTCTCTTTCCAACTTAAGAGCATTTAGATAAGGTAGTAGTAGTAGTTCTTTGCTGCTTTATTTAATGGGAAACATTTCCCAGACAGTTTTAGGAATTGCATATGGGTTAGAGCTTGTGTAGAGAGTGCCACATTTTGTGTTTGATGACCTTTGGAGTTACCTATAAGTGAATTACAGGCATACATATAGAATGTACTTCTCATGTCACACGCATACATACAATGACGGACCGCTCACAGTCATACAAATGCAAATTTGTGTAATTAGCCGCCAAATTTAAAAGTTTCCAGGAATTGTTTATTCACTTGACTGCAAGTGAAAAGCAAAATCTTTCATATTTTAAAATGAATTGTATAGCAATTTATTTGGCGTTTACTTTAATTTTTGATTTGTTTTGTAAATATATTTTAATACGTTTGATTCGGTATTTCGAGTATAGTTTTTGGTACGTGTAAAAGCATACGAAAATTGGTAAGTTTATACATACAGTTTTAAATTAATTTGATTAAATTGTTTTTAAATTAAATTAAATTGTTAAATAAAGGACATAAAAGGAAGAAATGGACTCTTGTATCGTGCCGGGGTGCCCTAATATGCAAGAAGTGAGCAACCCAGAAATCTTGTTTAAGTAAGTTGCTCATTGATTTTGTAACTTTATGCAATTAAGCATATATTTATATTTACAGATTTTCCACCAATAGGATCTATAGAGAAAGTTGTTGCAATACCTTGAGGCTGAACATATAAGATTTTGATATGCTTTGCCGTCCCAAGGTATGCAAATATTTTTTTTATTTTATTTTATATTAGGTCTACCAGAAAGTTCTGTCCGATAATTTCGTTTCAAGTTTGAATATATTTGGATATGTTCGTTTGAGTTATATGAGGCTGTATATCTTTATAATTGCGTTTATTATGTGCCCTTTGAAATTAACTACAACAAAGATATCTCATGTTATTGTCAGCGTGTCGAAATTTGTTAAAAGTTGTTGGTGAAGATGCTGTTGCGGACAGAACGTGTAGGAGATGGTTCGAAAAATTTAAAGCAGGTGATTTCGGCCTTAGTGATAAGCCACGCTCTGGGTGGCCATTTGTAGTTGATGGCGATATTTTCAAGACCATGATAGATCAAATGATGAAAAATGGATTACATATGAAAACATCGTAAGAAAAACAGCGTGAACACGGAAAACATGCCTTCTTCACCTTTACACCGGGCTTGAGCCCCAAAAAGAGAATACTGTGTATATGGTGGGACATGCAAGGTCCAATCCATTATAAGCTTTTGGAACCCAAAAAAAAGCTAAATTCGGAGAAATACAGTGAATAAATGTACGAGTTACCAAAGTAATCCAAGAAAAAAGGCTGACAATATTCAATAGGAAGGAAATCATACTGCATCACGATAATGCTAGACCACATGCTGCTTTGGCAACTCGCCAGAAAAACTCAGAGCTAGGATGGGAAATTCTTTCGCATCGACCATACTCCCCAGACCTTAACCATCAGATTTTCACCTATTCCTTTCTTTACAAAATTATTTGATGAGAAAAAAATTGAAAAATGAAGAAAACGTTTACGTTTACAGTAGTGCTGCTGTAGTTTTTCGCATCCAAAGATTTTCTACAAAAATAGGTTTTATAAATTGCCATCATGCTGGGAAGAAGTCATAAGGAACGATGCAAATTATATCGTACAATAAATCTAATTAAATATGTTAAAAATTGTATCATTTTCTTCCTCTTCAAAAACGGACAGAACTTTCCGGTAGACCTAATATATGTATATACACCTAATTCTATTTTTACACGGTAGATACGTTCTACAAAAAACCGAATAAAAAAAGACATGAAGTACTTAGAAAAAAAAGGATTAGTTCCATATCCATCAACCCTGTAAAAAATAGGTAAAATGAATGATTCATACAAAAAACTATTAAGAGAGGCTTTATAAATTTTTATGTACATACATGCACAGTTTATTTTATAAAAACAAAAGGTAATTCAATTCTTAAACATACAAAAATAAACTAGAAAGGGGAATTCATTATTTTATAAATAATAGATAAAAAAAAATTCTAGAAGATTACGGTTAATAAAACTACATACACACATATTTTTGTTTAAAATTTAAATCGTGCTAAATCAAATAAAATAGTGTAAAAACGGAATCAAATTTTTGTTTTTAGACTGTGTTAAATCAAAACCGTGTAAAAATAGAATTTGGTGTTTTAATATTATTTCCTTTTTGAGTTCCTTCCAGCGAGTGAAACTTTGTCGTGGTTCGAAGGCTTCAGGGATTCTTAAAATGGTATTTCATTAAAATATGCACTTAGCATAAGGCAACTAAATTTTTAGCATCTCAACCAATATCACTCATAATAATTTTTCAGATGAATACACCATACTACCCTTTACCTTAAATGTTGTAAAGCAGTTAATAACAACAGCAACACATTATCATTTTGTCAACTATCGGGAATAAAATTAAACAAATTGGGTAAATCTTTTATTTTATATTAAGCCATATAATCATCTACTTAATTCTACAAAATATAATGAGATTTTATTTATAGAAATATCCATATAAAATAAGAATTTAATATTTTTATAGAATGTACTAAATATTCAGGTCGAAAATTAATTATTTACTTATTTAAACTGATTTCTGCCAGAATTTAAAAACTTTAAAATTCGCAAACCGTATTTGATGTGGAATTTCACCTATAAAATAAAAAAATAGTACGACCTGCGGAAGTGGTAGATGGGCATCAATACCTCGAATTAGCGTGCGTTAATTACACCCTGTAGCGTCCATGCTGTTTGTACCATCCGAAAACCACTTCTTCATCAAAAGGAAATTCTAAAAACTTAAAGTAAACCTAACCAAATCAGACTCATAATAAACTCATTTTATTATTAATGTAACTTCCCTGAAAGGCCTGAATTCGATAAAACCATTAATTAATAAATAAACAGGCTGTGTTACACGTGAAAATTATTATAAATTTACGCGTATTAAAGAAATTTTTGTTATTATTTAATAGTTGTCCAGATAATTTCTGTAACGGCAATTCAGCGGCTCTAAAATATCTCTGACATTAAAAAACGTTAATTGAACGTAATTTTACGAGATGTCACTGCCTGAGAGCGAAAGTGAGGGAACAAAAATCGAACCGTCCGCTTCTATAGAAAATCGTGTACATGAGCGGTCCATTTTATATATATGCTGTGGGACTCAATCTCCTATCTCAAGCGTTCGTCAATTTGACAAAGTACTGCTTGAAATAGGCAAGAGATAGCGCTGCCTATTTTTATCGCATTGCATGGATGGGTCGAGTCCGCAGATTTTTTTAATGCAGAATTACCACTGAAAAAAATATTTGAATTTAAATATTTGTGGAATAAAAATTTATAAAATACTTCCTTTATATTCAATGCAAGTTAATAAAAATTATTATTAATATAATTTTAAAGCTTTATCACCGCCAGTTTATCAATATTTTTAAGAATTTTGTGATTAATAAATTTTAAGTCGTGAAAACGTTGTAATATGCATATAAGTTTTATTAATAAATGTGATTGATTGAACAATTAGCGTGTTTTAATTAAAGAATTTCGAAATCTTTTTAATCTTTTTGTATAAATTTGTATAATTAGTCCAACAAAGCAAAAAACAAAATCTTTAATATTTTAAAGCAAATTGTTTGACGATAGATTTAATTTGTTATTTGTTTTGCAAACTCTCTTAAAACGATTTATTTGGTATTTCGAGTGCCATATTTACATGTAAAACTACACAAAAATCGTAAGTTTCTAAAATATAACAATTTTAAAATGATTTGATTAAATTGTTTTTATTATAAAGTTAAATAAAGGACATAAAGGAAGAAATGGATTCTTGTATTGTGCCAGGATCTCTCAATATGCAAGAGACGAAAAAAAACATTGTGTCGCACGGAAATTATCATAAATTGTTCTGCATTAAATAATTTTTTTTATTCTGAAATATCTCTTACGTTATAGAACGTTAATTTGACGTAATTTTACGAGATGTCACTGCCTGAGAGCGAAAGAGAGATAACAATAATCTAACCGTCCGCTTCTACAGGAAGTCGTGTAGATGAGCGATCTATTGTATATATGTATGTCTGCGGCCAGGGCAAAGAAAGGCTTCTTTTATATTATCTATGGTCCTTTGCAAGCATTTTGGTAGGCATAACTCCATACATATAATTATTTGACTGCAGCTAGATTGTGGAACCTTACTTGTTTTTTCATTGTTGATATTTAGAAAGTATTTTTTATTATGCTTTTTAATATTTCTCGCGTAAACTGTATGATATAATATATTTCGTAACATAAACCAAACGAAACGAACGATCCTGCTAGAACTTTTAGAGTATTTAAAGCCCAATGAGTGTGTTTTGATAGTGGAGGCGGGTTGATGTGTAATCCACATACGTCCTCAATGTCTTAGGGCAATTTAAGGCGTTCATATTTACACAGCAAAAATAGCATTTTGCTAAGTGTTTCAGGTCAGTGTAAAAGAAGCCGCTTCTTGCTAGCTTGTGTGACTTTCTGTCGTCCAAATTTAAATTCTTAAATGTCGTTTGTTGATTAGATTTCCGCTTTAAGATCAGCATTGTAAGTGCAATAAGGACTGCTTACAGAACATCTTTTATATTAATCCATGTGTTGTGCGTTTGTAGAAATCCAAGCAATTTCACAAAAACTTTAATTTTTTCTCTACAAGATATTTGACTGAAGATAGTTCAAGTTGATAAAAGCCGCCCGGGGAATAACCAACACATCCGGTTCCGAGACCGTGCGATAAGAGCTTGCGATGCGGAGGGTCGCACGTTGCTGCACTGAAAGCAAGCGCTTGCGGTACTTCTCCCATATCATCGCGCCGGTCCAGACTTTCGCCCCGTAGAGCACGACGACCTGAGCAGTGCGGAGTAACAGACGCCGTTTGCAGGGCCTGGGTCCACCAATGTTGGCCATAACCTTGCTTAGCGCTGCCTTGTCCGCCCTGCTCCGGATCTTGTCCCAGAAGGTGAGCCTACAATTGAAGTTTGACCGTGGGCTTCGTCTGAACCGACATGTCTCCTACCGGCATCTCCCTCAGGAGGAGGATGCGCTTCTTCGTCAGAAGAACGATCTCGGTCTTGTCCAGCGCTAACTAAAACCCGTGGTCGCGCAGAAAGTAATCAACCCGATGCAGCACTTGGCATTGCTACTTCCACGGATAACCTTTCTTTTCAGGGGATTTTTCATATTGGCGAAACAATGCACCGCAGTGCTAATGACACTTTGCTTACAAATTAGGATCGCCTACTAAGCCAATTAATCAACCAATATATATATATTTCGAATTCTTTTTAATTCTGAGAATGAATTTGAATCATGTGGATTCACTAGCAATTTTATAGGATCAAGGCCACTAAAAAACAGTCCATATAAAATAGATGCAGATACTGGTAAGTAAACTAAGTGCTGAGTTTATAGAATATTTCATTTCCCTAGTAATTATAAATGCATTGTATATTCTTTGAAATTAAATAAGATAAATTTATTTTAAATTTAAATTTAATAATCGCCATATTAAATTTAGGGAGTTCTTTATATGGCCTACGACTTGCGGAACATCAACACGCATCAATCGATAGCTGACTTATTAAACTTCGTCAAGTATTGTACTTTAGGAATTACGATGAAGCATTCATTTCCATTTACATACGACTATACATAATAAATAACGAGTTAAAATCATTACCTTTTCATTTAGCTTTGTTCAATCATGAAATTCGAAGGTAATTTGGTTTTGATTCATGTTTCTTTTTTTCTATATTCTTCTTTTAAAAGTTTCTGAAAATATATGACGAGAAGAATGTTAGCATTGCAAGTTAAATATTTCGTTGGAGTAATAAATGGGGATTAGTGGCTTAATACGAAAAATCTAAATTAATTAGATAGCTTTGTTCCTCACCGGTAGATTTAGTAGGATGCGATTAAGAATTGAATTGAATTAGAACTGGATATAATTGTCCAGAATTAGTTAGAACTTAACCGCGCGCACGAAGTCATTGGAGATCTCCGTGTTGTGCACTGTGAATTTAGGATTAATTAAACATTTCCAAAAATTCATTTCTTCTCAACTTAAACTTTATCCTAATATTTGAGAAATGTTACGTTTATAGTTTCAAATTTGCAAAAGTGAATTTCACTCGATAAAAAGTTTTGTGATTCACTTTTTCATTTCATCTAAAATTAAATGCTTCAAGAATTAAGCGAAGAAGGCATGAGAGTCCGTGAATATGTAGCTGAAGCAATAATTAATTGCTGAATGAAGAATCACTTTAGAGTCAGAATTCCCAAGTGCAAAGTTCACCAATAATTTGAGTTAATGTGACACTGTCGCTGGGTAGACTTAAAGCATTCTTTTAGCCAAAGGTCTATTGATCTAATTGAGTGATATTCAATCTATTGATAAGTTGTGCCGAGTTTCTTCCGTGATAACAACTAATTTTTACGCTTTAGACAAACTACCAAAATTTTTCATATATATCAAATAATATATTGTAGTGTGAAATTAATAAAATTAGTGTCAAATCATCAATTACGTCAATTTAATTAACTATACATGATGTTTGTAAAGGATAATTCCTGGAGAAACCTTCAAATTGATTGTGCGCCTCATGCAATTGTTTGGAGCTATGTTTGGAAGCATCTTAAAGGCCATCTGAAATTAATTATATGGACAGTTTTACTTATGACTGTTTCTCACTATTCAGCAGTTCAAATTATCTTGGGGGAAGAAAGAGGTAGGTAACATCATCAGAAAAATTTTAGACTAAAGGTAATCCCTGATGATAATCAATTTAAAAGTGTCTATGGGTCATACTCAATAGCTGAATATGTGGCTTAATAAATAAAATCTGGCATTCCACGTGATATACTAAATTGTCGGTCCGGTAAAAAAGCGCTCCTCAAAATTAAGACAGAATATTCGCTCTCTCGCTCTTCCTTCTAATCTGTAGACATATGACAAAACTGTACGTTAAACAGAGAAGAATATGAGAATATGAGTGAGAAAAATTACGAGTTAGTTCTTGGTACTTAAATGGTTTTAAAAAGTATATTCTAGGGTAGGGGAATTCTGTTCTACCTAGGGAAGTTTGTAAGTTTTGAATTTTGGAAAAAAATGTTCGTAAATAAGGCTTTCCAAGTAGAGGACAGTGGTACAAAATGATCCCTAAATGAAAACGGAAATAAAAGTTCTCAGACCATATATTCTGTAAAATCATAAATTTCCTGGTAAGTTAATCTATGGCCATCGCGCTGGATTTAAATATTAATAAGAGCATTTTTATAAGTAATATAAGGGATCATTTTGTACATGATTGCCGCGATCATTTGAGTTCTATGCTAAAATTCAGACATATATGCAGTTTGGGGAATGCAAAAAAAGTTTGTTAGTAAAAAAAAATAATAAAATAATCTTCTAAAGGGTAAATTATGCTTATTACTTTAGATAATAGTCATCATAAAAACGATCAGTCATATTCTGTAAAGTTATACATATGTATTATAAACTCTGTAGTACCTATCATAATCTCTATATATTTACATATAAAAAACATAAATAATCTTTCAAAATCACATTTAACAACTTCGATCTACAACGTCTAAATAACATATAAAAATTACTTAAAATGTTGGTGAGAGCTTTGAAAATTAAAAAGAGGTGAGAGCTTTGAAAATTAAAAAAAAAAATCGAAATTATTACTATTATTCAAAAAATTAATTTTATGTGAAAATTTATATTCTGACATTAATGTTTGATTGTCAGTCCCTTTTTTCATAATTTTTTCGAGCAAATCCAATGTTATCTTTGCTATAACTCGTTAAAAGTTGGCTCCCAGATCACCAATTGCTGCTGATTTGTTAGCATATACCAATGACTTAAGGAGATCCGGTGATCTAGCGCTCGAAAAAATTGAGGTATTTTTATGATTCTTTTTCAAGGCTAAATATATTGATATTGAAATTTTTTAAGTATCTTGTAACTCTCATATTGAATGCAAAATCACTAAATGGCCCCTAATAATAACACCTCAAAAAAATGTACCTTGACGGTGTGGTAGATTTTGACTCTTCTTTTTATCTGAAAAATTAAAATCAAGAAAATTATCAATCAGTACAGTGCAGTGCAGTATAGTGCAGTTATGGCCGGAAGAATTGCGTGCTTTTTCTATAATCAATTTTTAAACGTAAAAAATACGGCTTTTGAAACAAAATGTTAATTATAGTCCCGGCGATAGCCACTAATATTCTGAATAAACTATAAAAATTTCAGATGATTCGGCTGAATATTTTTTTTGACAACGCCATGCAAAAAAATAGAGATAAATGAGTTTAAAGTTTTAAGTATCGATAATTTTAAAGGAATCACTTCGTTTGTTACTTGCTAATAAGGAAGTAGAAATACTGCCTGAAATACTGTCAATATCCGTATATTCAACAAATCGATGGATTCATAAGATGAATGGCCAGTAGCGCTATCCCGTTGGACCCACATTTCTATTGGCCGATATTTTTAAAGTTTTCAAACAATAAATCGTTAATCATGGTTCGATACAAATTTGCTTGTTCACTTATCCATTTAGTCAAAAATGAGTCTTATCACTAAATACAATTTTTTGATAAAAAATTAGATTTTTGTCCACAACTTTTTCAGAGCCTAATTAGCGAGAATACGATGTATTTTATTCCTGCACTGGAGGGCAAAGATCTAATTGTTGTGAACGACTCCTAATCGATAACACTGGATCTTCATTTAGGCTTTCACTTACAGCGGCTATTGCTACTTCGGTATGAACATATTTCTGACGTATTTTTGGTTTAGCGTAAGGAAGGGTAAATATAGTTCGAAATTTATAAACTGATAATAATTTTAAAGTGTTTTGAGGCAAACTATAATGAAAACTGACAACTGCTTTCACCGTTTTACCCTATCTGAAGGTTTATCACTCCAAAGAAAACACAAATATATGTATAGAGATGAATTATACAAAAACTTATTTAAAATTATGTGTATTAAACCTTCATATGATGACATAACTGGAAAAACAGTATAGGAAAAATGATTCTTGGGCTGCAATAAAATGATCGTTTTACCTCAAATACTTAACACACAATACAAATCAAAACGAAATCTATCAGTATAAGTTGCTACTGTAGAATAATTTATTTATTTATTTATTTCGCTTAATACAAGCTACAATAGAACTTAAAATTATTTAGACTTAAAACTAACTACAGGAAGAAACATGGAAAAGGAGGAATTGGAGGGGAAATCGGGCATTTTTATTTATTTCTTTATTCGCTTAATAGAAGCTAGAAAGCAATACAGAAAACATAAATTAAACTAGACTAAGAAAGTAACTATAAGCTTTTAGGGGACACAAATACATATAATTAGGTTTAGTGAAGAAGATAAGAAGACAGAGGACAAACGGAGGTTCAGGACGGAAAATGGAGGGCATTCCCGGAAGCTAAGAGCTGAGTTGAACTGTGGTGGAATTCGTTCCTAAGAGACGATTTAGTGAGATGGAAGTCGAAGAGGGAAGGGAGTTGGCCTTTCGAAGCAGTGAGAGGCTCGGCAAGTCCGTAGTTGGTGCGGTGGTAAGCAGGGCGAAAGAGAGGGGCCGACCTGGCATAACGGGGGTTGGTGTAGAAAGAAATGCGCTGAAGCAGAGAAGGACAATCAATCTCCCCAGAAAGGAGCTGATGGATGAATGTAATATCAGCAAGGTCCCGACCGATAATGCCGGCTATATTGTTCAATTGAATTGAAAACTAATCAAACACTTCTTTTAAATGAAATCGACTTACACTAAGACGTTACATAGTCAAATTAATGCTTGCTTTAGATTGCACACAACAAATATTATTTTGTTGCTATAAAATGTCACGTGATGTGATGTGTTACTTTAAGAGACTGCTAAACTGATTGGGAGGTTCGATTTTCCCTTATATTTCTAGATGGCGTTAGATATGTAGGTAAAACAGAAGAAATCGTTTAATAATCATCCTATATCACTCTCCCCTATGCATATATGTATGTACATATATAAATTAAAAATCGATTTGTAAGTTTTTCTAAAAAAATTAAATCTTTATTCGTGCAGCGATTCCGCAAGCGACTGATTATAAAAAAAGTTACAATGAATTAATTCTATCAGCTTAAATACCTAAATTCTGCTGACGAGGTGTCTGGCTGGGCAGATGAGCTGAATCAGGTGAACGTTGCCGCTGACCGGGGTGACCGATGTCACGAGGCGATGATATGATATGACCTGAACTTAAATGATGTTAACTCACATATATGTGAAGAAACACTAGTATATTGGAATTAATCTGCAAAATGTATTTAAAATTGTGAATTTTCAATTTATATTTAAAGCTGAAGTGGCTAGAGCAAAAAGTAAAGTAAAGTAAAGTAGTAAAAGTGTCCAAGGTACAACAGACCAAATAGGCCTTTTGTCAGGAAAAACATCGTTGACAGCCATAAATTAGCGAAATTTTTATATCTCACTTATTTCAATCATTTCACTGTAAATCTCAGTGTTCTATTTCAAAACGCTTAAAGTGTTTTATTTTGACGTCACCCATTTTATTAACATAAAATACTAAGATTTAGAGTCAGCTAGTACATCACATAAATTGCAATATACCAAAACGCAACATCTTCTTGCTTAGAAAATTCAATTAAACATTCATTGGCCAATGTCTTAATTAAACTCACTAAAATCTAAACCAAACTAATTTTCTGGAGTCGAACACATTATTTTCCTTTTCATCTCTGCGTTTCCTCAATCTCGGCGTTTTACAACGAATTTTTTTATAAAATACGAAAAATGCTAATACATTTGATACATAGTCCTAGCAAACAATAAAACTTGCGAATATATTATATACTTCTTCTTAATTTATTTAAAAATAACAAGAATAAATAAAATAAATTATTTCAATAGTTTGCAGCACAAAGATCATAGTGGGTCAAAAGTACATTCACCACCTGAACACTTTGGCCGAATGTGATATTATAGAAGGATCGTTAACTTTGGCTTACCTAGATTTTAGCAAGCAACAACTGGATTTCTTCCCATTACGAGAAATAACTGGGTCCTTGGTTGTTTATCGTGTAACCCATTTAACATCATTAGAAAAACTCTTGCCCCATCTAACTTTGATTCGAGGCCTAGGACTGTTCGGAAACTATTCGCTCGTGATACACGAAAATTTACAACTTCAGCAAATTGGATTAGTTTCTTTGGTAAAAATCTTACATGGATCAATACGGATTACTAGAAATCCACTTTTATGCTACGTACATACGATTAATTGGATTCCTATTCTTGAAGATTTAACAACGCAACATTATGTTCTTAAGGTAAGAATTGACTTACTATCAGATTTATATAAATGCTATGTTCATTACCATTATCATTTCCATTACAAGTAATTGAAATTATTTTAATTAGTTTGAATTAATTTTATCATTACTGCAATGGTAATTGGGATGTTTATAGTAATGGCAATTCTGATTCAATTACTTCATTGTAATTAATTACTAGTGAGATTTTCATTACTATTAGATATTGCAATTGAAATTGTAATTACGCAATGATATTTATTAAGTTTCTACTATGTTTGCTATGTTTGCCTCCTGTGAAAGTCCCTACTATTTTGACAAAATGAGTTAATTAACCTTTTCAGGGATACTAGGAAATATGTGTACATATGTTCAGTTTTTTAGATATTAAAATTATTCAAATTTAAATAAAATATTGAAATGTTTCACTGAAACTTACACTAAATTATTTTCACCAATAAAGCTAATAACTTTGTAGTATAACAGTACGGATAATATTTTATTCCACTCACTGCTTTAAAAATATTTTAAATATACCCTTGATTGTAGCAAGATTTCTTTTTTGTTTATCATAAATATTTGATAAATAAATTACCAATTGAGTAAAATTTAATTAGTTTCAGTTATTGCTTTATTTTAACGACATAATTTGTAAAATTAAGTTTTTTATTTTTGTGCTAATAATATTTTACTGCCAAATGCGTGAATCTAATTTATTTTTGCATACTAATTTGTTTTCAAAATGTTGTTTTACATTCTAAATAGCTCTTGAAGTAAGTGAAAATGTAATCAAACAAAATTTGGAGTTGTTTTTTCCATCTTTAACCTCCTTAAAGAGGTTGACTTAATTTCATTAAATACTACCTGAGTTCACCCGGTGTATCATAAATGTTACCATAAAATAAATAAATAAAATAAATATGTACCATATATGTATAGAGACATTCAGGTTATTTTTGCATCCGTTAATTTGTTCGCCATTTTAAATTTCAAACTTTTAATAGTAACTAAATATGTGAATGGTTCCCACAAAATAACCTTAGTAATAATTGTCATTGAAAACCTTTTTGTCACCTTAATTTGAGTTAGGAACCGGCTCCACAATTAGGCGTGATTGAGCAACAAACAAATGAATTTTCGATTTCATATATGTATCTTGTAGGGATAGGGTCCTTGATTACTAAATTTCTAATAAATTAGTTGAATTAAAAAAACGTCATCTTGAATTCCCATATTTTGGTAGTAGATTCGAGTTTCCCCGGTGTATTTTTCACACCACTAACATATAGAGATGGACTAATCGCACTTTTTGTTTCCTCTTGCTTATACCATTAACGAGTTTTGAGCAGTAAACTGTGAGTTCTAATTATTGTCAAATGTGGTTTTGAAGCATTTCTCAATTTTAATGATATGATCATATGAAGTAATTATACCTAAAATTATTGAATAATCCGTTTTACATTTTAAGTTCATTAAAAATATTGCAAACATGTATTATAATTACCTCACTTTGAGGTACATACTTATGAATTTCACACAAATTCTTAAGTATTCGACAGAATTTTGATTATTAAATGATGATAATTGAATTTTTAATATACCCTATTACGAATTCCTTTTACTTTAGTTTAATTTATAAAAAATCAACAACTAAAATGGAATCTGCCAAATTAATTTGTATTCATTTGCCATTACTTGTTTTTACTCTCACTAAAATTAAATGAGGATTTTGGCATGCTCTATTAATAAGTAGCCCTATTTACCACTTTTGACTTCTTAAAACTGCGGTTTAAAGATGTAAGCGAGCATCTCTATATTTCTATATCTGAATTATCCTTAAGTGAGATCTGTTGACAAATGTCCATATCATTTTCCCTCTGACCACGCTGACTAGGTAATTTTCCAGTCCAGGGTAGGCAGGTTGGTGTTTCTCTGCTGGGATCCAGGTCCTAGAACTCGGTCTACTCTGAATCTGGTCCCTCAGCCTTGAGTCTATCCTGGCCAAACCTCTCCTCGGTGGGCTAGTGCTTCCTCATATAAGTCAGCGAATCGCTGATCCGCACTAGCGATGAGCTTAATACGCCCTTTGTACAAACCTGCGGCGCGAAAAACAGGGATAGGTCCAGGGAACATTTTCATAACGTCCCTATAGATCTTCAGAAACCCGATCCGCAACGTTCTCCAGAGAGTTGGCCGGACCGGCTTTTGGCTTCTTGGAGCCGGATCTGATTTTTGGAGTAGGATCTGACCTTTGGAACTTGTGTTGGTCCACTACACCCTTAGCCCAAGCAAATCTTCTGTTCCTCCGTTAATTCCTCAACCGAGAGAGCGCTTAGCATATTAAAAAGCTTAAAATTCGCTCGCTTCTTTCGGAAGGCCATTGCGGAGGGTCTAGTGTGCCGCCCTGGTACTGATGATGCGGACTGTGGTACCCCAAGAGACACTTTAGCAATACTCTGTGCCGCTCTAGCCAGCGACGAGCCGACTTGCGCTATTTTTGCAGGCGCATGACAAGCAACAACACTGTTTTGGGAACGGACTCTGCAGGTTGTTGTCTCGAAGTTAGAGTAGCACCAGACTTCTTGGGAGTGGCGGAATTGGTGCTGGCTAGAGAGCAATGCCCGCCAAAGGTGCTATGGTGGCAGAAATTTTAGCCTTCGCGGCCGTGCGCCTCTATTTATGAGAGGACTTGGGGGTTTCTGACCTAGCTGAGAGTCTGTTTCCAGCCTCCACCACCAGGAAGTTATTGTCGCACTACCAGCAGTATACACAGCTACGACATATGCTCATAGTTACGGTACGTACAGCAAGGTGTTACATGTGATCCCCCTTTGCGCACATGTTATGCCCTGTGTACCTGCTAGTTGACGGCTTCCATTGTACTTGCATAATGAGACAATTAAAATTGAATGGTCTTGTAGCGCGAAGTGTTAAAGAAGACGCCGAAATGTCGATTCGTCGCCATTATCAACTTGTTGGCCTTTGTCCTTCTACTGCGTGGAAAATTTTACGTAAGGATCTTGGATTACGTGCCTATAAAATATAGCTCGTGCAAGAATTAAAGCCAAATGACCATCGTTTACGTCTCATTTTTGCTGATTGGGCTAATTTAAAACTCGAAACGGAAAAGTCATAGTATACCTGAAATAATGTCTGATAGCTCAGATTCATCTGATAATCATTTTGAAAAAGCTAATATTTTTGCAGATTTTTTCCAATTTTCTTTTATCTGTCACAACAAGGTTTATACTCCGATTCATTCTTGTCGTAATTTAGTTGACTCTGTTATTGATTTCAATATTACCGAAATTGAGGAAATTCACCGTGGCTACTTGGTTGGTTGGTTGGCTAGTTGGCTAGTCTCGAAGAGAATGTATCTCCTGGACCTGCTGGAGTTCCGGCTTTCGTCTTGAAAAAATTTTCTAATTCTCTAGCACTCCCTCAAAGCTATCTGTTTAGTCTCTCACTCAAATCTTCTACATTTTCCGATATTTGAAAGTTGTCATATATAATACCTCTGCATAAAAAGGTAATTACCATGCTTAATTATAAAAAATTGCAAAATTGTCATCCATGCCGAAATATTTTAAATCTACTACATGCGACCGATTCTACTATAATTGCAAGTTCTTGATTTCCAATTAGCAACACGGTTTCGTTAAAGGTAGATCCACTCCTACTAATTTGGTGTCTTTGGTTTCGTTTTCCTTAAAATGTATGGAAAGAGCTAATATGGTTGATTGTATGTACATGAATTTTAGTAAAGCTTTCGATAGGATGTCTCATGCGGCCCTCCTATCAAAGCTTCCTTCTTTTTGGTGACTCCTTTTGGGTTTCTTAAATGAATAGAATAATACTTGACTGATCGCTATAAATAAGTTTGCGCTTCTCATTTTTGCTGACGATGTTAAGATATTTAGGAAAAATTAAATATTTAAACGATTGTCTTTTATTGCAGGATGAACTTGATCGTTTTGTGGAGTAATTATCAACTCTTGAATTTGGATAAATGTTTTAAGATGTCTTTTTCACGAAGACTCTTGAATATATATTTCCATTATTTATTGGGCGGACCTCCCTTAACAAATATGGATCACATTATGGATTTGAGATTAGTACTAGAGCGTAGATTGGATTTTAGACAACATATTTTACACATTATTAGTAAAAGTAATTTCGTTCTGGGTTTCATTAGGCGTTGGTCGAGGGAAATAGGGGATCCTTATGTTCTAAACGCTTTACTATATTTGTGGGTCTTGTTAGACCAATCCTGGAATATAAAAATATTGTGTGGTCTCCGATTTATTCAGCACTTAAATCAAGGATTGAGTCTATCCAGAAAAGGCAGAAAACGGCATCGTGGAAAGTTTTGTGTGATTGACTAAGGCTAAATTCTCTATGAATTCTTCTCATCCTCCCTGAATCTTTTGAATTCTTACCGTAAAAATAGAATAGTGCTGAAATTGTTGATTATTATTTTTTTATTTTAATTTCTTACCAATAATAATAGGTAAGATGGAAATGGAAGTAAATGAATCGTTTGACGAAGTTTTGCATATAAGAAGTAAAGATAAATCAATATCGAAAATATTCTTTTCATCTTGAGACAAAGACAATGAATATTCCAACTTTGATTTAGAAGAAGGTAGTGAATGGCAGAAAATAAGAGAAAAAAGTCCAATAATATGTAAGTGAATATTTTGGAAAAAACACATTTTTAATTGAAGGCACCGAACCCTTACGATTTATTTAAATTATTTTTCACAGACTTCATATTAGATATGGTAGTTGAAGAAACTAATAAATCTGCTGCACAATGCATAAATTACTCTTCATGTAATAGCCGGAAACATCAACTGGACTGGAAATCCGTAACGAGGGAAGAAATGAACTCATTTATTGAAATTTTGCTTATAATGGGTGGAATTCAAGACCCAGAAATAAGATTATATTGGTCTAAAAAGGACATGTATACGAACGCCCATATAAAAAAACATGAAATGTGACCGTTTTTTATCTATCCTTAAATATTTACATTTTTCTGACAATACCACAGCTGGAACTCAAGATCGGTTGAGCAAAATTAGAAATATTGTAGGAACAATTGTAGAGACGTTCCAAAATGCTTTTAATCCTGGCAAAAATATCGTTATCGATGAAAGTATGGTTCCATGAAGAGGACGTCTAGGTTTTCGTCAATACATTCCAGGCAAGCGACATATATGGCGTAAAATTATACAAATTGTGTTTGCCTGAAGGTTACACTAATAATATCGAAATTTATGCCGGGAAAAATGAAACGATCATTGAAAAATCACATTCTCTTGATGTAGTAATGAGATTACTAAATGACTTATTATTTAAGGGCCATATACTATTTACTGATAGTTATTATACAAGTGTCCCTTTCGGTGAAGAACTTTATTTTGGCTACTGTAAAAATAAGCAAAAAATGTCTACCATCGCAAACAAAACAAAACCGCGGTGGAATTATGAGTTGATTTATCAGATCAAATATCAGGGTATTACAGTTGTTTATGAAAAACCATTAAATGGTACTGAAAAATAGTAATACAATTAATATGCGGAAAATCAAATACCGTCACATAAACATGTTCTTCAATCATATGAGAGATCTGCAAGAGAGTCTCGTAAACGATGTAAGGTATGCTATAAAAATTTGTGCACGAAAAAGGGCAGAGATTATGCCACTAACAAAACTACAAGAGTTAAACGTAGCGTTAGCCAGCACTTTGCTTGAAATGCTTTAACAAATTACACAAAAAATAATAATAAATAATGAATTATGTTTATCTTTTTGAACAAAAGTTATGTTTATAATACGTTATTAATTATAATTGTTATTAAAAATAAGTGTTTTTAATTAATATTCGTTAAATGTACAGCTATATGGAGATGATTTCTACTTACTTAAAAATCTAAATATTTGGTGTTACGTACCGTCTAATACAATCGAACGCGTACCGCCGGTGGTACGCACCGCCCGATGAGGCAGTCTAGTGCTAGCCACCGGTGGTACGCGCCGGCGTGAACGTGTTAATGCAATAGGTTCTAGTTTAAGTAAGAAATAGTTAAAACATAGACTTAGTAACATTATACTGGAGCCATATCTATTGGCTAAATAAATAAATAAGACCCTGAGCGCGAGACGAATCGAAAGGCTATTAGGAGAGTCTATAAATACAGTTTGGAAGGGTTTTCATCGAGAAAGATTACATCCATATCATTATATCCCAGTACAAAGACTTCTGGAAGGAGATTTGGAGAAAAGATTGGCATTTTGCACTCGGCTTTTGTAATGCGAGATAGGGAACAGGTCGTTTCTAGATCGAATTCTGTGGACGGATAAATGGCAGTTCACTAAGGATGGTAAACGTCCACAAACTTTATATCTAATTGGATACTGACTCGTATAAGACAAGGGCGATACCATTTCAACATAAATTCAGTGTCAATGTTTGGGCTGGTATCATCCGCAGACATCCAATAGGACCATTACTTCGGAGTAATCTGACGTATCAAATCAGTGTAAATTTTCTTTTAAATCTGCGTAAACGTCTTCAACTTGAATCTCATATATGAGCGAGTCCGTATCTGTGTAACAATCCGCATCCGTATATCTGCTCTTTATGTTTTACCTGCCTCTTCCGCCTTCTTTGTTTCAGAATATCCCTTGCTCAGATAGAGCATTGCGCAGGAAGGGCACTAATAACATGCATGCAAAGAAACAAACACAACGTTTAAGACTTTGGCCCGCCTTTAAAAATGCATGGTAAAAATATGCTGCACACTATTCTCTATGTCGTAAGGACTGTAGATGAGAATATTTTACCGGGTATTCTAATCTCCTTCTTTTTTATTGGAATTTGCATAAGGCATGGCAAGCAGTAAATCTGCTGCTTTATCTAAAAGAAAAATTGTTTATAGAGAGTGTCACAACTTTGGAAATTTGGTCAGTATTTCCTAGGGAAGGGTGATGGAATCAGTATGTTTTATGAATAAAAAACCCAGTTGATTTCAGGGAAGGTAGTTATGCTTTAATTGAATTGAATTTTTTCTCCGAACACATTTCTTCCGAGTTTCAGTTGCCATAACAAAGTACCTCCTCTTTCATTCATGTTAAGATTCGTAGCGTTAAGTTGTTATTTAACCTTTTTATGGTGCTAGGGGAAATACTCATGCATATTCAAGAAATGCTAGCAATTTTAAGCAAAAATACATGATTATAAAAAAAAAATTATTTTCGACTAATTTTGATCTAAAGTTCTTAAACATCCTGAACAATACTGAAAACATGTTACACTTCCTGTATTGCTAATAAATTCAAAAGGAAATTCTATATTTTAAAAGATCGAGCAGTCAAAGGGTTAATTAAATATCTTTAATTATGAGCATTTATTAGATAAATCCTTTATACATAAATTCTTGCTATTAGTACAATCATAAACTGTAAAATCAATTGCAATACAGTAGTATGAAAGTTTATCGAAAGATTCCACATGTATTCCATTTGATTGCTTCCTCCTGCGGACATATAACGTTAAAAAAAATTAATTGTCTAACGAAGGATCATGCATCTACTGAGGAGTAGTTTTCAGTTGTATATAGCACTGCTTCTTTTAAGCTGCTTATAATTTACATATATTTTTCGCAGCATAATCGAAATCAAAATCATTGTTCCTCGTGCACTTTTGGACAGACTGATGCGAGTAAGTTCAAGTATTGCTGGGGCTACAACAAACCACAAAGGAGTATTATACTTTATAACAAAAATATTATTTTTTTACAATATATTTTTCATAGTTTGTCCAGATACTTGCGGCAGTGGGGAATGTAACGCCAATGGACAGTGCTGCGAATCAAATTGTTTGTTCAATTGTCCAAATGCTACGCATACTAATTGTGAAGTTTGTAAGTATTATAAAAGAGATTCTGATTCGAGGTCTTCTCCGCCCTGTGTTGAAGAATGCAGCGTGCATGAGTACAGTGTATGTATTAAAAATTTTATAAGTTCTATAATTAATAATAGGAACGTTTAATAATTGTTTTACCTAATATAGATTGGAAACAGGCGTTGCATCGCTTCTTTGAAATGCAAAGAGCATGGATATTTTAATTTTAAGAAAGGCTGTGTTAAAAGATGTCCAGAGGGTTCAATTCAATTAAAAGATCGTTGCGAAGAGTGTGAAAAATCCTGCATAATGCTAACTTGTAAAGGTGGTATTATCAGAACAACTATAGACGCTAGAAAATTTGTCCATTGTGCATACATAGAAGGCTTTTTAGAACTGCAACTTATTGAAAGAGGAAGTATGGTAACGCGTCTCTTATATATTTCCATTGTATACTAATTTTTAATTTTATTTTTAAGCAAATTTAATATCTGAACTGGAACAGAGCTTGTCGAATATCGTGAGCATTTCGGAATTTTTGCGAGTATGGAAGTCACCGCAAATAACATCATTGGGATTTTTCAAGCAACTAAAACTAATCGAAGGGAAGAAATTAATTTGGGACAAGTAAGAATTATGTTTTTAGGCCATGAATTTTTCTTACCTGGCAAAATTTGAATTTATAATTTCATTAAGCTTCTTAAATACCGTTCTATTTTAATCTTTAATTTATTTAATCTCAAAAGCCGCCTTGAATAAAAACGCAAAGTTAACCGTAGTAAGTATAGTTATTTGGAAAGAACTCATTATCCTACGTACTCACAATAATAAGATCTCTTGTATTAATGTGGGTTAGTGTATGATAAAAGAAACGCGGCGCGTCAATTCACTTTAAACTTTATTTATCGCTAGGGACGGAAACTTGTCGATGTTCACAGGAGGCGAGTCGTCGTTGAAGTTAGTGTGTGTATTGTATCTGGTAGTGCAGGATCAAAGATCATTTAATAAAAGATGTGACAATCGTGACGTTTTTCCTTATCTTCTTCCAACATTAACACCAATTAACACCATGCATGCATAGACACACAGCGCTGCAGAGACTTTACAGCGCCTTTAAAAATGGATAGTAAAAAAACGCTGCACATTATTCTCTACACTGTAAGTGCTGTAGATGAGAATATTTGGCTGCTTATTTTTATCTCTTTTGTTCTTATTGTTATTTAGATAAAGCATGGGAAACATTAGTTCTTTCCTGATTTATCTAATAGGAAAATTTTCTCCAGGCTGTTTTAGAAATTGCATATGGGTTAGACTTTGGGCTTGTATAGAGAGTGCCACATCTTGTATTAGGTGATCTTTAGTCCAGGACAGCCAACCTCGACTGCGTTCGGTAGGTTAAGGCGGCGGCTACAATGCGACCCTACAACCTGGCCATCCTGGTGTGGTGGCTCCTCTGAAACAATCGATTTGGTCCTCTATTAACGTAAGGCAGTACCTATCCCTGACGAATTCCCTGTTAAGTCGTCTGAAATCTACACATAACCTTTACTTTCGTCTTTTTAATTTATGGGCAATCGGACTAGCGAAGTCTGAGTTCCTATGTTGGATAATCCCTTGGTCCAACCGCTCCTGTATCTAATTGTATGCTACGACCTTTTCTAATGGAAATAGTCGTCGTGGGTTTTGGTATATTGGTTCCTCGTTTTTTAGAATAATTTTTATCTGAATGTCTTTCTATTTCATCCCGTCGGGCCTTTATTCGTAAACAATTAGTATGATTTCGTCTTCAAAAAATTCACTACCGATTCTTTATTCTATCGAATACTAGACACTATTTCTATCGCGCTTAACACGTGCAGTATTTTTTTATTTTGATGTTCTTGTCGTCGAAATCTATTCTTTTTCCTCGTAAAATGTCTTTACATAAAGTAAGAGGTACGCTTATTAAAGAAGTGGATATGACCTGCACATTGGTGAGGAATTATTAATCGTCTATTTCGATGCCACAATGGAAATTTTCCATGGTTTCGTGGAGTTTTAAGCCAACCATTGTTCTTTTAATAATGTGGGCTAAAATTATGAAACGAGAAAAGAAGGGCGAAAAGTGCAATGTCTGACTCCTCATAACAGTACTACTGACTGATCGATACATTCTACCAAAAAATTTTTTTTCTCTGTGCGGAAGAGTATAAGAATTTTTCCTAGTACAGGATGTACTCGATAATGCGCAAAACTAATGAATTTTTTAACAATTTACAAGAAATTTATAAGTGTGCTATAATTATGAAACGCACCTTACTTACTAAAAAACCTGTATACATATATAGATATCGATGACCTCTAGCGAAAGCTTCGATATTTACAAGCCGTGGTGTTCTGTCGCATGCACACAGCTATAGGGCAAAGTAGTCTGAATCTTCAAATAAGTTTCCAAAAGTTATGTAGCGAACTTTGAAAAAATTCTTCTTGTAATGAACACTTATCATCTATTTATATGATACTGTAAAGGCTCGAATAGTGGTAAATCTTAGGTCTTATTTGTGACTATTAACCCTTTCGGTACTAACGTCGCCTATAATCGGCATCCACGAAACGTTCTCTGTATACGACCGCCGCCTAAAGTCGGCATCCACGTTCTCTGGGCGCAATCGCCACCTAAAGTCGGCATTCACGGATGGCTTTGTAGGTGTGATCATTCGCTATAGTACGTATTCTGTGCGTAAAATCGCCAGCTGCTCTAATTATTTGGCCTTTTTTATATTTGTTATCATCTACAAATTCATTATTTTATTTCCATAGATGCTAATCAGGAGTTCGGGATTTCTATTAATGCCCACTGTAAGCAGTGCTGCTTGGAATGAAAACTTTACACCGTGTTTGCAACAAATCATATTTCGTGGCTTACACTGTACGGCATATCCGCGGCCAACTCTACCGTACCGAAAGAATTATTAAAATTTATTAATATAAGTTGGTAAAATTAAAAATTGATATAAAAATATTAAAATCCAATTGGGTTGTAAAAATAATAAATTAGCAGCAACGCGGGAGCAGTTTCTAAATTAGAATCGGAATTCTAGAAATATTGACTTAAAGCTCTATTAAATTTTTAACCCTTTCCTTACCACAGCCCAATCCGCCGAACTGACGCTACCGAACGGTGCACCTCGCCGCGAATTGTGCACATTGCATGGTAGTAAGCTGTCGTTCGGATTTTCTGATTTAAGTTTTACATATTTACTCTCAGTGAAATTAAGTCAGTGGAATTTTACAACATACTGAGTCTGTTATCAAGTGGTTTCACTATGCCGGCTAAATACGGCACAGGTACACACGGGGATCCAGCGGGTACCGTTTAATAACAACGCTGGTACGCATGGCGCGTCCTGCGAATGCCGTCTAAATACGGCGCTGGCAATGAAAGGGTTCAAAGATAAATCTTCAGTAAATACTTATTTAGTATGAGTGTTTGTAAAATATTTTTCATGTAGACTTACACGCATTCATGTTTTAAATTAATATAAATAATTAATTGATAGCGAAAATTCGTGTTTCTAGGATACCCAACACGAGATCTGGCAAACTAGTTATTTTATAGCAAACCAAAATTTTAGATTTTCACTCTTTCCAAAGGTTCTCTTTTGGATTTAAGTCCGGTGCCAATCCAGTCGTTGCACATTATTTTCTTGGAACCAAAGCTTTGCCTTTTTTAAAGTGTGCTTCGGGTCTTTATTTTGTTGGAAGCACCACAAGATAGGCATTTTTTCTTCGGCATAAGGTAGCATAATGTCTTGGAGGATTTTAACGTATACTTTGTAGTAGTATCCTTAATCCAAAATATAGGTCCAACTCCAAACCAATTTAAGCAATCCGAAAACATGATGTTCTTAACAATGATGAATGGTCTTTATCGTGTATCGGAGAAAAAAATGTTAGCTTGTAAGATGTCTCACATAATGGCTACCAGCTGATCTAAATAAATTTATCTTAGTTTCATTGTTCCATAAAATTGTTTTCCACCTTCCTCACCAGTCTATATTTGGTACTTTAATGCAAATTCTTAGCTCTTCTTTAAATTTATTGAGCTGACTTATGGTACTTCTCTAGCAGCTCGAGCTGGTAATTTATTATTTACTAATCTGTCTTGTCTTGTCTTGTCCCACCGTTCTCAATGTGATATTTAAATCTAGCTCCCTTAGAATTTCATTGTCGATGATAAACGGATTAGTCTTGGCCAGTCTCACAATTTTCCTATTAATTTTTGGAGAAGTTTTACGTCTTCTTCACTTCACACTTCTCTTCACTGCAATGCTTTGTACGACCCACTTTTCTATGAAATATCATTTCTAATATTTTAACTCGTCCATTGAAGGAATTGCCAATTCAAAGTTTTTTTGTTTTATTTTTTATATATTATATATACATATATATATATATTATTTTTTAACTTACCCCTTAAGTAGGGCCTTAGAATAAAAGACGTTTACTAATTTTTATTTTAATGCTTAGGTACTCGGTTGTGGTTTCAGAGAATTTCCATCTGGAGAATATTTGGGGAAGAAATCAAACAGTTAGCATTTCAAACGGCCTGATATATTTCCACTTTAACCCACATTTATGCTTTGACAAAATATCCACATTTGTAAATTTCGGCAGAAGTAACGGTGCTTCCATATATAATGATAGTATTTCACCTTTTACAAATGGAAGAATGACTGTCTGTAAGTAATTTTATTATTTAAATTTGTATAAATATATCAAATAAAAAATGTACGCTTAGGTGGACCGAACATTACTGAGCTTGATGTAATAATAGAAGAATATAACGCAACAGCAGCACGCACCTATATTAAAATAGATCCCCGCATGTTTGAAGACGAGCGAACATTCATCGGGTACCTATATTATTACATTGAAGTTCCTGAAGGAACAGTCTCAATTCTCGAAGGACAACACGGTTGTGGATATGATTCCTGGAAATCAGATTTAGACTTGAGCAAAAATGCACGTCACATCTTGAAGAATTTAAAACCAAACACACAGTATGCTTACTTCGTCAAGACTTTTGCAGTAGCTACAGCACTGTATCCAAAGGAGGGACACTCGAAAACAATGTACTTTAAAACATTGCCGTGGAAACCTGGACCAGTATCCAAGTTTTACATAGGCCGCACAATTGAAACTGAAACTGTAAGGATCTACATTTTCTTTAGAAGTTTAAATCAAATTTGCCTTTACTCTTTTTAAGAATCTGCATTGGTGGCCTCCAACTCTGCCAAATGGAAACATATCGTTTTATTTAATTGATGCTACGGAAATATCGAAGCAAGAGGGAATACCAATAAAAAGTCTTACCTTAGGAACTGGTACTATCACATCAAATTTTCTCACATTGCAAGCATGTTCGGGAAATAAGTAGGAGCGGTATACCAATCCTTGAAATTACCTCATTAAGGTTTATTTCTATTTGTGTGCTCACGTAGAGAGACGATACTGATCTCTACATTGATATTAAAGAATATACGGGTATCAAGTTTGGACAAAATAATCGAAATATGAATTGAAGACGATTTTCATTAAAAATACGTTCGATATAGTTAAAATATAGCAAAGTAAGAACTTTAAAAAACTCTTAATGATACGTGATATCATAAAAACTTTGAAGCGAATCGGTTCAGTAGTTTTCTAAAAATCTCAAGGCTTTATCACGAGAGTCCATCTCGACCATTTGTCATTTAAACACAACAAATTTATATTTCAGTTCTATAAAATCGATATTTATATGAATTTGTTACTAGTTGAGGTTTATCCAGGTAAATATTAGTTATAGCAGAAAAAATTCATCGTCAGATTAATAAAATAAGTTTAGAGCAATTTTCCAAAAAAATTTCACGAAAATTTTAAAAATACCAGTAGCACATACAAAATCACAGTTAACAAGCTAAGAACGTACCTAAGTGTATATATTATAATTAATTGCCATTAAAGTTACTCATCTATATTGTTGATTTTTAATGTTGGTAGTTAATTTCAAAGTTTTAGTTAAGTTTACTTAGTAAAGTTGCAAAGAAAAAACAAAGGGAAATACGGTAGGCTTAATAATTTTACAAAAGAGCAGAACCTCGAAGATATCAATGACTTAAAGTCGTTTCGACACAAAATCGGACCACTTCAAACTTTATCCGCGATAGACTATCGCGATAAGAACCTCAGTTCTAAAAAAAACCTCGTTTAAGAAGTATTTTTAGGTAATTATTTTCAGTCTTATTTTCGAAATCCTTGTAAAGTTGGATAAGCAATGAAATAAACATATATTTTGAAAATGGAAGGAATTAAGTTTAGATTAGAGGGATATAGAAGAAATTGTTAATCAAAGCAATTCAACGAAACAATTGGCATGCTGCTATTTATATATTTCCCAAACACCGTGTATAATCTGAACAATTTTTAATGTACAGATACTAATGGACCTGAATATGAAAATGTGGCAACTGAAGTATACAATCGAAAACTTGTGGATACTAGATTAAATATTACTCTTAACTGCGTATGCACAAGTGTGTCTAACTGGCGAGGATATCCTCTAAAGCATAATGAATTTTACGATGAGACAGAGGCCATGTATGAAGATGAACTCGCAAATCACATTTATTTTACGTAAGTGAAACGATAAACTCTAACAGATATTTTCATTTATGGCTGCATTATTAAATAATTTACAGTAATATCACCAGAGAAGTAGATAAACACGAATCTATACCAAGTTTTACGCACAATGAAACCGAATTTGAACGCATGCTGGAGGAGCGACTCTGGAAGGTTGTTAGGAGGTACGATACCGGACCAAATAATTTTCAAATTATTAAGAGAGAACGAGGGCATCAAAATGTTCGGTTGCCAAATTCAACCCGTGTGCCTGGAAATAAGCATCATTTTCAGCTGAATAATCTTCTTCCCGCCGTAAGGTATCGGGTAACGATCACAGCCTGTAATGAGCCGGATTTATGTGGTCCTAACACTGCTTTAAATTTCACATCGCCTCATAACTTCTAGATTTTTATTTGGATCCTATATTTCTAAAGTAACGTTTTTCGGAAAAAAAAGTGGGAAATCACTCAATTTACTTACAATTTTAAGTGCACTTTTTATTTCTAAAAAAATTATGCTTGTCTTTATTGCATTGATCAATTTCAAATTAGTCAATAAATTAAATTGCATAACGACAAACCCCTAAATTTCTCGAATGAAAAAAATGGAATTACATCACTTTCAATTGTTTAATTTTAACTTGCTCTAGATATATAGGTATTATTAGTATTAAATAAATATTTTTTTATGTTTTTTTTAGTGCAACCCTTCTTTAATTTCTGTACAAACATCAAATCATAAATAAATAAATTGTTTATTGCTTACTTCGATATTTTACCCTTTTTAATTGAAGTTACTTCCATATTAAGAGGATTCTGTTACTTGATTTTTTTAAAATAAACCATCCATAAAATATATATATAGGTATAATAAAAAGTATTTAAAAACAAGGTTGCATTATGTAGGTGTACTAAAAGGAAAAAAATAATCACGTCACATAGCTTACTGTACGTTATTTGGCAAATCCTTTCATTCAATACCCACATTAACGGGGTTGTAAAAAAAAAAAAGGTAATCCGAAACCTTGGTGCGTCCGCTACATTGAGCTTTATTTAATGACGTTATATAGCTAACCTTTTTTTACTCGTCAAACTTACTGATATATAGAAATGCAACTCACCCTATACAAAATACCTATATTAAAATAACGTGGCGCATCAATTCGGATTTACTTGCAATGAAAATAAATAAGATATGAATTTAACTATAACTAAAATTAAATGAATATAGCAAAAACCGGAAAGTACTCCTTAACACGTTCGCTACCGAAACTAGAAGAAAATCTTGTACCATAGGCCAGGGAAATTTCTCTTATAATATTTTACATATATTAAAATATATAATAATAATAATATATTATAATATATTATAACATATATATATGTATATATATGTATATAATATACCTAGTCTTGCCATAAATTCTGTCACACAATTTCTAATCCGCGCTTTCTCAGAAATTAACCTGGAATTGTACCGTTATGTTGCACTTTGTAACAAATGAACTGTACGGCGTAATATTCAGATCAATTTTGTCACAGTCTTTGACTCGTAATAATGGAGTGGGGAGTAAAAGAAAATCGTATCGCTGTAATAGCACTCCATAAGTGTGGAAAAAATGCTTCTGAAATTTTGAATTTGTTGAAACCGCTAAAAATAACAAAAAGATTCATTTATCGTGCCATAGAACGATTTAATGAAACCTTAGGCATAGATGATAGAGCAAGGACCGGTCGTCCACGTACCGTTAGAACAGTCAGTGCCATCAACACTTCAACACTGTCCGAGAGCGCATCCGTAGAAATCCACTGCGCAAACAAAAACTTTTGTCGAGGGAGTTGGAAATCTCCACAAGATCGATGAGTAGACTCATTCGAGATGATCTTCATATGAAGGCTTATCGTCGGTCACCAGCCCACATGTTGACTCCACGGTTAAAGGAAATAAGATTGGAAAGATGCAAAAGTCTCTTGCTTTGGCACGCAACCAATGGTCATGAGAACATCCTCTTTACCGACGAAAAAATGTTTACTGTGGAGCAAGTCTTTAATAAACAAAATAATAAGGTTTATGCAACATCATCAGAAGAAGCTAAAAAACGGTTCCCAGGGTGCAACGAGGCCATCATCCAGCTTCTGTAATGGTTTGGTGGGGTGTATCCCATAAAGGTGTCACAACACTCCATTTTTGCGAAAAAGGTGTCAAAACCGGTGCGGCGGTTTATCAAACCAACGTGCTTGAAGGTGTTGTGAAACCTTTATCGTAAGCTCTCTTCGGTGGACAACATTGGGTCTTCCAGCAAGACTCTGCTCCTGCTCACAAAGCAAAAAGCACACAGGAGTGGCTTCGCAACAACATTCCTGATTTTATTGCACAAGATTGGCCATCCGGGAGCCCAAATTTAAATCCGCTGGATTATGCATTATGGACAGAGTTAGAGAACAACGCCGCAATTTGGACAGTCTGAAAAAATCGTTGGTGAAAGCAGCAAATGAAATGTTGTTGAATACCGTGCGTGCCGCTATAGACCAGTGGCCACAACGTTTAAAAGCTTGTATAAAAGCTAAAGGAGGTCATTGCGAGTAAAGCTTTTATTAATTAATTAACAATATCTTATTAAAATAAATTTCGTTGGAATAAACATATTATCTTTTATTGTTTAGATTTTATGCTTCTTTAAAGTTCTGACAGAATTGATGGCACGACTAGGTATATAATATTATATATATTTATACAGGGTGAGCAAATTTGTGGGTAGGAAGTGAATTGGTTTAAAAACACACTTTTTTTTGACAAATGCAGTTTTATTGATACCAATGTAAAGTAGAAATATGAGAATTAATAATAGAATATGATGTCAGGCAAATGTCCAACTCTAGCACGTCGGCAGACGTCCGATCTTTTCGCAAAATTTTTAAACCACATTTTGCAATAAAGCTTCGGTTATCTCGTCAATATAGCCCCGAATTTCATCTTTTAGAGCGTCAGTTGTTTGTGGTTTGTTCACGTAAACCCGGTCTTTCAAATGGCTCCAGAGAAAATAGTCCAGTGGCGTCAAACCACACGAACGAGGCGGCCAATTGACATCGCCAAATCGAGAAATTACGCAACCGGGAAATTTCTCATGCAATAACTGAATTGTTTGGCCCAAAGACCATGAATTACTAGATATGACACTCGTGACGTAGTCCCTTATCTTTTTTTGGCCTTGGTTCCCTTAGCCCACCGACTTTGCAGATTTTTCTAAAAGTGGATAGTAATAAAGGGCTCACGCGTGAGAGAAAGACAAACATTTAGGTGGAGACGGAACGAAAATTAAAATCACGTTTTACCACCCAGAGCAGCGCACACGTTCGAATACGTTTGGTTCGCCTTTAAAAATGCACAGTGAAGAAATGTAAGCAGCCCGCATTCGTATACATGCTCTGAGTGTGCTACCTGCCTGTTCCCCATTCTCAATTCAGGATTTCCCTATGCTGGAACATTGTCTGGGGACGGCACTAATCCCATGCATGCTGAGGCACACAGCGTGCCCAACTGTTTGGCCCGCCTTTAAAAATGCGTGTTAAAAAAACACTGCATTTTATTCCCTACACTGTAAGTGCTGTAGATGAGAATTCTTGGCTGCCTATTCTTATCTCTTTCCTTCTTATTGGTATTTAGATAAGGCATAGGAAGCCGTAGTTCTCTGCTGCTTTCTCTAATGGTAGTTTTAGAACTTGCATATGGGTTAGAGCTTTGGAATTGTATAGAGTGTCTCTGTTGCGCTGTGTGCTTCTGCATGCATTGTGTTATTGCGGTCCCCGCACAATTCTCAGGCATAGGAAAATCCTGAATCGAGAATGGGCAGGCAGTACATACAGAACATATGGTATATATGGATACGGGCTATTTACATATTTTCACTGTGCATTTTTAAAGGCGGGACAAAGTGTTCGAGCGTGTGTGCTGCTTTGGGTGGTGAAACGTGGTTTCCATTTTACGTTTCGCATCTCCCTAAATTATTGTCTTTCTCTCACATGTGAGCCCTTTATTACTATCTGCTTTTAGCAAATTTTGCAAGGACGATCGGCTAACGGGACTAAGGTCGAAAAAAATAAGAAAATACGTCATGAATGCCACATCTTGTACTTTATGAACTCTGTGGACCCACATACAAGAAATTAGACGTCACAAATATGCGACGCTGATACCGAACATGTTAAAACTGTTGTGTAACGAAGTGTACTGCATTTCCATAAGCGAACCTTCGCCATTTCGCTGAGAATTTTTCCCAGAAGTCTCGTACTGCAAAATTGTTTGAGATACGTTTAAACCCGACAGAAAATTTCGTAAAGTTCAAATGCAAATTATTATCATGTTCTATTTTATTTTTCTTAGAAAACGTGTCTGCTGTTACAGAACTACAATTTTCAGTGTAATGCAGTTCTACACTCTAAACAGTATTTTATTAATTGTTCTCTTTAAATACTTTAACTGCTCCTTCACTTTGCTCTTGCAGTCGTATCGTTAACTTTTAAAATAATACTCTTTATAAAAACTGTTTCCAATCATTTCTTAGCACCTTTTCCTTCGTTTAATTATTTATTTGATTTCTTATGCAACATCTTTCTGCTTATCAATTAGTCGCAGCACCCATTCATAACATGTTTCTCAATGGCCAATGGAATGTTATCTTTCGTCTTGGAATTATTTCCTTGCCCCAATAGCTCTGGGCATTGGATTAAACCTTCCTGAATGTCTTTCGCTTTCTTCAATAAATCGTAGTTTATCCGCTCGGTAATTATTGAGTCTTGTCTGGGAAGGAAAACAATTACTTGACTGAAAATTAGTTTAATTGTTAACTTACTTATATTCCGGATGCTTAAGGACTTCCTGGCGAATCCATGAAGCTGTTGTCAGAAGCTCACCAGATGCTCTGCGTTGAATTAATTTCAAATACTGTTGTATTGTACAATGGGTATCAGCATCCACATCCATAGACCCGAGGTAGCTATGTATGAGTGGCACCAGTCCAGGGAATGTATCCTTCTACCAAACACAAAAAAAAAAAAATTTTTGCAAAAAATCGTCAACTTTACTATTTTTAATAACTTTACAAAATAAAAAACACATTTATAACAAACCGTAAGATCTGAAGTGTTAGAGCTAAGGAATATTTAAATCCAGGATTTTAAATTGAAATTCTAAATTTCGTTTATAGTCTAAATTAAATTCAAAACTTTTAATTGAAATTCTAAATTTCGGTTATAATCTGCGCAGGTAATCCTACATTAAAACAAACAAATTGAAATTGCAAAATTGTTGATCATCACTATTAAGTAGTGGTTGTTACTAAATCTAGCTATATTTCCGGGGAAGTCTCCAAGTCAGTGTGGCGATCTTCTACACTATACGCGATATATAAAGCTGAGAAGCTCACAACTTTAAACATGTTCTGAGATTTTTGCCTTTTAGAAATCCCTCTGCAACCTCAAAAATATCTTCCATCAAGATACCACTGTACTCCAGACAAGGTTATAGTAGCGTGATTATAGTATTAAAATTCTTGATAAAAAGTATACAATGAGACGAGAAAATAGAAGAAGTTTACGTCATTGTCTTTTATTATTTACTTTTGCAGTTTTACTTGCAAAAGATATGAAAATTTGAAAATTAATTGTTAAAATATTTTTTATTAATAATTATTATTATTCGACTTGAAATTTTGTGCAGAGTTCGAGCGCTAAAAAAACTCGAAAAATCTTAAGTCTTCTCATTTCCATTGTTTAGTAAATATTAATATGAGTTAGTTACTGCTATCATACAATTAGTTTCTATCTACATCAGAGTCGTAAATTTTCAAGCAAGATTTAGTTGGATAGTATTGAACACCATAAGTTAATTTATAGTAATTGCAGAATTTTTTTAAGTTATATGAACATTTAACCGTCCGGTGCTTAAATTAGAGAATTTTTCTTCAAGTCCGATATTATTTCGTAAATTTGCAGTAAGAGGAAGTGAACTATAAATTCTATTATAACTTTTGAATTTATTAATATTTTTGATGATATTTAATATAATTGTTAGAAATGTTATAAAAATAAATATCAGTCTTATTTCCTTCATACTCAACAGAATAAATTCCAAATTTGTACCGCTTTGAGGCAGAGAATCTGAACTAGTTTAACTTAGTTCAATATGTTTAGGCCAACAGATTTATTACTGCATGCATTTTTTCATTCATTTATCGTAATTTCTATGAGGCAGACCATTGACCAAAGGGACAGCTAATAAAAATTTACGCGACTAATAATAATTTTTCTATGAAATAACAATGAAGGGAAAGTATAATTTTCAAAAATGTATGTGCCTTTTTTGAGAATTGTAAGTAATAATTAGTATATTATCCTTTCCAGATAAAAATTTATAGCTGCTACCGTCTAATAAGTATATTTGTGGAAAAATTGGAAATTTTAATGATTAATAACACCAAACTTCAATCTACACGACGTCCAATAAATTCAAATACAAACGTTTTTTCTTGTTTACACATCAAACAAATTTTTTTTAGCTTACTTTTTGAGAAAAATATTTCATTATTAGTCCACATGCTGTTGTGAAAAATCCAAATTTTATCAAAGTTCCCTAGAAAGTTTAGTACAATGGAAGCTTTACGTGCGATAGTTGTGAGTAAATTTAGTCAGGAAAAGAGGCCTTGTTTTTCGTGATCTGAGAAACGCAGAACTTTGTATACGTGGAAATCCGCGCCCTGTACGCACTAAGCAGCGCATCAATTTTGTACGAGAGCAAATTCGAAGAAAAAAAGATTGTTCGGTGCGAAAACTCATTGGAAAATTACGAATAGAGAAATCTTCGGCACATTTAACGCTCTTGGTTTAAAAGCATATAACAAACAAAAAATTCGTAGTTTCAACATCAACCAAACAAAAAAGAGCTACAAAAGTTTGCAATATTTTTGCTTGGCACGCTGGGGCGAGCTTGACTTTTCCGATGAAAAACACTTCGTTTTGTAGCAACCATACAACTCTCAAAATTACCGCATGTGGTGATTAAAAATTCAACACATTCCAGAAAATGAACAATATGTATCTAGGTACCAAAATGCGTCATCAATTATTGTTTGAGGAGCTTTCTGTGGAAGGGGTACGCTCCCTCTGGTTTTTATTGAAAAGGGCGTCAAGGTCAACTCTGACTACTAACAGAAGGAGATTCTTCTAGCCTGTGCTGCTTCTAGGCTGCATAGAATTGTTTGGAGACTACTACTACCACTGTCTAAATAATATTATGTATTGAATTGAATTTTTCACCTTTCCATTTATGATCTCATCCACAGTCAATAAGTCATATTCCTCTGAACTTTTAAAGGTGTTAGAAAAACTTTCAGCCTTACCAGTTTTTCTGATCTGTTTTCTAAACCAAAACTTCTCAGTCTTGCAAGCATTTCGCTTCTGCGCTCTTTGCATATTATCGTCCACCTGAAAGTTTCAAATAAAAACATTTGACCTAATTATTATGAAAATAATACAATAAAAGTTAGTTTACCTTACTAATAGGAATCAAAAAGTTCAAATTGTAGGACAAAATCACCCTTGTTAGTAGTACAACAAAACAAACAATTGCAGCATTTTCGAAATCTGTTAACTGAAGCTCACATGGTCTGAACTCCACCCTCCAGCCAATTGAGGAATTTGGAGGAGGTGGTTTAAATCTCATTGTTTGCCAGTTGGTAGATTGAATATTCTCGAAATGATCACTGTCTTCTTGGTCATTTTGATGAACTTTTTCGCTAAATAGCGAAACTGAGTCTCTAATAAAGAGATGGGCAATATGTTGCGCTAACAAGTGGTCAATATCACCATCTCGCAATCGTTGGTAAATGCTTTCATCGTAAACTAAAGGCACATCATTGTATCTTTTAAAAATTAAAAAGTTTAGGTATGTAATTTGAGTAGAATTTTTATACTTACTTCTCACCATCCTCCGATAAGTACGAGTCAATAGAGTCATAGCGCGATTTATATATTCTAAACTGTCCGTCTTGAAGGGGTGTGAGACCTCTTTCTTCGGGAACTCTACAATCAACAGATGCACTTATCACATTCCATCGACAATCGGACTCTGTTAAGTATCCACGGTATGCTGGTGATGCAGCAGTAAGTGCCAACATAATAGGACATAGCGGAGCAAGCTGATCATATAAAGTACGCGCTTCAGCAATATTACAAGCTTGGAAAGTTAATTGCAAACAACAGCATCCCATCCCGAATCCCATAGCATCCATATGAACCACATCCGGTTCTCCCAAAGGACTACCTTCCACCGGAATTTTGGTATTCTTGTCCCGAAACACTATATTACAATTCATTTTGAATTATTTTATAAAGCTCCAGTTGCACAACTATGTCTCACCTTTTAAATTTATAGATACCTTTTCACCTCTTCGCATCCTTATATTGCGAGTGAGAGTCTTGAAGCGAGGATGACCTGGATATATTGCTTCATCTGGAAAATATAGAGAACGGGCGGCACAGTTCTCATCATCGGGTCTAGTCTCATACGTAGGAAAAGTAAATCCCGGCGTTCCGAGACGTGGAAAATTTGTTACACACATCACAGTTTCATCTGGCGGCAGCAAGCTGCTGACTTCTTGTCGCCTATATCGCATATTTGCTTCAACCACATTAAAATGTGCTAGTAATCCTCCGTACGGTTTTCCAGGAGTCCCTTCAATCATATACGCCCCATATTCTGGCCGCCACAACGACTTCACACCTTTATTTAAGAAATAATTTTTTTTTTTTTATTTAATGGATAACAAATTTAATCTACCTTCGGGATCCACAAGCTCTTTTTCGTTCAGCTTTGATAATATTTCTTGTGCACGTAGCGATACTTGTGCTTTTTTGTTTGTATCGTCAAACTTAATAATTATGTATTCCACCTATTTAAAAATTTAAGAGAATGACTTCGATCACATTTTTCTAAAATTTATATTAATCATATTATAACGATATTATAGGAATTACAAATTTGCATTCGTATATTATATAGCGCCAGGACTAGTTTAATCTAACTAAAAAGTCTTTCAGAAATTTAGTCTATTAGCATATTTTAATTACAAAGTAGTAAAAATAAATTTTCGAACGCTTCCTTGACCGCTTTTTCAATGAGATCAAGCGTTACCGTAGTGAAAAATCCCTTTGTCGCGCCTACTTGGGTAATCTTGCGTTTTACTCGGATTTTTATCGAATAAAACTTCCAATTCCATTTTTAAATTTTCATTTTTTTATAGCGTCGAAACCAGAAGTCACCATATTGAAATCGAAAAAAAACAAACAAATTAATGAGCAAATTAATCACCAAATTGTCTTCAAATGAAAGCAAAATGCACAAATGGCACATTATCGTCTGCTAGAAGCAATGAGACTACAGAAAAGGAATGTGTCGCTTTTGGAGAAAAAAACCTGAACTCATAGTTTGTCCAATAAATTATGATATTGACTTAGAAAGTAGAGATAGTAAATTTTAAACAAATATTTAATTTAATCGATATATATTTCAGAATTCGTGTAAAATTATCAACAATATTCGGAATGTAAAACTACCCGGATATCCGAAACTATCTCAATCCACCGGATATTAGCTGATGTAATTTATTTATTTGTTTATTTCGCATAATGCAAGCTACAAAGGTTTTGATGACGTAATGATGGTTTAAAGATTCGGACAATATTTGAAGCAATATATATACATAAATAAATAAATAAAGCCGCAATTAAATTACTTGTGGGTGTGTATCGTGACGCTGCGGACTATCGTTCCTCTCTTAACAATCTGGCTGAGTGTGAACGTCAGTCTAGTGTAGTTGCTAGAGCATATTGATATTTCTGGTAACAACAAAACGGCTTACTTTTACCCTTAATGGGCCAAAGAACCTAATCTCGCTGAAGCGAGATTAGCACCCCAATCATAACGGATGATTGGCAGGCAGGCTCACACTTATAGAAATTAACTAACTACTCACCCATACAAAATTCCTACACCCAAATTGTGCACTTTTCGTTATCTCACGCTCACATTATTATCGCATTTTGAGCAGTCAGTTGTGAGCGCAACGATAACTGATTATTTATGGCCTATTTTCGAAGATATAGACTTGGACTACATTTGGTTTCAACAGAATGGCGCACCGTGTCACACAAACCAAGTAACAATCGATCTTTTGCGTGGGATGTTTGAAAATCGACGTTTTGGTAATTTATGATACATTGACCACCGCGCACCTGCAATTTGATTCCGTTGGACTATTGTAGGGAACCGTTAAAGATAAGTGTTATGTTTACCAGTCGGCAACGTTTGAGGCTCTTAAGGACGAAATTGACGCAATCATCAGTAAAATAAAGCTCCATACAGTCGAAAATTGTACTAAAAAATTGTGTTGATCGTGTGGGCTACTGCAAGTCTAGGCCATTTGAATGAAGTGGTGTTCCATAATTTAATAGGAAGAATTGCACTTTAAAATAAAAAAAAAACCGAATTGAAAAAAAATTACTCGTTTTTTATTTATAGTAAAATCAAATTCCAAATCGGAACAGAGTTTGACCAGGATCAAATGCCTAGAGGCTTGTCAAGAATTGCATGTTAGGTTAGGGTCTCTCTCTCTCTAAGAACTCCTCGAGAGTTACATAGAAGCAAGTGTCTTGCCTACCCGGTACCACAGTGGGCCTTCTTTGGCTTTGATTCCAGCCACTATAACCTAACCTAATTTATTTAATTTAATTCGCTTAATACAAGCTACGTAACAAAAACAATTAAAGCTAGAATTAAATTAAACTTATAAGCTAGGGAAACAGCAATAAGGGAAGGCAGGATTAGATTAAGTAAGCTAAGGAAAGGGAAAGGGGCCTAGAACAACAATTCAAGAGGAACTGTGGTGGAATTCGTTCCTAAGGGACGATTTAGAGAGATGGAAGTCGAAGGAGGGAAGGGAGTTGGCCATTCGAAGCATACGGGTGAGAGGCTCGGCAAGTCCGTAGTTGGTGCGGTGGTAAGCAGGGCGAAAGAGAGGGGCCGACCTGACATTGGGGGGGGGTTGGTGTAGAAAGAAATCCGCTGAAGCAGAGAAGGACAATCAATCTCCCCAGAAAGCAGCTGATGGATGAATGTAATATCAGCGAGGTCGCGCCGCTTCCATAAGGGCTGCAAGTCAATAAGCATCAAGCGGTTTTCGTATGGGGGAAGATACAGACGGTCAGACCAGGGAAGCTCACGTAAAGCAAACCGAAGGAACTTACGCTGAACAGCTTCAATCCTGTTGATGCTTGTAGATTGGTATGGAGACCAAACTTGGCAAGCGTACTCGAGGAGAGGCCTGACGAAGGAGACGTAGAGGGATTTGGCAACATAGGGATCAAGGAACTCCTTAGACCAGCGCTTAACAAAGCCAAGTGCAGAGTTGGCTCTAGCAACCACACTGTCAATGTGATCACGAAAATTAAGTTCGCTATCACAAATGACACCAAAGTCGCGAAGAGAGGAAACATAGGGGATAGTTTCATCAGATAACTGGTAAACTCTGGGGGGAGAGGAAGGGCGTCTGCGGGAAAAAGTAATAGATTGGCATTTGGAGACATTAAGCGCAAGAGAGTTTTTGTGGCACCATATATTAAAGTTGTCAAGGTCGTCTTGAAGGAGTCGTGAGTCCGCGGGAGAAGATATCCGTTTAGTGATTTTCATGTCGTCGGCGTAGATAAAAAGATCCGAGTGCTTAATAATACACTCAACATCATTAATAGCCAGAATGAAAAGCAACGGACCTAAATGGCTTCCCTGGGGAACACCAGAATTGGCCACGAAAGGGTTAGAGGATGAGGAACAGAAGAGAACCTTATACTGGCGTTGATCAAGATATGATTTCAACCAGGAGAGAAAAGGCTGATTGAATCCAAGGTAGCTGAGTTTGAACTTAATCTACATAAATTCTAGCATATATTTTTACACACGACAGAACGTGACGATAAATGCGTTTAACCCTTACACTAGAAAGGCGTATATGTACGCCTTCACAAGCCCATCAACATATATGAAAGGCCTAAATATGCGCCATCTGTATTTTTATCCTATAATACCTTCCCTATTTTATCGATTGATTCAATATATTTATCGTTTATCGTATGTCAATATATTTATCGTCCTAGGAACTAAAGTATCTAGTTTTCCCCTCTTAGCAATGGCTGTGCATGCCCCGACACATTATTGTCGTTGTAGTTATGATATAGAAAATGACTAAAGCTTGAGTCAAAATAGGATTTAACGCCACTAATTTTATGATTTTTATTCACTTGTAATGAGCAGAACAAAATATTAAATTAACGCCGTTAAGGCTAAGTGTGGGCCCTATTCCTATTCAAGTACAATCGTACCAAAAGTACCTACTCAACTTTAAAAGTTCCTCTATAAGTGAAATTATTTATTCGAAGCAAATTCAATATTTCTCTTGATTATAAGGTTTAAGTATATTAACAATAATACTATCATAGCCACGAAAGCTACATTATTATTATTATTAACTCGTGAGACGCCTTAACTAAAAAGCGACTATTATCATGTTTATTTATTTATTATTTAGTGATTATATGCACACTGCATAAGAATACAAGTTCTTTTGTATAAATTTAAATAAAGTGATCTAATATGCTTAAGTTTAATTTAATGATTAAATAGTTGATATTAAATTAGAAAAAGAAAAATTTTAATGATAATATATTATTTTCAAGAAAACGAACAAGAGAAAATAACAAGTAAAAATTCATTTGACGAAAGAAAGATCTACTATAATATTAGTATTAAATTGGATATCTAATAAGGAAATTAATAACTAAGTGTAATGAAGGCAGGTTTTTAAATAAATATAGAGATTTATGATTAGAAACAATTCTTTATTAGCATGTTTGTCGCCGTCACCGCATTTGGTGGCGCCTAATAACTGAGTACGATCTGACAAAAAGCTTAGGCGACGAACGTATTAATTATTAATGGATCTTCTGGTCTAGAAATTATAAAAAAATGATTTTTTCAATATTTTGAAACTATGAGGACAGTTTGATAAATTAATGACTTTTTGAATAAAAGATATTTTTATCGGCAAATAAGCATTTTATTTCTCAACAGTCTCCTTTTAGCTCTATATATTTACTCCAGCGTTTTTCCATTTTTTTATTCCTTCCAAATAATAGGTTTTCTCATTTGTTTTAGTAATGATAATTTGACAATAGTCTAGTAATAGACGGAAGCAGTGTTTTGCTTTTAAAATTACTGCGCGAGAAATTTAAAAAGTCATTTACTTGTCAAACTGCCTTCGTATATACTTTTAAAAATGCGTATAAACTTTCCAAAACAATGTCCCGTTTCGTAAAAATAAAATAAAATTTTCAGTCCACGTCGTTTTGAATACACTGATAAGTAATTTTATTGATTTTAATGTTTTAGATGGCTCTACCAGCTAAAATCACCTGCGCCGCCGAAGACATAATTTTTCTAGACGATATCTTCCTTCCATTATGTGAAAAAACAATAATAAATGTTTGTAAATATATAAAACAAAATTTGAATATCGTTACTTATTGTATGCCTTCATTTAAAAAAAAATCCAAAAATAACCTAAAATTACCAAGCGCTAAGTCATATAGTTTCCTTATCATCCAAAGTTATAACATTTGTTACATTTTGTTTAAAATTACATAGTTCTGGTGAGAATGTCTGCTAAGTACGTCTAGAGGTTTTGCGATTTGAGAAATCAGCACTTTTTAAAATAAAAACAATTAGAAATGCATTTAACTACTTATTACCACAAATTTACTGCTTTTGGCATAAAGAAAATTCTCATGCCAATAGACAAACTTTGTAAAAGGAGAATTTTAATTCGAATGACATTTGGTATCTCTTCCCTCTTCAAACTGAAACCATTCTCAAATCGAAAACACCCAAAACAGTACAATATAATTTACCTCGTCACCCCACTTAAGTATATCTCCTTGTCTATCTCGCAGCCTTGCGTATAAATGTATAAACTGTTCAATTCCGTGTTCACGAACATGATTGGCAAGTTTTTTAGTTTCTTCCCATGATAAAGGATTACCTTCGCTTAGCAGACCCATTGCTAGAAATATAAAAGAAAATTATTTTTGCTGAATGTCGGAAACTAAATGCAAAATAAATATGTACAGGAATAAATGACAAGCATGTTGCTATATGAATTTTACAAGCAACTTCAGTTGAACACAACTTCAAAGAGAAAAATGTTGATAGCTCATTTCTATATACTATATAAGTACTAGGTGCGCAAGTAAGTTTCGTCCCCCGCTACCTACACATTTTTGCCATCTCTTTGGCAACACATGAATACCGCGACGATAAAACGACGTGTCCTTGGACCGAAATCATTCATGCAACCAATTTTGCACTTCCTTGAAATTGGCCAAGTGTAACCCTGCAAACCCATACACCATCGACCGGAACAAGTGATAATCTGAGGAGACCAGGTCTGATGAATATGGCGGGTATGGTAGTAGAGACCATTTCAACGTTTTTATAGTGTCCTGGTGATGGGAGTGCGATGGCATGGAGCATTGTCGTGCTGGAATATCACTCGTTCGTGTCTCATGTCCCATTCTGGCCGTTTTTTGAGGAAAGCATGCCTTAGGGCTTAATGAGTTGTTGTCGGTAGTGCCCATTTACAGTTTCGCCCAGTTTCAGCAGCTCATAGTAAACGATTCCTTTCTGGTCCCACCAATCGCAGAGCATTGTCTTCTTTCCGAAGCGATTTGTCCGTGCCGTCGATCTTGATGCTTCGCCAAATGAAAGCCTCGACTTTTTGCGTTTGGGATGCTTAAAAAATATCCACTTCTCATCTCCAATAACAATTCGATACAGAAAGCTTTCTTTCATGTCGAAAAAATAACAATTCGATACAGAAAGCTTTCTTTCATGTCGAAAAATTTCGGAAGACTCTTCGATTTTTCATCTGTCTCTGTCAACTCATACGGCACTCTTTTTCCCTCCTTTTGAATTTCTCCCATAGCATGTACACGTTTGGAAATACCTTGGCGAGTCATGTTTAATACCTCCGCAAGTTGATTTTGTGTTTGCGTATCATCTTCATCCAATAACGCTTATAGATCAGCGTCTTCACTCGTTTGGTCTTCCGGAGCGCTTCTTGTTCTCAGTGACCAAATCGCCACTTCTGAAGCGTTTAAACCAATCCTCTCAAGTTTTGCACTTTTCGATGGTGCATGTTTGCCGTAGGCCTTCTCTAGCAAATGACGTGCTTCATCTGCATTTTTTTTTTCAAGTCAAAGCAAAAAAGCAAAGCTTCCTGCAAATACTGTTTATTTGGCATTTCACAGACTGAACTAACCTCAATACCGCCGAACAAGAAACTGCCCAGCTCTTCAATAATTACGCTGTCCGACTGGCTGTTCACCCCAATGAGTCAGCCAAAAATATACAGGGTGGGCAAATTTGAGGCTAGGAAATAAATAGACTGTCAAATGATGAAATGTCGAAAATTGAGCTGTCATCCTTTGACATTTATTTAGTAAAAACTTGGGAAATTTTAACCATAGAACGCTACACACTTGAACAACGAATTTTAATTGTGAAAATTTATTATCAAAATGGTGAAAATTTTACTGTCTCACTTCGTAAAATTCGAGCAACTTTTCCTCGTAATCAGGCTCCTTCTGAAAACGCTGTGCGTAATTTAATCGCTAAATTCGAGGCTCACAGTACTGTTGCTGATAATAGACCAAAACACACACAACAACAAAAAACACGCTCGTAATGACCGTAGTGATGCAAACATACCCGCTGTACAGCAAAGTGTTAAGAATGAGCCTGGAACATCAACTCGTCGACGTTCACAACAATTGGACATCACCAGAGGCACTTTGCGCAACATTTTGCATAAAGATCTTCATCTTCACGCTTCTCTGGGACCATTTGAAAGACGGATTTACGTGGACAAACCACAAACAACTGACGCTCTGAACGATGAATTTCGGCGCTGCATTGATGAGATAAGCGAAGCTTTGTTGCAAAATGTGGTTCAAAATTTTGCGAAAAGAGCGGATATCTGGTGAGGTGCTAGAGGTGGACATTTGCCGGACATTATATTCCATTATTAATTTCCATATTTCTAGTTTACATTGGTATCAATAAAACTGAATTTGTCAAAAAGCCAATTTACTTTCTAACCTCAAATTTGCCCACCCTGTATTTACATCAAAATAATATTGTCGGCTCAAACGCCGCAAACCCTTAGAACTACTATATATAAAGACCAAACAAGAGCAAATTACAGTAGTCAACATTGGTCATCAAGAATCCAAGCAGGTGGATAGTACTGGACAAATGGTCAACTCCGTAATCGTTGGTCCAGTGGACGTCAACTTACCTAATCAAGGCAACCCTGCTTATGATTACCATCCTCGTTGGAGTAAACCTAATATGTCAACTATATAAGGACTACCACAGGTTAATCAAGAAGAAATATCTTACAAATAACAACCCAGCCTAACATTAATACCATGTAACTATAGTATCTCCATTGCAATGGCAGGGAAGATAATTTTGTATTAGTTGTAAGAATCGACGTAACTTATCCTAGAGACCAATTAGGCCTAATACATAAAACAAAATAAAGTTAAAAAAACAAAAAATTTAATTTAAATTAAGAAAATGTAGGTTTTAACGACTTTAAGTATTTAAGTACCGTACTGTCTTCATGTTTGGTTTTCCTTAAAGTTTTGTTCACAAAAGAAAAAAAAATTATTACTCAAATTGTGATTCTGTGTTTTAAATATGAATTTGCCTAATATCAAGCGTATTTTGGTTCATTTTCCAGGAAACAATTGACTGAAGCAAACAACGTATTCATTATTGGATTGCACGAAAGTGAAAATCCCAACGAATCATCAGAGAGATGAGAAAAAAAGGTGTTATCATTAGTACGGGAGGCGTGCACAAGTTTATAGCTTCGTATAGGAAACGCGGAACATTTTTCCGAAAAGCCGGGTCAGGTAGACAACGAAAACTGACGGAGAGAGATAGTCACGCCTTAAAGATGGAAGTATTAAAGAACAGGAAAACATCATTTATGAAACACGCGACAAATTTTCAAACAGTTCCGGATCTCAAGTCAGCAGACACACTATCAGATGACGTCTTAAGGAGATTGGACGAATGCCAATCAAAACACGGATTAGACAAACATTTTGCAATAGGACGTCCGGTGAACAGTACAATGGCCAATGTCTCCAAACTAAAACAAAATGAAATCTGGGGATAATGATATGGGGATGTTTTTAGACAGCAGGAGTTGGAAAACTTGTGAAAATCGAACAAGGTGTAAGAATAAACGCAAAAAAATGTATTATACAAATATCCTAGAAGGTTTGATTCCCACTTTAAGGATTCTCGGAAGTGATGAATGCACCTTCCAACAGATAATACTCCATGCTATACTGTCCGGAAGACACAAGACCTTGTTCGAAGAGAAAAATATTATAATAATTCTGGTGGGAACCATTATGGATTATAAATAAATCTCAAATTCCCTTGCAAAAACTAAAAGGCGGAATTTTAATATGACCGCAAAGTTAATTTGGACATGAAATAAATCTTTTGAACGCAAATTCTAGGAAAGGAATCTATTTAATTCAAATGATTGCAAGTGAGTTTTTTGCTGCGGTGTTACAGTAAAATCGGGTTATAACGTTTCCCGCATTTTACGTTTTCCCGCTTATAACGTCATTATCATTCGGTCCCTAGAACTTTCCTATTATTGACCATACAATATAATCCGGATATAACGTTCCACTTTATTACGTTTTCCCGTTTATAACAACTTTTCACCTCGAGCCGGGACATTAATTCCCTTTGTAAAATTATCCGTTTATAACGTTTTTGTCTTTTTTGTATGGGAAATTTTGACTTTTCAATTTGTCCTCTCTAAAAGTGTCTTTTGTCACGCTCATCTGCTATCGAAACTCTTCGACGATACTTCCAAATGGCAAATGTTAACTCGAACGAAAGTGAAATTTCAAAAATTAATTCGTTAGAATACGCAATGATTTTTAACAGTGCGACCTCATCTGTTCAGGCCATATTAGATTCTTTTTTAGTGCGAAAATGATGTGTGAGATTGGTATTTTGAATTGTGAAAATGTCGTATTTTGTATTATTAATTATATAATTACTTTGTGTATAATTATATTGTTTATTTAATTTCATAACTACAATAAACTGTGTATATAACTGTGTATAAAACTTCATTGTTTTAAAATCGTTGATACCTACACGAATATGGTCTGAACGCTTATAACGTTTTCCCGCTTATTACGTTTTTTTCTTTCGGTCCCTTGAAAAACGTATTAAACGGGTTTTACTGTATATTTGAAAAGAAAGCCATAACTAAACAAATTTAAATGAATATTCTTTCGAATAATAAGCAATATACATGTTTAAAAACATTTCTCATATAATCAGAAATTTTCCAACCATGTCATTCACCCACCTACCTCTCTGATAAATTCGAACTGCCGCGCAGCTAATGACTACAAACTCTCAGCTGTTCAATGCCCCTTATATTTTTTCGCAAAGCTCTAATCTATATATAATTTCTAAAACGCCATGGACAAAACCTTCGACATTTAAAAGTCGTGAAGTGGTCCAGTGCACGCACACATCTATAGTGCAAAGTAGTCTGAATCTTCAAATAAGTGCCCAAAAGTTGTGTGGCGAACGAATTAAACATGGGCAAAATTCGCAAATTAAAGCTTGTATTCAAAAGCGACTTTCAATCACGATTAGCCCCAAAAGTTTTCCTTTTGATTCGCTATACATTTTACCACATCTTCAAACAAATTATGTATAATATTTGAGTTGAAATCCAACTAAACAGGATAAATGAGCTCCAGACAACTTGCAAAGTATATGGCGGGAGAACACTTGGTCCTGAAGAACCAATAAATTACTGCACTTTTGCCAGTAACTCATTAATATTTTTGGTTTATATATAGTGAAAGCCCGTATGGTACTTGTGTTTTTAATTGTGTAACACTGAAATGTCTCATTTTGGAGATTTCACTGCACCGCCATACGATTTGGAATAAATATTGCGACCACTTACGCACACATGCAAAAGTTCAGTTCACGGTTTGTAAATATCGAAGGTTTTGGGATGGGAAGAACCAAAACCTTCGATATTTACAAGCCGTGAACAGGGCTTTTGCATGTGTGCGTACGATTTGGAATAAATGTCTTGAACTGTTAGACCACTTTGTTTAGTTTGTAAATTTCGAACGTATTGGGATGAACAAAACAAAGCAATTTATGCCTCTGCAAATACATTGTGACAAAGAGAAAGGCATACAAACTTCGTGTATATAATTGTGTGTACTTTATTGTAAATTTGACAGCGGGTGCAATCTAATTTTACTTTATTCGACTACGACTAAGACAAAAGCAGGATAAAGTATTTATTATGTCTGCTGGTATATATGTTCATTTGAAATACTCTTGAGCCTTAAAACATTTCAGAAAATCAAGTACTCTACGTAATATAGAAGAGAAAGGTGATGTCAAAGAATTATCAATAACAATTAACAAAAAATTCTCAACAAATATTTTTTTTTACTTGACAGTGGTGTAACTCCTTAAAATATTTACCTTGGAAATATAAAAACAATTAATAAACTGTTTTAACGTTATGCTAGCAATTTAGCAATTTGACACGTGAAAGTGTTGTAACTAATTAATGCAATTAATTTTTTTATGTTATCAGTGAAATTAAGTAAGGTACATCCTTCGAAATAATTTTAACGGATGAAATGTTACTAAACATTTTTTACTGAATGGAGTCGTTTTGTTTATTACTAACTGCATTATACTACTTCTGCTACGAAAAAATTGTATTGACATTATGTACTTGCTTTATTAATTAGCTGAACACCTTACGGTAATTGTTTACTTTTTAATAAAATCGTCACAGTTCTAATTACTCAGTATGAACCTATTGTATGTTTAATCAGCAACCCTATTACAATATATGTATTATATCATGTTTACTTTGAATTATGACAAATTAATTTAGTGGCATTGGACTCGCTATTTTGAGTTTTTAAATATTGATAGTAGATTTGAAATCAATATTCTCAAAATATCATTAGCACTAATTATAACTTAAACTCTTTAAGTCGCGAAAAATGGCCGCCATATTCGATCCGCCATCTTATATTTATAGATGTCGATTGAAGGATTCGCAATCAGCACTCCTCAGTTCTCAAATACTTTCCCTTGAGGTTTAATATTATTGGTCACCACCTAGGGCCTGTTATTTAGAAACACTTTTTTTGTATACGAATAAAAAATTGCCTATATATTTATTGAGAAAATAGGATTATAATTCCTTTTAGATTCGTTTTCTCGATTTTCATTTAGTTGAACAAAAAGTTGAAATATTTTCGGATGATTTTTTTAAATAATTTGCTTACAGTCAACTCTACAATTTATTTTATTCCTGCACGCTACTTGGTGATTTGCATTTGAATTGTTATATTTGTATTTTTTATGGAAACAACACAAACATTCTTAGTTTTTAATTTATATTAACAGATGAATGCATATATCATTATTACACAAATTCAGTCACTGATTCTAAATCTTTCTCTATTTAGGAGCTTCCTTATAGTTATGGAATTTCTTTAAATGAACCTGAAGGAATATGTAATACTTATTATTTGGCTTAAATACTTAAATAGTTATTTTTTCGCATTTGTGCAATGTAGAGCAATGTCGGGAACAGACAAGCTAGTAATAAAATAAAACTATTTCCAGAAAATTCAGACAAGCACAACCATGATAATGTTTCAAAAATATTTCCAATATTTTCTCCTAAGTTACATAGCAATTATAGAGCGACTAGTTCATGCTTCACATAACTGAAGCACACTTAACTTACATTTCGTTATATAACAGCGCATATTACAAAGACCTCCCAATGAAGTCAGCCTCCGGGCTTATGGTGAGCAGAAATGCGAAGGCTTAGTACATTGTTTTTTAGATACTAAAGTGAATACTCAGCCTACTTCTGCCCCAAAGCCGCCCAGATTTCTCTACGGGGATGATATCGGCATGAGGATGATGAAATAATCGTTATCTCATTATTTCAACAAACATTGATAAGATAAATACCGAGTCTAAACCCACTTCATCTCCCAACGTCTGACATTGATGAATTATAGCAATGACGTTTCAGAAACTCCTGGATGACGCTGTTAATCTTATTCTATTTTAAATCGTCTTACTAATGCCCAATTGCATTTTATATGTGTAGTACACTATTCAGTTCGAGCCATTGAAATATGACTTAAGAGGCATCACAGAACCCTAGTTCCAGACTGTTTGGAGTGGGAATAACGTACCATTTAATGAAATTTTAAGAAAACCACTCGACTCTATTATTTAAGAAAGATTTTTTAAAAAGCAAACATAAATCGATGCAGAAACAAAATATACTTACTTCAGAACAGAAAACCAAAAACAAAGTTGTAAATTTCGAAATGCTATAAAACACCTTGTAGACTGCGCTAATCTACGAAATGGTTCAATTTAGCAAAAACACCACTTATTGGTTAAAAATCACTTAATTATCACGAACAATTGCCAACACAAATTGATAAAACTTTCTTCCGTCACAATTCGATCCACAGAAGTCGGGAATCTTTCTTCGGAGGTCAGAAAATCTTTCTATATTATCTGCAAATTAGTAAATAAATAAAATAAATGACTTGTCAAAGCTTTTATTCTCGCTAAACAAGAATTTCCAAAGCTAGCTCGTAAAATATATACTACAAAACCACACCAATTTGAAACACCAACTGCACTAGTTCAGTTTCCTTAATCTTCTGACAGTGTTTGACGTTTGTTGATTTGACTTGACAAAATGCGACACCTATGTCTGATGAAATGTACCAACAATTTTTTTCAATTTTAGCGTCATCTAATGGAATTTTAAATTTTTCCGTATTTTGAATTTGCGCATTTACACTGAACTTTTTTAAACTGACAAACCCAGTGGCGTCGAGATTTTTGACAACAAACTTAGGGCGTCTCGTGGCGCCACGGGTTTTTAAATCGGTTGTCAGCGTTCAGCAATTCCACATTCAAAAAATCTGCAATCTGATCATCTAAAAGGCGCCCAGGCCGGTAGCTCCCAAGGAGCAAGCTTGGACGCACAGATCGAAAGCCCATAAAACTTAGCTGGAAATAGCAACGAAAATTTACAAACTAACATAATCGACACTCAAAATTTCTCTTTTCTGGAACACTCGTCCAGATCTATGGTTCCCCCAAGTCGAAACGCAGGCTAAAACTAGATAGTAATAAAGGAACACACCACAGAAACTTTACAGCGCCTTTAAAAATGCATGGTAAAAAACCGCTGCACATTATTCTCTACATTGTAAGTGCTGTAAATGAGAATATTTGGCTGTCTATTTTTATCTCTTTCATTCTTATTGAAATTAAGATAAGGCATGGGAAGTAGTAGTTCTTTGCTGCTTTATCTAGTGGGAAAATTTTCCTTACTCTCGTATAGAAATTGCATATGAGCTTTGCGCTTGTATGAAGAGTGTCACATCTTGTTGTAGGTATTCTTTATGTATGTAATTGCAGCACCTACCCAAAAATCATCTAAATACAAGATGTGATACTATCTATACAAGCCTAAAGCTGTAACCCATATGTAATTTCTAAAATAGCGTGGGAAAATTTTTGCCATTAGATAAAGCAGCAAGAAATTACTGCTTCCCCTACGTAGATAAAATTTTTCCATTAGATAAAGCAGCAAAGAGCTACTGCTTCGCATGCCCTATCTAAATTTCAATAACAACGAAAGAAACAAAAACAGGCAGGAAAATATTCTCATCTTCAGCACTTACAGTCTAGAGAATATTGTGCAGCGTAAATCTACACGCATTTTTAAACCCGGGCCAAAGTCTTTGCCGCGATGTTTGCCCATGCATGCACGGTGTTAGTGCCCCGTGCAATGCTTATGCAAAAGATCATCTAACACACTATGTGACACTCATGACGTATTCCCTTATCCTGCCTCTAAAAATGCCAGATAAAAAAACGCTACATTTTATTGCCTACACTGTAAGTGTTGCAGATGAGAATTTTATTCCTATTCTTATCTCTTTCGTTCTTATTGGCATTTAGATAAGACATAGGAAGCAGTAGATCTTTGTTACTTTCTTTAATGGGAAAATTTTCCCCAGGCAGGTTTAGAACTTGCATATGGGTTAGAGCTTTGGGCTTGTTAGAGAGTGTCACATCTAGTATTTCTGTGTATCAAAGATCATGAATTACTAGATGTGACACTCGTGACGTAGTCTCTTATCTTTTTTCGACCTTGGTCCCGTTAGCCCATCGGCCTTGCAGATTTTGCTAAAAGTGGATAGTAATAAAGGGCTCACGCGTGAGAGAAAGACAAAAATTTAGGGGGAGGCGGAACGAAAATTAGAATCACGTTTCATCATCCAGAGCAGCGCACACGTTCGAATACGTTTGGCTCGCCTTTAAAAATGCACAGTGAAAAAATGTAAGCAGCACGCATCCGTATACATGCTCTGAGTGTCCTACCTACCTGTTCCCAATTCTCAATTCAGGATTTCCCTATCCTGGAACATTACCAGGGGACGGCACTAACACCATGCATGCAGAGGCACACAGTGAGCACGACAGATTGGCTCGCCTTTAAAAATGCGTGATAAAAAAACGTTGCATTTTATTGCCGTATTAGATACGCAATGTATAGTTCTCCTTCTCTTTCTTTCTACGTTATATCTTTCTTCTCTTTCATGCAGCGAAATATGCCTAAAAGTGTCCTTCAAATTTCAATTCTCGTCCAATTATCGAATCGTCATTAAAGAAGTTTCACTTCAAAAACCTTCCGCCTTAATAAATTTCATTAAAAATTGCAACTTTAACTGTACACTTTTAAATGGCATTTTGATTTACCTAGAGGAAATTAATGTAATCGCTAAATGTTAAAGGATTACTTTGTTTTTGTAAGTGCTACTATTTATTTTCCGGTAAAGGGGCCACTAAGAAATGTTGATACAGGTTTTACTACGCCTTTGGTTCCACGCAATTATGGGTTAATACGATTTTCATCCGTCCATGACTGCTGACAACACCGAAGAGCAGTTTTCCTTTTCCCACAACGAAATTCCTTGAAAAGTCTCTTGCAGAAAAATTTGTATAGCTAAGAGAAAAGATACTCACATTAAAAGGCGAATTAAGCGATTGCAGCTACCTCAGTTTTATGTTTCTATTTTTGCGGTTTAGTTTAGGAGAACTGACATGAGATACAAAAAATATATAAAAACATGTAGTAGAAATAGATGCATAAAACACAAAAACGGTAAACGATCACAAATACCAATCCAAACGTTGACTGGAGAGAGGGACTGAAGCACAAAGGAGATCGCCTTAAGGGAGTTCACCACTTAAAATCAGTCGCATTTTAAAGTCCAGTGTGTTTGGTTGGTGTTTGTGGTCTCTCGCGGTTCACGCGTTCAGTCACTCAAGATAATTCCAAAACAAATTCAACAAGTTACATAAACAATAAATCGCCACTGATGCGGCCAGCGTTATCGGGGCGGAGTGATTTACGTCAAGATTTTAGCCAATTCATAACCCGACCGTTTCGTGCTTTTCTGTATATGAATAGTTGTCCTGCGCACGGGAAAAAACTGCGGTAGTAAAATTCGGACCAGTTCATTCGGAGCCTCGTCCGTGTTTTTGTGCAATTTTTTCTAAGTAAAAGGTGTCCCTGTGTGTTACAAATTGTTAAATTGGTGCGAAATAATATGAATAGTGCGAAAACTACTGCAAAGTGAGCTGTGTTTTTGGCGGTGTAAACAAATTGAGTGGTTAGGGCGGATCCAGATTGGAAAGTGGACATAATCAGAATCCAATAGTTTAATTTGATAAAATCGTGAATGGATGGGAGCGGAAGAATAAATATCTAATTGAGGATTTTTGCTTATAAGAAAAAAAGTGCGTAAAAAGATATCAGCATAAGAAAATTTCGAGGAGAACGAGATAGCGAATGGATTCTGATTGGAGTTGAGATGAAATATGTGTTGGAACCATTCCTTAGTGCTGGTGAGTTTCGGGAAATTTTTGTATTATGGGATATTTTTGTTTTGGGGAAATTTTATTACTTACGCGAGCGAGGACACGAAAACAAATAATCATAGCACAAATGGCGGCTTAAGTTCGGAATGATGGAAATGGACTGATTCGAATAAAATTTTTTAGGAGCCTTTCGTTTGGCCTGCAACGGAAGGGCCTCAAAGCATTTTTTGTCGTTCGACTGCAATTTCCGAAATATTCCACTTTTAATTTTGACACTTCGCGAAAATTACAAGTGAAATATTTCCACCGCAATTCTTTGTTCCCGCATAATTTCATCACAAATCGGTGAATTTCCCTAACGTGCACTCAACTATACACTTTTCGCAGCACAGCAACAATTTTGGTCCCGGAAAAAACTAAAAAATAATAATAATTTAATGTAAACAAAAATCTTCTTAGCTGCTGTTACTAGATAGATTTTTAAAAAATCACACACAGACACAAATGCGTACTTTACTCCGCGCGAAACGATTTTTTCAATGAAAAATAATTGGCAGTGCAAAAAATAGTGAGACATGCAGTGTAATGGACATTAGAGAAATGTGCGCGCTTGGAATGTCCGATAAGTAGAATTATACTAGGGACAAAAAATTACAGCGCAAATATTCGGAATATTTCGGAAACCATAGCCGACCGACAAAAAGTTCTTTGAAATACTTTCGTTTTAGACCAAACGGAAGGCTCCTGCAAAATTTTACTTGAATCGGCCCATTTCCCCTATACCGAACTTGGTCCCAAATTATAAATAGCTGGATTGAGGATATGGAAAAATGTAAATAAAGGAAAATGATATTAAAATCTAAGAGATTCAAAAGAGTGCACACATGTTATTTAAACATTTATGCATTTATCCCTCGTTTTGCACGGTTTTGCTCTTAAATTAAATTTGAAAAAAAAAATATAATTTTTTTATTATTCAAGGCGGATTATGAGAAAAATTTAAAAATTCGTGAGTTTACTCACCTTTTGAATTTATTAAGCAAATCAAAAACAATTTTCCGCCAAAGATGTTAACAAATTGCATTTTAATTTCAAAGAAACCAAATGATAATAATGGCTAAGTTTAACAACCGATTACTTTCTGGATTTTCATTAGGCTTTCTAGAAACATTATTTTGAATCAAATCGAATGAATATGCAAACATTTTTTATTGGTAGTAATATTCTGACTTGTAAGCAAAATTTTTGAATCGTCACTCTTACCCGCTCAACAATTTTACTTATTTCGGGGGTTTTCTATAAAATTTCAATAAATGCCACTTTAGTTTTGTTAGGAACAACGAGAAATTTGGATAAGTATAAGTATATCTTAAATTAACCGAAAATTCCTTTATTTTCAGGGATTTTAGTGTTGCAAAGGAATACAAGTTTAGTTTTGTTGTTTGTTTTGAACATTTTGTAAAAAACTCGCGATTAAGTAAAGTTTTTGAGTCGGTAAAAGTGACATTTTGGAAATTTTAAGCCGAAAAAGTATTGCTTATTTGATGAATGACAATCATGAGGGGCCTGAGAGGGGCCATCTCAACAGTTTGGGAGTTTCATGGGGATTCGTAAATTTAAATTTTTCATGGTATGCACATCACTCTTTTATTATTATCTTTTGATCTACTCAACACAATTACATGCAAATCACGCCAAAAATCTACTATCCGTCCTCTTCAAAAATATCAACAATGTTGACCAACCATCACCAACTACAGGTACACTTACATCCCAAAAAGAGGAAAAAGGTTTTTAATTTTCCTAAAATTCATGTTCTTATTTCATCCAAAATTTTAATGCACTTATTTATTATTTTCGATAAATTGATCTTCATTCTTTTCAAAAGGTACGACATGTTCAGATAAAAAAAAAAAATCTGTTCCTTAGAAAACTTTGACTTATATCTTATTATTTCATTGCCTTGTAATTGCAAAAGTTGTAAACTCAACGAAATGTCTTCAAAAATTACTAAAACTTGACGAAAATTTTGCTATAAAGGGTCAGTCAGAAATAACATAGTTGAAAAATCAAGAAATAACTACGGGTGTTCTAAGCTAAAATATTTAAAAAGTAGGCGAATTCATTTTTGAAGATTATGCTGATATAATTTAGATTTACGGTGTAATAGACGGAAACGAAAGTCTGGGAATATCAAAGAAGATTCCCAAATCGAAGGGTATTTTCGGGGACTCTCCAAAGGTTAAAAGAAACTGGAAGTGTAACTTCAAATAAGACAGATCCGCAATCAGGAACGTCGCTAGATTCTGCCGACGTTAAACAGCAAATGTTCAGCATCGTCAGAAAAACCCCTGAACCGAGCACAAGACAAGTCGCAAGATGATTAGGAGTGTCCATACACAGTTTGGCAGATTCTTCATCGAGAAAGGTTGCATCCATGTCATAATATGCCAGTACAAGGACTTCCAGAAGGAGATTCCGAGAGAAGAAAAAATTTTTGCAGTTGGCTTCTGCAGTGCGATGTAAAGAACAGGGCGTTTCTAGACCGAATTCTGTAGACGGACGAATAACAATTCACTAAGGATGGTATCGCAAACTTCCGCAACCTTCACAACCTGGTCAATATTCTCAGTGGACTAGTATTATCGGATATCATTTTGCCTCAAGTGTTTAATAATACAGTTTATGCGGACTTTTTAGAGAATGCATTGCCAGAATTGCTTGAAGAAATCTCTCTGGATAATACAAGGTCAATGTTTTAGCAACACGATGGAGCACCAGCGTAGTATACGTAACATTGTGAAGGTAAAATTAAATGAACAATCAGCTGCACGCTGAATTGGACGAGGTTGGCCAATTCTTTAGTATGCTAGATTTCCAGACCTTACTTCATTGGACTTTTTCTTATAGGAAACTATGAAGGATGAAGTTTACTTAAGAAGTCTTGTTAACACCAGAGAGAATTGCAGAGCAGAATTGGGCCTACAGCGAAAATAGAGGACAAGCTATCTACAATACACATTAATTAGAACGAAGTTATCGCATCGCAGAGTGGTGGAGGACATTTTGAGCAGTTTTTTTTTTTTTTGAGATAGCGTTAACTTAAATCGGTTTTTATTTAAACATAAAACATTTTGGTATTAATTTTTGTTTAATTTCTTCTAAATCGTTTTTTTTTACTAGAAAAAATTTTCGGCAAATAAATTTCCATATTTTTCCTCTTCTTGGCCATGCTGTACCTTTTTGGAAAGGTAATAGAATGGGAAGTTCGATATTTTATTTTAATTACGTCAATTTCGAAGAAAATTTGATGAAAAGGTTAATTTTAAGAAAATAAAAAAACATTTTTTCCAGTTTTGACAGTGAGTGTACCTGCAGTTATCGCTACAGATCAGCATTGTTGACATTCTTGGAAAGGACATTAGGATAATAAATTTTTGGCGTGATGTGCATGTCATGAAAAATTGGAATTTACAAATCGCCCTGTAACTCCCCCATGCTGCCCTAAATTGTTTTGTTTTTCTAGGTCTACATCTTTCATCCCACTCATTTTGACATACCCACTAAAACACCCTGTATAAGCTTTAATAATTATTGCTATAAAAATAAAAGAAAGTGATGTCGATAATGTTAATGTTCAAAAAGTTCCGATCTTCGAATTTTCTTGGAAGATGCTCATCAAACAATGGTTCCCAGGGGAGAAACCGTAAATTTTAAAATGGAAATGGGACCCCCTTTATTTATCTTTTAAGATTGATGAACTCACGTAATACCTTTTCTGCGAAACAGTAATGTTAGTGGAAATCTATAGCAAACAGTAACTAGCAACTTGGAATGCATTTTCGATAAAACGTTATAGGCGAATGTTCTTTTTTTTCCTTTTCAAATGACGTACTACACGTACTTACATTCGAAATTTCAGTTATTTTTTCGAGATGGTTTTATTAATATTAGGCTTTAAAATCGATAAGAACTCAAAAACTTTGAATAATTATTATATAGCTTACAAAAATTGTAGTTGCGGGTAATGATAACCTCATCTTTAGTTAGTAACATAAAGCAGAAACTTGGCGAATTTACTGTACAAGTGAGAAGTTCCAGGCCAAATCGAATAACTCCATTTCTGAAAAGTTCTGAATCTTAATAATAAAACACTTGATAAGTGCTTAAAGTTTAAATTTGGAAATTAATTATCTTAATAATTTTAGGTATACTAATATACCTTTCATTTGAATTTCTATTTTAAAATGAGTTTTTAAATTAAACGCGTAATATCATCGTTTTTTTCTTGTGGAGTCGGCAAATGGGCTGATCCAATATGAAAAACGCTCAACGGAATGCATTTAATATTAAAGTATTTTTTTAACGAAAGAAAAATAAAACTGATGATATCGTATTTACAAATAATCAATTCTTAACTACAATTTGAATATGTTTAGAGCCGTTTCAAAGTCGTAACAATTGTTAATATCTTTCATATGAAATAATATGCTGTTCTTTTTAAATGAATAGTGGATTCATATGACTATTTAACACCCAACGCCCTGGGACATCTGACATAACTAACATCTTCTTTAAAGCGGTATGACGAAAAGCAACTTGAGACAGGAAGCTGCGACGAAAAGTATAGTGAAGATATGATGTTTTTAATTTATTAAGTAGCTAAGTGATCTTTTATTCATAAGGTACTCCAAATAAGAAAATATTTCGACTCTAGTCTACACAAGTAAATTTGACTCGTGTCTGATACGTTCAATATCTCATTTGAGCCGACTAAATTCGATTCAAAATAATGCAAATGGGCTTCTTAATGTCATCGATATTCTTAAAACGTGTAAAAATGGAATGTATGTTATTTTTAACAATTCATTTCTGAAGCCAAATTTCATACATTCTTAATTTAGACTTTACACACAATGGGTACAAGTGAACTCAAGTAAAATGTGTAATTAAAGGTAGTGTTAAATAAAATCGAGTGAACTATTTAAGTTGCATTAAATCGGATAGGCTTGAGTTGAGACATTGGACGTACCATAACTGAGATATATTGTGGTATAAAGCAAATCCGCCCTTGATAAGCGAGCACAGCAGAATAAAACTCCGATGAATGATAATTTTTTTTCATTTGGCGTATGACACTGGCGAATTTGTTCTGGTTGTTCTAAATGGGAAGCAATAGAAGTAGAAATAGAAATGGAATTTTGAAATAAGAAAAATGGAAAACAAATAAATAATTCAATCCTCTTTGTAATCGGTCTTTTCCATAACTTTATTTAAATCTGTTCTTTAGAATTTGCATTTAGTTTAGTTTTTATTCCATAATTTGTTAAATGGAGAAAATGCAATTATAGGTTCAAACTAGATATCAGCTAGGCTTTCCGCGATTATTCGGTGAAAATAATGTTTTCATAACTTCAGTGAGAAGAATTTGGGTGCATGTATGAATTATCATTCCAATTTAATTCGTGCTTATATACTAAAAAATCAATGATTATTCGTCAGTATCGTTTATGGAGGGTTAAACATTTACGGATTCGATTGAACTCACGCGAATTTTAGGATAGAATCTCTAATGTCTGCAGTGTAAATAATAGATATGTTTTTTTTTTTTTTTGATTTAATACCCTGGAATAGGAGGTTGGGTAAGCAGCAGTGGCTAGAGTGATTGCAGTATATTATGATATTTGCAAATCAGTCTCGCATCAACTTGTTGTTGCTTTTGATTCTAATTCGAGCGAAATACTCGGTGTGCGTGTACGCTGGAAGTTATTTGCATAGTGAAGTAGGGAAAGGTGGTTGCAACAATTAAATATTAAATATAGCATTGCGAAGTTTAAAAAATGCATCTAGATGGAGAAACATTTGAAGAATTGTGATACGTAGAAATTTAAACCTAAAATAATTTATGTTTTCAAATTGATACTAAAAATACCTGGTACGTTCCATTAGTGGAGTATATTAAGACGAAATGAACATAAGTTAATTCAACTTATGCATTGGAGATTCTTCTAAATTGATTTAGTTACATATGTGCATTTGCGCCGAACAGAAATTACTACAGGTATAAGGTGTGACAGTATGTCTATTTTTCTTTTTCTGCTGATACTGTGGTTACAATCGGTCTTTTTCCAACACGGAATTCAATTTTTTAGAAACTCCAGTTTAATCGACATTGTACGCTGGATGCTGCAAACTTATAAGTGTCATTTAACTCCCCTAAGAGTTTGAAAAACTCAGAAGCTGCCTCCTGAAAGTTTATGATTGTGGTGGATTTTATCACTTGAATATATATATATATATATATATATTTTTTTTTTGTACTGTCAGTAGGGCCCAAAACCCAAAGAAAACTTTTCATAAAATATCATGAAGTCCAGTGCAAAAAGTAAACAAACTCTCTCGGTATGAGAAAAGTCTGTAAGTCACTCTACAATAAGGTTTGGCTTATTCAGCAGCAATTTGAATTAATCCTTCCACTTATCGCTAAAGTTTCGTCATACTACAAATTAAAATATAAAAGTAATATTTCGTGTATTCTAAATGTTTGTGTAATAATCTTGATACGATAGCTGAAGTTTGCAAGTAACGAGAAAATAAAAATAAAGGTTGCATCCAATGCATTTCGGGAGACTGAAAAGCACATCTCTGTAACTTGGTTCAGTGTACAATAAAGCGCCCTAAGTAGAGTATTTTTTTCTATTTTATTTGTCCAGTAGGTTTATATTTAAGCCTTTACAAAATCTATTTAACTTACATTAAAAGTAAACTTAATTTTAAACAGCTGAAAACTACACCATCTTATTCTGAAATAAGCTCTGAAAGCAGTGCTCATTGTGCCCTACCTAGGTCCTCGCCCATCGTACCTCATTTGTAGATTTTTTTTATAATTTTCACAATCATTGAAAAATTTGAATTGGATCAAAATTTAAAATTAAAAGTTAAGATATCAAACTATTCATGGGTCAATATTTGATAATCGGTCGAAAACGACTACAAAAAAAAAATATATTTTTTGTCGTATTTTATACATAATTGATGTCTAAGTAATAGAGCCAAGTTAAATCTATATAATAACTATCAAATCGATACACTTTATTCGATTTTAGGGATTTTTGAGCATAACTTCACTGAATAACAGTCTCTTCTTTATTTCGGTTATATCCCCCTTTTTAATAATTTCATTGGTTTTGTTTCTCGGACTGTCTTTTTTGCACTGTATCTTCATCTTAGAAATAATTCTTTGGTGTTTTTTTAGTTGGTTCTTTAACTTATTTATAGTTCTGCCCTGTTCTTGTAACAGTACGTTTTTTTTACGTTTATTTATTTCTGATCTCCTACGGCCTTCTATTATTCGTCCATCTAAAACTGGTAACTCTTGGGATACGACTGGAATTATGTTCTCATCATTCATAGAGACTTCATTATCAGATTGTGGTGGAGTTGCATTTTCTTGAAATAAAGCAGTGTTTGCCAAAAGATTTTTTTTCTTTTCCCTATATTTTGCTGTATTTTTTCGCCACTCTTTTCTTTTGGCTCTTTTACACCGAGGAGTTAATTCAGCAATGTTTTTAATTTTACCCTCCGCTTTTCTTTTTAAATAGTATTCTTTCTTCTTTTGTTTCAATGCGTTTCTTTCTTCATTATCGTTCTTAATTCGTTGGTATCTCATTTTCTCCAATTCTCGCTTTCTTTCTAACACTTCTTCTCGGGTTTTTTTCTTTGGAGCCATAATTATTGCACACTGAAACAAAATTACAATAAATTAATAACATTACTTACCTTGTGTTGTCATTTTCCTGCCACGGAGTCATTTTCCTGTCAAGAAAATAACAGGAGAATGACCACAGGAAAATGACAAAAATGCACATTATATTTCTCATACATTCTAATAACTAATATAACAGCAAAATCATCAGGTGATACGAATTATATCTTAATTCGTGAAAGTTTATTACAAAAAGCAGAATAATTTACTTACGATTCACCTCCTAATTGCCTCACAGGTAAATGACAAAGTGTATCAACTATACGCACGCACATGCCATAATCAGTTTGCAACGCCGAAGCAACGGCCGACACCGCGTCTCTCTTCTCACCAATCACAAACATGGACACCGCGTCCATTTGGAATGCGCTCATTCGTTGTCCGCGACATTATAAAACGCGGTAAATTCAAATTTAAATTTCGGCAGCCTAATGACGCCGTGACCATTCGCTTAGATTTTTTATGATTTTTTTTTAGTTTAATATCATATAATCTTAAATAAAATATTGAACAGTTTTAGATTAATGTGCATACAATGTGAATGTAATCAAGCTTTTATAATTTATTTTTAATTCTCCATGTTATTATTAAAAAATGTCACCAAAAAGGAAAATTCCACCGACAGGAAATATGACATCTAGCACTTTTTGTTTATTTTTACTATATGAAAACCAAACATATACTCACCAAAGTGTTTGGATATGTAAACAAAGTATTGCACTACATTATGAAAATACTATTAAGTTTAAATATTACATTAAAATTACAAAATAGTTATGGGGACCTGTTTTGGCCAATTATCAAATATTGACCCTCATACTAATTGCTGATGCATGCAGAAGACAATTTTCTTGATTTTAAATTTAATTTAAGCGTAATTTTCAATATTTTGTCATACTTTTCTAATATAATTTGTTTCTTATTTTTTTTGTTTTTAACCAAATTTACGTTATATGATAAAATGATATGGTAAAAAAATTGGATACATTAAGATTTTTATTCAAATATTAAAGGCGAAACCCGTTTTTCCTGTTTATTCATTACGCTTCACCTTCCCTTAATGTTATTTTCAGTGCGAGAAGTTTTATTTTAACGTAAGAAATATTTCTTTTTTATTCTTTTGTCTTCCGTATCTTTTACTACTTACTACATCTGAGGTAAACTACGTTTAATTAATGAAATCAGGAAAGAAATACACCCACTATGTACTAGTCATGGAAAAATAGCATCTTTGGTCGAGCGAACACGACTCGATTAGTGAAGATATATTTTCTAACGTGAGATGCAAAGGAAATTAATTGAGCGAACTCCATTTCCGGCCCATTATTTGGTAAGTTGATTTTTTGTATTTTGAGGCTGAAACTTCATTTATTTATGAAAGAAATTGTTTTAAAATAAAGATTGGATCGTACTGAAATTTGTTTAATTTCTTTCGTCTCACCCACTGTTATCCAACATGATACACAGTATTAGTAGGAAATCAAAAGATAACTTTACCAATAAAGTAATTTATACATACAGGGTGGAGCATTTGTAATTTAGAATTTGAAATATTGGTTATTTTAGCTGTGGGACAACTCGAATGTCTTATGACAGAAAGTTAGTTTTTATTTTCTGGTTAACGAAATGGGCTTGATATAGGCTTGAATAGCGCTGGGAAATATATAAAAAATCCACTTGGAAAATGGGCAATCTACTACTGAAGTTAAAAGGCAATTACGTTCAAAATTTGGTAGAAAAAAAACTTTCCGCACAATTTGTGGATCGATTTGTGAAACGTATGCATGAAACTGATTCTTTATTGGATAAAACAACACATCCTCGTACTCGTGCGCACAACCGAAAATATTGCTTCTGCTGCTCAGAGTATACAAGAACAACTAAGTACATCGTTCTCAGGAATTGAGAATTTCATACACTTCTTTGAAGCGAATTTTACATAAAGACCTCGGAATGTCGCTATAAAAGTTCATTTGGTTCAGGAGTTGAAGCCACATGACCACCCGCAACGTTTTCGGTTCGCTAATTGGGTTCTGAAACGCTTGGAAGAAGATGAAAATTTTTACCGAAAAATCATCTCTTCTGACGAAGCTCATTTTCACCTCGGTGGTTACGTTAATAACCAAAATTATCGCATCTGAAATACAGAAAATCCAGAAGTGGTTATTGAGAAGCCAATGCATCTCCAACGAATAACTATTTGGTGTGGTTTCTGCATCGGCGGTATCATTGAGCCTTTTTTTTCGAAAATGAGGACGGAAGACACGTTATAATAAATTGTGAGCACTACTGCACAACGATAACTGATTATTTGTCGCCTATTTACGAAGATGTTGACTTGGATAACATTTGGTTTCAACAAGATAACGCGCCGTGTCACACGTGCCATGTAAGAATAGATCTTTTGTTTTAAAATCGCATTATTAACCGTTTTGGTGATGTGCAACTGCGTTTTGGCTCCGTTGGACTATTATTTGTAGGGAACCGTTAAAGATAAGTGTTACGTTTACCATCCAGCAACAATTGAGGCTCTTAAGAATAAAATTGATGCAGCCATCGGTCAAACAGCGCTCTGTACAGTCGAAAATGTAGTGAAAAGTTGGGTTGATCGTATAGGCCAGCAAAGGAAGTCATTTGAATAAAGTGAAAGGATTGTACTTTCGAGTGAAAAAAAACCATTACCATGCATTATCGATAAAATTCATATCTATTATTATGTTCACCAATGCTTCGATTTATTACTAGCATAGCGCGTCCGTGTTGAATTGTAATGTCCTGCTATTCAAGGGTTACATTACAACCAAATCTAGGTCGGAATCAATCTTTTAGAAAGTACAATTATAAGAATGGGGTGTGAACTTTAAAAATAAAAAAAATACAAAATGACTAATTGATTTTCATTTTACTATATGTATATTATAATATTAATTTTATTTAAAAGTTTATTTTATGCTATAATTTTTCAATATTATTTTGGACAAATGGTTATCTCGGCTGTTACGGACGTATTACAATCTGACAATCCAATTTTCATGCAAATCCGGTAATATTTCTGTTCACTCGTTCAATGCTAGCTTCTAGATCGCCAATTGTTGCTGGTTTTTAGTGTACACCAATGTCTTAACATACTTCCACAAAAAATAATCAAATGGTGTTAAATAAAGTCGTGAAATACTGTTCTCATTAAACTTCGTTTTCAACAAATCAATGGATTCACGAAATGTACGAATATTGGCAGTAGTGATATCTTGTTTGAATCATATTTCGTGTGTGTTCAAACAAAAAAACGTTCATCGTGGTTCGATAACCTAGTCCATTGGCTTCAGCAGTATTTCTAAGAAGTAAGAACGTATCATCGGGTCCAGCATGCAAACCACTCCAAACAGTTATTTTTCTGGATGCAATGGTGTTATGTTATGTGACTTCCTATGCGTTCTACGAACAGAACGTTGATTTTCGAAGTAAATTTAAATAACTTGAAAGCGTTGTTGAGGTGTGAATCTTTCCTGAGGGAATAGTAAATTATAATGAATACAAACGGCTACTTAACTTTTACATCTGATAGTTGCTTTCACTGGTTAGGCCTGTCGGAAGTTCTATTACTCCAAAAAAAAAAAAAAACTCAAGTCTATTACTAAGTAGTTGATCATTATCAATTAACAATTACAATTACAGCATGGCTTGCCCGTCTGGCCAAAATGAATTTCTCAGTATGTGTTGCATATTTTGATGAAATATTATTTACAACAGAACAGTTAATTTTTGTAATCATTCGTGATGCATTTAATTCACTGAAGTAACCGGTGACCCCCACGGCGCTGAAAAGCACTGTTATTTTATTTGCTAATTCTTGTTGCAGTAGTTCGTTAATTCCGCCGTTATTTATTCTGCTTGAGTGCGTCGAACAATTATAACAGCTGAAGTTTTTTATTACCACGTGCAGATCTAGCAAAGCCCAAATAATCAGTAAATCACCACCAGAACAATTTTTATAACTCTCCACTGTAAGAAAATATGCGTTTCCGTAAAAAGATAGAAAGTTTAGCAGATTACTTTTGAACACAGATATGAGTAAATGTCTGTCGTGAAGTACTAATATAACGAAGTAATTTTTGGTGAGATATTTTGTAGTGGCGAATCGTTTTTTTTTTGTCGAGGGAAGTTATTTTATAATCAGGTAATAATATCTATTACTCTTTTACCCCATATATTAATTTTTGCATTTCCGATCCTGTATTTAATTTCTTAATGAGCCCTGAAATTAATATGGCGACAAGTAAAGATTATGCCTCAAATAATTTGTCTGAAGATTTATTTTCACCAGCTTACTCTAAACGATGTCGAATATCATAAGATAGTGAAGCAAGTTCTTCAAGCAGTGACCAGATAACAGGATTCTTACCATGTAGAAATCGAATTGAATCAGACAGTGAAGATGAGTCTGAAAACGACGATAACCAGGACCAGGAAATAAATTGGCGCATTCCCCAGGGCAAGCAAGCAAATATCTCTTTTTCGGGTTCTTTTGGAATTAGCAGTGCCTGTGATCCTGAGGTTTTCAGTTATACCGAACCGCATAGTTTTTATTTTCTCTTTGCTACCGAAGAAGTATTTGAAATTATTGTGGTTAAAACGAATATATATGCTGCACAAATAAAATCAGAACAACAATCGAATCGCCTGGATAAATGGTCTGAAACTAATCTTAATGAAATAAAGCTCTTTTTTGGGTTGATCATATGAATGGGACTAGTGCGATTACCTCAAATTCACCTATATTGGAGTACAGATGAAGGATATAACCAGACATTTCCGCGCACAGCAATGTCAAGAAATCGTTTTGAATTAATTTTGAGGTTCGTTCATTTTAGCAACAACGAAGAAAATGACCCTAATAATCGATTGTGTAAGATTATTGAAATTATGGATATACTAAATAGTAATTTTAAAAAATATTACAAACCAGAAGAAAGTCTACACATAGATGAATCATTAGTGCCTTTTCGAAGACGTATAATATTTCGTCAATATTCGACACAAAAACGTCATCGATATGGAATGAAAATATTAAATTATGTGGTGGAGCCGGTTACATTCATTCGTTGCAAATATGTAGATACCGGAAAAGAAGCAAATGCAAGTCAAGTATCAGGATACAAATCTTCTGCAATTGTGATGTCTCTCTGCGAAGAAATATTGGGAAAAGACCACACTATTTGCACAGATAATTGGTACACAAGTGTTGAGCTAGCGGAAAAATTAATCGACATGCATACACATTTAGTGGGTACCCTGCGTAAAAAACGTCGAGGAAATCCACAAAAAGTAATAAATCAATAATTAAAACGTGGAAAAGTCATAGGTAGAGAAAATGAAAAAGCTATAACAGTCTTGAAATGGAAGGCTAAAAGGGATGTGCTTATGATTTCTACTAAACATTCAACGGAAATGACGACTGTAAATAAAAAATGGTATTCATGTGATAAACCAAATACTTGTCGAATATAATTTAGAAAGGCTTCAGTTGATTTATCGGATCAAATGATAGCATATAGTTCACCACTGTGCAGAACTATAAAATGGTATAAAAAGTTAACAATAGAGCTGCTATTGATATTTGTATTTTGAACGCATTAGTAATGTTCAAACAGGTAACTCATAGAAATATAGAAATTCCTGATTTTCGAATGAATATAGCCATGTATTTAACAAAATGCAAAGATGGTGAAACAGATGAATGCCTTTCTTCACGTATGAGCCTACTGAAAGATCCACGTCATGAACTTAAAAGAATTTCGGGAAAAGCTAGGGTCACGCGACGATTTTGTAAAGTGTGCTACGAAGAAAATGCGAAAAACCTAGGTCGACTAAAGGCAAAAAACTGTACCAAAAAAGTTGTGTCATGATTTGGAGACTGTACTGGTTCACCTTTCCTTTGCTTGGAGTGTTTCAATACAGTACATCGCACATAACATGCGCGTATAATCTTTAAGATTACATGTTATATATGAATATAAATAAAACTATTTTTGTGTGTTCTATATTGCATTAATTTCTTCAAACCATTTTAGTAACGATAATAATATAAAAAAATTAAAAGCATTAAAAATTTACTCGAATTATGTGTTTCTAATAATCTTGGCTTCGCCGGTCACCGGTGATTGTTGTGTTGTTGATTGAGTGGTGGCCTACAAAGCCGATAATCGTAGAAGCATAGAGCATGGCTTATTTCTAAATATTTAAGCCTAGTATTTCTACTATTATAACAAAATGAATTCTAACACATCAGGGATTGTGGTACGCTAAACTGCTGGCTGCAGCCGTTCCGTGTTTAATTTATATTTTCAAACAAAGAGAAAGTCATTCATTCAGCTGCCATTTTTACTAGAATAACTGGTTGTGAAAACATCGTTGCACTAAATATGACATAAAATACTAGAAGCTGTGTACAATCATTCTAGTCCAACATTATAACCAACGTTGAGCAGTTTTTCCTTTCAAAATTAGTTCAAAATATAATATGATATGATAAATGACGGAATATTTGTAAACAGGAGAGGTTTTAGCGCCTTAACTCCTAAAAGAAATTACTTTTAAAGAATTAGTGTTGGTGTAAATAGACTCGTTTTTTTAAACAAAATATCATATATATATCTAACTTTTATGTAGAATCCAGGGGATATTGATAGTGGCTACTAATTTCAAACTTATTCACACACGAACACTCTAAAAATGGATATCAAAAATAAAGTGATTCACTGTCTCCTACCTGACCCTCCTATGAACTACCACAATTAACAACATAAACTACACAAGTTTAGTAAGCTAAGTTATTTTTGAAATATACAAAACAGACGATCTCGTTCCACAACATTTCGCATAATGAATGAAAATGTAAGATCGAATATGTTGTTAGTACTTCCTTCTCTCAGCCTTTTAGATATCTGATTCGCGTAAACTATTACTAAATTGCAACGCAACGTATCATACACACCACACGGTTTTCGCGGTGACGTTGATGGAATCTGTTTCAGCAACTAATAGTCTAATTGTTAAAAAAATAAATAACAACGTATTAATAATACAGGACTTACGGCGAAACTTCTGTCGCAGTAACGTAGTCTTTTATGTGCGGAGTAAGTGATTTGAAAATCGCGCGTCGTTCGGCTACTGTCTGGTCAATTGAAACTCAGCAGTAGTTTGGTGAATTCCTGGGATTTCTGGAGTTATTTTTAGATCGTGGTGAATATCTCACAAGATATATATCGCAATTACTATCTTTTCGTAATGGAAAACCAAGTATAGTTAGATGTTTTTTTTTTCAAACACTACACGTGATTTCGCGCCTTGCGCAAAGTGTAATCGGATCCGACCGTCTGAATTGAATAAGGTGGCCGCACTCCGTAAATACAAGGGCGGTTTCTTGTTTTTTTTAAGCAGATAGGGAAGAAATGCAGCGCAATTTTTTGCACATAATGGAGAATTTAATAGTTAATTTTCTTCTTCGCGCGATTCAATTTCTCTATGTGATTATTCTCTAGCTGATTATTCAATGGTGGAGTATTATTTACTCTATCTCTCTTGACCTGCCTGGCGAGTTATGAATGGCTGGACGGTTTTCGTGCCAGTGTGAACACATCTGTCCCGAGCAAAGGAAAGTGTCACTTGCCGCGCTGCATTGTTTTTTGTTTTATGCACACTAACATTTTTATAAGCTAATTCAATGTTTTTCTGGAAGTGATTCTTCTACAAAAAATGCTCCCTGACCTTTCTTGTGAATAAGACGGTTAGGATGAGATATGCCTGTTTTTATTTCTTCTGGAATAGTCCTTTAAATTTCCTATTTTATTTAATTTATTCATTTGATCCTGCCCCGAATTAAACTGGAAATGTTCATTGCTTTTAAGAACCCGCTTTGACTACAAAGACGTTATTGCAGTTATGTTTTCTTTTCTTGCATCAATAGTTTTATATTTTAGTAACCGGAAATTAATAGATAAAATTACTCGATGTTCATTTTTCTAACCGAAAAAAAAAAAATAAATTTATTATTTTTAAATATAACCTGGACATAAATGCGTAAGCGAAGTGGTACTAGCGACTATCCCCCACTTCACTGATTCATAAACTTAGCCGAGAAAAAATGAGCCACTAAATGTGAGCCATAGGCAAACTTTGATCAAAGTAGATTAAGAAATTTTGTTTCTGTCTTATTAATACAAGCATTATCCTTAAACAAAAGCAAATCTAGTGCACTATTTTGTGAATAATTTAATTTATTAACACGTCAACACTATAATCTACACAAATTTCTACAAAAATCTTACTTTCGAGGTATAACATCACATTCTCAGCTCGTTATCTGACCTAAATTGTATAGAAAACATTTGTTCATATCCAAAATAATCAACCATAACCATGTTTAACACTATCAATGAACTTAAAGATGCCGTTAATGTAGCTTCTTTAATCCTGACCCCAGAAATCTTATAATTATACGTAAAATCTATGCCAAAAAGTCTTCTAGATATTGTGTTGAACAATAATGGGACTGTTTATTACTAATAAAAATTAGTTATAAATTTTTGAGCATGTATCTATTTGTGTATCTTCCTATAATATAAGACGATAAACTTTCTTTATCACAGCAATGCTGCTAAATTGCAATAAAAAGGTCGGGTTCTCTCAGCCGTCGTCATACCACGGGTCATTCTCCCTGTTCCGCCATCTTCGCCGTAAACTACTCGACAGTGTAGTGAAAGACAAAATTTCTAATGCAAATTCCCAAGAAGCCGCAGACCAAGGACGACATTGGAATTTCTCAAAAGACGCAATAAATACTTCTTAAGGAAGGCACTGTGACAGGTCCAAAACTCCAAGAAGTGGCTGAGCAGTGCCTTTGGAGTGTTGTTCGTTTTTTCTTTATTTTTACGATCTAGGATATTCTCCGCAGAAAAGTAACAAGTGTTAGTGGGTCAGTCTATAGTCTACCAGTTCTTTTCGATTTAATTGAACGCAATAGTGCCGTCGTCAGTGTTGGGGCTGTATTCTTTATGCGCATGTGGTGCCGTGAAAGCTGTATAATGCGGTGTAGTGAGGAGGCGTAAATGAACTGAAATCACAGCAAAGAAAGCAAAGATTACCGACAACAAGATGTGATGTTTTTCTTTATCGTTTTTCGATTTTGGTTCCGTTAGCTGCCCGACCTTGCAGATTTTGCTAAAAGTAAATGGTAGTAAAGGGCTTATGCGTGAAAGAAAGACAAAAATTTAAGGGGAACCGGAACGAAAACTGAAAACACGTTTCGCCAGTTGGAGCAACGCACAGTTTGAATACTTTGGCCCGCCTTTAAAAATGCACAGTGACAAAATGTAAACAGCCTTCATCCTTCCTCTTCTCTGATGCAGAATTTCCTAATGCTGGAACATTGCGCGGGGTCGGCACTTACTCTAGGCATGCATAGGCACACACAAAATCTTCGATATTTACAAATCGTGAACTGGGCTTTTGCATAAGTTCGTAAGTGGTCTAACAGTTCGCCACATTTATTTCAAATCGTATGACAGCGAAGTAAAATCTCCAGGAAAATTAAATCAAACGGGATTTTTTGTATTCTAGGAACATCTCAATTCTATAAAATTAAAATTACAAGAATCATTGGGACTTTCACTGCATATAGGCTAAAAATATTAATGAATTTCTGACGAAAGTGCAATAATTTTTCAGTTTTCCGGAACTAACTGTTCTCAGCGAATCAAAAGAATAACTTCTTAGGCTAATCGTGAGTGAAAGTCGATTTTAGACGTAAGTTTTAATTTGGAATCTGTTGCGAATTTTTCCTTGTTTTATTCATTCGCCGTATAAATTTTGGGAACTTATCTGAAGATTCAGACCACTTTGCCCTACAGATGTGTGCGTGAATCGGATCACTTCACGACTTCAAAATTCTGAAGGTTTTGGCACATAGCGTGTCTGAGATTTGGGCCCGCCTTTAAAAATGCGTGGTAAAACAATGCTGCACATTATTCTCTACACTGCAAGTGCTGCAGATGACAACATTTGGCTACATATTCTTATCTCTTTCGTTCTAATTGGAATTTAGATAAGGCAATGGAAGCAGTAGTTCTTTGTTGCTTTATCTAATGGAAAATTTTCCCCACGCCGTTTTAGAAATTTTATGTGTTAGAGCTTTGGACTTGCATAGAGAATGTCACATCTTGTTATAGATAATCTTTTGCAGAGAAAGCTCGCGTCATCGATTTTCACTGCCACACAGTCCACACGCCAGGGTGAGTGCTCATGTGTAATGTGTGCGTCATGGTGTGCAGTCGTATTGCCGTGCGATGTGTGCGGCACGGTGTGTGTGAGTGCTGCCGTGTGGTGTAGTACATTACTCCACCGCTGCAATAAAACCCTATTCGTTTTTTTTTTTCAATGAAAATGATAACACATAAAAACGTTAGGAGCAAACAGCAGTGCGCAACTCAAAGAAATTCACCCGTTTTCGCGGAATTGTTGTTTTTGTTGTTTGCTGCTGACAATAGTCGCTGTCGCTGCACCAGTGAGTCCAACGGAGCACGAGATGTATACATTTTTTTCCTCTCAATTTCTTGAATGAAATATTTTTGGTGGTCGTAAAACAATGTGCTAAAAGTAAAAAAAAAGTAGAAAATATGCGACAAACCTGGAAAAGGTAAAAAAATTAAAGAAAATATATTATCTCAAAAGCGTGTTTTTTGGTAATTTTATTTCCTTGGCCGGCTCTGTACTGCACTTCCTTAAAAGTGCTAATTTGAAGTGGAGGCAGCAATTTGATGTCAAGTTTCTTTTGCTTTTCCGTGCTGCTTTCTTTAATTTTTTGAAGAGCGTATTTGTTCACAAATAGTTCTGAGGCAGAGCCATTAATGGTTGAGGTATTGAGCATGGGTGGTGGAAAAGCGAAAACGATTTACGCGCAATTTTAAAAGTCTTGACACTTCTGCTATGCTAATGCACTCCCAGCACCATCTTATGTCTGTACCAAAACCTAAACCATACACATGTGTTGGAAGGGAGGGGAAGAGGTACCAGAGAAATTACACGATATGGCAAGCCGTGAACTGGGCTTCTTGTATTCTATTGACATCTCAATTCTATAAAATTAAAATCACAAGGACAATATGTGGTCTGGGCTCGTTTTTCTGTTAAATTGGACTTAAACTCAAACATTTTACATTATTGTTTAAAGATGTAAAACGTATCGCGAATCAAAAGGATAACTTCTCAAGCCGGTTTTGGATTCTGCCGAGTATTTTTCCTTGTTTAAGTTGTTCGCCAAATAACTTATTGAAGATACAGACCACTCTGTCCTATAAATGTGCGCGTGTGCACGACCACTTCACGGCTTGTAAATGTCGAATGTTTTGGATGAAAGATCATCTAAATACAAGATGTAACACTATACAAACTTATTTAACCCATATGCAATTTCTAAAACCTCGTGGCGACATTTTTCCTATTAACTAAAGCAGAAAAGATCTACTGCTTCTCCTGCCTTATCTAAATTCCAATAAGAACGAAAGAGACAAGAAAAGGCAGCCAAATATTCTCTTATACAACACGTACATTGCAGTACAGTACAGAATATTGTGCAGTGTTTTTTACCACGCATTTTTAAAGGCGGGTCAAAGTCTCTGCCGTGTGTGTGCCTATGCATGTCTAGTGCTATTGCCGACTCTGCGCAATACTCAGGCATAGATATATCCTGAATTAGAGAAGGCGAACACGCAGGTAGCACACGCAGAGCATAAGTTATATACGGAAGCGGGCAGTTTAAATTTTTTATTGTTAATTTTTAAAGCCGGGCCAAACTATTCAAACGTGTGCTTTGCTCTGGCTGGCGAAATGTGACTTTAATTTTCGTTCCGTCTTTCCCTACATTTTTGTTTTTCTCGCACACATGAGCCCTTTATTACTATCTACTTTTAGCAAAATCTTCAAGAGCGATGGGCTAACGGGACCAAGGTCGAAAAAATTTCACGAGTAATGTGATTTAGATGATCTTTGGTTTTGGATATGGAAATCCTTCCGCGTTGGTGTTTCTACCACCTATCGAACAGAATAGGATAGTAAATTAAGGAAAGAGGGACCAGTCTGTGCTTCAAGGATTTCTGCTTGATATTTTTAAATTTGTATTTTTTGCGTGTCATGGAAATTATTTTGTATTTTCACCTTCACCACTACACAGGTTCACGCACTGTTTCTATTTATAAGACTGCGTGTTTGCCTACCGAAACGATGAACCGGACACTTTTCTTGCATTTGTGTCTTTCGGAAGCGAAAAGTGATTGTTTAGACGGAAGATCGTTCAACTGATGCTTTGTAAAATATCAGATCATTTCCAGAGGACGGCGGCGGATGAACTGTATGCAAAATATTTATATTTTGATGGAATTAAGTGGTGCCGACGGTTTATTTGCTTTTTTTTTTTTGCTTAAATTCGCTAAGCTAAGTTTCAAAATATTTGCAGAAGAAGTCTTAGTTAGAACCGAACTCATTCAACAGTAAACAATCCGAGCTTTCTTCTTAACTGTCTTCCAACCCTATCGACTTAAGAAGTTATAAGCCTTTAAATTTAAGTTTCAAAAATAGGATGTTGAAATGACGTATGTATTTATTTCGAATTAAATCACTATTAAAGAGTTAAGATTAACATTTAAGAATCCTCAAAGGTTTATTTTTAATTTAAGCCCAAGATATGGTGTACATGGACATATATTATAAAAAATATCCACATCTTACTCTTGAGTCGAAATAATAGAACAATAACTAGACTATCAGTTGTCAATACCTTATTTCACTAATTATAACATAAAGTACTTGTAAAACAGTATGCAGTAATTCTATTCCACCCGTAAAAGTAGTAAAAACTCTTCTCTATTATTAAGCATTTTTCAGACATGTTTTGACAATCGGTTAGCTCAATTACAGGAAATCAATTGCACTTTATATGTGATTCATTCAATTTATTATTTAGATACAAAAATGACATTAATAATCCACGAATTCAGTGGGGTTAATGTGTGTAGAAAATTTTAAATATATGAAGTTTTTCATAAATCGATAGTTTAATGTCGCACAAATATTGCCTTTTTACGAAATTGTATGCTTCTATTAAAATATTTCAAAAACAACCCCGGCATATAAAACAAAATATTTCCGTCAAAATCAGTATTTTTTTTCTTAATTTGATATGATAATTTAGTATAAGATGTAAGTTTTATGTACTCGAATAAAACTTGATTATACTCATTAAGACCTTTTTTACGAGTCCACGTCCGCGGGTTTCTACATATTTTTGAGTCAGAATTATCCAGCCTACTTCAATGGAAACGTTAAGCTAACTGATGGTGCTTAATTTATTATAATTGGAATGTTTATTAACTGTTTGTTTTGTATTGGATTTATACATCAAGATAATGTGCCATCTAATTTAGCATATTAGCATTAGTTTTTGCAGTTGCTTAAGTTGATTAAGCTGTCGCCCTCAGGACACGATAGATATGTAAGAACTAAGAACTTCCTAGTTATCGACATTATTCGTACGATAGGAAGAAAAGGTTAACTACGGTTCTATGAGTGTTCAGTGATTTGTAACAATATTATTGTGTTATAAGAATTAACAGGAAAACGTTTGATAATTGATTATTGGCTAGTTTGAATTTCAGATCGTTTTAAAATTTTCCGCGACTCCGTATTGTATGCGTATAATTAATTCGTGGTGTTTATTTAACTTGTTTGCTACTAGTCGTCACATATGTGACAGCGTTTTCTTATCACAATCCATCGTCACATATATATGACAAACGTTTTTGCTCAATTTATGAAGATAATTTGAAACGCGTTGTATTTTGAATATAATTTCTAAACGGTGAAATATATAAAGAATATATACCAGTTTAAAAAATGTTTATTACACTTTGTTAGAATGTTCTAAATATACATCCGTAAAGTCTATTCAAATTGATGCCATATAATCCGAAAGGAGTTCTGGGCTGTGGTGGACGTTTTTTTCCAGTAGTCCCTGGTAGCGAACAGGTTAAATAATGCATAAGCTATATATTATATATTATAACAATGCATGTATAGAATGTTTGTTGTTTTTCAATCTAAAACATATTTTTCTAGATGATCGACTGAATATAGCCCAAGACTATATTGTCGACATTTGTATCGATTGAATTCAGGAAAATTCAGGATTGTTGATGTTTGGAAAAATTCGGATGAGCAAACTTTAATTTATCCTTCCGTCAAGGAGAAATATAGTATATTTGTACATGTCCGATACACTCGTAAGAGCTAAAGTGGCCCGAACGAACAATCAGTGAATTAACTCTCTCTTTAAAACTGGAGCTGAGAGACGCGCAGACTAATCAGTGTTTTTTTTTTTTTTTTGCAATAACACATTTCTATTTGGATGTAAAAGAAACCGATCACTGCATACAATGTGCACACGTCTGGTCTTAATTTATCGCTCCAAAGATCATCTTTTCTCCTTGCCAGACTTCCATTTAGTTCATTTTATCTGTGCAAGGCAATCTCGGGCGGCGCATACAATGTATCTTTGAGAAATCATAACAATCTCGCAGACTAACATGAATGCTTATGTTTACTTTTGGCCAATTATACTTGCATAAAATAAAAAAAAATAAATGGAAAATAGAAGAAAATCAGTTGAAGTCAAGTTTCTGAAATTACAACTTTTCTGAAATGCCTAAATACAGTGTTATGCTGCTGTTGCTGCTGCTGTGGGCCGTGGCTCCCTCAGACCTTCTTATACAATTTCGTGCAGACAGTGCGGATTAGCATATAAATTTCCTTCACGGAAACTTCTCTTCCTAAAATCAAAATTGAAAAGCAAAGCCGAGGCTAGCCGACAAAGATGGTGAGATACATTAAATCAAATATTTAACAGGCATCTTCCGGGTCCCTCGTCCCGAATTCATGTTTCAACTTTTCTATACTTAAGCAAGAACATTATCGGAATAATTAGAAACTTATTAACATTTGACTGATTATCTCTGATGGTCTTCATCCACCGAGTAACGCGAAACGGAAGCGGCTCCTGCTGGGTGAGTCCGCGTAAAAAATGCAGCACGTCGCAGCAACAACCTGCGAGAAGGTAGCGTAGTTTAATTGCGCGAGCAGCTGCATGATACATAATAGCATTTATACTCTTTAGATTGACAGCCCTCCTCCCTCCCCTCTATCACCCTCCCATCCACCAAAATTATTGTACTAGCTCGTTCCACGCGGACCAGGCGATATAATTGTTAATTGTTAATTTTGTTAATGAACGCTCAGCTGACGAAGTGAGTTCTACTCTAAGAGAGTGTGGGTGCGATTGGGAAAAACGATAAAAATCCAAAGTAATTATTCACCTGTAATAACTCTTGGAATAAGATTTGTATACTCCATGTCTGCCTGGTTGGTCAATCTCTTTTGAGAGGTTCACGCGGGGCATTGGCTTGACTTCATTTCTCAAGTTGCTTTGATTCGGTCGTCCGTTTTAAGCTAAAAGACAAAATCTCTCTAGATGCCAAGGGCTGTAGCCTCTATCCAAATGTCTTAAACATTTATCATGCCCACCGCCGTGGCACAATTTCCATTTCATCCTTTTTGGTGCGTTTTTTAAATTTCCTATTAATTAGCTTTTGCTTCACCTGCCTTTTTCCAATCTATTGCATTAAAAAAAATAATTGCTGCAAATCATGTTAAGATTAATGCAGAGATCAATTGTTGCAACAATTAAATATCAATAAACCACACTTTGTAGGCACTCAATTTCGTTCTACATTCAAATGCAGATATTTTGGAAATTGAACACGTGTGAAGTACGTTGGTTTCGGTTTGTTATCTTGTTGAAATCGGCATTGTATCCGGAAAGGATTTTACGAACCGTAAAGAATAGAAAAAGGTGTTTTATTGGCACATCCTGCAATCATTAATGGCAGCTTGCAAACGTTTTTCCTAATCTGAATTATGATTTAATGCTACTTAATTAAAGTTGACCTTTGAACGTTCTTAAAGATCAGGGCTTAAGGTCACTATTAATCTTCCGGCAATTTTATTTTATTAGTCCTAATTTAGCAGCACCTAATCAAGGGATGCAAGTATTTAAATATATTAACAAGCTTCATATGCAATGTTTATGAGTTTTGTTAATATAATAATTTTTTGTTTAATTATATACTTAAGTTAAAGCACAAAGATAAACTCATATGTATATGTATTTTTCCGTTGGAGAAATCACTCCCATTCCAACTCCACTTTTTACTATTAAATCTTTGTTTATATTAAAATTTCTTTCAAATATCTCAAAGGCTTACAACAATACAAAATAATAGTTAATTCCTGTTAATCTAAACTATGATTTAAGAAAAATTTTTAAATGCCGATCTTAAATATGATGTCAGTTTCTTGGAATTTATCATTAGTACTGTATATATTTCCAATTTTGTATTTATTTGAGATAGTTCTAAAAATTCTGTAGAAACAAAATGAAATTAAAATACTTATGGAATCCTTTTGATGTTCATGGGGTTTCACATTCCTAGTGATTTTGTGAAATTAAAAAAGATACATACATAAAAAATAGAAATCTGCATTGTTCCATTTAAATTCCATGTACATATATCGATTATGACAATCTTATAAGTATTCTGAATGCAGATAATTTCCATAGTGGCTTACTGGGATGTGGCAATTTTAATCTACCAAATATGTGGAGATTATTTTCCTATATTCCTGATCAAATTTTTGGCGATAAATACATCTGTGTATTTATTTCTATTTTATTTTTACCTACAAATATATTGAAGGTACTATGACGCAACCAATTAATTGTTAATTAAATTGTGTAGTCTCCGCCGCTATCGAGAGAGTCCGCATATTAAATCGACAGCGAACGCCATATCTTCCGAATCACCAGTTTTAGCTGCTTGAGATTGTCTTCTAGCATGTTAGCTCTTCTTTATGCCTCACACATTCTCAATTGGATTGGCGTCTGGGGATTCGGATGGCCAGGCCAAAGTTGTTATGTTATTTTTTACTTTTCACGTCCTGTACAGTTGGCTCCGATGTTTGGGATCGTTATCCTCTTGTAAGATCCAGTCATCATAGTTGGGTCCTAACAAGTTTTTCGTTGATTTTAGGAGACCACGCTGATAAATTTTGACTATCTTCAAAATTCTTGGTAAAGAGTTCTAAGTAGCTAAAACCGTGTTCCCAAAAGAATCCTTAAACATTTTTATTAGATGCTTGATAATGCGTTTGATGAAGTACGTCCCGCGAGTGGACCAAGCACGCTTCATGCGAGTGCACGCCCAAAAACTGGGTTCATCACTGAACACATTGTTCGACCCATCGCGACTCAAATTCTCATTAGCCCTGGCCTTTCGTTTTTCTATATGGCTTCAGAAAGAAGCAAAGATCCTTAAATACAAGATGAGACCTGACGTGTTTTCTTATTTTTTTTCGACCTTGGTCCCGTTATCCCACCGGCTTTGCAGGTTTTGCTAAAAGTAGATAGTATTAAAAGGCTCACGTTTGAGAGAAAGACAAAAATTTAAGGGGAGGCGGAACGAAAATTGAAATCACGTTCCACCGCTCAGAACAGCGCACACATTCGAATACTTTGTCCCGCCTTTAAAAATGCCTAGTGAAAAAATGTAAACAGCCCGCATTCGTATATATGCTTTGAGTGTGCTACCGACTACAACATTGCCTGGGGACGGCAATAACTCCATGCATGCAGAGGCACACAGCGTGCCCGAGACTTTGGCCCGCCTTTAAAAATGCATGATAAAAAAACGCTGCTTTTTATTGCCTACATTGTTAGTGCCGTAGATGAGAATATTTGGCTGCTTATTCTTTTTTACTTTCGTTCTTATTGGCATTTAGATAAGGCATGGGAAGCAGTAGTTCTTTGCTGCTTTCTCTAATGAGAATAATTTCTCCAGGTAGTTTTAGAAATTCACGCAAGGTGTTCTAGGTTGGCCTCACGTAAACGCTCTCTGACTGTGTATTCCATTTTTTACCACTTAAGCCTTCGCAGGCTTAAGGCAGGAGGTTCGCTCAAACAACTGCTGTATCTCTATCCTCGTTCTTCGTAGTTGCTCTCTTCTTCCCTCGTCCAGGAAGGTCATCGACAGTTTTCGACTCCAAATGCCGGTTTACCCTGTTTACAGCGAGTTTCTTAGATATTTTAATTGCCCTTGCAGTAGCGGTATACGACGATTTTCGCCCTTTTGGATACGTGCACAGAAAGACTGCTTCATACCGTTTCGCGTATTTTGAACTTATTTTGAAAAAGTTACGCGCGATCTGACGTATTAAGCGGCTCTAAAATGAATTAGTATTGGTGTCGTAGTCCTTCCATCGTACAATCATTCATAGAAAGAGAGAGAACTATCTTTAATCCTCTTTGAAAAAGGGCGATTCCTTCCTTGTTGAACAGACTGTATTTCCCCTGTAAGTAAAAAAAAGTGCGACTCCTTTCATGTTGAACAGACTGTATCTCCCGATTTACAATGAATTAGGGACAAATTAAGATCAAGGGTAAGTTTATCGCATTATTTTGTAGAAAGGAAATTGGAGCATGATCAAATTGCCCTTGTTTAAAAACAAAAATTATGCATTATTCAAAATATTGAAATCGGATAAGGATTATTTTTAATTTTTGTCTGTATTCTCTTTTTATTCTGCAGGAAGTACACTTGAGAGCCATTTGGGGCTCTTAATGCACCATTTTAGGTCCCTCACATTCATCGAAACCAGTTGGGACAGATCATGGACGAAAGGGTAGTCCAGATAGTGGCTTCCGCCAAAGGCAAGGGTTGGATTGTGGTGAAGGAGGTAGGAGTAAGTTTCGAAGCTGTGTTTAGGGGTGATATAGTCCATGTTCCTTGGTGCCAGTATACCAAGTATCTTCGAGTGCCCGTAATCCATAAGTAGGGATGGGCCGAACCAGGAATCCGAACAATACAGGATTCCAGGATCCAATTGCAGGAGTACAAAGCCACAGTAGTTTTGCGCATTCTTTCGCGAAAGGAGGAGACCCTTCTCCTTAAAATTAATATTTGCACATTTTGAAAGTTGCAGCAAGTAGTGCTCTGAAAGTGTAATCTACATCAAACTTCGCTATAGGAGTTTCAGGGTTCTCTGAACGCGAGGACTGGAATGGCAAAGGTCGCAATTTATATTCCTTAAGCCTTAATTGGTATATCGATAGCTCAAAAACAGCATGGTACAGGTGATGGTATCTATTTGGATTTTGATGAAACTTTGCAGAAACGTTCTTTTATGCTTAAATCGCACGAATATGCAATATGCAAATTTTTTTTCGGAAATCTATACTTCAAAGATATTAAACTATGCTCTATGGGTTATTGCAATACGTGTACACCGATACCCCTTTCTTGAGCAAATCGAATCTCAGGCTTTTGGTAGTTTATTTACCAGGCCATTATGGATTATGATTTTACCAGCACAAACTTGCAGCTCTTTAGGTTGAAACGGAATATCGACTACGGTTCCAGGATGACCGATTCTTGGGTAGGGGTTTCTTGAGCTCGGGTTCGTGGTTCTTCAGTGTATGATCTTCTGGCTTTCCTTAAAGTAGTCGTTTGAGGCGCGAAAATGGAACAAATAAGCTCACTGTAACATTTATAATATTAGGAAGAATACGGATATACTTATATAAAATACATGCGATTAAATTAAAAATTAAAATATATTTCACCATTTAATGGTATTTCGCTCTCTATAACCTTGTGCGCCTTTGCTTTCAGTTGAAACTCAAATTCTCATAAGTCCAACTGGCAACACTTAGTCTGAGTTCTTTTTCTTTTTTTTTATTAAGCCCGCCATTTGTTTTATTGAATTTAGGGAACGAACACAGGCGTGAAAACGTTCATACAGACGGAATTTGTATGCGAGGAGGAGACAGAATAGAAAACGGATGGCAGACGGATAGATTCAAATAATAAATGTGTACCCGCTCTCCAACGTCTTGCCAGAATTTACGGTCTTCCCACTGGAGCTATGTAGCGCGTTGTGGTGGTGTGAGGTATGAGAAGATGACTGTGTAAGATATCAGATGGCGTCGTGTGCGCGGTGAGGCCAGTGATGTCAAGCGACTCTACCGCATAGAGTTGTGTACTATGGCATAGCATAGCTTTCGTGTTTGGTGTCGCGCCTTGAGCTGTGTGGGGGACGTTTTACTATGCTAATGGGATGGTATTTTTACTATTCCCCCATATCAAAAAAGATACGACGACGCGGAGTGAGCACAATACAAGATCGCTCGAAGTAAAATTTGCCTGCGCTGCTTGGCGACAGTTTTACGGCTCGTGGCTGAAGAATTCGTTCGTTAGCTCGTTCGCTCGTTCGCTTGTCCGTTTATCTCTCCCCAGTTCGAGGGACAAGTTTTTCCCACTCGGCGGGTATTACTAATTTTTAGAGGTGCTATATCTAATTCGTTTTATTCGCTAGAATGTGGTTGTGGTTTTTTAGTTTAGCAAAAATCATGAGAAGTAGAGTCGACGAATAGGCGAAAAACGTGTGTCGTGTAATGCTTGCCTACTGCTCTTTTCCTTAATTTTTTCCCAATGAAGATAAAAATATTTTTCTTAATAAAATGGAAAATAGAAACGAAGTTGCGAAAAGTGTTTATGTCCTCTGAAAATGTCCCGCTCGCTCGAATGATTGTTTTCAAATGAAGTTTTTACATATGTTCGTCTTTTCTCATTTTATTTTCAGAGCGAAATTAGGTTGAAGAATTCGAAGTGCTTCTTTGATTGGTCGTTCTGGGAGGAATATCGTGGTGATTAGCGGAGCGGAAGTAGAACATGTAAAAAGGAGCACAGCTTGCTGCACATAGACGACGAATTAAATATATTAATAATAATAAAAAAATAATATATATAGCTAAATCTTAATCACGCTGTGAATTTTGAGAAAATTTATGTGATGTCGTTTAAGCAGTGAATTAAAAATAGCAAAAATGTTATAATTTTAGCCAATTTGCAGTAAACAGTGGAGTTCCTTTCTCAAGTGGTGTAAACGAAAAATGTCTGAAAGTTTTTGTTCCTAGCAAAAGAGTTATTGAAATATAAGAAAAAAATAAAATAAATAAATAAAAATAAGAATTACTTAAAAAAAAATTAAAATTGTGTGTTCAATAATTCACATAGAAATTTTATATGTTCTTAAAAGTATAAATAAATGTGTAAATGCAAATTTGTTTGGTGACGTCCCCGTGTAGATGGATCTTAAATGCTTACATTGCCATTTCACGTGAATACTCGTGAAATAATATCCTAATTTTTTTTTTGGGTGGATATTAGATTAACTCGTAAGTCAGTCATATTCAGAGAGAATTTAAAATTTAGTGAGTCACCCCTCTCGTACTCTATTGGAGTAATCAGAACGGTTACAATCACTCCCATAAGGTGGTGTGGACGAGCTGGCGAGTTTTTTAGCACGAACGCCTTATTATTATTATTTATATATATATGCGGATATATGTGTGTAACGGATGTGCGAAGCTCAGTGGAAATATTTTTATTTGATTGAGCTTTTGTTTGTTTCGTAGCTGATCAGAGAGCCAAGAAGTTATCCAATCGAAAAATAATAAATATTTTCATATGAATCCAAAGTTCAAGTTAAAATTTTGAAAAAAATAGCAAAACTTAATGCCGATTGAAACGTTTAGCCGGTCGCAGGATATCATCATTCGAGATGACTTAGCAAACTGTTTTCTCAAAAGGGTAAGCATATATTTATTATACTATCATATCTGTGGTTTTTAAAACTTCCGATTGTCGAAAATGTAAAGTTCATTTATAATATTTAAGAAACATAAAGGTCTAAATTGATTTTGATTTCTTCTAAAGCTAAAGGATATTTTCTGAAATGTATAATATCAAAAGTAAATCAGTTTGGCCTATTGGCAAGTGAGTTCAAAATCAAATAAATATAAATTTGATCCATATGCAAATATATCTAACGCATCCAAAAATACAGGAAAGGAAAAGTATTTCAGCACAGGAGATGGTTCTTTTTGACGAATGCAAAGACATCGCTTTATTATCGCTTTATCGTCTTTATAATCTAATATTAATGTTAATAATTTTGGAGCGACTACATATTCACATGAAATGTTTTTTGTTTGAAAAATAATTAAAGCGCACATGTTTTTTACGCTATATTTTCACAAATTTTTGGGACAGCTAAAAAGTTTCGATCTAATCTCTTACTTTTTTTGTTGAAAGTTTAATGACGTTCGAATTAGCAGCCCCACGTAGCAGTTGGCGCGCTATAGCCGGGACCAAAGGATTGATTTTTATAATAAAAAGACTAACTAAAGATCGTAATTCGCGGCATGAATCATCATTTGTTTATTGCCGATGCAATAAATTAATAATTTTGAGGAAGTAGGACCCTCTTTCTAATTCTATTATCAATTCAATATACAGACGAAATTTAAATTTTTGCACCAGAAAGGTTACTTAAAACCATGATAGCAATACAAAACTCGGCATGAAGCATCATTTGTTTATTTCAATGAGCAAATAATTTTGAGGAAGCAAGATTTTTTTCTAATTTTTAATTAAATAATAATAATAAATTAAAAATTAAATAAATTAAAATAATAAACACACGAATTTTTTGTTTTTGTAAATGCAGAATTACTTAACACTTTGACGCCGCATTTGAAAAGCATCACAACAGTGAATCAAGTGAAGTTACACAATTTAAGCTGACAGTCGGTAACAAATTGAAGCCACATAAATGTGACTCCGACCGATAACCGCCAGTAAATTGAAGTCACATAAATGTGACTCCGGCCGTCAAAGTGTTAAAACGACACTAGGAATACAAACATAATTTGTTTATTGTCAATGTGAAAAGCAAATGATTGTGAAGAAACATTATTTTTTCCTAATTTTAAAATATACGATGATTTCTCCAACCCAGTCCAGTCGCTCTCGATTCTACTCAAGTAATGTGTGCATTTGTGACGCATTCGATTAGCGGAAATTTCACGGCGGGGAAGACGCTCGTCGTGAGAGGGTTAACTACGTATTAGCAATTTGAAGCAGGGTGTCGCAACATGAAAAATAATTTTGTTTACATATTCACATTATACTCAGGACCGAAGGAATTTTGTTCTAATTTTTATTAACTATTCAAAATATAGACACATAAAAAATTTTCGTTTTTGTCACTAAGTTATTTAAAACCATCCTAGGAATGTAAAACTCGGGACGAAGCCTGATTTGTTTATTGCCGCTGTAATGAAAAAATAATTATAAGAGAAGAAATTTTTTTTAATTTTTGTTAACTGACAGCCGACGCGCCAATACCGAAGGGTTGCTTTTTGTACACGGTGTCCAAAAAATTTTGAAAACAAAAACAAATTGCGATATTGTAAAACGTGGTTAAATTTAATTAAATACTTATGACATTTATTTAGCGTATACAGAGGAAATATTATGTTTAAGAGTTTAGAATTCCTTTTGTTATTCTTTACAACTTAGATATAATGTTTTAGGAAAATAATATTATATTGGGTTTAATGTAACATAATAGGTGGGGGAAAAATTGTGTAAAAACATCATGAATTGGATGATTTTTTGGTTTTTTACGCTTTTAAACCAAGATCTTTGGTGAGTACCAAATATGCTGAAGACTTCCCGATTCCTAATTTTGCAGTGAGTTTTCGTACCGAACGGTCTTTTTTACCTGAAGTTTGCTCTCGTGCGAGTTTGATGCGTTGCTTAGTGCGTGTAGTGCGCAGAAGTTCATTTCTTCTGCGGTTTTCAGCAAATAATGTTTCTTTGAAATGTTTAATGGTTAATGGTTTTATATATGTCCAAAGTCCCGTTTTATTCCTGCATTTCCTCAGGTCACGAAAAATATCCAAGGCCTCATTCCTTCATTAATTTTACTCACAACTATCGCACGAAAAGCATCCATTGTACTCAGGGAATTCTAATAAAATTTGGATTTTTTACCACAGCATGTGAACTAATAACTGAATTTTTGTTTTCTCAACAATTTAACTAGAAATAATATGTTAGAGTAATAAGACATCGCGTTCGTATTCGAATTTATTGGACACCTCGTAATAAAATAAATAAATAAAAGAGTTGCTTAAAATCAGCCGAGGTATATAAAACTCTGCATGAAATATCATTTGTTTATTGCGCATGCAATGGACAAATAATTGTAAGGGAGCAATATTTCTTTCTAATTTTTATTAATAATTCAAAAAAAAAGACGCACGAAATTTTCGTTTTTGTACCCAAGAGGTAAAATCAACCTAGGAATTTTAGACTAATTAAGATTAAAGAACTATGACTAAAATACTTGATACTTGAAATAATTTAACTGTGTTTATGATTCATTCGATTTATGTTGGCAGAGAGTGACATTTAAGTCACCGGTTAAAGAATTTATTAAGCTGAATTTCTAAACGTAAGCATAAGCAGTATATGTATTTCTTGTTTTTATCGATTTATGCATTTTCAACCTTCTTTCTGTAATATGTTGGCCATATTCTGGAGATTCGATAAAAAAAATAATATTCCCAAACTCCTTAATATAGTACTCATATATGCAGTCCTTAATCAAGTAACGGGGGAGCCTATAATGCTAGTCTGTCTGTCTCAAGGCTTTATTTCAGCAGCAGAAAGAGGTAGCCAGTTGAAATTTGGACAGATTATGTATTATTGTGACATATAGTCGGTTCCCGATATATATGAATATGCTAAATGTGCAAATTTAGAAATGTTTTTGTTCGGCTATAATATGTACACACTCCGCGACACATAATTTACCTCATTCTCATTTTCTCAAGTTTCCAGACAAATAATTATTTCTGAGAAGTATGACCATAATTACCTATTAATGTCGGGAATTCCTAATTACTTTATGAATTCTCCGTATTCGATTCGATTTTTAAAGATTCTACGCTATCAAATTGACGATTTTGTCCTAGAAAAGATTCTATTATTTTAAGTTTTTTGTTTCTAAGGACAGTTTTGAAGTCATTAGCAATGGTCGTCCACTAATAAAAACCAAATCAATGGGTCCATTTTATGAAATGGCTCCCCAAATCGTACCACATCCTTGCCGTCGATGACGACGTGCCAAAAATCGTTCCTCCTTCCTTATGTGATGAAAATTAAATGCGTATCCATCTGGTCCGTCTAATATGAAGCTCTTTTCATCCGTAAAAATAACATGTTGTCCAATTTATGTGATTTCTAGCAAATTGAAGTTTATTTTCTGTACGTATGCTGGTCAACAATGGTTTCGTTTTGAGACGACGACGTTGTAGCAATGGTGACGTCTTTAATAAACGTTGTATTGCTCGAATATTTGCACTTGTTCCGGCAGCTGCCTTAATTTGCCTCGTAATTGTAGATGAATTTGAAGCTATTCTCAGGATTTTCCGCCTCTCTGTTTTCGTTATTGCCTTTTTAGTTCGCCATTTTTCGTTTCTTCCATAATTTTCGGGATCTTTTAAGAAGTTGTTGACTACCCCAGCGCTTCTATTAATTTTTCTGAATATTTCGCTATTAGAATATTCTTCGTCTTATAGCACTTTAATTTTACCGATTTCTCCTTGAGTTAGTTTTTTACCACTACCCATTTTGTTAACTTCTTTACTAATTTCTAGTAACAATGACTTCTCAACAACTATTTTCCAAAAAAAGGATCCAACTTACACGAAACGCAATTTAAAATTGGTTAGGTCAATCGTGTGTCGCACGTTTTTATACCACTTTTCAGGTAAAAATTCGTGAAAAATGCACAATGCATCCGAATACGGAGAATTGTTGCATAAAGTAATTAGGAATTTCCGACATTAATAGGTAATTATGGTCATACTTGTCAGAAATAATTATTTTTGTGGAAACTTGAGAAAATAAGGGTGAGGTCAATCATGTGTCGCGGAGTGTATATCAAAAGCGGCTAAACAAATTAAACTTCATTATTTAAAGTTAAATAAAATATAGCGAACAAATGTCCTGTTATATTTAATTGGGTGAAAATTTACAATAGGGAGGGCGACTGCCAACTTTAGCTGTTAGAGGCACCTTCGTTACATTGTCATATTACCTTTGAGGTTGGCTTAAGTAGTATTTTGAAGAAACGCAAAATAATAAAAAAAAAACAAATGCTCTTCCTTATAGTAGTATACCAGCGGTGGATTTGGTCGGCTTTTTCTAGTTTTACATCGTATATATTCGCATAATGGTTTCCGATGTGCGTACGTTCTATATAGCTTATGGAACTAATAAATTTATATTCAAAAAATATGTATTTTGGACCCCAATGTGTACCTCAAGTATTGATTACTTTACGGAGCAACCATTAAATTGTTTATGGGTTTTTAGTTGAACGATCCGATAATTCGATAGTTCAATAACCCAATGAAGTATATGCAAACTTGCCGACGCATTTTTGCAAAGTACATAAATCAGTTCTCCCTCACCTAGAAGGCAGAGCGTGACACGGGACTATCAATGATACCGTCGTCGTTCCATTTATCCGGTTTTTGGTTAATATGTACTCCTAGTATCATTGTGGTTACGTACAAGAATTGCTAGGCAATGGCTGGGCCGTCGGTGCTAATTCTATGGCTGTTGAGGGAGAGGAGGATAAAAAAAAGAATGGGGGGAGGGGGTGATTTGAGAAAACTTATAGTACGCTTGGCGTGCTACCACTCTCTAGCATTCCTGTCTGAAATTTATGAAATGCGCTTAAGTGTCTTTCTCCGCCTCATCTTAATCCTTAAGAGGTTTATCATCAATTTCGTAGAGATATACACAGTGCCGTAAATTCGTTACTCTACTATTCCTGTGTGTGGTTATACTACATAGGCTGGCTGATTGGTTTATAGTAAAAGTCAGCAAAATAAAGCACTACGGGCGCGGGTATGTACATTTTTAGGCCATCACGAGACAGTCCCTCTATGACAGAAACGTGTGTATAGAAACACACCTAAAGAGTCGAAAGAATTCAAAACAAACTCAAACCCCGGCAGCGTGAAATCCTACCTTGAGACACGTATATCGTACCCAGGTAGTTAGAGAAGGATGCAAATAAAAACAACACTTCGCGTGGATTAATCAATGAAAATTTATCTCGTAAAATTTTGCTGTGTACTATTGCGAATGTTTATGTGTGTGGGTGCGATTTCCGCGCATGCTGTTCGCCTGCTTGAGTGGAAGAGTTCGCTGTCTCGGACGTCGGCATCGATTCAGATTCATTTTACTTCAAGAAAACTTTATTTTGTATGGCTGGTGATCTTCCGACAAAAATAAACTTTGTTCCATCGCATCAACACAGAATCGCATGTGGTGTGCGAATGGCTCGAGGTGCCTCGCTGTGCTGTTGATATATCCGGCGCAGAGCGAACTGGAGACAGACAGCTGTGCGGCAGTTTAGCTTATATTGCGCGATTGTTGTTGCTCCAGTGTGTCCATATACAATCTCGCTGGCTCACGTTGAGGTTGCTGACTTTCTAGTACCCTATCCTGCCAGGGGCATTACCAGTTCTCTTCCCGGCAATAATCGAAGTTTCTTTTGAAACGACATCAACCTCAGAGGGATAAAGGTGGAAATTCATCACCATCGTCTCCAATGCCAGGTGGGTAAAGGTGAAAATTGATCTGGAAATGATCGGCACACATTGCAGTTAAGTAAAAATATATTATTTGCGCACATGATTGCTCGTTACGTTCGCAAGACGGATTCAATTTTTACTCTTCGGAGTTTTTTATTTGTTGAAAATTTCTGTACTGCTTTGCACAAGTACTCTTTGATTAAAATTTTGATTTATTATAGTGGCAAAAACTATGTAATTTGTCTTTATTATGAATTATTCGAATGAAAATTTTTGCAATTTTGCTGATTGTTGTTGTTATTGGAATGACTGACTATTTCATAGGCAATAGACGAAGTAATAAGTTATGTCAACAATAAATTAAAAACTAGTTGTTACGCTATACTATGTGAGGTCCATATTATTATCGATATTAATAATGGCCACAATAAAAATTATTTTGTGTTTGTTTACGCACTTACGCGGCAACTACTAGACGGATTTAAATGAAACTTGGTATGTTAGTAGCTTATGACTTGGGTTAATATACAGGATACCTACTCTTTATCCCGTGGAGTGTGATAAAATCTTTATGTTTCTGCTACTCACCAATCGCTAATTCGTAATGAAACTAGCAGACGATAGGCAGGACTAAAAGGTGGATTTTTATAATAAAAAATCGTTTCTTAAAACTAACTTAAAATTATAAAATTCGGCCTGAAATTTTATTTGTTTATTGCCGATGCAATGAATAAATAATTGTAAGGGAGCAGGATTTTTTCTAATATTTTTAACAATTCAATGAAATTTTGATTTTTGTTTCAAAAAGCTTACTTAAAACCATCCTAGGAATATAAAACTCGGTTCAGCATGTTTGTTACCAGCGCAATGAGCAAAAAATAGTGAGGGAACAAGATTGTTTTTTAATTTTTATTAATAATTCAAAATTATAGGCACACGAAATCTTCACTTTTGTACCATTCATCTTCTCGGATGAGCTTTCTTTCTAGTACGCGAGTACTCAAAAACCCTTTATTCAAACTCAATCCAAAACACTACGACTACTTCAATACTCCAATTTGAAATACTAAAAAAGTTTTAAGTAATTCTTCAGGCACGGAGCAAATGTGTCTATTATTTTAAATTATAAATAAAAATTAGAAACATTTTTTGTTATCAAAATTTGAAAATTCAAAACGGCATACCCAATATGCCGATTGTTTTTTAAATTTAAAGTATTTATACGTAAATTGGTGTAAACGTGATTCGAGGACAGTAGTTTCGAATCTACTATCAAAATGTGGGAATTCAAAAAGGCGGATCTAATACGATGACCACAAGTTTTTTTTAAATCAACAAGAGAAGTTAAGAAAGTCCTTAATTCTAATCCCTATCCGTGTAGATATATAAAATCTTTCAAATTTCAAAACGCCGCAATTCACCGGTACAGCTTTTAATTGTTTTAATGCAAAAAAATGCTAATTTGGGTATACCACATTACAATATCTACAAAAATAAAGTCCATAACACTAATACAAAACTTCTAGTACAAGTACAAAACGTGGCAGCATCCAAATTAAGCTTGTATTCTAAAATGATTTTTATTTACGATTAGAAAGTTCTTTAAACTCACGATACTTTAAATCACCTCGAAAAAATCATATAACATTTTTAAGTTTAAATCCAATAGAACAGAAAAAACAATGCGCTGATCACTTGAAAGGACGATGATTCCTAAGAACCAAAATATTACACTTCCATTTTTTGGAATAGGCAAAAATCGAAGACGAGCCAAAACACTTCCAAGCAAAAGAGCTGTCAAAAATTAACTGATCATTCAAAATAGCCGAGCTTAACAGCATAAGTGAGAGACAGACAGAAAAATCTATCTGTTTAAAGGTTATTTTGACTATAATTTGCGCCTTTGTTTAAATTTATTAGAAGAAATAGAAATTATGTAGTAGTAGCGTGATTTGTTTCTATACTTATCCAATAACTATATTTAAAACGATTAGTTAATGGCAACCTGCACAGAAATTTGAACTGGAAATTCGCTTCGAAATTCTTGAAGAATGTAGACTATGTTCAAAAAAAGAGCCATTTTATTCTTTAAAAAGTAACTGAAGAATAGTAGCAATGGACAGAATTTAGAATTTAATTTTGAAGATAACAAAAAGCAAATTTTACTCGGAAACATTTTGAAATATGTAGTTATCAATTTGGTAGAAAATATATAAAATACAGTTAATTTTATACAGGAGAAACGCCACATATATATATATATTTCTTTAGTAATGCATTGCTTCTTGATTATGCTCATATTTTAAGTAATAAAATTATGTTATGCTGGCTTATTCTTCATCAAAAATCTTCCAAATACATAATGAAAAAAAATTCTGAAATGTTTTGCAAAATACCGTACAGACGAAAGTAAGAATCGATGTTTAGTTGTCCATCGAATACATTGTGATAAACCTTGAAAAAACAGTTTTAAGTTTCGTCCTAAAAATATATTCTGCTCTGATTAGTTTCAATCTTTATAGTTAAGTTATTTCCGTAGGACTAAACTTATACCATAGAAAAGTATGTAAAGTTAGAAATATACATTTAATGTTTTGTATTATTCTTTTTTATTAACAACAATAGCTATAAATAATCAAAGAAAGTGATATTTTTTTAGCATATCACCTTCATACATTCATCATCTTTGCTGTCAACTTCATCAATGCTGCAGGCTGGATCATTGTTGCTTGACGAGTCTCGCGCAGTTCCATACGTTGTCAACATGCGTCCTCTGCTGCACAGGTACTGAGCGTATAAAAAGAAGCTGTCTCTTTGCTTCATACACATGTCAGATTTTGCTCAAAGCCTGCTGATGTGGGCGCATTCGCATTCCATTTCGGACTCGTCTTGATCCTCGAAATCGCAGACAATTTCTAACTTGAATGGATTGTCATTGTCGTAGACCTCCATACTGCTGCTTTCCTTCCTTCATTAGATGACCTTTTTGAGCTAATCCTAATGATATTTGGTGCATTATTTTTGAAAACATTCTCAAAATTGTCTATCGGTAAAACTTGCGATTGAGACTTTCTTTTTTAAATTCTTAAATCGCAAATGAACTGTTTGATCAGATCTTTAAGACTGAACTGTGCTCCAGTATTTTTCTTTGTGCGATTAAATCTAGCTGAAAGTTTAAGAACTTGATTAGTCTCGCATAATTTTATTAATGACATTGGCGAATATCTAAATTTACGGAACTGTTATCTAATTTGAGGATTCAGTCATTACGCTTACTGTTAGAAGCGATAGACAATTTAAATATAATTTTGTCTTATAGATTGTGAATGCAGAAACTATATTTTTTCAGATTGTTGGTTTTTTTGTTTTTAAATTATAGAAAATAACTTTTGTTTTAGCTTTTATTTAAATAGTTCACACATAAAAATAGTTCAAATGAACTGTGACAAATCCAGTGTTATTAAGGTATGGTGCGCATCAAAGAAATAATTGAAACATTAACTAGTAGGATTACAGATTACTGGTATATTTTGAATTAAAAATTTACTTTAACCGTACGACCACAGGACACAGATAAATATATATTAGATGATTAAATAAATAGTTTTGGATTTATCATTATCATATTCAAAGAATTTTATAAAAAATTTCGCACGCAATTTCGACCTGATACATATATACTCTATCCAACAAAATTAGAAATTATGTGAAATTATAATTTTGTTAGTTACAATTCGAAAACCTCTGTTATTGTATTTTTAAAATCAGAATAACATTTTTAAATGATATGAAGTTAACAATTTAGATGTGTTTACGCTGTGAAAAGTTGTAAAGCGTAACACTAGAGGCAAAGTGAAAAAACGTCTGATCGACACGAACACTTTATTCAGAAGAGACTTACAAAGTTCATTCGTTGCAAGGGGATATCTGTTGATCGGTATCTGACAGCAGAATGCATACATATGTATATCGAGTGCACTTTTGTGCATCAAAGGCGTCCAGTAACCGTAGTCATCAGGCTTGCACTTTTATAATTGTAGGAGTACTTCGGTTAACTTTCCGAAACAATTGTTTTAATGACTGCGTACGTATGATGAATTGTAACTTCACCTCAGGGTAAGATAACATTTCAATATATATTATTTTAAGAACATTGCATCGACTACAGAGTATATCAATATTTAACAAATTATTCGATGTATTATAGATCCTGATGAATTCGGTACAAGCGACACCTTACTGAGATAGATATAAAATTAAATTTTAAAAAAGTATGAGACTTAAAACTGAAAAATTAAAATTCGGATCTAAATTGTCATCTATTTTTATTAATTTAAAAAAGAATCTATGCAAATATTATTTATTGAACCTATAAAAATTTAATTGAGTAGTAAAAATTATGCACGCGACAATTGCTACAGAGAATGAGGGCGCTTTCAGCTATTAGAATATTCAGATGCTCCCAATGTGTAGAGGATTCTTGTTTTTTAACTTTTTCAAGAGCTTGTTTTAAGATTTGAGATATGTGCTAAAATGAAATACGATTATCTGGACAAATTCATTGAATTATTAACATGGATGATAAAAGTAATTATCAAGTACTTATTTTGAAGTACATACTATTATTTAGTGGATTTAGGTTTTGTGTGCATGACAAATACACCATTTTTAACGCCATTTATTTGTCAATCTCATTTTGTGCAATTCACGGTAATACCTTATCTTAAAGTTAAAATTATGAATTTCGAATGTAATTGCAATAGATAGCAACATGACATATATGTTTTCAGAATTTTATACCGTGAGAAGCTTAAATAGTTTTAATTTTCTGACGAAGCGAAATACCATTGTACAATTTTTTTAATCTGTGTAAATCGAATGTGTTTTAATGATAAAGGATTGTAACTGACATACATAATATTTTTCTTATAATTGGAACTATTTGGGATGTAATTAGTTGTATCTCTTAATTAAATTAAATTGGTTTTAGCTTCTGTACCTTCTAATGTTAAAATCGGACGGTTCACTTTATTCTCCGTCTGTTGAAACCCTTTTTCTCAGGGACAGCTAGAGGTATTAAGTTGAAACTAATATGAAATACTAGGACCTTTCAGTTCACTATGCTCCTCTATATATAATATTTTTACAATTTACGTTTAAAACGAATAACAACTACTAGTTTCCTGCCTAATATGACAGGGTGGCCCATTTAAAAATTGAAATTTCTTTTTGTTATAAAAAAAGGCTTAATATTTTTCAATGGTTGAACATTTACTTGAAAGATTGTTTTATGTTATTTATTTATGAAAAACAATTTCGGTCAAATGACCACTACGGCTGACTTGGCAGTAGGCCATTCGGTCCACTCAATTTTTGATTACATTTTCGATTATTTCGGGCCTTTTGTCAGCAATAGCAGCTTGAATCTCGTACTTGAGGTCTTAAATTGTTTCTGGTTTGTTGGCGCAACATTTATCTTTTACCGCTCCCCAAAGATAATAGTCCAACGGCGACAGTGTTGCTTATTAACATAACCACCGAGGTGAAAATGACCCTCGTCCGTAAAGATGATTTTTCGGTAAAATTCGCAATCTTCAGCCAAACGATCTTCCGTCCAATTTACGAACCGTAGATGGTTCGGATGGTCAACCAGCTTTAGCTGCTGTCCCAATTGAACTTTATTTGGCTTCATGGCAAGGTCTTTACGCAAAATTTGCATGAAAGAAGTGCGTGCAAAGTCCAAATGTTGAAAACCATGGCGAGTTGATGTTGATGGTTGCTCACGCATACTTTGAGCAAACGCAGCAATGTTTTCGATTAAGCACTCCGGACGACTACGTACACGGGTTGGTTTATCCACCAATATTCCAGGTTCACGAGCTCGCTTCACGAATTGATCCACAAATTGAGTTTTTGGAAAATTTTTTTTGTCAAATTTACTTTTCAAATTTCTCACAGTTTGAGTAGGAGACTCATCACTTTGGAAATAAGTTTTTAATCTTTCCCAACTTTCTTCAAGCGAATACCGTCCCATTTCGTAAATGTCAAACCTTAAACTAAATTTCTGTCAAGTCGAGAATGACATATAATCAACTAAACTTAAAATTACCGGTAATTCAAATTCCAAGCACTAGATGGACCACCCTTTACATTAACTATAGAATTGTGCGGGAACAATCTCAACCGTTTGAGAATTATAGGGTATCGTAAATTCCAAATTTCCATGTTATGTACATCACTATTTCATTTCTATCTTTTCATCAACGCAGCGACATTAAAACTCTGGCGCATAAATCAGGTTGAATTTGACTGATCGCACGGGTTATGTTGGCTTTGAGGGCCGCTCTGGTTTCTGGTTTATTCGCATAGACCTGCGACTTAAGAAAACCCCACAAGAAAAAGTTGAACAGAGTCAATTCGCACAATCTCGCATAACCTCTACGTGAGATGACCATGCCCTCAAATCGCTTGTGCAGAATGTCCAATGTGTCATGAACTGTGTGGCACGTACCGCCGTCCTGTTGAAACCAAATGTTGTTGGTGTCCATATCAGCCAATTCAGGCTAAAAGAAATTGGTAATCATTGACCTATAGCGCTCGCCGTTCACGGTGATGGCCTGGCCAACGTCGTGCTGAAAGAAATATGGACCGATGACGCCGCCAGCCCAAAATCCGCACCAAACAGAGACTTTTTCCGGATGAATTGGACGCTTTTGGACCTCATGTGGATTGGCATCGTCCCAAATTCGGCAATTTTGTTTGTTGACATACCCATTCATCCAGATGTGGGCCTCATCGCTGAAGATGATTTTAATTTGAAATTACGGTCAGTTTCCAACTGCTCCAGAGCCCATTCGGCGAACACACGTCATTGCCTATGGTCGTTTACCTTCAGCCCGTGGGTCAGTTGCAGTTTGTACAGGTGCAGGCCCAAGTCACGATGCAAAATTCGCCAAGTTGTGATCTGCGAAAGGCCGAGTTCTTGTGAGCGACGCGAAATCGACTGCCTCGGATTCTCCTGCACACTCTCACAGACAGCGGCGATGTTTTCGCTAGATCTTGCGTTTTGTTGACGTACTGGTGTTGGTTGATTGTTTACTAAACCAGTGGACTCAAATTTATCTACCACACTCCAATAGTCCTCTTGGTAGGACGATTATGGCGACCGTAAAATGGGCGAAGCGCACGGAACGTTACCCGAATAGAACACCCATTTTGATAAAACAATTTTATCATTACATTGATTTGACAAAACAGACTGAATAAATTACAGCTAATTTGACAGATATAGCTTCAACAATATGGCCGCTATCAATTGTCAAAGTTCGGAAGTCCCTATTGGAAGACCCTTTAGTTCAGAAAAATGCTCTAAATATCCTCCGCACTTGCACCTCCGTCTTTCTAATTTTCGTTCCTGCAATCCCAATTTTGCAGTACTTGAGTAAACTTCATCCTTCATCGTTCCACATAAGAAGAAGTTCAATAGAGTAAGGTTTGGTGATCTAGCAGGCAAAAGAATCAATCCACCTCGTCCAATCCATCGCTCAGGAAATTGTTCATTTAGTAACAGAGCGTTGGGATAGTCTCAAGTATGACTGCCTCAGACAAGCTAAATACGGCAATAAAATAAATTACATTAACCTTTGACTTTTCTACAGCAATAATTAAAATAATTAGATGTGTATGCTGAAGAAATATTTCCGTTAATTTTTGGAGACATTTTGTTTATTTTACAACTTTTGTAATTACAATATAATTTGGACATGTTGTATCTTGTTAAAGATGGGCAATTTGAAAAAAATAATAAATAAACATCTTAATTACATGAATTTCGGAGAACATGTTAGGAAAAGGCGAATTTTAGGAAAATGAGAAACATATTTTTCAATTTTGTAAGTGAGTGTACTTGCAGAGGGTGAGGGTAGGCCAACATTGTTGATATTTTTAGAAAGGATATTGACATAGTAGATTTTAGTTAGTCATTAGTTGGATGTCGATGCGTTGAGTGATCAAAAGATAAAAATAAAATAGTGATGTGCAAAATTGAATTTACGAATCACCCTGTAACTCCCAAACGGTTGAGATTTTTCCCCCCTGCCATACAGTTTTTTTTTTGTCGAGGTAAGATCTTGCATCTCATTCATTTTTACATGTCCACAACCTGTATATTTGACTTCTAATCGGAGAATATTAAATTAAATTTTTAAATCTTTATGTCGGTTAAGGGAAATATGTGTTAATATTTTGCAGGACTAGATAAGATGTTGTTTATAGACAAAGTTGCTGTAAAATCTCAAGATTGTAGCATACCCCCCGTAGCATCTCAAACGCAATCTCTACATTTTGTCGCAGAGAAAACATGAAAAGAAAATTCCTGATCTATCAAGAATTGTACATAAGAGAAGCTTGATATTTTCTTTAACGGCTCTTACCAGTTTTAGTTGTTTGCAAAATCAAAGGGAATATCACATGCAAATACAAGCAGTTCCAGAAGGGAAGAACTGGAAGATGCACAACAAAGGCGAAGTATGAGAAACTATCCTAAAGCTACCTCCATTTCTTATTTGTGGAATGCGGTCGGCTTACTGTCATCGTGAGAGAAAAGCCGGTTAACTTCTTCCAACAATAGACCGATCAACCAAAAATATGCGTCTCTTTCTCGAGGAATGTTCCAAGTCGATTCACGATCAGATCTAACAATTTGAACACACTCAAAATGCATTCGCTACAAGAATGAGCAACCAGTTCCCGCGGCTGACCTGATCAGTGTTCCTTTCACTTGCATTTCTGTGCAATTCCAGGGCACGGCTGTTTGCGAACTCCCGTCCGGGTCCGGCCCGTGTCACCGTCGCTGTTTTGTCGTGTTGCTGCTGTCGCTGATGGTTTTCATTACGGATAAAAGCGCTTACGTGAGACTATCCTCGCACAGGGCCAAGACAGAGGTACTTCGATGGTGATCGCGCTGATCCGCTCTGTTCCCTTCTCAATGTCGGTGGTGATCGTTTACATTTGAAGCAAAAAAACAAATAATTAAATTCCGCTTGCGAATACGTCCCGTTCACAACCATTTCTTGCGGACAGTGGCGGAAATGCCCGGGTGTGGCGTGCGGTTCCGGTTAGTTAAGACAAATAGTTCGCGATGATCTCGTGGGTAAGTCATACCCGCTTACACCCGAATGCAAGGAACTAGCTGGTGGTGGTGACTGGCGAAACATATTGACATATTTGGAAAGCAAGAAAACTTTTTGTTTTTTCATCTACTTATTTGAATTTTTATAAATAGAAAATTAATCTCGATAGTATGCACGCTAGCTTTTAACACTGTTTTGTTTTGTCTGCATAAATTGCCGATTTTACAAAGGAAGTTGCATTTCCATTTAGTAATAGCATATATCTTCAAATCTAAATTACGACGTTTACATAGGCAAAGAGAAAATTAGTGAACTTTTTTTAATGCTTAATGTTGTGAATGGAAATGTCATCTTTCATCATCTCAATCAAAACTTAAAATATAATATTTTTTCACTATGTACTGCTTAATGATTACAAACAGTATAAATATATTACTTACAAAACATTTGTTTCTAACTTTAGTAATAGTTTATGCAATAGAGGGTTATTCATTTGTAATACAAACATTATTTAAAAACAAATAAATTCATTTATCTGAATAATAATCAAGCAATTTTTGGGAGGAGGTAGGTAAACAAAATCGTTTTAAATAATTTTTCTTTTATATAAAGGATTTTTGGAATATGTACAGAGAATGTCGTAAAAGAAACCGAACTTTTAAGATATATTCGTATAATAAAATACACATTATATTTTTTGTAAACATTATTTTTATTCAAAATAGGTTACATTAGAATCAATACAACGTCTGGCACGATCAGCTAATGCATGCATCGAATTTCAATCAGTTATAGGAATGTGTTTGAGCACATGTGTCACAGTTGCTTGAATGACTGAAACGTCATCGTAAAAAGTTCCTTTCATTGCAGTATTCAATTTTGGGAACAGAAATTAGTTACACGGTGATATATCAGGCGAATACGGAGGGTAGTCGAGGATAAAAATTTCTTTCTTCATCACTTGAACTTTTTTCGTCCTGTGAGCAATCTTTTCGTCTTTGCTTTTGAAGCATGTGGAACAAAACGCGCACAAACCGTTTTTTTACACAAATCTTGAATTAAAGTTCTCCAAATAGTAAAAGTTCCAACAACACTTTTTCCACTCAGCACGATTACTAATTTCTGGGCGACCAGACTTTGGACCGTCATTTAAATTTTTACGATCATCTTATATGCGTATAAACCATATATAAACTTGTGTTCGAGACACATAATCACCATAAACATTTTTCAACAATTTGTAAGCCTTAGCAAATTTTTTACCGAGTTTAAAACAAAATTTAATGTTTGCTTTTCTTTCTATTGTATTTTTAGAACACAAGCACAAAACATACTGTCATTCAAATGCGTGTATTTTTGTAATCTGTCAACCGATTTGCATGAACTTGAGTGCGTTTGAAAGAAGAAAGATGTGTCTTTCAAATACCACCAATGTTTTATAGATGTTGCTACAGGTTTTATGATTTCAGTTAAAACTTCAGTTTCTTTTGCAACATACTGTCTAAATTTTTAACAAAAGAAGTTTAAAACAGTATTATTGTAAAAATAATGAACATTTTTGGGCACTATTTTATCAAAATTACTCTAAATTTGTGGAAAAATTTAACATAGTAAAACAATAACGTTTTAAAATTGCAAATTTATTTTTTCCGATAATAGATTTAATATATTAATAAATTTTTGTTTTGAGCTAAATATTTTAGAATGTTTTCTAAAATTTCATAAAATTCTGGGAAATCGACTAAACTTAATTTAAGCCGCATGCTTTTTCAAATAATGAATGTTATTTAAGTGACTTTGGACTTACGTAACATTTGAAGGCAACATTACTTCTTTTCTTCCACCGTACTGCAAAAATATTATGTTTTATTATTATTTTTTTTAAAGATTTTTCGTATTAATTTAAATTTTATAGAAGCATCGTAAAAATAAGTTAAGTCTATGTCCCTGACGTAACAAATGTAGGCATCCCAGTGAGCTAAGTCAGTTAAAAATTTCAAATTCAAATTTCAATTGCATCGATGGAGCAACAGTTGGGTTGCTAAAGGAAAAATTGGCCGAATTCTAGCCCCGACGACAGGTGTGAAGGCTAATTTAAGGATGTGGCTTTTGTTCGTTTTGAAAGGATGTCGGAAGGAAATTTGGGAACTTATTTCACAGTGAACATATTTGAACAAGGAGAAAGTAGTACCGTTAGCGAAACAGCAATTGATGACGAATGAATCAGCAACTCCAAAATCTGCGAGATCAACTGAAAAAAGGAAGGAAATAGCGGAATTGCAAAGACAAATTGCAGAATTGAGTGTTTTCGAGGGAGAAAATATTGCATTCACGTGGCTTGCATTTAATTTTCAAGACGTGGAGGAATCTCTTCCCCAATTCAGTGGAGATGACCACTATAGCATTAAAAAGTGGATTACTGATTTTGAAGAGTCAGTTGCAATTGTGGAGTGGGATGGAAAAATTTCATTCGTGTATACGTAGAGTTTGCTGGTCGGTACCGCTAAACCTTTCCTGCGTCCTATAACATCGAAAACTTGGAGTGAGCTTAGGCAGGCCTTAATAAGTGAATGTTCGCAAAGACCTAGCAACTCTGAAATTCATAGTAAACTGTGTAGTCGTAAAACACTGCAGTCTGAAACCCTGCAACAATACCTACCATATGTACTTTGTACATATAATGCAGGGGATTACCATGTTATCCCCAATTGAGGCTGACTTGATTCAGTATATTATAGAATCCAAGAATTGAAGCATCTGCTGTAAAAATTTTAAAGAGTTTCATCAAAATGTGCGGGTAATCCTTTCAAGCGTCACCAAAAAAGTATGAATGAGCAAGTGAAGACATTACCTAAAGTCAAATGTGTTAACTGTAACGAGCCTGGGTATATCAGTTCTACTTGTCGTAAGCCTAAAAGTTTAAAGAGATCGTGCTTTAACTGCGGCGGTACAAAACATAAAGCTCATCAGTGTGAATTTCCGAAAACATCACTTATGAACATCGAATACCCGGACCAACAAAAGTATGTAGCCCCGTTAAAAAATGTCTTCGAATTTGTCGGCTGGTTCAGCTTTGGGAAGAATCATGGCACGAATTTGGAGTTTTCGTGTTCAGTGATGACTCTTTTAGACTCGGGCAGTCCTATATTTTTTATACAGCAGCAATACTTACCAGACATTTTGGTGCAGTTAACTGAAGAGAGACATAACAACTTTTGCGGAATTAATGGTAGTGTTCTATGTGTTATAAGGCATATATTAGTATAGATTTTAAAAATAAAATAGATGTGGAAATGTCAGTTGTAAAGGACGGAGCTATGTTCCACCCAGCTATATTAAAAGAAGTGAGGTAAAATCTTTTAATAGTGATTTTCCGAATTTTAATAAAGATGCAACTGACATATTTAAGCAGACGATTTAAATTTAAGTTTTGAAAGACAAATTTTAAATATTGAGGTTGACAATAATCAAATACCATGTATTAAAAATAAATTTTAATTTACTATACGAATATAAAAAATAGTTAAAAGAGTCATATGGGTTTCAAGAAGTAATAATACGTGATTTTGATAAAAGCAGTAATGTTCAACCGGAAATAAGGTTAACTAAGTCTCAACCGTTTTATTGTACACCGCGTAGATTGCCTTATTCTCATCGACTAGAACTACAACAAATTATTAATGATTTATTAGAAAGAAAAGTTGTAAGAGAAAGCAACTCACCCTATGCCTTACCAATTGGGATGGTTCATAAGAAAAATGGGGAGTTCCGTCTATGCGTTGATTATGGCGTACTAAACAGATATACTGTCAGAGATAATTATACATTGCATAGTAAAGACTTGCTTGACCGTCTAAGTGAAAAATGTATTTTTCGGTTCTTGATCTTCACAGTGGCTTCCACCATGGCGATGTCATGCCTGATTCGGTAATTTTCACGTCATTTATTTCTCTAATTAGACAATATGAATACCTTACCTCTTTTGGACTGAAAAACACTCCACCAATTTTTAAAGTTACAATAATGGTGGTTTTGGGGGTCTAATCGCGAAGAATAAGTTGTTGGTCTACTTGGACGATCTTTTGATAACAAGTGATTTCTTAGAAGATCATTTAAAAGTTCTTGAGCTTGTCATCGGTAGGGTGAGGGACCATAATTTAAAATTGAGGCTGGATAAGTCTTTGTTCATATTTCAGATGATGAATTTTGCTATCCTAACCAAACTTTTTAAATTTTGAGGCATTGAAGCAGTAGCTGCTACTTAGATTCGCCCGTGTTGTCTATTTACAATACATTAAACGAAACCGAACTGTATTGCCATGAGAGTAGCGTCGGATTTGGAGCTATATTGTTGCAAAAACAGTGATAAAAAATTTCACTCGGTGTTTTACTTTTCAAATAGCAAAACGGAGATGCGAATCACGTCACTGCTACGAACTGGAGACACTGTCAAACATATACACACTAAGACGTTTCTGCGTTTATCTGCTCGGGTAAATTATTGCCAGGCTCTCACGCTGACGTTGAATTAAAAAAATGTTGAGCCCGCATATTTCACGCTGGGCCCTAGAACTCCAAAATGTCGACTATATAATTGAGCATCATTCAGGAAACAGAATGAATCAGAATGAATATTTCTAGGTTAGAGAATGAGGAAAGTTCAATATACACCTGAATTAACGGCTTGGTGTATAAAAAAATAATGGAAATATAGTGGTGTTGTTCCGGAAATCATGATTGATCGTGTTAAACAAACGCCCCGCGAAAACCTATGTCATGCAGGCTTCAATAAATGTTATGAATATATTAAGAAATCTTACTGGTTTCCTAGAATGAAATTAAAGATAAAAGACTTTATCGAGGCCTGTCTGAAATGTGCGTATTTCCAGCCGTCTTCTGGTAAGGCCGAGGGTACACTGCATAGTATACCTAAAGGAAATATTCCATTTGAAATGTTGCACATAGTCTATTTCGGACCGTTACCTTATACTAAAAATAAGAAAAAATATATTTTTGTCGCCGTGGATTGTTTCACCAAGTTTTCCAAATTATTTGCTGTGAATAGTACGGAAATGGAAGAGGTCATTAAACGCTTAAAATCTTATTTCTGCACGCACAGTCGTCTTAATAATATAATTAGCGACTGCAGACCTCGTTTACGTCTGAAGGATTTAGTCATTTTCTTTCATTTTAAAGTGTCCACTCACACACCTAAGATAAATGGTCAGATGGAACGTGTTAACCGTGTACTAACACCTGTGGTTTCTAGAGGGTATAAGGAGGATTCAGTAAGTAATTGGAGCGAATAATTGGTTAATGACGAATTCGCGATTAATAACATCGTGAATCGTATAACGGGGTTCTCTCCAAGTATGCTTATGTTTAGTGTTGGCCAGGAGGGATTGATGTTGATATATTTATGGGATGATCTAAAAAAACCACAACTATTGCATGACAAAAAACGTAACGACGGTTAGAATAAAAATCGAAGAAAATACTACACAGGTGATTTAGTAATGATTTAGGACATAGTGAAAACTGCTAGAATAAATAAAAATCTTGTCCCGAAATTCGGTGGTTTGTATGAGATTATTAAAGAACTTCTAAACGACAAGTATTTGAATAAAGAACTGGAAGGCTTACAATTGACGTGTTTGCCTTATGAAGGTAAATGTATGTTCGCCATGTAATATGAAACAGTATATAATGTGTACTTGCGATGCTTGAACATGCTTGAAGTTAAGTTGAGTGTGTAGAGCTTCGAATACAACAGATAAATAATAGTATTCCATAGGTAGATTTGTTTAAAGTATTTTTGAATATGCTCAGTAAAATATTTTAAGATTGTCTAATTTAAAGATCGTCCGGTTTTAAATTATGCTCAGATTATGATAATAAAACATAAAAGTTAATTGAAGAATCTTCCGGGTACTTATATGTTTTGGTTAACAATTTCATTATTTTGTGTTTCAACTAGGCAAATTAGGTTTGGCATCTTCATTTAATATACATACACTGCTGTACAAAATAATCAGCACACATATGACACTGAGAAGTCATTTGCATCTTTTTTCTTTCTTTTGCTCTGAATTTAAGTAAGGTTAAAAATTCCTGAATTCAATGAAACAGATGGCTTTGTGAGGACAAGCGCTCGTTTTTATTGTGCAAAATAATAGGTACAGAAGCAAACTTGACTGATTACTTTCTGCAGAATATTTATTTCATATTTTTATTGGTATGTATCAAAATAATTAAAAGCATTAAGTAAATAAAGTAGAAAAAATATGATGCCTTTTAATTAACTTTAGAGAAAAATGGGTCGTAATAAACATTGTTCATCAGAACTTCGAGAAATTACGAAAAGTTTGAGAAACAATGGAAAATCTTGAAGACCTATGCCAACACAGTTTCGTGTTCATTAAGAATGGTAAGAAATGCATTAGAAGACAGGAGGTCAAAAGAAACTACGGTCGAAAACGCAAAACATCACCTAGAACCGATCTTTGCATAGCAAAGTGCTTTCAAAAAATCCATTTATCACATCATCCGAAATTGAATCTGAGTTAAAGCTGGACATTGATACCTCAGTGATTAGAAGAATAGAACATAGAACATAGAAAATAAATTGAAAGCTTGTCATTCTAGAAAGTGTTCTTTTTTATCTAAAAAGAACATGAAAGATAGAATACGATTTGTTACAACTTACTTGCAATGGCCAGAGACAAAAATCAATTTATTTGGATCGGATATAAAAATGAAGTTCGTTAGAAAGCCGGCAGGAAAGGAATTTGACTCAACATTTACCATTAAAATAAACATGGGAGAGGGAACATCATGGTCTGAGGATGCTTTTCGTATTATGGTATTGGGCCCATTCATTGGATACAGAATATTTTAACAAAAGAAAAATACGTCGAAATCCTCACAACAGTCATGTATCCATACGCAGATGATAAGTTGCCGTTGTTTTGGCAGTTTCAGCAGGACACAGATCCTAAACTTACTGCCAAAGTAACGAAAAATTAGTATCAGACATGCGTGTTAAACTTCTTGAATGGCCCGAATAGTCCCCCGATCCGAATCCCGTAGAAAACCTTTGGGGACATGCTATAGCAATATTCCCAAGCCACAAAATGAAATCCAACTCTGACAATACGTCCAAAAAATTTGGCATGAAGTACCTTATTCACTTTGCCAAAAGCTGGTGGATTCAATGCCACGACGGTGTAGTTCTGTGGTACAGTCATAAGTATATATACTTTGTTATCTATATATCCTTGTAAAAGGCGATCGACAGATGTGAATTGCTGTAAATTAAGTATTAATTGGATCGATTAAAGTTAAGATGGCTAAGTTGTAGGCATCCCAGTGAGGTCATCAGTCAATAATTTCTATGTGCTAACGGTTAACTGTTTGGTCGATCGCCTTTATACATATTAACTGCTTGTACTCAGTCTGCAATAAAACTTATCAGACTCGCTAGTTTTATTATAAATTCTCTACACAAATTGCTATAAATTTGCTATTTTTTCAGAGAACCATTGAATGATTTCAGCACTAACATCAATAACAGTATTAATTTTGATATAAATTCAAAAGCATGAAATAGTATTTTATGTTAATGGAGGTATTGTAGTTTGCGTGAGATGATATTGGTATATCTTCTGTTATGCTTTGAGAGCCAAATTAAAAACTCGCAAAACATTGTAACTATCCAAATTATTAGCGAAATGGGGAAACTCTTTCGGAATTTCGATTTTGTTATACTCCTAACCGCTCCATATATCCATTTGTAGTGACACCTATATTCGCTTGCTGCCGGTTTTATATAGTAGTCTCATAATTGAAAAATATATAGTAGTCTCATAATTGAGAAAATCTCTCCCAGACTCATTGTAATTTTTTTAAAAATCAGGTGAGAGATATATCTCGATGTCACGGCAATTAATTGGATGCATAAATAAACAACCGTTACAGGGGCATAATAATGGAAATTAAAAAAATTATCCCCAAACACGAAGCGTCTGACTATGATACACAGAGCGATTTCGATCACTCGCGAGCCAATTGCTTTATAAATAAAATAAGCTAAATATGCCAAGAACCAAATAAACCCATATTAAGCCCACTCATTTTCCAATTTAGATTTTTGGAGAGAAATGCTCCGCGAGCATATTCGGGCGGGGGCGCTGCGGCTGACAGTCATGTCCCGTCTTTAATTTTTTCTCGTTTCCACAAAACGCAATATTAAGATTCCGCAGGGGGTTATTAGTGTCTGTTAACGGAAGAAATGTTTTCCTTCCCCAACCAACTAAGCGGCCGTATAGCATCGAGTTATTTGAAGGAACTGGAAATATTGTTTTCTTCGGTAACTTTGTTTTACGCGGCTGGTTTATAAAAACGTGTTTTGACGTAAACAAGCTAAGGAGGGCAGTAGGAAAAAAGTAAAAAATAACTGAAGATTGCTCCGCTTCATCTTTGCGGTGTTGCGGCTCTTCTTCATCTTTGCGGTGTTGCGGTTCTTCTGAGAAAATGTTAATTTTATGAATTCTTTTCTAACAAATTAATTTGACATTTCCGAAAGTGAATGACCGTCTTTTCTGGAATGTATGCGAATAGGATTCAGGACGACCATGGTAGTGGTGTTGGGGGCAGTTGGAGAATCTTATGAATTTTTGAGAGATCTAGCCGTTGTGTTTCTTCGGAACTATGTAGCTTGCGGAAATGTTTAAATCGAAATATTTTTGCCCCTCCGAGGAATCCATAATTTTGAAAACAAAGGCGTCCAAACGGCCTGCTTATGCTTCGTAAACAATAGAAAATCTCGGTTGTTCGTCTGTTATCTTTTTCCCCTCCGACAAAAAAGAGTAATAATATGTGTGACCTTAATACTGTTACTACACATACAAAAATATACTAAGCATTTCGCTTTAAAAATTAACTACAGCGTTAAAGATAAATATTGCAACTCAATGCATTAATATTAATATTTCCTATTATTATTATATTATGCGATATCAACAGATGAGATTGAGGATGGCTTGACAGTAATTCACACGCGACTGACGGTCAGCAGGCAGTTGACAGTTGCACTGTTGCATTTTGTACGGGAACATGTGTAAGTCTTTTACTAAAATTCGCTGTAGGGTCCGTCTGGTGATGCTCAATTGCGTGGCTTGTCGTCTTGTTGATGTTTTTTCGTTCTCAGCCACAGCCGCGATATTCTCTATTCTAAGCGGGGGAATGTTTGCCCTGTTGGCGTGACACGATTAGGAATTTGACGTCGAAATGCATGCTGCGCTAACACCACCTACCGATTATTAGTCAAAAAATTGACACAATTATTCCATGCTCTTGCGGTGTATAGCGCTCCATTGCTTGTCTGTTTGTATTCTGTAGCCGTGTAACTCACAAATGTCAAATATGATTGACGTACGACGCCATTTGCAATAATTATAACATCTTCCGATAGAGTGATTAATTTTGCGCCACCTTGAATAATACATTAACGCCAGAGGAGTTACACCAGCATAGTGACAAATTACCTGAAATAATCAAATATTTTTCTTTTGAGTAGTCTAATACAAAGTCTACAAGTCTATACAAATTTACTTGTTTACTGGTACAAAGTTATACATATATTCAATTTATTACAGTAGTACAGAAGTGGCGTCGTTATTGAAAGTCAAACGATCGGCTGATTTATCCCTTGAAAATAACCGTATAACCGTAAAATGTTCGATTTGTTACAAAGTTCAAGATGCTTCCCAACGATAATTAATAGAGTATCGGACGTCATCTTACACAGGAATTTTTAATTTGTATTTCCCCAGGGGCAGTGGCAGTACATTTGGCACTAAACATTAAATATTCGATATTAAATTATTGTTATGAAAATTATATTTTTATTTAATTGGTTTTAACGAATCATTCACGTTTGTGTAAATGAGTAATTCTTTTCATGTAAATTGTTTGGGGAGCTAAACTCTGTTCGCAGATTTTATCTAAAAATTTGAAATATAGCGGAAATTAGTGTTAAAACTAGTACTAAAATATTGGGCTATGGAATCTCTTGGCTAATATATATAGTAAGGAACATTACGGAATAGTAAATTTATGTTGGAACATATCTATAATTTGTTTTATTATGGCATTATTATTTATTGATCCGAATAATAGTGTCACATATTTTTTGAATCTTCTTTATGATGTTCTTAGTTGAATAAACTTAACTGTTAATACCAAATTGGAAGATTTAAGAAGATACATTATTAGAAAATTTTAGTAACGTATAAGTTCAATAAAATATTAATCTAATATGTTTACTCTGATTTGTTTTGAAGCAGTTGTTCAAGTTAAATTGATTGATTGATTTATTTTAAAGTATCCAGATTTACATTGGTAGGAAAGGACAGCATTTTCGCATTACTGTTTTACCTCTTCCGATTTATAAATAGATTTTTTGCATTTGATCAAATCCCAGGCTAGCGTTATTTAGCGGGTCACAATTTTCTCTAAAAATAGTTCTGCAAAGCCAATCACCAGGGAAGAGCGTGAACGGTTTATGTTATTAGAAAAGCCCTCCAAATCATGCTCTATTTGGAATGTTACCGTCTTCGTTCAATATCGGCCAACACACCGATTGCCTGACACCATGACAAATAATAATTATCATATCCCACTTTAGTCTATGTCCTCCTACGACCCAGGTTGGCAATGAAATAATAAAACAGACTCTCGGCAAAGATTCGCTTCATTATTGACAAATCCAGCGATTTGCATGATTGCTCTAGACTTTAGACGCTTGTAGTGTGTTTACCCAGACGAAAAACTCTAGGTGCACAAGCTGGAGGATGGATCCCTTCGGTCTTAGTATCTTGGGTTCCACTTTTTGTATTATATGAGTTGAGCCATTTCAGTCAACAAATAAACCATTCTAATTTGTCGCCTGACCCCGCATGAAAAGAAATTTCTCGTTCACTATCCTAGGAACGGCATATTTGCCGAGGTGCCGGGTGCCCCACTGTCATGGCACCTGGATAAGTTGGATAAAAAAATCTCTGGATTTGCAACAACGACGCGGAGAAGAAAATCGATTGTCGATGTGAATGAACTGCCAATGCGACTAAATCCTAGACAGAGACCGCGGTTGCCACATCCTGCTGCAGTCCCGGTCTAAAGTGAACAACTGAACGACTGCATTTATTAATTATTTAGTTATGTATTTTCAAAAAACTAAAATTAGATAGCTATAATGCTTCGTTTTTGCGCTGTTGAGTTTTGCTGTAGCCGCCGATAAGTAGTAGTAATATCATCGGATGCTGCAGTCAAAGTGCACGGCATTGACGCTTTTTATATGCTGATCCATTAACGCATTCATATAGGATCTCAATAAATATATATGTTATTTAAATATTACGGCTCAGCATAATCGTAAATTTTTATGGTTGCATTTGAGTATAAAAATTAATTTTCTTCTTGAGGAGGCCGCATTAGTGCACACTTATCTGTTGGTTTTTTGATGAACGGACAGATGAACGCGGGCGCACTGCCCGACTTCTTGCACGGTAGACGGCTGATTATCTTTTATAATTCTGTGTGCGCTTCCGTCCCCTTTTGTTTTCTATTTAATGCCCAGCCACAAAAATATATTTGTTCAGCGTGTTTCCACTATTATGACCGTCTTCCCTTTCTTATGCCGCTCCTCCGAAGTATGGTATTGAAAGATTATTTGTTGCGGCAATGACCATCGATTTTTTTTACTGCCTGCATGGATGCTCGGAAATTTTCGAAGAATAAGTATTAAAAGAGGAAAAATTAATCAGCTCCTTAAGCTGCTTAACATCTTGGATAACTTTCTTAATTTGAATTAATCAGTTGATTTTCATATAACAATTTCCATGGGTGTTGATGTTAATAGGATCGACTAAACTCTTTTAAGTCGAAAACAATTTTTTATTAATATTTATATAACTTTGTGACCCAAGGTAAAAAGAAATTTCAAAGCAATTTTTAAATCTCTAAAAATGGGTAAAAAGTAATTTCAACGAAAACTTCAAATTTCGCTCACTATAAGGATAGATATACGAGTACAGTCTGTTTGATAAGAGCGTATCGCTCAGAATTCAATAATGCGATGAAAAATTAACAAACTATTATTTTTCCTTATTATTTACTTTATTATTATCCTCTTGATCTTTCCATTCGGTACAAAGACGACTTCTGTGTTTTGGATCGTTGACTTCTTGCAAGACTCACTATCGGTTTCCTGTTCCAAATCAAGAATCTGTAGACTTCAATAGCCCGTCTTTGTAAATTTGCACCATCCAATCTTTCAGATTTCCAGTAAAAGCAATTAATTTTCCAAATTCTCGCGAACAGAAGCATCCCAACACTTGAACTTTTATTGTGTGTTTTACAGTACGTATGATGTAATGCCGACCTTTTTTTTTAATCATACTGATCTTAGGTCCTTGATATGCCCAAAATGGTGTTTCGTTTTCGGTATTCGATGTGCTTTTCCAATAAAAGTGGTTTTATTGTAGTACTGCGGTGTTTGATGGATTTTTTTCTTTATTCTTTAGCGTATGGCATAGAGAAACACTTTGATACCTTTTCCGCTAATTTGATTCTAGCTCGCCTCAGCGTCATTTGTGGATCCTTTTCAAAATAGCGATGTCTTCTTATCTTGATGTTTTTCTTGTATTACCCTTTCCTGGCAAGTCATCACTTCTTTACAAAAGACGCATCCTTTTTAATATATCTCGCTGCCTGGGCATAAGTCCATTTAGGTCCTTTCGGATGAAGGTAGAGAAAGCAACTTCAAAACGTTTAAAAAATAAGGCACTCATGTTGAAAATCGATCTTAACAGTAGAAATCCTCCACTTCATATATTGCTGTCTTTTTCTCTTTCTTTCTGAGAAATCGTGGATACGTTCTTACCAAACAGATTGTATATACTCTCTTGATATACTCTATAGAACAAAATTAACTAAGCTTTATAAGAATGTATGTAAATATTTTATTTAGAATTTATTTCCATTAAATTATTATCCTAGTCTTGATTTTCTATTTTAATTATAATCTTAGAAGTTTTAATGAAATTTACTTCGCCGCTTAGAAAGAAGTCGCGAAAGAAATGACGGTAGATTCAACAAGTACAGTGTTGGAAAGAATTAAACCACCTCATAACAAGAAGGTAGTTTTGAAGAAAAAAAAACAAGTGTATGCTTTACTTCAAAATAAAATACGAGGTCTGTTCAAAAAGTATTTGAATTTCCGCCGACTACGTACATTCGATTTTCGATTTTTTTGTGGCGTTATGTTGGTATCATGTCCCTTACTTATGCTGACATTTTGATAAAACAATTTTATCATTTACACGTATTGTTGAACGCTATATCCATCCACGGTGATTTGGCAAAACAGACTGAATAAATGACAGCCAATTTGACAGATATAGCTTCAATAATATGGCCGCTATCAACTGTCAAAGTTCGGAAGTGTCTATTGGAAGACCCTTTACAAATGATGATATTCCCTCAGAAAGGATGACTTCTTATATATGGGATGTACCCCATACTTCCTACTTTTATTAAAAAAAACATCCCACCGTAGGTCCAAATTACTGCTGTACATTAAGGACTGCTCATGACATGGTAAAAATTTTCAACTGAAATCAATATCGCTAATAGTACACTCATCCTGTGGCCATTAAAATAGTCCGTGGTCCGTGGCCGTGGTCGAAGCCTTATACGTCCTAATGTAACAAGACTTTTTCCTAAATATTGTAATTATACAATAAAACACGGAGGAGGCTCCGTAATGATGTAGGAATTTTTCTTCTTGGCAGGAACTGGACCCATTCTGAGAATTGAACGCAAAGTGGATCGGTTCAAACATAAAGAAATTCTGGGAAATTACATGCTATTATATGCAGAAGAGGAAATGCCACTTCGTTAGAGGTTTCAATACGATCGCGACCCAAAACATACATCAAAATTTGTAATTGCCTGGAACAGAGGCAAGGCATGTCGATGTTTTGGATAGGGCTGCGCAACTCCCTAGCATCCCTTTGGCATCACCATAGCTTTATGTCACGACACTTAAGGTCAATCAATGTACAAGTTGTCCATTTTTATTGACAAATTTAAATGGAAACCTTTCTGGTTTCGAATAATACTTGGTATTAGATTTAATACTTTTTTCATCTTTGAGGTTTTCAAAAACAGTTAAAAATAAATTCGCTGTACTCTTTATATCGATAGGCTCACATTTTACTATGCAATTTCGTTTTTAATAAAAATAATGTCATGAAATTCTGATCCTAAAGATTTCTGGACGATAGCATCCACTATTTCAAAAATAACTAACTTCGCCGAATCGGTGTTGCCAAGGCCGTATGTATCCGTTCCACAGAAGATTGTTTTAAATCAGCAGGAGAAAATAAGTTATTTAAACGGTCCGCTTGATTGCTTGAAAAGGTGGGTAAAAGGCAGCCCAATAACTGCAATTTAAAAGTTTGATAGTTATACTTTATTTACCATTCAAAGAAAGCATCTGCGTGTAATGAAAATTTCCGGATAATTGAGGTAAATCAGGTGATATGGCGGCAAAGAAGATGGCAGTAAAAGTGTCGATTCGAATACAGGTACGATTATAATTTATTAGAGAATTTCACAGGGAAAATAAATGTTTTGCTATAAACTCTAAATATTGATAGTACAGGGTTTTCCATTTTTAAATTCCGAAAATAAATCAAAATAAAACACACTTAGAATTCGAATTCGATTGAACTTTTATTTCAAAATGAAGTTTGGTTTATGCCATTATATGTGAAACACAACATCATTTAAATGGCCACCTAGGGCTTCCTCGCAGACCTTGATCCGAAACAGGTAATTTTCGATGACTTTTCGGCCCATATGGGGCGGTATTTCGGCCATAACTTGACGAATGTTGTCTTTCAAGTGCTCAAGAGTTTGCGGAGAGTCGGCATAGACACGGTCTTTAGCGTAACCCCACAAAAAAAAATCTAGCGGATTTAAATCGCACGATCTCGACGGCCAATTGGCATCACCAAAACGCGAAATTATGCGTCCTTCAAATTTTGTTCGCAATATGGCCATGTTCGGTCGTGTTGTGTGGCACGTGGCGCCGTCTTGCTGAAACCACATGTCCTCCGTATCAATATCTTCAATTTCTGGCCAAAAGAAATCGGTTAACATGCTGCCGTAGCGCTCACGGTTACCGTCTCGCCGTCCTCGTTTTCAAAGAAATATGGCCCGATGACTCCACCAGACCATAATGCGCACCAAACAGTGACTTTTGGCGGATGCAATGGCCTCTCAACAATCACATGTGGATTTTCTGAGGCCTATATACGGAATGTTCACATAGCCACCAAGCTCAAAATGTGCTTCATCGCTGAAGAAAATTTTATGCGAAAATTCAGCATTTTGCTGTTGTTGTTCGTTCACCCAATCGACGTATGCCCGACGCATTCCATGGTCACCACGCTCTAATTTTTGCACCAACTGGACTTTATATGGATGCAGGTGCAAATCCAAATTCAAAATTCGCCACAATGATGTTTTTGATAAGCCCAATTGCTGAGCACGCCGTGGAATCGAAACATTCGGGTCATCCTCCACACTGGCAGCAACAGCAGCAATATTTTCGGCCGAACGCACATTACAATGGTGCACAGGTCTCACAATATCCGCTACGGACCCAGTTTGTTCGAATTTACGCACTACATTAGCAATTGTGTGCTCTGTAGGCCGTCCATGACGACCAAAATCTGATCGTAATGCTCGATATACGCGTGCCGGAGAATCACCATTTTTGTAGTATAATTTAACAAAATTAACACATTGTGCGGTGCTAAAACGATCCATATAGTAAAATGGCAAACATTCAACTAATGATATGACGCTTTGGTTGACAGATATGTCAAACGGTTGTCAGCGCAGGGTTGTATACTTTCGGAAGCCCGAAATGGAAAACCCTGTATAAATAAGTCTCCGCAATAATACAAAACATTCAAACTTTCCTTGTTTTTGAATAATTTCCAATGACTTTAAACAATGTAAAATTACTTGTTGACTTACTCCTAATGTAAGTGCAAGTTTGTTTCGCGTTTGGCACGAATCTTCATCCAATAATGCTTCCAATTCCGCGTCTTCGTACACTTTCGGCCTGCCGCTAACATCTTTGTTTTCGGACGTTATAAACACCGTTGTTAAACTTTTGACTCGCGACAACTTGTCTCATTTAAGACAGCTTCACCATATGCTTCTACAAGCAATAGATGCGCTTCAGATGTGGATTTCTTCAAATTAAAGAAGAATGGAGATGTCCAACCTTACGATATGACGATCATTGTGATGAAAAAAATATAAATAATTAGTATAATAAGAGTCAACGCAGTTGCCACTTAAGATTTCGTATGAAAAATTAGTGCATTAAAGAAAAATGAATTATTTAGAAGTTTCATATTTAAATATAAATTTTTATATAAAGATCTGGACTGATCTGAATACCCCGTATTCTCAAAAGAAATTCTTGAGAAGCACTTGTCTAAGTAATTATTATTATATGTACATAATAGTAATAAGTCGATATACATAAATGTTGAACTTTAACAGTTTTCAATGACAGATATTCCTACTAGTCTACATTTTTCAAAATATTATAATAAACTATTTTCTTTAATTCTACTACACGAGATAGGAATTTTCTTAGAACTCATCTATTGTTCTGTTAACAAATGTTGTATTTCTCAAAAAATCTGCCTACGTGAATTTTTGGAAGATGATATAAATATTCTGTGGAATAATTTACATTTGCAAGTCAACAATAATGAAAGAAAAAATAACGTATTCAACTAAACGAATTTTTAAATTATTTCCACAAAAGTACAAATTTCTCTGTAAATCACGGTACTTAGAGAATTTGTGGTTTTAATTTCGAATCGGAAATTCCAAAAATACACATGCAAAGCAAGCGGACGTGTGATTCTTCCGCAATAAAAACACGTCTGCTAATTTAGCTTGCTCATGTAAAGTCCAAAAATAGGCTCACTTAAAGGGACGTAAAACATATATATCCGTGTTCCCCATACAAGATTTGAAGCATTCCACCCAAGTTCGAATTATTTTGCTCGCCTACGACTGCCTGCAACGAACACTTTTCGTCGTTATAAAAGCTATTTCCATAATTTTGGGGGAATGCCTCGATCCCCGGTAAATTTTTATTAGGTGGGAAATTTACGAGGACCACTGCCTCGATATTTCCTTAATCAATTAGCGGCGACCCCTAAGGATTTTACGGTTTTATAGATCTTAAATCTAAACATAATTTCCACTCAGCCGTCCTGGGTCTTCCTGAAGTGGACCAAATTTTATCCATTGTCACAGGGGTCGAGTCTCAACAAATTTGCTTATTTTGATTTTCTATTGTTTCGCGCGCTCTATACATACATGTCACTTTTTCATCCACAGACGACCGAGAGATCTATTTTAGATTATGAGAGCATTTAAAGTATAAAAATCGAAGGAGGTGCAGGGGAAAAGGCATAAGTAGTTGTCTTCGGTGTTGTCAGCGGCACGGAGCGACAGCCCCGGTGGGGCCCCAAACACGCTCGGTTATAAATAGCGCCTCATCGTAATAAATATGCAGACTATGGGCGTTCGATTTTTGGCTTTTAGACACGACGGCGATTCTTTTTGGTCCTATCGTTATAAATACACATAACCGTTCACAACCCTAAAAAGTAAGAAGGGACTCGAGAATGTCTCGGTGCTCGGGAGTCCGCTCTGATTATGAGCTGTCCGGGACGCTGGTAGGCTCAATTATTTTCGCCGCGGCCGGTGACAACAGAAGCCAATGAAAGTGCTTCACTATAAATCAAAGCAATTCAAATGGTCGGAAAGCGGTTGCTATTTTCGGCCCGCCACAATTTATTTTTAATCAGCGGATATTCTGGGAGCATTTTATTTCGTGCGATGCATTCAGCATTATCAATGATCGTTGATTGTTTGCTTCTCTTGACCCTTTTTGTCTGTTTTCGAACTTCCTACGCTACTGAGTGATTTTCTCAGTTTTCCTTTGCCAGCCGCGTTCTATTTTTTTAGTTAACTTACTTTTGAAATAAAATATTTGAAACATCCAGCAACATTTCACCTTAATCATTTGATTATATTTTTGATTTTCGAATTTTTTAAATCAACAGAGTAATGCGTTTTCTTGTTTGAAAAATGACTCAATAGTGAAAATATGGTATATAATATTCTAAGCTCAAAATGCAATACCGATAATAAAATGTCTCCTTTGTGGCTTTTAGAAATATTGAAATGCTGGGAATCAATTTATAGTCTGATTTTAGTATGCAAAAATTTAATTATTTTATTATAAATTTGTGGACATTTCAACATATCTGTCAGTATTGTAAAATAACTGATTGTTTGTATTGTTTTCTTTAACACATTCCTTGTCCACACTGTACATCGTACTGATTGAAAAAAATTAAACAAAATTGTATTGATTAGAACCAGATATGTGGTCGATGAAAAGCACAGGCTATCTCATGCCCACGCATTTTTACATTTCGAATTAACTATAACAAATAAATTTTCAAACTATTATTCGATTATCAGATAGCTAGATATATTTTCTATAAACTTATTAAATAGTTGCCTATTAATAAATTGTGATCTACACTGAGAAAATATTGACAAACAGAAAATTCTGCTTTCTTAATTTACATTTAACCATAATAAACGATAAACAATTACTATTGGCTTAAAATAAATGTAAAATGCATTTATGTATGTATAATTTACGAAAAATAAATTTTTTTTTTGGGTGCGAAAAAACAATTTCAACAAAAATGTTACTGTATTGTTTTTTTCATTGCCCATTATGTCAAATGACTAAAATTTAGCAACGTCCGTATCACTAAAATATGACTAAATTTGACAAATTGGAAGTAAAGGGTTTACCAATAACAAACATAGAATTTTAAATATAATTAACCCATTCACTGCCAACGACGAGATATCTCGTAGTTGCCTATAGCTGAATGTGTGGCTGAATAGGATCTCGGCAGCGAATGGGTTAAAATACATTTGTCCAAACATGGTATGCATTAGTTTTATTAGGTGGTATATTCTATGCTATTTATAATTTAAGCAATATATCGTTCAAATGGCCACTTCAGCTCTTCTTGCACTAGTTGATCCGGACACACCAATTTTCGATGACTCGACACCATTTCGGGTGGTATGTTGGCAATGTTGGCTTCAAGTTCATCAAGGGTCTTGAGTTTGTTAGCATAAATCTGTTATTTAGCATGGCATCACAGAAAATAGTCTAATGGTGTTAAATCACACGATTTTGGCGGCCAGCTATGAGGATCATTTCTCGAAATTAATGATTCATAAAACTTTCCGCGCAATAAATCCATTGTAACAATCGCTGTGTGCAAAGTGGCGCCGTCTTGTTAAAAATAAATATCGTCCGCATCAATATCATCAAGTTCCGAGAAGAAAAATTCGGTCAACATCGAACGATAGCGCTCTCCATTCACAGTTATGGCTTGTCCTTCATTTTTGAAGAAATATGATCCGATGATGCAGGCATACCATAAACCGCACCAACAATGAGTCTCTCCGGATGTAATAGAGATTCATTAACCGCTTGAGGATGTGACTAACACCAATAACTACAATTTTGCTTATTAACAAAGCTGTTCAGCCAAAAATGTGCATCGTCATATTTTACACGAAATGCTCTTTGAATAGCAACAAAACTCTTCGAATTTTGATAGAATGTTTGGGCGATTTCCAAACGTTGGGGCAACGTGAACTTGTTCATGGTGAAATAGCAAACCTTACTGAATACAACTGACACCAGATGTCAAAAATTCATCCGTAAACATGTCCGCTATGAACTGTAAAAATGTTATCATCCATATTGGTGAACCCTTCACAACTGGAACTAGAAGTTTTCCCAATATATTGCTACAATTTAGTATGTACCTATCGAAATTTTAATTTTAAGCTCTAAAAGGTAGTATTGCTGTTCAATTTGATTAACATCAAAGATTTCGAAATGTGTTGTCCTAGTTGGGGTTAAGATCAAATCGAGGTGTTAGTGGTGTATTTTATTGATTTGTTGTACGCACTCATTATTTAGTTTTGTCACTATTTTTCTTTCTTGTGGATCTCGTTTTCCCATTAACTTTCTCTTGCTCTATTTTTATATCACATAATTAATTGACCAAATTTTTTATTTCTGTTTCAGTGAGTTTATAAAAACCTCTTTCTCCTGCGAAATTCCAGAAAAGGTCAGTTATATATCTTGAATTATCTTCAATTTATCTTTTGAAAGTATAGCTGAGTAGTTCATTATTTTCGAAAATAACCTAAAAATCATCAGAAAATTCACAGAATAGCTTGTGATATATAATATGTTAGCGAAAACAACTGTGAGGCACGTATTTTCTCACCGAAAACTGCAGAACGCTTTAAAATATGCGATTTTATATCAACGCAGAGGAAACACGGGTCGACTGCCATCACAAGAATCAATAAAAGCGTCCCTGATTGAAGCAGAAGATATATATAATTATAAATTAATCCATTCGCTGCGTCATTCGCGTCCGAATTTCTCCTTACATCCTTGTCGCTTCTATTTAATTTCACATAAAGCGAAATTTACTGTTGGCATCACTTCCTTCGTTTGTTGTGCTCACGACGGGTTCATTGGCCCAATTGTGTGAAGATCATCGAGACGAAGACGACGGCGATTCTTCGACTCTCCATCTGGACTTAGTTCATGCTCAACTCAACTCTTCTGCAGGACTTTACGCTTATCGAATTGAGTATTGTAGGGAACAGAACGCAGCCCACGCTGTGGTGGCAGAAGGAAGATAATAAAAATGGGAAGTGCAAAACAATAAATTTTAATAAATGTTTCAAAAGATCCAAAGATTCGAATTTTGCACTATTCAAGTATCAGGGTAGGCTTTTAATGACAGAAGTGAAAATGCGTTCAGGGTATTTGTGACTTTGTAGTTCGGCACGGCGAAAAAATTAGGTAAACTTCTAAAGAACAAAATGAGGGCTGTTTGCCACAGGGACAAAACCAAAGAATTCAGACAATTTACTTCGCACTGAAATGGGCGTACGGCTGTTTTTGTTAAGAGACTGAACCAAGGCGTTCCAAACTTAAAATACGCCGGGGAAAACTGCTTTTTAATGTCGCAGATGTGATGGTGAAATCAAAATGGATGGTTCCTTCCACTAGAAAGAGAAAGATGACATTTTCAGTAAAATTTGAACACGGTTTTTATAGGATCGGTTAGTTATTTTACAGTAATAATAGCTCTTTTTAGTGTTTGTTTACCTGTACAAGGCATAACGTTTATACATCTCCGCCGCCGAGCTTTCTGAAGTCTAGCCGGTTCAGTCATGATTGATTATATGTCGGAAGGTTACAACTACTGGACTTATCGCTGATTTTCGAACAGCAAAGTAGCTTGCTTCAGTTAATTTTCCGCTATCAAATTAAAGATAGGTTTACGCAAGAGGTGCTGAAATGAATTTTGAGACATCTTGCAGCTCTTATATATTAAATTGTTCTATATTACATTGTAGTTAAATGATTTGCGAAGACTGAAAAGGCTAGGTTGCTACCAGAAATGCGTAAACATAAACTCCAGAAATAGCAAATCGGAAATGTGTGGAACGACTATTAGATCGTCTAGTTCGTCCATCCCTATGAAGATGTCTTCAAATAAAGTACTCTTTCCATGCAACATATTTTTATCAGCTGTACAATTTCGCAACTTGCAATGAAAATTAATTCGCGTTTCCCTGATTGACACTTTTCGAGTTATGGAAGAAAAACAACAACAAAACACAATTTTTCAAAAAGTAATGTCAAATGTGCGGTGCTGGCGTCAAAAAAAACAAAAAAACAAACTATAGAACCCTACACTATACACTATGCGCGGTTTTTTTGAAGAATAAATAAAACATAATTTGCATTCATTTTTAAAAACTTTTTAATGGTAATTTAAGTATCAGTTATGACCTTTATATGCGAAAAATAATATCTGTCAAATGGCTTCCTCTTGCAGCTCCGCAGACGTCCATTCTTTTGTTAAAATTTTCAATGACATCTTGACATAATTGAGGCTCTATCTCACCAATGATACGAATAATTTTGTTTTTCAAAGGAGGAATGGATTGTGGATTGATTTTATAAACCTGACTTTTCACATAACCCCAATGAAAATAGTTTAACAGTGTCAAGTCATAAGATTTTGGTGGCCAATTAACATCATCGTTTCTTGGGATTACACGTCTAGGAAATTTTTCTCTCAATAAATCAATTGTTTCTTGTGCAAAGTGAGGTGTAGCCCCATCCTGTTGAAACCATATATCCTCTAGATCAATATTCATTAATTCAGGCCACAAAAATTCGATTATCATTCAACGATATCGATCACCATTGCATTTCGAAGAAGTAAGGTCCAATTGCACCACCTGACCATAATGCACAACAAACAGTAACTCGTTTAGGATGCATAAGTTTCTCATGAATAATTCGTGGATTTCCCTCACCCCAAGGATCTTCAGCAACACTTTCACGAACCAAATATAAATTTTCTTGTGAACGACCGCTACGACTGTGTTTTTCACATTTTTGATCCTCCACCGAACCGGTCTCTTAAAATTTTTGAATAATTCGACATGAAATCACGTAATTTTCTAAAAACACTTTTAACGGAACGCTGATTTTCATAAAATAATATTCAATAATTTGCACGCGTTGTTGTATCGTGTACGAACCCAGACGAATTCAGTGCGCCATCCATATTTTATTTATTCTTTAAAAAAACGCGCAATTTGAAACAACCTTTTGTGTAAGATGGTTCCTTCACGAGAATTGCCTTCAAGACTTGTCTTATACAATTTTAACAATTGTTTATGACATAAGAATTTTATTATTGCACGATATTCAAGTTTTTCCATGTGCAAAAATACTGTGACACGTCAACTTTGAATAGCTGTAAATATACGAATGAGTTGACAGATCCACATGAAAGTTCTAACCTGTTCATAAAAAAGTAGTACCACTTTTAGAAAAATAAAACTACGAACATAGTAGCACCATTCCTTATTGAACGACAAAACTTATTGAACAGCCTAGTGTACTTTAAAGCAATGTTTTTCAAGATGAAAAGCATTATAAGAATTAGAGCGGTAGGAAATCCGGGGTGTCAGATAGTTTTTTCACGAATTACAGAAGGAATTGCTGAGGAATACATTTTGTAGTTCACCAGATTATTTCATTTGGTTCTAATATACCTCATAGTATCGGTGCATCAAACATTCTCAGGAGAATTGAAAATATTTATAGTATTTGGTTTTATTTTTAATTTACATTTGCTAATTAGCTTGTTTTATTTTATTCTTGTAGCTTGTATTAAACGAAATAAATGAATTATTAAAATAATTTATGTTTGACGATTTTATATAATTAAAATAATTATATCAATAATAAAAATAATAATATCTTACTAATTTCGAAATCTATTCATTCATTTCATGTTTGATTAGAAATTTGTACTAGCATACGTATTTTCCTGCAAGTGTTACTAATATCTGTTTAGCTCAGCAATGGCAAATTTGCATTGCGGCTCCAACATCACTGTTAAATTAATTCGTTCCACGTGATCGATTTTAAATATTATTACTAAATACGCCCGGAGTTCTTTGTACGCAATACATACGTTCCTAAAAATTAGGCGTAAATTGAATTCAAGTAAAAGTAAATACAGAAAAAGTAAAGATTGCTTTCAAACGAGTGATGAGAATTCTTGAATTAAATTTATTTTTCTTATATTAAAAGAATATCTCTTGAAATTCGGCGATTAGTCCGAAGTCGATGCAACCATTCGCATAAATTGCGATTATGTAAAATATGCACATTTCTTCGGCGTCCCATCTTATGAATAGAAAGACCGATGCCAGTGACCACATTTTCTTCCCATGATGACGATGATGGTGCAGTTTCTGTAATATTTTTACCAGTGCTTCCTGGTCGCCACAGCCTCGCTCCGACTGCAGAAGGCATATTATGATGATGCTGTGCTGCTTTTCCTGAAATGCAACTTTTCGCGACTTATGCGGGTGGTATTGGAAATGTACATTTGAAATTTTTCAAAATTCCTACTACTTGTATCGTCATAACGATGCATTCTGTACCCGCACTACACTATTTATGGTAGCTTCTTTTCCCGCCTAAAATTTGTTAAACTGTTTTTTTGCCTGTAAATACTTTTTAGCGTACAGACGTCACAAGCCGCCATTGTAGCGATTTTCGTACCCTCCAAAGTTGATGCTAAAGCTTGGAATGCTTGCATTTAGAGGTGTACTAGACGTGGTTTGTATGGGTAGTAAAGCCACTCTGAGATTGGTACGCTTGAGGCAAAGTGCGATTAAAATTTGCAATGACTGAGCACATCTTTCAAATACTATTGCAACAGATTACTATCTTCAGTGTGGTAGGCATCGACAGGCACCAGACCAACCGGTAGCAATAAACTATGGCCGCGATCTACTGCTCGGAGTCCCGTAGAGCCTTGCTAGCTCCGATGCTCAGTATGTGGCGTTCTTGGTGCCAACGTACGACATTCCTTCGATTAATGTTGCTTCTGGCATGCGCGTAAATCCACTTTAATCTTGTTTTTGTTTTGTCTTCTCAGATGATGCATCGTCTACAGTTTGAATACATTTCTTCTCGATTGGTGTCTTTCGCCGCACTGTGTCCGCATCGCGAAACCGCCGGGCCGCAGTACACCATATCACAGTACAGCACTGCACCTTGTCTGCATGTGTAGTTTTCGAGTCTTATTTTGGTGCATTTCCGCACATTCCTCGGGATTTACTCATTCTTAAATACGTTTTTCGAAACTAATCTCAGAAATGTAAATTTTGTCTATATGCAATTTTAATCGCTATTAATAATGACATAAACTTTATTTAATGTTTAGTGTGTTGAATATAATATTTTACGAGGCGACTCGCTTCTTGGGCGTATTTAGAGAAAGGTAAAATTGTTTTCCGTGGCCATTTAAATCTTTTTAAAGCTAGGCAAACATGCGGCACATATATTGCAATATATGCAATGCGTATCACTCCGATAAATTATGCTTTCCCTCATTTGTAGCTTGTCGTAAAAATACATTTTTAAAGAAGTACACTTTTAATATCTATAGTATATTCTAAATACGGCACTAATCGAATCAAGTTACCGTGAGATATTTCTGGTTACGCTTAATTTTCTAGATCTGGAAGGTTAATCTCTGTGTTATTGTCAAATACAGTCGACATTACATGAATCGGTTTTTCAAGGTGTATAGTTTACGATCAATTTGATTTCACTTCAGTACCAGGCCCGACACATATGTATAGTTAAATTGTATACGTACGACGATTATATTCATACGACGTGTCGACGCATCATTTTACTGGGTTTCACTGTTTGAGTATTGTTCGCATCATGAATATGTTCGTTGTAAACAATTTAAGAATACTTGATCGGAGCGAGGTTGCTCAATTTGCTAGTTTTGATGAGGCGCGGCTTTACGTACTGACATTAACGACATTACCAAGAGATCTTACAGGCTCCCTTGTTTAATTTTACGCAGCTCTTCTGATTTATTTATGTTATTCAGAAATATTTTGGAATATTGATCTCTTTTATTACATATACTATGTATATGCATATGCATATAAACAAATATACATATATCTATATACACCCCTAGCAAAAAAAAAGTCGATTTAGATTTTGTTTAGAAATGAAGAGCAACCCTCATAAATGAGTAATGAAGAAGCATTGTAAAACAATTAAGGTCATTATTACACTTTCTACCTACAAGAATATATAAGGGTACCACTTTTTCAAGTGATATTTGAATTATTTGATATATTAATTGAAAGAGTTATATCTTACAAAGGAAATACAAATTTTAAAATGAACATGGTTTTGAGTGAACGGGAGAGAATTAAAATATTACGATTTTTGGACGCAGGGTTATTAACCACTAACGGCCGAGAGCTTTTTTTTTTTTTGTAATACTCGCCCATAAGACGACGGAAAATTAGGTGAAATTCTAAAACGTTTATAAGAATGAAAACTTAAACTGAACATTTAAACTGATTTATTTAGATATGAATTCAATATATTTACTTGATTTATAATTTTATAAATGAAATTAATTTTTATAATTTTTAAAAGTATTATATTTTTCGAAGCAATTGCCAATGTGTAGTGATGGATTCGCGGGACATGTTGAACAATATGTGGTTGTTCGTTTACGGCCGCCTTTAATCTTTCTATCGGAGCATACTCGACAGTCTTTGTTACTTCCAAGCCGAGGAATATGCAATTTCCCATCAAGTCGATTTTCAGTTTCAGACGTATTACATTGCCCTTGGGGTCAAACTGTTCTTCGGAAATCTCTTAGTTCAAGAATTAACTTTTTAACAAACTGTAAATGAGTCATGGGCTTCACATTTCTTTGTACTTTGGTATCTTTATACAGAATGTATGCATTTACTATGGATACTTCCAATCCCCAATCCCAAGAAAAGTTTACGCCACCATTTAAGACTTTTCCTCATAAACGGATAAGAAGCTGCATGGTGATCTGCTCGATCGACACCACCCATATGTTTGGTATAATCTAAAACTATGGTGGGTTTTTGAACATTACCACCGCGATTTATTCTCGTAACAGTATGCATCGTCGCTTGGCCCCAAGTACTGAGCACAGTAACTTGTCTTTTATCTTTCCAGGCATTAAGTAACAAATTATTTGTACGGAAAAAAACTGATTTTCTAGATGTGGTAAATTTTGGTTTTTTTATTCCTGCAGGTATACCCTTCCTATTAAATTTTATTGTACCGGTTAGATAACATTTCTTCTTCAACAATTCTTCTGCCAATGGTATACTTGTGTAATACCTGTCAGTATATATATGAAAATCTTGCGGGGATTTTATCCATTAACTTTTTGTATAATGTTAGAGGTATTCTGGCAGTTATAGGAGTTATATTCACATTGAGGAAATTCTTCACGAACACTTTTCATATCTATATTTAGTAAATCAAACATCCACTCGTCTTCACTGCTGTTATTTTCATAATCTTCGTCTTTATGTATTTTCTCCATGATCTATTATATGAACAAGAATTTCAGATTTCGGGGACCTCTTTCTCCATCAATTGCGGTTATGACGCCGTACGTCCACGCCCATGCATTTTAATTCTGCAAACATAAAATTATAGGGTGATTACGCAAGTTTCTGTTCATTTAAAAAAAATTAGCCATGACCTTTAGACAGGATTTGTTAACATCAGAGTTTAAATTCTTATAATGCAAAGATCTGGAACAAAATGAGTTTATACGAATGCTCATTCGAAGTCAAAAATGACGAACATACAAACAAATTTGTCGGTCGGTTGTACTTCCTGAGATATTTAACTTTGAAAAGTGACATTTTTCTACGACAATTTTTTACATATTTTTACGGAAATTCGTTACAAATTGCGTATACGGTATGTCTTAAGTTAAAGATGCTGACGCTGTATGTGTATATTTAGACTTTGCAATTCGTCTAAAAGTGAGTCTACTAGGAAACACCACAGTAATGGGGAGAGAACTCCTTGCGGACAGCCTTTCTCTACTTTCATTCCCGTGTCGGTGTCGCATTCTGCGAAAGGAGTCTCTAAGATAGCATAGAGTAGATCCATCTTACAAGCACGGTATCTACACCAAATGCGGTGGCAGCATTGCACATCGATGGGAACGTGGCATTGTTGAAGGCTCCCTCAATGTCAACAAAAACCCCGAGAGCGTAGACCTCTTGAGTTTTTAGTGCCCTATTCAGAAGCTTCCTGGTATTTTTCCTGACCCTTGACAGATTGCTGTTCCACCAGGGGACGCTTTTGCCGCATCGGCTCTTTCTAAAAATTACTTTAATTTAAAAGACGATTAAGTTTGTGTTTTAATAGAATTTCGAATACTTTCTGCAATAACAGGCAAAATTATAATAATATGCAGGTAAGTTTCCTTATAAACGTAGCACAAGTGACAATTTGAGTTGAAAATTTTCAATCGCCATATTGGATTGAGTAGCAATTTTGTCCAATTTAACTAACTAACTAAAGTATTACTTTAGAGATAAGAAATTGTAAAGTAAAATTATGGGGAATTTAGTATATTATGCAGTTTGAAAAAGGTTTGAATATATTATAAGATGAAATATTAAATAAATCAAAGAAACTAAAATTCAACATTACAAGAGATTTTGATTTTTATCATTATAATGCTTGTTATTAAATCGCTAGTTAGCCGTCATTCTAATTAAGAACTTTGTTAAATTGGGAGCAGTACTCAGTTTGCGTTGACAAAATATTTGACGACGAAAAGACTTACTACATATACATGAATGAAAAGCACGTGTACACTGTTTACTGTTGGTTGGATGCCAAGTAAATTGAAGTGTTCAAATAAATTAATCGCGCAACAATTCATTGCTGAACATTTTAACTATTTTCACACTACGAAAATAAGCTTTACACTAATGAAATCCGTTAGCGGGAAGTAAACAACATAAAGACGAAGGTGAATGGATCATGCGCTTGAAAATAGGACTTAGCATGAAATTGTCAATTTTATAATTATGCAGTGCATCGTAAACAAGTTTTGTGGTTGCGATCACATATTGCTTATAAATAGAATGTGTAGACCGACCTTGTTTTGTGTGCGGGGTAAAAGAAGTATTATTTTTTTCATTATTTTCTTATCAACAGCCCTCTGAGTCTTTTCTATTCAGATTTAAATATGAAATAACTTTAATTAAGCTGATTTCTTGAAAGTCAGATGGTTTCGTTGCCTTTTGGTATATTTTCACTGAGCGTTAAAAAGAACCTTGTAATAATTTTAACGGAGAAAGTGAAGCTCCTTAAAGAAAGAACAAAATCATCTCATTATCTCAATTACATGAATTTCTGAGAAAATGTGAGGAAAAGCTGAATTTTAGGAAAATGAGAAACATTTTTTTCCAATTTCGGAAGTGGGTGGTGGTATGTCAACATTGTTGACATCTTTGGACAGGACATTGGTATAGTTTATTCAAATAGTCATCTGCATACCATGGAAAATTGGATTGAACGAACCATCCTACTATATAACTTCCAAACGGATGAGATTGCTCCTCCTGCCATAAAATTTTTTGTTTTTGTCGTACAAATAAGAAAGTTCATTTCTCCACCTCTTCGACCAACCACAAATTTTGGAATATGGCCTTGATATTGATCTATTAAATGTATAGGATAAAAAGGGGCAGGTATTATGATAATGAAATTATATTTATAAATTGGAATGGTCTCTTGATTAACCCCCACAATTTCAATTACCGAACTGAAATGTCGACCCAATAAATATATAGATCAAACTTAACTTTAAATCGATTTGGAAACCCATTAGTATATATTGACACAGGTGTTGAAAAAACCCGTTTCGAGGTAATTATGCTTTTTTAAAATTAAACTACTACCTGACTAAATCCACATACTTGGGTCATTATTGAAAAGATCTTTAACCCTTATCGTTCGGAAGTCACCTTGCACGTGACAATAGTATTTTATCGCTTCTGTCGTATGTTACGTGAGAGGTGACAAGACGGAACTTATCGAAACTCGCTGTCTGTAAAATGTGCGTACAATTGCCTTGTCAGTTAGATATCAGCAAAGCAACTAAGTGAAAATCAAGCGTAAAAAGCTAGCGTTCGATAAGTGTTAATTTGAGCATTACTGTTTTTCCCTTGAATGTAGATGATAACAAAAATAAAAAAGCCAAATAATTAGAGCAACTGGCGACTTTACGCACAGAATGCGTATTATAGGGAAGATCATATACCCACAGAGCTTTCCGATAATTCCGACTTTATGCGGCGGTCGTATTCAGAGAAAGTTTCGTGGATGCCGATTATAGGTGACGTTAATACCGAATGGGTTAATTCAATGGGGATGGTGCTCTTCACTATTCATCCTTGAAGAATTGAAGGCGAATTCCAGTTTTCGAAGTGGGTTGAAGCACCTCACATCATACAGCTTTCTCTTCTAAAATTTATTTTTGAAAAAAATTGCGGGGTTTAACGTTAATTTTTTCAATATCCATCAAGATAGACTTTTGTTTCCTCGCTAAAAACGACTTAAGTTATTTCCAATAAAGTTGATAATGATTCAATTAGAGTTACAGTATTCCAATGTGTATTAGCCTTCCGCAAATTTCAACTTTTTTATCTTGTGATGAAGTTTTTGAAAATGGGTAGGTTGTATTACCATATTATGTATGGGGTGCACTTAAAAATCTTCCAGACAGTTTCTTAAGAAATATTAATTCCACATTCTCTACAAAATGTTCGCAGTTTTCTGTATCACTATCCTTCTTTTCACCGCGCGGGAAAACATAATGGTGCCTCCCCTAGACCCCGTAGCCCACGGAGTGCAGATGATTTAAAAAGGAGCACCAGCATTTCATAGACCCGCATAAAGACCCACGTTATAGGCATTAATTAACACTTGAAGCTCATCGCTGAATATTCATATTGTGGACTTCGCCGCACACGGCATTCGGAGCTCCGCTTCAATTAAATTTAATTGACATGTGATACTACGCAGTGCTTCCACGGTAGAGGAGGACTAAGTTACTTCTTATGTATTTTTCCTGTGTCGCGCCAGACTCTTGTGCTTCACTCGTCTTTGTTTTTATTTTGTTTTCCTTCTCGGATTTTTGTTTTGCTCAGTCCTCGGCTCGATTTACTTTTATGGCGGCGACGTTTAATCATTTCGCCACGCCGCAAGCTGTTTACACCAGAAATTGTCCCGGCTCTGTACTTTCTTTGCCGCACTGCTACCTCACTAGCTAGCTGACTGCCCTATAAAGTCGTTTGATTGCTTCATTTGTTTTTATGTTTTTTTTTCTAAATTTTCTGACCGATTGCACTCTGGTACTTCCCTACCGCCGTGATAATCTTCCCATGGGGAAAAAAATATTGCGTCGCAGCTACAAACGGGTTCGGGTACTATATGGGTATCGTTCAGAAATCACTGGACACTGTATATTATTTTTCATAATAAGATACTGCTTTTCATTCAACGGAAGATTTTGAGTCAAACTTTTCGTCGGGATATATTTGCCAGAATTATCTAATTAAATGTCTAATTCCCATTACAGGCTTCAAACCCCAAAGGGTATTAGGCCATATTCATGCTTCTATGTTGAGGAACATTAAACCGACCCTAACAAGAACGATTTGTTAATGAAACAAAATAGACTGACAACGGCGGAAAACGTACCTTGTCCAACTTTTATTTGGCATGCACTCTGTGTTTGTAATAAAAAAAGGTGATGTCGTCAAAAAAAAAATTTTACGACTTTTTTATGAGCCTCCTCACGGTACACCGCATGCCAATTAGAGAGTTAGATCACCGAAGCGGTTGCTTCGCTGACCATTGCCTACAATAGGATGACAGGGAGTGTAGGTTGGATTATAAAACTCGAAGAGAAATATACCAGTATACGATAGGCCGAGCTTCAGGCATTGGCTAATAGAGGTGGGACAGATATACGAAGCCTGTTTAAAAAGTATCGCGAATTTTGAATTACCGCGGGCTACGTATATTCGATTTTCTATTCTTTTTTGTGGCGTTATGTTGGTGCTCATGTCCCTCACTTATGCTGACAAGCTCGGCTATTTTTAATGTTCAGTTAATTTTTGACACCTATTTTGCTTGGACGTGTTTTGGCTCGTTTTCGATTTTTACCTATAAAAGGTTTTTGTTTGAATTATAGTTTGCACCCCTTTTAAATAATACTGTACCGTTTACTAATACCCTTGAGCCATTTTTTGATTCGACAACTCGATTCAAAGTCTTCTCACTGATTACTTACTCTGCTTACCATTTGGAACGTCGGAGGCGGCGCGACGTACATTACGTAAAATTCTGCGTTTACGGGAATGTGTGCAGTAATAATGCGCTCAAGTCATTTCAAAGCTTCCCCTATCCCTCAACATCACCTCAACGACCTCAGCCATAAACAGACGAAGTGCAGAGCGCATAATAACGAGGATATTGCGGCATTTTCCAATCGCGGTAATTAACCGGTAGCTTTTTACCAAGATAACAATTGCTTGTGCGCTACACAGCGTAAGAAAATTTCCGTTCATAAATTCTATCAGCGGCCGCGAATATATGACGAATGGGGAGCGTTAACGTAGTGGCGCAGACGTCAGACAGTCGCGCAAGGTCGGAGCAAGGGCGGGAATATAGTAACCAGCGTAGGCACGAGTGCATCGTTCATTATTGTAGTGCAACGTAATTGTGACGTCAATTGACCAGCTAGTACAGTGCAAGCATTCGTTGGATGATTATTTATTTTTTTGTTTTTTGCGTGGGCACGCGTTCATCGCCTACGCAGTTGTTTTCCATTACAGAGAGTCATCGCTCTGAGTTGGGTCGTGTTCACATGTTGCCCTGCCTGCTGACCACCACTGCTGCTCGCGAACCGAGAAGGTGGCGCCGTGCGTGTTCGAAGCATGTTGTAGACGCTTCACTGTAATATGGCGTTTTCGCGTAAATGAAAACAACAATTTGTAACGGACGCCGGGCTGAGCTGACATGCGGCCAACTTTGATTTTCCGTATTTGCAACTGCCATTAAATTTGAATCGTGTCCAAGAGCGGGGATGGGTGGGACGAAACGCGATACGGCCTGAATTAATCAGTTAATTTAACACTTTGTTGCCAGTGACGCCAACGTAATAAACCTTAGTCTAACAATGCGACTCGATTCGATGCGCTGCGATGCGATGCGATGCGATACGATACGATACGATACGATTGTGATCGCTCCGGGGAACGGTAGGGATTTCAGTATACAGAGCTTTAGAATGATTTGTTGGTTTTTAATGAACTGTTAAACACGAATATTAATAGCTCGCCGCAGCCGCACCAGTGAACGATCAGATAGTGCCGCCCGCCGAGGCCATTGTCACTGTGCTGCGGTGACGACCGTTGCGAACAGTGCATTGCTGTTCGCACGGATGTTTATGGGTTCCACGTGCTTCCCTTTTTTGATTTCTCAAGTTCACGACCATTTCGCAAATACGCAAGTAAAAAAACGGCGAACTTTTCGACGTGAAACCTAGAAGATGTACGTTCTTTCCCCTTAACGTTTGCATTAAATTACCCTGCGAAGCCAGGGGAGTTTCGACGGTTCTTCGAAAATGCTTACTTACCTTGATCAAAATGGGCTATTCGACAGAAGTAAGTTATAGCCTTGTCGTTTTTTATTGTTCTCTATTTTCGTATATTGCTAAAGTCCTAATAAATATTAATAAATAATTTCAAATCAATCAATATTTTATTTCATTGTTGATGATCTAAAAAATTAAAAATAAAATAATTTAAATTATGGGCACCACAGTGCTAATATCACTACATATGGAAACTTTTCTGCAGCTTTCTTCAATAATTTAAAGTAGATATCTACAAGTTTTATTTTGATAAATTTGAAATCAATTGTTACATCGCCATCTATTTCTCCGACTTTAAAATTAGTTTTCAGGTTTTTCTCCGAAGAGGGCTACTAAAGAGGAACTTAATAATGATTTTACTGCAAGCAGTAATTAAAATTTTCCAGACCACTAAAAAAGTTATGGACGTTATGGGAAATACTAGTGAGGCTGAAATAATTATTATAAAACATGAATTTTGTCAAACCATTTATTTTTGTGCCATAAATTGAATGCGTGGATAGGACTCACGGGCTTCCATTCTTCAAAAATCGCAAGCAGACCTATTTGAGAGACTTGTTATTACCATCCCTTCAACTATATTGGGATTTTGTTTCATTGTTCAAAATTCGTTAATCCTATAGTGATAAAAATATATATATCTATTATATCATATTAAGTTATTTCATTAATTATCGAAAAATAACAAAATAATGCGAAATTTCTACTTGCATTTCGTGAGTTCCTTCCATTTTCATAGAATTATGGTATCATTAACGTGTCACTTTAAAAGTCACTCTTAAAGGCAACGTAAAAATTAGACTACAGTAATAACTATTTAAATCTCATCTGTCACTATAACGATTTCGAGAGAAAAGCTATATGCAGATGCTTATTTCCACAGACTACGTGGACGGGTTTAAGACATGTAGAATTTGTCAAGAAAACTTTTGAAAATTCCTAATTTGGGATATCTACTTCTATAATAGATAAAATATAAACATATTTTTGAATTTATTACGAAGTTGATCTAAGTTGGTCTAAGATCGAGTTACGTTTTTTGTTTTCTTAAACTGATTAAATCTTTATTTCTGTTGAGTGTAATTTTCTAATACTAATTTAACACGTACCACGGTCGTCCATAGGTATTGCTTTCATCTGCCGTCGTGAACTACTGGTGGTTCACAACTAGTTTTCTCCGCCTGGCGACGTGGACCACCGGTGGTTCACATATAATAACGTAAACAAACAACGAATAAAGCAAGCATCGTCAGTAGAATAAACAACTTATCATATCGTTCTCGCCCATCACATAGACGTCGAGAATGTGTGCCGGATTGAACGTGTTAATAATCAAAATGGCTTTAGGCAAAATTAAATTTGTGATAATATAGAAAATTTAATCACAAAACGAAATGTAAGCGTTCAATCACATGCAGTGGTAGAAATTCACATAACATCTTCCCATTTCCTTCGCAATCGAAGCCACCTTTAAAAACTGTTTTCTTTATCTTCTTTTGTACCTTAAGTCGTTTTTTGTAGAAGATATGAATTATACTAAAATAAACTTAAAAAATTGCGAAGAATTATAAGTAAAAATTTCGAAAAAAAATTGAGAATTGGGAATGTTTTCCGCTCTAATACATGAGTGGTTTTATAAGAATTTCCACCTAAAATATGTTATTTGCCTACCTAAATTCAGAATACCTACTATTACTATAAAAATACTGGGGAAGAATTTGAACAAAATTATTCTTCGCTGTTTCATAAAAAGAAGTGTTTTATATACTAATAACAACTATTAGCCATTAATGTTTCGAAAATGTCATGATTTTGTGGGAATTTCCACCACTGTATACTTATTACAAATCACTATTTTCAACTGGAGGCTGCTATTTTGAACTAGAGGCTGCTTACAATCATAGAAAGTAAAGATAGTAAAATATTCCAAAATAATTTACTTCTACTAATAGCTTTAGAAAGGAATTTGTCCCAAATTTAGACCTTAATTAGGAACTAATTTCTATTGAACTATAATACATTACTATAAATAAAAAACGAATAACTTTTTTCAATTGAAAATACAGTCCTTCCCGGTAATTGTGGAATACCACTTTATTCAAATGACTTTCTCGGTTGGCCTTGCAGTAGCTCATACAATCAACCCAATTTGTCAGTACATTTTCAGCTCTTTTTGACCGATGGCTGCACCACATTCGTCTTTTAGAACCTTAATTGTTGCTGGGTGGTAAGCGTAATACTAATCTTTAACGGTTCCCCATAAAAAATAGTCCAACGGGAATTAAATCGCAGCTGTGCCAATATACAACACCAAAATGGCTAATAAATCGATTTTCAAACTTCCCACGCAAAAATCTATTATTGACTTGTGTGACACGGCGCGCCTATCCTATTGAAACCAAATGTTATCCAAGTCAATATCTTCGCAATCAGTTGTCATTGTGCAGTAGTGCTCACAACTTACTGTAGCGAATCTTCCTCATTTTCGAAAAAATGGCCCAATGATACCGTCGATGCAGAAACCACACCAAACAGTTACTCGTTGGAGGTACATTGGCTTCTCAATAACTAATTGTGGATTTTCTGTATACTAGATGGGATAATTTTGCTTATTAACGTAACCACCGGTGGTGAAAATGAGCTTCGTCAGAAGAGATGATTTTTCGGTAAAAATGCTCATATTCTTCCATTCGTTCCAATTAGAGAACCAAAAACGTTGCGGATGGTCGTGTGGTTTCAACTCCTGTACCAATTAAACTTTCTACGGCGTCGTTCCAAGATCTTTATGAAAAATTCGCATCAAAGTAGTGCGTGAAATGTACAATTCCTAAGAACCATGTACTTGGTAGTTCTTGTACACTCTGAGCAACAGAAGCAATGTTTTCGGTTGTGCGCACTGTACGAGTACGAGGACATGCTGTTTTATCTAATAAAGGTCCAGTTTCACAAATTGATCCACAAATTGCGTGGAAAGCGCTTCTTTTCTACTGAATTTTGAAGTGCTCAAGTGCATATCGACCCATTTCGTTAACCAGAGATATTAAACTAATTATCGGTCATAATACGAAAGACAGTTGAGTTGTCTCATTTAAAATAACCAGTAGTTCAAATTCCAAATTATAAATAATCCACCTTGTATTATAGCATTAAAGATAATTTATGGGCAAACAGGTTTGGCTAGCATTATTTGAATGATATTTGATTTCGCCACCCTGGAACGTGTGTACTATATTTCAGTCAGGCGTTGTAAAGCCATTACATTTGGAGCAATTCAGTAACAAGAAAAAAAAATAGCTCTGCGTATTTCGTACAATGATAAGAACCAGTGATGAAGTCAATGTCGTTTACATTTATTGCTGGCTTTTACGCATATTTCATAAATTTCTAGCTAAACGCCAAATAGTTTTTCAGCTTTTTGACCTTTGTAATTTTACAGAAATTAGGCCGAGACTTGCTTATGACGTTTTAAACTCTTGGAATTATTTTGCAGTTATATAAATTCTAGAGTAGACAATGTTACCAAGTTTGAGCTGAAGTTTTGATGTGAATCGATCCATCTCAGTCAAAACTCACCGTTGTGTAGGAGCTCCAATATAAAAAATATTAAATTTTTTTAAATTTCTTACTCAGAAAACTTTTCTGAATGAATTTTTTTTTTTTATCAATCAGTTTTTTCATAATTTGCGGAGAGGTGATATTAATTATGCAAAACACAAAACAGTATCTATTGAACGGCGCTATCGTGTTGAAATATAAAAACTCACTTGCTTTCATGTTTCAGTAATACTTAGGTCTCGAAGGATCGCCAATTTTTTTAAAACCAGTGCCATTCAGAAAATCGTTTGATTGATGTCTTGAATAAGAAATTCACAATATTTAATTTATCGAACAAATAAAACCCACAAATGAAAATTTGAAAATATGTGGCTTCTTATTAGATTAATTTGTGCATACTATATTAGCACTAAATGATCGGCTTAATCTTCTAATGCTAAAAGGAATATAATATATTCATAATTGAGAAATAACTTTAAAGAAAAACGTTGTTCAACTATATACAGTCTGTTTGGTAAGAGCGTATCGACGATTTCACAGAAAGATAGAGAAAGAGTCAGAAATGTTTGAAGTGGAGAGGATGATTATTACCTATATACATATATTCGCGTCATCCTTAAAGTCTCATTTGCGTGGAACTTTTTACTGTTCAGATCGATTTTCAACATTTTATAAAAGTTTTAAAGCTGGCAACGAGATATATTAAAAAGGATGCGTCTTTTGTAAAAAACTGGTGTAAGGATGATATCCTTATCGATATTCTTTCTGACTGACCCTCTTTTAAACAAAATTTCTACCAGATATAAGATATATAGCGTCAGGATTCTTGAATGTGAAAACTGGTTAACAAAGGCTAATAACGACAATAAAATAAATGCCATCAACCTTTTTATGACTTAGCTGCTGCTGTTCTAAAAGTATCGCGAATTTTCAATTTCCGTGGGCTACGTATATTCGATTTTTTTATGGCATTATGTTGGTACTCATGTTCCTCACTTATGCTGATATGCTGATAAGCTCGGTTATTTTGAATATTCAGTTCATTTTTGACAGTTATTTTGCTTGGACGTGCTTTGGCTCGTCTACGATTTTTGCCTATCATCAATGGATCAAAGAATCTGTATTAAATTTTGGTTTCCACGTTATAACCATAAACCCATGATTCGTCACCAGTTATGACCCTCTGGAGCAAATTTGGGTCGTCGCGGGACAGAGTCCAACAGCTCCTTAGCAATGTTAATGCGATGTGACCCGTCTCATGCCCAAATCATTGGTAAGAATCGAATGGCACAATGCAATTGATATGTTTAGGTCCTCAGCAACATCTCTAACGGTGATTCGATGATTAGCCAATACAATTTTCTTCATTTCTTCGTCAATCACATCTTCTTGACCCTCTGAGAACATTTTGACATTTTGTACCACCGATAAACGTTGCTTTAGTCCAAGAGAGCTTCACCATATGCCACAGTCAACAATCGAAATGTGTCCGTGCACTTAGTTTTGTTTTTCAGACAAATTTTGATACAGATTCTTTCACCCATTTTTTGAAATAAGCAAAAATCGAAGACGAGCCAAACACGTCCAAGCAAAATAGCTGTCAAAAATTAACTGAACATTCAAAATAACCGATCTTGTCAGCATAAGTGAGGGACATGAGTACCAACATAACGCCACAAATAAATCGAAAATCGAATATACATAGCCCGCGTAAATTCAAAATTCGCGATACGTTTTGAACAGACCTCGTACATAGCAATAAATCAATAAGATACCTCTCAGTTTTCTAAGCAACAGGTTTTTCTACCTGTATTTTACCTATACATGTTATAACTTTTTAGAAAGATAATAAGATAAGCCAATTTAATAAAAAAAATAAATACTATAGGGTATTAATTACTTAGATTTCGAAGAAAATGTTAGGGAAACCTGAAGTTTAGGAAAACGAAAAACATTTTGGTGCTAGATTTTTGGAAATACATTGTGAGTTCGATATCGCTGCATTAAGTAGATCAAAGATAAAAATAAAATAATGGTGGGTATATCATACCAAATGCGAATGTATGAATCACCATTTAACTCCCAACAAATTGCGATACCCCTCTCTGTCACATAGTTTTTTGTTTGTTTAAGTCAGGTCTTTCATTCCACTAAGAAACCTAATGAAGACTATAACTACTTGTCCTACGTCGACATGAGTGATAGTAGTGTCATTAAAGTGTTTTGGACAAGCCCCTTAGCTTGCGTAATTCTTCAAACTCGTATACCCTTTAGCCACAAAAATAATAATAAATAATAGTAATTGCATTATCTTCTAGAGTTCCATGTTACTGAAACCTAAATAGATAATATTGCTTTTATCGAAAACAATTTTAACATATTTTTAACATGATGTAGGTAGTTATATTTTGTACTCGTGTATTCATATTTCATCAAAAAATCACGTTATACATATGTTATCGGCCGATCATACTTCTTATCAAAACCAAAATCACCGAGAAGGCATCGGCGCAAGAACCATGGCTAGCAGAGTTGCTTAGAGAGTGAGTATACAAGGATATAGGTTCGAGCTATCTACCCTGTTCAAGCATTTCTTTTTGAAGTAATTACCACTTACATTACTTGTAATTACAATGTGAAAAGTAAGGGAAAAGGGTAATAACGAAACTCAATATAATTAATTTCTAAAATTATTATCGAAAATAAGTATTAGACCGCAATTATTATTATTTAATATGAATAACAATTTCTATTATACATATTTAATTATTATTATGGTTTTTCTGATGAAGATATTTAGGATTTTCAATTCAATTCCAACACCTTCCAAATTACCTAAAAGACCATTGGATAGAGGTAGGTCGGTGCTAAATACACCTTTAAACGGCTGACCTAAACATCACGTTCCATTAAAATAATTCAAAAAAATCCTCACGGAAAAATTAAGTCTTTTGTGTGCCTGCACTACCTAGAAAAATGCTATTTCATTCGAGGATAGCACCTGTGTCCATTTGCCTAAGGGGAATTACTTAAATTATTGAGGAATTTTGAGATAGTTTTTCTGTCTTTACTATATATAACTTTACACAGTTGTGGAAGCAAAAAGTGGGTAATTTTTTGTCCGCACAATTACTTTAAAATTACGATTGGGGAAAATTGTTTTTGAATTCAATTAATTCAGCAGAAAAAAGTTTTGCTCAGATACTTTGGAAAATGGTTGCTTTAATATGAAATGCGATTCACAATGAATCTACAAGGTAGCGCAAAATTAATCATTCAATTTTGTTTTTGTATGACTTTTTTACTAAATAAAAAAATATTTTGAGTGATGGAAATCTTTATCTTTGGACCTTTACAATTTTTTCTGCTAAGTGGAAAAGATGATATCCGTCAAGTGGCTGCCGCCAGTGTTGATGCACATTTGTGCCCGTTTTATCGCATTTTCCATGACTCCGCAAGATTTCCGGTGATAACTGTTCGCATTCCTGTCGAATATTCTTTTTAAGATCTTCGACTGTCTGAGGCTTGTTGGCATAAACCCGCGACTTCAAGTAGCTCCAAAGAAAGAAGTCTGGAGCGGTTAATTCGGGCGATCTGGCTGACCATGTCAAATCGCCAAAAAGGGAGATTACGCGACCAGGAAACGCTTCCTTCACAATATACATTGTGGCTCGTGCTGTGTGTGCGGTTGCACCGTCTTGTTGAAACCACATGTTCACCAAGCCCTGCTCCTTCAATTCCGGCAGTAAGAAGTCGTTTATCATGGCCCTGTAACGTTCGCCAGTAACAGTTTCCGTATTGCCAATGGCGTTTTCAAAAAAATACGGCCCAATCACTCCTCCCGCGTGAACGCTGCACTATACAGTGGCTTTGAGTGGATGTAACGGCTCTTCGTGTATGACACGAAGCCCCACGTGCCCCAGAAACGGAGATTTTGTTTATTGACGTAACCGCTTAATTTGAAATGCGCCTCGTCGTTCATGATGATTTTTGACTCAAAATCGTCCTCTTCGTTGTTGAGATTGAGGATGGCTTGACAGTAATGCACACGCGACTGACGGTAAGCAGGCATTAACTGTTGCACTGTTTGCATTTTGTACGGGAACATGTGTAAGTCTCACTAAAACTCGCTGTAGGGTCCGTCTGGTGATGTCCAATTGCGTGGTTGATGTTTCTTCGTTCTCAGCGACATCGGCAGCCACAGCTGCGATATTCTCGGCAGAACGACCAGTCCGGTGGCGGTCACGCCCTACGCCCTGTTCGAGTCGAGCAGCTAAGCGGCGGAATGTTTGCCCTGTTGGCGCGACACGATTAGGAAATCCATGTCGAAATGCACGCTGCGCTAACACCACCGACCGATTATTAGTCAAAAAAATGGACCCAATTATTCCACGCTCTTGCGGTGTACAGCGCTCCATTGCTTGTCTGTTTATATTCTCCAGCTGTGTAGTTCACAAATGTCAAATATGATTGACGTACGACGCCATTTGCAATAATTATAACATCTTCAGATAGAGTGATTAATTTTGCGCCACCTTGTATATCTATTTGTTTTCAATTTAGGTTAATGATGAAAATTCCTGGTGGTGGTATTAAATATAATAACGATAAAAGAACTTATTATTAATATGTACAATACAATATAATAGAAATATTCAATAATATTCACATATCTGCAAAAGTTTACTGCAAAGTGGTTTTCTAATTTTAACAAATGCTTTTAATTTCCGAGTTTGTTCGGAGTTTAATAAAAATAATATAACGACATATATAAGAAGCCTTAATTATAAATTTATATTTTTGGCAATCCGAATTCATCAAAATTGTTAGAGCTGTTTCCCAGGACATGTAATAAAAATGGAACGGGGCCGTGTTTATACATGTAATATTTTTCATTTTAATATGGAAGCCATAAAAGCACAATTACAAATTTTTGGTGGAAACATTATGCGGATAGTATTTAAAGCAATAATGTTTCTAATTGCCTATAAACAGAAAATTGCAAATGACATTGAAAGTGCGTAATCGTGGTAAGTCCTGATACGTGAAAATAATTTTGTGTTTATGCTAAGGTCTCTTAGAAGCACAACTAAAACAAACTCAGAAAATTAATTTTGATTCACTTGAAGTTAAGTTTTAAATAAAAATAAAAATATAATAGCAGAATAAATACCATAATAATAATATATGCATATCAAAGAGGTATAAATACATTAGTTAAATCTGATCTTATTCATCCTAGATTAGTTATTAATTCTTTTCATCTGGAGGTACTTTTGTCCAAAATATTTCCTTCCGATCGAAGCGGGATGAAAGTCGTTAAGTCAAGCCCTGCCTTCAATTTTGGTGGGTGTCTCTGCATATCCTTTAGGAGTATCCTAAGACAAAATATATTCCTAGAAAAAAAAGTGCTAGTCTAAGGCTTCAGCACTTAAACCTATCATGTAGCAAAAGAGGGGAAACAGAAAATCCCTTCAAAAACAACTTCAAAGAAATTCTTAAAAAAGAAAGTCAGGCGCAACTGTTGTTTTTCTGTCTTTGCTTATTGATAAAAGTAAGCGAACCGAATTAAGCCGCACGAATTCACAAAATAGGCGACAATCGATAAAATTTAGTGTTATGGTCTTTCTCTTCCAGGCTTGGTAACATCGCCTGCAGGAACTCCGGCCACGAGCCCTTTTACAGTTCATCTCGGGTACGTGACTTTCTTCAGGGAATCGGCGTATCTGTGTACGCTTTCTCGGTGTAAACAGCAGATAGCACGTGCGTTATCTTACGTTTTCTATGGCCGTGCCGTATCATGCCCCTAGCCGACCAACTTTCGGCGACCGCTGGACATTCTGAGCATTTTTCGTTTACTGTGATAAATTAATTTCCAGTGAGAGGTGGCATTTACCTATTTTGTTTTTGAGTGGTAGAAAAGTGCGCGGTCCAGCGACGGCCAAAAAAATAACATAAAAAACTGAGCTAATGATTATGCTCTCAGAAATTTGAAGAATTTCCACATACATACGTATGAATGTACCGGGGAAAACTTGTTTATTACGCGCCAGTTGGTATTTAACGGAAGTATAAAGATTATAAGGCAGAGAAATTTTTGTGTTCCTCGACCACTTTTCTACAGCCTCTTACGAATGAAGATAATCAGGTTAAATGGAAAATGTAGCAATATGAATGAACGCTAAGTGCAAAAGGTAACAAATTTTCATTTTTCACTTGCATTCCGATTACCTTAGCACTTAATTAGAGACGGACTTAAAACATATATATATTGTAATAAAAAAATACTTTTTATCTGCCGACATCTGTAATCTGTTTTAATTTAACGTGACCTTTAAAACGAACTCGATTATAAAAGAAAATAATGCTCGAGAATACAAAAACCTCTTGATCAACGTTTGTTCGGACACTTCCTTCACCTTAAGGGTACCTACGCACTTTTTATTTTTTAGTTGGACAACTTTTTAGTTTAAAATTGAATGATAATTTTCTGCCCGCGCATTAAAAACTGAAAAATTGGCTATCTCGATTTGTCAAAGAAGTGATTTGTGAAAGAAAGATTTATTTTTTTGTCCTGATGGATTATATTAAAGCAACATGCATTTGTGCTTTTCGATATCAAAATCCATTTTAAGCTAATTAAATTTTTTATTTCATCTTAAAGTTATTAATTTGCTTCCTTTAATAACAATTTCACCTAAACGATTCTAATTGCTATTCGATTTCGGTCCGCCAGCTAAAGCAAAACGCTTTAAGAGTAACCGCCCATGGAAGAGAAACGTAAACTGGAGCGCCGGCGTAAATGTGTTACGGCAAATGTTTTTCCCAATTTCAATCACTATACCCCAACTAAATACCCTAAATTTTTGAAATCTCACACAATGAAACCTCCTGTTATAAATCCATCGACACATACTAATCCTCCCTCTGTAAATATCCCTATAATTCCACTCCTGCTCTTCTTCGGACCAATTCCATTCGAACTTGAGTCCATCTGCTCCCATTACACCCTCTAACACATTTAAATATTCGTTCATCAATATCATCGATTCTCCAAGCGTAATGAATCCTCCTACCTTTTTACAACAATTACAGTCTGTTTGGTAAAAGCGTATCGCTCAGAATTCAAAAATGTGATAAAAAATTAAGAAAATATTATTTTTTTCTTGTTATTTACTTTATTTTCTTTTACGCAATGCATTTAATATTTGGTGAAGTCACCGTTATTTTCTATTATAGCTATACATATATTGCTCATATTTTCTACTAATTTTTCATCATATTGGTATCATAGTGGTAGATCCTTCCAAACTTTCTTTACCGATGTTTTAAGTTGTTGCAGAGTGAAAGCATTTTTTCCGCTGCAGCTTTGCCTTCATAAGGGCCCACATATTTTCAATTGGATTAGCATCAAGACTTTGTCAGGGTCCACTCCATGACATTGATATCCTCTTGATCTTTCCATTCGGTACAAAGACGATTTCTGTCTTTTGGATCGTTGTTTTCTTGCAAGACCCACAATCGGTTTCCTATGCCAAACCAAGAATCTGTAGACTTTAACTCAACCTACCAACATTTTATATATACCCATTTCTACCGATGGTGGTCAAATGACCGATTTTCAAATAAACGTTATATTTTTCAAGCATTTATAGCAGCTAAATCCAAAATTTTGAAAAATACATGGACATTCCATCTACGAAATTTGGATTTTGTGCTATACTTTCTAGCCATTTGGTCCGTGATATCGACGCCACACTTGATGCTATTATAAAATGCAATAGTTTCAGGTATACATTTACATGTTTTTTAAATTTTTACAAATTTATGCTTCGAACTTAGTAAGAGAACTTTTTTGTTCGGTTTGCTTTTGTAAAATGTCAAAGTACAATTATCTGATTTGTAAAGCTGCGTTGAAGAACATGCCATATTGTCTTTTTTTTTCTTTTGCAAGTTAGGGCAATTTATTCTTATTCGCTCGAATAGCTCCTATTAAGGTAATTCTTTTTGATAGAAGTTTCATTACTAAAGATTTACTCGTAAAAAAATTATCGGTATTATATTTCTTCCGCATCCTATAAATGGTTCAGTGAGTTTGAGAACAACAAATTCACTGAGTGGTATTGATGATGATGTCTTCTCATCTTTTCCCAAATACGGAAATTTCATTCACAATATATTTACTCTCAACGTCCGATGCCAACCAGAATTTGAATCCGAACTTATCGGGTTTGTTGGGCATATATTGAGTAAATCTGCATCTTACTTTTGTCGCTAATAGCTGTTTATCAATAGTAATATTTCCACCTGGTTTGTAGCAGTATTGGCTATTTTCTTTAAAAGTATTCCACACCTTCGATATGAGAGCAACTTTGTCAATCTGCAATCGCTGGCTCCGTTCGTCTCTTCTATCAAAATGAATAAATCGTATAATTTCCGGGAAACGATTTCTGTACATTATTCGTGAAAAGAATGCAGGACCCCATTTCTTATTCCATAAATATGAAACGTTCAAATTTTTTGTTTAATATGCACCATATTCATATAAAATTGAAATAAAAGCATTTAAATCTGGTAAAGTTAGACTCCATTCGGATCCTAAAACTCGCCCTGCCTCTGATTCTGTGCACATTCTTATATGATTCATAATGCGTTGTTCAAGTATCAACGAAAACGCGCTCCTTATTTCCCCCTTCATAATATTGCGTTTCGTAAATCCCTTTGCCCCTGACGTTTCTCTGAAAATAGTATAGCGGGGATCTTCCTGATGCAGAACCTTGTTGAATTTTTTGTTCCATCAATTGAAGTTGTAATATCCTGATTGTTCTCTTCACATTCGTCTTCGGAACTAGAGAATAATCTCATTATTTTTCCTCCTCTACGTGTGTTCACAATGTTCTCTTCCTCATTATCTGTGTCGAATAGATCAGAGTCTGGGTCTAATAGATCATATATACTATCTTCACACCCAGAATTTTCCTCTCCATCTATTTCAGAGCATACTTCACTTATATCATTTATTTCTTCCAACAATTTCCCTTGCGTTGACATTTTAGGACTACATTTTTGAATTTGTATTTAGATAATCCACCAATAATAAAATACAAAAATTATTACTTACTATTAAAAAATCCAAGTATAAATTACAAATTTTATTATTACAATGAAGTCACAAATATTTATACAGAGCCCCTACTAGAATTCGAATGACTGTTATTTTACTTTGTAGTTTACCAGCAGTCAACACTCTGTATCCACTATAAAACTAACTGTCCATAAGCACATGGTGTGTTCCTAAATACAGTCGAACGATACTTTCTGTGTAAAATTAGAATTAGCAGTAAGTTTGAAATTCAATTCAAATAAACATTCATATATTTTCCAGCGGTCGAAATACCGCTCATGGAACATAACGGCAGCGTACATATGATTATAATGGAAAACGAAAGAACAGACACAGAGATTGAAAAATTAAGTACTAGCTATATAGTATAGAAAAAGTCTTACAGTAAGTAAAAAAAATGAATACCTTGAATTTAACAATTTTGATTAAAGTCTCAAAAGCGGTCATTTGACCGCTGTGGTAGGTTTAGTGTTAATAACCCGTTTTTGTAAATTTGCAGCATCCACACATGAACTTTTATTGGGTGTTTTACACTACGAATGATGTAATGCCGTCCTTTCTTTTAACCATACTCGTTTAGGTCCTTGATATGCCCAAAATGATGATTTGTTTTCGATTTTCGCGGTGCTAGAGGTTGAAAAAGATTCCCATAAAAAACCGTTGTGAAAATGATTCCACAATGCACCACAAGCGACCTAAAGGTGTTTTCCGATAAACAGGCACAGTTGCGTCGATATAAGCTGTCCATATCTAAGATCTTACATAGCACCAAATGCCACACGTGTAGATTTGTTCTGGAAGCCTATTTATTGCAAAAAAATACAATGCTTTGTAGTATGTCGTTCAAATATATTTTAGTTCTAATTTTCGGCACCTTCTCCCATAAATTGTAATAAATTACGATTTCGTCTATATTTATGGGAGGAAACATACATAAACTTTGATCTTGGTGACTATTATTTTCTTCGTCCAGTTGGACTGAGGATAAAATGGATTTATAATATAATGGCATAAAGTCATACATAAGACTTTTGAAGAGTTAAGGAATGTAATGGGCGATAATTTGAGATAACGCACTTTTCTTATGGTTTGAGATGAATTAAGAGTTTTCCCAAATATTAGGGAAAATAACATCTGAAAAAGAAAGTTTGAATGAATGAATGAAATGGGCAGCAAATAACTTTAAAATAGTAGCGGTTATCCCGTCAAGGTCGGGATTAAAGTCATCGGTGAGAGCTATGATTTTATCTTTACCGTTGTAAAAGACTAGGTTTTGATGACACTGAAACTAGGAAACTGAAACACCCAGCAGCCGACGATAACCAGGACCGAAGGGTTGATATTAATAATACAAAAAAAAAGTTGCTTCAAATTATTGGGTGTATAATAATAATAAAAATGAAGGATTTTTTATATATATATAGTTTTATTTCAATAATTAATGTCATAGGTAGGTATAACATTTTCCAACTTTTCGGCAATTTATGCATTCCTTGCCAAAAAAACTGCTCATCTTTTGAAGATATGTACAAATCAAGTCAATTTTTGATATCTTCAACTGAAGAGAAGTGTATTCCAGTAAGGGCATTTGTTTCGATCGAAACAAGTGATAGACTGAAGGGGTAAGGTTTGGTGAGACAAAACTTCCCATCGATTATTTCCAAAATGTGCTTCGACTTCGTAATAAATCCATTTTTCGTCGCTAGTTACAATTTGATACAAAAACGACTTCCTTTTAAGGCGCTCAAACAGTATTTCAGACATGTGCAATCGCCTTTCGATATTCCTCGGTCATACTCATATGGCGTTCAATTTCCTTATTTTTGAATGAATTGCAATGATTTTAGGCGCTTGGAAATTGTTGGTTGTGTCACGGCCAAAGATTCTATAAGCTCTTTTTGCGTCTGACACGAGTCTTCACTTAGCAGAGTCTTTAAGTCTTCACCTTCGAACTTTTTCACTTGGCCAGGAGTTCCTTATCTTCCATGTGAAAATCGCTGCTTTTAAAAATAAAATTCGCAAGTCAAAAAAGTGTATTCACCGCAAATTTCTGATACCCATCGATGACTTTTAGCAGCACTTTCCGCAAACGCTGTTTTTTTTAGCACGTATGGTAACATGCTTGTAACTCGAAAAAATTATCTTGTTTACACTTGGCAAATTAACGCATCATAAAATGTAAAGCCATATACTTAATTTAAATATGAAGGTAGTTATAGTATGCGATACAGTACATGTAATGCCATCTAAATAAATCCCTCGTTTTCAAGTTATACACCCAATAAGTTTGCCAATGCAAATAATTGTGAGGGAGGACGATTTTTTTCTAATTTTTATTAACTAACAGCTGACGCGCGACAACCAGAACCGAATGCCTTTGTTCTGTCTGGCATGTTTTGATAGTATTGCTCTATCATTTTTTTTAATTCTGCATTATTTTGCCAAACATTTGTAATTTTTTTCTTTTAGGATGAGTAAATTATAGATTTTAAGAGGCTCCACACATTCTCAATGGAGTCAAGCTCGGGAGAATTACGCACAGCCAAGGAAGGCTCTGGATTTCACAAATCGTCAGCATATTTCTTATAAATATAGGACGATGACAAGGCGCACTATCTTCTATAAAGTTGTCCGAATATCCACAACCCATCAAGTAATTAAAATATGGTATTAAAATGTCATCCGCTCTGCTACCCTCCTTCGGACGTATTGACGGTTCTCCCTTACTGCTTTTAGCCTGCACTCGGTTACTGATTTCGAATTGTAGCTTTAATTTTTACTTTCTTAGTAGAAATGTGTCCAAATATGTAATTGTTAGCCAGGTTTTTAAAGTGGAATCGTATTAAACTTTATGTAATAAGAACCCAGCTGCAATAAATCGGTAATATGCCTGATCGTATATCCGGCTCGAAAGACCAATGTTTTATTCTATTAGAAACGAACACAACATTTTTTCCGAAAGGACATCTGGTTCTATTGCCCGAGATAATAACAAAACTGTAGTTTCGACCTATGATCAACAGAAAAAAAAGTATAAAGTAAAAAGGGAGTGTGAAATAAAAAATTGGTTTATTGCAAGTGTGGACTTTATTATGAAGATAAACCCCTAATCCAAATTTTATCTATCCTTAATCAAATTTATTCTTAGTGAATTCACTATAGCTCAAGCAATCTAAAAGTTATTGCAGCCAAATATGTTCTTATTACAATCAGTTTAGTTCGGTTATAAATTAAAATTTTTAAGTGAAGGTAAGTATGGAAATGATTTCTTTTGGTCATGAACCCAAACTGAAATTAATTTAATAAAAGAAAAACAAATGTTTCCGTCAATTCGGATTAATTGTATAATAAATCTAAGGATGAATTTTAGTTGGTTATAATCCCAAACTAAAATTGTTCTAAGAGTCATTAAACGCGAGAGAAAGGAAAGGAAAGAAAAATTCAAGTTGGTTGTAATCCCCATCAAAGTCTTCTTCCAAACTTAGAATAATTCCAATCGGTTGTAATCTCAAACCGAAATTATTCTAAGTGTGGAAAATGAGTCGCTGGTTAGTATTGGAAGTTTTCAAAAAAAAGCGTTAATCTTTTCCCGACCAACTTAATTTTCCTAATTCCCAGTAGTCTAGTCCAATTTAATTTTTGAGTTATACCAATGCATTGTGGACATAGCAAACTTAATTGGGTTTTCATCTATTTCTATGGCGTATAAGGTAGAAAGAAAATTAAATTTAAGTTAAGGAGCTTTAGTGATAATTTTTGTTATAAATTAATGGAGTTTAAAATATTTCAAGTTGAAGCAATTCCCAAAATGCAGGCCAGGTTTTCGCGCGCATATTTCACAAATGTAAGTTTTCTCTTGTTCTGCCAGAAACACTCCTATTTGAGCAGACTAAACAGTTCTTATGGTATCCTTCTGGGTGAGAAATAACACTAGAACTACCAAAACCAGTTAATTTAACTGGTACTCAATTCCTTCATTTAATTGTATAGTTTTGTGATTCTTTTTTGATTTATGCCAAAGTTTAATAGAATTGAGAATTACGACATATTCAAAAACCTTTTTCCATTAATAATTATTTATTCAAATTTGAAAGCGTGTTAAATTAAATGTGCAGAAAGTTGTTAAAATTACAGACTTACCCGCCGGTAGTTCTAGTGTTAATTGTATTGCAATATTCCATTAAGTCTTTCTTTCTGATCAGAACTGGATGGCCGACCTTTTTTTGTTGTTGGTATACCTCCATGGAAATCTCCTACAAGTTCCTTCACGAGTTGCCTTTTAAACTGGATACGTGTCATGATTTTTGAACCTTTGTTTTTGCACAATTCCTTACACAAGATGTATGAATTAGTAATGGATACCTCTATTCCATAAAATAAAAGTTTGCGCCACCATTTTACCGTTTTCCGTAAAACACAATGCCAAGCAGTATATTGTCAGCAGTGTGGACTGCCCCCATATTCTTTGTATAGTTAACCAAGACACTAGGTTACTTGACAACTATATTCTTTTTTGCTTTGTTTTTTGTTACAATTTCAGAATTTGAGGTGGATATGTACTTAGCATGGTAATAACCCATTGGTCACGCCATGAGAGTAGAAATATGTTGTCATCTCTATAAGCAATTGTTTTCCTTTTTTCAGGGCAGGTTTGCTGAGGAACCTTGGAACGCCTTTACGAGAGGGTAAAAGAGTTCATGTGAGATGAGATTTTAGAATATAGAGTTCTCGGGCAAGTGCTGGGCTGGTATAAAACCGATCGGTGAAAATATGGTATTCAGAAATATTAGGCCAGGATTTTCTAAGTTTATTGTAAAGATGAAGATGAAGATTCTAGAGGTAAAAGGAAGGTCTGGTCTTATTAGGCTTCCGGTTTTAATTGTACCATGATAAGAAATGAAGGTGTTGATATAACTAGTAGCAGAATCTGCTAAAACATATATGCGTATTCCCCATTTGGTGGTTTAGGGTTTTTTAGGTTTGTATGTAATAAAGACGATTTTAGCTTTGTATGCAACAGTAGCTTTATCAATTGAAATATTCTGGTTGGGGATGAAATATTGCCTACATCTTTCGTCGATGTATTTTAGAAAATTATTGACCTTTCGTGTTCTTGTTCTCAAATTCTTACTTTGAGGAACTATATCCAAATGAAGCATTCAGAATATATTCTAAGAATCTCCTAGTGAACATTTCTGAGAAAAATGGGTTATGATTTATATAATCCTGTGACCAATAGTCTTTTATTTCTGATCGTTTAATTAGCCCCATGTTGATTATAATTCCTAAAAATGTCCACATTTTCCATACCATACAACTGTTACAAATAGAATACCTAGATAAAGTCTCTTGTTATTCAATTTTTGCTTTGGAAATATTTATTTGTGTCTGCAAAAATGTTTCTAAGTAGTGCTGGTGTAAAGTAGTAGTAGTAGTTTGAAAAATTGAATAGGCATTTCAACGTTCTCGGGTATTTTGAAGACCAGCACTTTTTTGTCCTAATGACAAGGTAAACTGGGGCGGAGGATCATCTTGGTTTGTTACATTCCTATAGCTATAGCTTTTTTACTGCCATCATCCTCATCATCTACATTTTCGTCATTGAGAATTCTTCATGTTCTTCTGTTTCTAACTACTCGAATTTCATATTCGGAATCACTGTCAGATATCGCACATGATGGTCCTAGGTCAGTTATGGCTTTCTTACTTACATATTCAGCAGCAGCACTTTATTTTCGAAAAAATATTCTTCATCTTCTCTTGACAAGTTCAGAAAGTCTTCATCTAAATCACAGAAATAACCTTCATCATCATTGCTTAGTTGTTTGAACACTTCATCGCGCTTGTTAAGTCTAAATGTGTTGCTGTACATTTCTGCTTGCAGTTGAACCTTAACACTGCGTTGCATATCGGGAAGCAATTTTACTCCTGCGTTCCGCGTTTAACAGTTGCCACTATTTGTTAATAAATTGTAGTGCGCTATAAATTCATGTTTTTTTATGTTACCGTCGAAAGATTTGGCGATAATAATCTCCATGAACTGTTTATTTGTTGTTGTTTGTGCATTATGAGATCGGTTTTTCCGTGCTGATACCTACAGCTACTATTATTTTGAAACTTTTTTTCGGCCTTTGTTCTGGTTGTATTTATGAAGGATCTGAAGATCTTAATTTGGTATTTTGCTTACTAGATTTAGTCTGTAAAAAGAATTTTGGTTCTTAGTTTCTTGCCCTTTCATTATCCGCTCCAAATCCTTGATTAATCAATCTTTGTCTAATGTTGCTAATGTTTTTATTGGTCAATAAAGGTTTTATTGGCCTAATGCATACATGTTTTCCCCAAGCTGTTCTTCTGATGTAGTCTTTTGCCGTGGCTCTACTGATTTTTTTTTATCTGCTTCCTAGTAGTATGGGATAAAGTTTGAAATTTTTATGACAGTTTTTGTCCCTACTGCGGGTTTATCCTTCGTCAGGTAACGAATCTCTCTTTTAGTTTTAGGTAAAAGCCTTGAGGCAGTCTTCTTTCTTGCTGATAACCTAACCATTTTCCTGGTTACCTTCATTTTCCAACTAATTTCCAATATATTGCAACCAACTTTCGATAATTTTTGGATAATTTCTGTCAGTGTATACTCTTTGTGGGGCCTACGGTAGATCAGTTGTTAACGCGCTGCCCTACCGTCCAAGAGGCTGTGGGTTCGAATCCCACGATAACCATGGTATTCTATTCTACGAACACAATGGGTCAATGAGTGCAATGGACAAAATGTCTGAACGCTCGAGGCTACACGTCTCGCCCACTCCAATAATAATAATAATAATACTCTTTGTTGTAAAGTAATACGTCATTGATTAAATATATAGAAATAAAAAAATATGCTATGCCCAATTTTGAAAATTTCTTCTTTATTTTCTTTCATCACTAAAGTTAAGTAAACTATTTATTTTAATGAAACCCGCGAAAGTTAGTGCACAGATTAATGTATTACTAGTTCTAATCTTGATGTCCAATTTCTAAATTTCAGTCTTCAAACAACCATAAATCGAAATTATGAAGTAAATTTAGTTTTGTTACTAACAATTTATTTCATAATTTTTATGGTCTCCCTTTATTTGAAGATGGAGGTTTTTTATGTATTTTATATTTTAAAGAAAAGTTTCATAAAAATTAGCTTAGTTTCCATATTTAGGGGCAGGATATGGCGCCGATGCCGTTTATTAGTACTGGCCAAATTCTAAGTAGTCTACCCCAGTGAGTTCTTGCCGTACATTTTGGAGTTATTAATAATTTGCTAAAAATATGCTTCTTATTTTAAAAATATATACATTTTGTTGATGTTTTCGTTTTTTGCCGAGTGCAAATAATGACAATAAAAACGAAAATATTCTGGGAATGTTAAGATTTTTCCGTGGGGTAATTTCTCAAACTTCCGATATATAAAACATGACTAAAAAACCGCCGCCGCTTCGTAGCGAGCACGCAAAAGGCAGCATCGGAGCTATATCCATTATTAGTGGCATTGGCATCCCACACTTTTCACTCTATAATTTTTGTTTTGTAGTGTTGCTAAAAACAAGTTTATAAGAAAAAGAATTTATAGCCACTGCGGCAAACGATGTTCCCCAAACCGAATCGCCGCAATTATTCCTCTTCCCGCCGAGCAGACTTATTCTGCTTATTTATTTATTATTTGTTGTGATCGTGCTGCTTTTGTTTTTGCTCTTCGGTGCTGTCTTTCTAATCACTTGTTTTAGTATGAAATTCCAGCGAGGTTAATGCATTTTGCCTGAATGAATATTTTTCTCGCGTTTCTGACTGCGATGCTTCAGGCCCCAGTGCATTGCAGCATGGGAATGGGGCACAAGGCAGGATATGGTCAGAAGGAATAGATCCATGACGGCGCTGGTAATATGATCGTGTTTAAGCGGAAACACGAATTCTTAAAAGAAACACGAAAGACGAACTAGAGGTAGCTACAGTTCTAGCGAATTATCCCATTACGCCATCACAACATCAATACGCAGTGTTTCTGATTTTGAAAAGGATATTCCATGAGAAAAAACGATCTTTACACATTTTTGTTTTCTTTGTGCAACTCCAACTTACATTAGCTATTTTGTTGGTTAGATACATGATAAAACATGCACATCTTTGAAATCGCTGCGATGTTGTAAATTAATGAGTGGACAACGAAAACAAATTATATTAATCCCCCAATAAAGCACAGATTTTAACTGCGTGCCGTAGATAATACATTCAATATTAGCTTTTGATGTAGTAGCAGTAGTAGTAACTTAAAGAAAATACTGAAATATTTATACTTAATCATGGTGGAACTTGAATAGCATTTTGTTCAATTGAAATTCTTGTCCGGATCCACTTTTGCTTAAATACATGCGAGTATACGACTATATTGAAAGTATTGCGACGCAACTAATTAATAACTTGTATAGTCCCCGCCACTATCGAGAAAAGCCTGGCATTTTCTGGGCATGTTTTCGAGGAGTTTTTCCGCATATTTAATCGAGAGCGAACGCCATATCTTTCGAATCGCCCATGTTAGTTGCTTGAGATTGTACACAGCGAGTTGGCTCTTCATTATGCCTTACACATTCTCAATTGGATTGGCGTCTGGGAATTCGGATGGCCAGTACAAAGTTTTTATGTAATTTTTTGCTTTCCAGATCCTCCACATTTGGCTCCAATATTTAAGATCGTTATCCTCTTGGAAGATCCAATCATAATAGTTGGGTCCAAATATCTTTTCTACTGATTTTAGAAGGCCATGCTGATAAATTTTGACTATCTTCTTAGCGTCCAAATTCTCGGTAAAGAACTCTAAGCAGTCAAAACCGTGTTCCAAGCAAACATTGATTTCTGTTAGATGCTTAACAGTGCGCTGGATGAAAGGGGTCCCGCGAATGGACCAAGGACGCTTCATGCGAGCCCACCCCAAAAATTCAATTAATCACTGAACACAATGTTCGACCAATCGCGATTCAAATGCTCGGTAGCTCAGACCCTTCGTTTTTCTATATAGGCTTCGGAAAGAAGGGTTTTTGATATCGCAGACGGTATTCTATGTTTGCCTCACGTTGCTCTCGGATTGTATTGTTGCTGACGTGAATTCCCTTTTCTTCCAGTTGAGCCTTTGCCGCGCGCAATCTTAAAGCGGAGCTGCGCTCAAATCACTGCTCTCTTCACCCCTCGTCCAGGAAGGTCGTCGACAGTTCTCGACTCCAAATACCGGTTTGCCCACTTCACAACAAACTTCTTAGATTTTTTAATTGCCTTTGCAGTAGCGGCAAACGACAACTCTTTTGAATGGCGCACAGAAAGACTGTTTCACACCGTTTCTCGTATTTTGAACTCATTTTTAAATAAGTTAGGCGTAATGTGACGTTTCACGCGACACTGAAATGAATTAGTATTGGGGTCGTAACCGTTCGAATGTACAATCACGCACAGAAAGAAAGAGAGAAATACTTTTTATCTTCTTTGGAAAAGGGCTGTTCCTTTCTTGTTGAATAGACTGTATATCCAAATATAATAGAAAAAAAATTTGTTGCATTGTTTTTTATTTTTTTTTATTTTTAGAATTCTCACTCATTTTTTTTATATTTGTGGCGCTGTGGTGAACTAAAACCTATGGCGATTTTCTGCCCAGTTGTTGTTACTTGTGCGAAAATCGAACCCACAACTTGGTTGAGTACATATCATTCCGGCGATAGAAGGAGGGTTCGAATCTCAAATAGGAATAAAAAGATTAAGGTTGGGTATAAGAATTAATTCTGTGGTATTTCAATTATATTACAAAAAATATGGTTGAAGTTACACTTCCGGTTTATCTTAACCTCTGCAAAATTAGAGAAAATATCTCTCTTGGAGTACTCGTCGATTTGGGAATCTCCTTTGGTATTCCCGGAAAGGAACTTTTTCGTTTCCGTCGACTACACCATAAATGAAAATTATATCAGCATATTCCTCAAAAGTGAATTCGGCCATTTTTTAATTATTTCAGTTATCGCTTAGTTTTTTAACTATGATCTTTGCTATAATAATTGCTGACTCACTTTTATATAGTAGCTAAATATTCGTCAGGTGTAGTAGTAACAGAGCTTCAGGATACACCCAAGTATGGCTAGCTAAGACAAGCTAATTACGCTAATAAAATAAATACCATTGACCTGGCACGTCTGTTTTGATTGAGGGGGGTCCGATTTAGAACCCGGGGTTGAAAATTATTAAGCGTTGGCCTGAAGCGACTACAATCCTGAGTCCTTAGGAAGATACTGAAAGGGGATAGAAAAAATCTTAGTCGCTCTAAAATACATACTATCAAAAGATAACACGCTAGAAATGAAACGGTGCCACGTAGGTTTGTTTCGATACTTTTACTTCGATACCGTATCGGTCACCTATTCAGTGTCTAATAAAATGTTGAAAGAAATACTTACTAGTATTGAGATTAGTTTTTTCGTAGTATTTGAGGTAAATAAAAACAGCAGTAAAAACATGATTCTTTGTATATTGAGCAGGTACTGGAATTTAAACATGCAAACTTTTTCAATCGAGTAAAAAGAAATGAGGACTCGGTTCTGCGCTATATGAACTAAAAGGATAAATGGATACTCGATTTAGGTTTGAATATATAGTTCTTTGATTTGATAATAGAGATAGATAGAGATGGTCCTGGTTTCGGGCCACCGACTGGGCTTTAAATGCTTCAAAATTAGTGTTAAGTTTTCTTAATAAAATTAAAAAAAAAACTCGCTAGAATTCTTTTGGAACCATATCACTTTTCAAATTGTAACAATTATACGTCAGAACAGTAATTTCAAAAGTAGAGGTGACGACTTTTTACTTAAAACATACGGAAAAATGACATTTTGTGCTTTACCTCCTCATTTTATGCAAGCTTTAAATTTGCGACATTTTTCAATCTTATGTGGTTCGCTTTAAAATTTATGTTAAATATATGTTACAATATTTTTATTTAGGCGCATGCAACTCCAAAATTGGTGATAAAAAGATTATCGAACGGATGTAAAAATGTTTAGTCTGAAAGAGTTATGGTCCTGTTTTAATGTATTTTTATTTACACTAACAATAATTAACAGCTAATTCAAAATGTGGACTTGCCCAATCAACAATAGTCTTTGCACTTCATTAAAAGCAACTCAGCTCTTCCGCAAAAAACTAAATGCCAATGGAACTAATTTTTATAGCGCGAGCTTTCAAATTTTATTTCACTTTCCCCTCCCCTCCCCTTCACTAAACATTTTATTTATTTTACATAAATTTCACCCGTAAACAGGGAAGTCGAATTTCTCCAAATGTTTACGACATTTCACTATTAAAACTGAAAAGTAGAAGAAAAAAATGTATAATGATTTCGAGGCCTCGTTTTTCTTTTTTTTTATTGATTTCCTTAACAGGTTCGGTTCTACAGCTCAGAATGCGTCTCCGAACCACTCCAGTATCTCTTTATAGTTATCGAACTTTCTAGTCTCAGTAGATCGGTAGATTTGATTAATTTGTTGTGATGAATTAGTCATAAATTAAGTATACAAACGTATTTTAAAGTTTCCACATTTTTAGCTAATTGGTTGGTTCATTAGAAGCAAAAAAATACTTTCGGCATTGATACCATTCTGCTTTTTCGATTTTCTATATAAAAGCCAGAAAAGGCGAACAGATCGAGCAACTTTTCAATCGCCTGAAAGCCTTAAATTGGTCCGAAAGAAAATTTAATGGCTATGTCAGCTTTACATTTATCATGCGCGTGCTTGTAAACATGAGTCCCACTTTTGTTTGATAATGGATAAAAGGCAAAAAACTAAAAGCATGCGGTTGAAGGCAATGAACTTACGGAATAATGAATAAACCACAATTGATCAACTAAGACGGCTTTCTCCCTCAAATACTGTAGAGCAATAGCGCTACATTTATGCTTCTCAATAGCAGTGTTGATTAGGAGTAAAAAGTGATTGTTGTTTTCTTATATCATATCTTCAAATTCGCTCAATTTTCACTATACTAAATTTCGTTGTCATTTCGATTCAGGTATGCATTTTTGGAAAGTTAAGATAAATATATATCACAATCAATTTAGATGAATGGCAATTCTAGAGTACAAATCTTAGTATTAGAGAATGCAAATGACATAAACTTATTAGGAAGATCGACGAAAGCGAAGCGCATTGAAATTAAAAGTAGTTTGAATTGGCTGCAGTGCTCCTTGTTCTCAATACAATAGAAAAGACAGGCATAATTCAAATACTGTCGTTTTAAAAAACCGAATAAAATCTAAAGAAGATCGCTATATTTTTAAACTTTAATAACAGAAGAGATAAAATATAAAAATAGCTGGTTATAAAGGGTGTTTATAATTAATTCTTAATATACTCTTATGCCAATTGATTCTTTAAAGTGACCTGATAAACATTTATGACCTTCACCTCCTTAAATGCATCGTTTACGAAATACTTTCCACTTGAACACCTATAATTTCCTTAGCATTCTCTCTTTGAAACAAACATAGATTTAAATATTATTTATGGAAAATTTCAACCCTTCAAATTATTTCTCTCTTGGTCTAAACGATTTGTAGAACTAATTAAAAAAAATTGTTTCTGTCCCATAAAGTAGTTCCTTAGAATTTCATTAACAAATCATTTTTCATTGGTTCAAAATCATTTTTTTGCAGTTTTCTATTCTACATATATTTCGTCAAAGGTAGTAGTGTTCGAGTTTTTCAATAATGGTTAAACATTCAATTGAAAATTGTACTTTTTGTCGAATGATTATTACAATTTTTTCATAGGATGTAAATTCGTGAGCTGCAGGGGAGATTAACGTTTACCTGGAACATAGGTCTCGTTATGTCAAATGCCAATTATTTTACTCTAATTAATTCGTTTTTACGTAAATATCTTGTATCGTCCTTTATCTTAACTTTAAATAGTCATTAGCTCAGGAAATACTGTACAGATATAGACGAAAAATCTCTATCGAAGCTCTTCTGGAGAGTGAATAAGCTTTAATTTTGTACATAAATTTTACAAATAAACATTTTCGGTTTTCTTCTTAGAATCATCTTAGGTTTTTTCTTTTTTTTGGCTGCTCATTTAATTTCATTTGATTGTATAGGTAGGTTCCCGCAAAGCTCCAGAACCAGACTAAGCCGCAGTCAAAAAATTCCGTAGAAGTCAATGAGCTCCGCTTGGTGGAGAGCGCGTGTAAGTAGTTTCTCAGTCTTCTTCTTTTGCCAATGTATGGAGAATGAACAGAGCTGCCTAGATACAAAAAGTGTTTTCAGTCCGATTTGTTTATTTTATTGTCTTCTCTTTCATTTTTGCTTTCACGACAATTTGAGCATCAAATCAAACAGCCAGTTGGAGGCCAGGGAAGGTTTAATGTTTTTTTTTTTTACTTTCATCGTTCTTCATCACCTGCGCCGGACGGCGATCTTGGCCGAAGATGGAATTCTTCTGAAAATTTTTACGGTTAACCCCTGCGCATATACCCGTTGTTCCGGAAAATGAGAGGGAAGAGTAGTAGTATATAAACTGTCAACATCACACTGTATGGGACATTCTGAAATCATATTTATGCTGCCGCGATGTTGACACCACTTCTTCTGTTTACATACTCTTCTTCTTCTCCGTCGTCTTCTTCTTTAGTAGTCACAAATCCATTGAAAATGTGTGGTCAGTAATGGGAAGAAAAATTCAAGAAAAGTAACCAAAAATCCTTTTGAAGTTTAAAAATACAAAAAAAAAAACTGAAAATGTTTGGCACAATAGGATATTTCAGTAGACTACCTTAAAAAGCTCTACGAAATAATGCCAATTCGAACTCAAGCTGTTATTAGAACAAAAGGATATCCTACTGCCTATTAACATTTCAAAAACTGTTTTTAGCCCTTCTTTTTCCTTTGGTTTTCGTTATTTTGCTTACCTGATAAATCAGGAGTATTAATTAAAATTAAAATGAATTTAATATTTATGTTTTCAGTTAAAATGTACATTTCTCAATTTTTTTCTCATTATACTAAATTATTCGGATATATTTGTGTTTCAGTGTTCTATACGTCGAAGGAAAAAGCGGAATCCTTATAGGATCACTCGTGTATTTACACACGATCACTCGTGTATTTACACACGTTTCTCCCCTTATCTCCGAAACTATTAAGCCTAAGATTTTGAAGAAATTCAGAAAATAGTACTTCACTTATAAATTGCAGGAAAATCTGGAAAACCATGATAAAAAGTATATTTATCACACGCAACCCTCTCCTCGCGATTTCAACTCACACTTGTCCGGTTTTGCATACTACAAATGATATTAAATGAATGTTATTCTTTTAAAATAAAGTTTACGTACTAGAATTACCATATTTTATTAGCACAAGGCTTACGGAGATTTCTTATAAGTAGCTCTACGGTACACGTAAATTTGAGCCATATTAAAAAAAAGTAAACACAATAATTAATTTATTTTAAAAGGTTTATTGTTATACAGGTGTCTTATCAAGCTCGTGCCAAAGATTCTCGATCGGATTAAGATCGGGTGATTGTGCTGGAGTTTCTATGACATTTACACAATTGTAAAGAAGTCATTCTCGGACAAGGTATGATTTATGTTTAGGGTCGTTGTCCTGGTAAAACTTAAAACTATCACTTAAACCCATTTTGACAGCACTTTGCTTCAGATTTTTTTTCAAAATGTTGAGGTAAACTATCTTATCCATTATTCCATTGATAATATACAGATTTCCTACACCATGTGCCGACATACAACCCCAAACTAAGACGGAACCACCGCCATGTTTTACGGTGGCACGGAGATTTTGCTTGTGAAGCTCTTCATTTGGTTTTCGCCAAACCATCGTCCGCCCATCTGAGCCAAATATATTGAATTTGGACTCATCTACAAAAATGACGTTGTCCCAAAACTCTGCATCCTTTGTAAGGTGTTCTTTTGCAAACATTAAGCGCTGATTTCTATTCTTCTCCGATAGATACGGTTTCTTTCTGGCCACTCGTCCGTTATAACCAGCTCTCCTCAGTACTCTCCGTATAGTCTCCGCACACACCCGCTTTCCTGAATGCTCTTCAAATGCGGTAGCTAACTTAGGCGCACTTAATTTAGGGTCCTCACGAATTCTTCGAATTAGCCAACGACTGTCCTGCTCATTCAATAAAAATGGGGGTCCTTTTTTTTTCTTATCTACAATACGATTTTCGGTTTTAAAGCGCTTAATTATGTACTGAATTGTAGAATGACTTTAATTAAGTATATTCGCGATTTCCCTTAAAGATTTCCCGGCCTTATGATGCGATATTGCCAATTCACGGATGTCGACAGATGTAAATATTTTTTGATTTACGTCCCATTTTTCGCTTTTCTCAAAAATGTTCATTCGAAAACACTCAAGCGACTACTGAACTCCTTCACTGAATGCATAGAACTGCAACATCTAATTGGGTTGTGTTTTATGAATCAGAACAATAACGGTGAAATACGTTTTAACAGGAAATTTAGAGCTGTACGAATAACCAAGTGACATCAATTTTGAGGTTGTTTTTATTTTTATATTAAATAAATTCTAAAGAATTGATATATTTCGTAAATTGTTTTCCTATCTAAGTGCAGATTTGTTGCAATATGTTGTGATCCAACAGTACTTAAAAAATCATTATAGAAAACTGAGTTATCTACGGTACTAATGATATGTTCAGCTCTGTACAAATATGGGTGACTCACTGTATATAGTAATATTTATTCTGCGTACTTTTTACACACATATTCAATTTTATGGTACATTTTCCACAAATAATCTTCTTGTAATTTCAACAAGTGTGCTTCTATTTCTTTTGCAAAATTCGACTTAACAGGTTTAACACTGTGCTGATGCATGAGGCTTTTGAAGATCAATATTTTCTTCAATTTAATTTTCTTCCTTAGCAGCAAGTTCTTCGCTAATTGAAAAATGAAATCCTTTCTAGATATATTTAATCCACTACATTTTCTGTATAGTAACCATGCGTTTAACGCTGCTAAATCCAAAATGTTAAAAAACACTTAAAGACGCCACCAAAAAGATACAGCTTCCATGGTATATTTTCGCACCATTTGATCAACAATGTCGACTCCAAACTTAAGTGTTTTTGTAGTATCTGATTGTTTCTGAAGTGCGTTTATTATTGTCTTCTAAACTTATATATCTATGTCTAGTGCTTAGCAGTAATACCTTTAGTTGAGGCTTGCTTTTATCCTTTCCTTTCGCAACTAATTTTTGAGCAAGAGGAATACTATTGCAAAAATTGTCAGTTGTTATATTCCTGTTTTTTTTTAAATACGGTTCAGCCAGCTTCAAAGTAACAAATTCGCCTACAGGTGTTGAATTTCGAATCTCGTTTTTGTCCAAATAAGGAAAAGCAATTATAACATATTTTGATTTTACATCAACTACCAACTAAAACTTTGTACCTAATTTTTGTGGTTTATTTGGCATAACAACATAACAACGAACAACTGCTCATCTATTGTGATATATTTATATGGTTTAAAACATGTTTGGCTACTATTATTACTACTACTATTATTCCATAATTCTGATATGAGTGCAAATTTATCAGTGGGTAAACGTTGGGATCTTTCTGTTTTTTTATCAAATCTCAAATATCGAAGGATTTACATAAATTAATTTCTAGTCATTGTATTTGCGAAGTATACAGGTCCTCGATCATAGATGAGAAGCTCTCATAGTGCTTGCTTTTTTATAGGTTCTGCTTCAGTACGAGATATGATGTGTTTTACCATGCTTCTCGTAATTAGCAAGTGGAAGGCACTGCTCACATCTGCCATGATATTTCGTTTTGCGAATCTAGTAGAACCGCCAATATCTTGGAATATTTTATTTACATTAAATCTGCCTACTAACAATTTCTTTCAAATTGCTTCATCAAGTGCAATTTGTGTGTTATGAAAAATAGTAGCGCGTTGGGATGAGATGAATTTTATATCATTTTCATAATCTGAAAGGATATTCAACCTTTTTCTTTTAAAATATAACTTTTGGAAATTTTCCTCTTCACTATTTGCTGATTCTTCCATTTGCATATTTTTGTTATATTGCATAATCTCAATTTCATCTTGCGTTTGATAAAGCTCGTTTTCTCTCTTCTCACTGCCTTCACGGGTACTATTTTCTCTTAGACAGATTTTGTTTTTCAACATATCTTTACCTCTTTTGGCCAGAATTATTTGTCAAAGAAATGTACATTTTAAATTCACACTAATGTTTTTGCAGTTACATATAATAATGTGATATTTATTTCTTGAATGCACAAACTACCAATACTCCTAAAATCACTATGATTATAGGCTTGATTTTTTCTATGCTTATCAGTATATGTAGAGTAAACCTTAAACCACTGGAGGGTTGAGATAACGGAGTATGTGCATTGCCTTACCATTGCTTCAAATTGACGTATGCGTAGAGATAGGTATACCACATAGAAAACTTGGAAATTCAAAGACGTAAAAGCACTTCTTATCTTTAAATTTAAATAAAACAGTGTGTGTGAGATATCATCGAATTTTTTTATTTGTTTGAAAGGCCTATGGATGCCATTAGGTACGGAATCTTACATCGTTCGAATGTCCGCCGCGGCTTCTCTGGGTGGCGCGAATCCAAAATGTCCAATTTTCCATGACTCTGGCGCATAAATCAGGCTGAATTTGACCGATGGCATGACTTTGAGAGCCGGTCTGGTTTCTGGCTTATTCGTATAGACCTACGACTTAAGAAAATCCTACAAGAAAAAGTCTAACGGGGTCAAGTCACACGATCTCGGTGGCCAGTTCACATCACCTCCACGTGAGATGACCATGCCCTCAAATCGATCATGCAGAATGTGTCCAATGTGGTACGTAGCGCCTGTTGAAATCCAAAAATGGACCTCATCGCTGAAGGTGAGTTTTCGATGAAAATTACGGCCAGTTTTCAACTGCTCCAGAGCCCATTCTGACATTTCTATATACGTCGACGATATGAAAATCTCCAAACGGAGATCCTCCACCTCTGACTCCCGACTGACCTCAACAATTTTAGCATTTGGTGCAATAAAAAATCTCTTGAGCTTAATGTCTCCACATCACTTAATGTCTCCACATCACTTACTCCCGTAGATACCCCTCTTCTTCTCCCAGAGGTTATCGTCTATCTGATGAACCTATCCCCTTTGTATCCTCTCTTTGCGATCTAGGTGTCATTTGTGATAGCGAACTTAACTTTCGTGAACTCATTAACAGCGTGATTGCCAACGCCGTGCTTGGCTTTGTGAAGTTAGTCCAAGGAGTTCTTTGATCCCTACGTAGCCAAATCCCTCTTTGTTACCTTCGTCAGGCCTCTCCTTGAATATGCTTGCCTAGTGTGGTGATCATTTCAATCCAATCGAATCAATAGGATTGAGGTTGTGCAGCGTAGGTTCCTTCGCTGCGCTTTACGTGACCTTTCGTCTGATCATCAAAACTTTCCCCCTACGAAAACCGCCTCTTGCTGATCAACTTGCAGCCCCTGTGAAAGCGGCGGGACCTTGCTGATATTACCTTCATTCATCAGCTGCTTACCGGTGGGATTGACTCTCCTTCCCTACTCCAGCGGATCTCCATCTACACTAATCCCCGTAACCTCCGTTCGGCACCTCTCTTTCGCCCTGCTTATCAACGTACCAACTATGGACTTTCTGAGCCTCTCACCCGTATGCTACGGAAGGCCAACTCCCACCCATTTTTTGACTTGCACCTGTGTAAATCTTCTCTTAGGAATGCCCTTAATTCCTCCTAACGTTGCCTGTTTTTTCTTTTCTCTCTTGTCATGTGCTCTTTCCCATTATCATTACCGTACTTTAATTTTAATTTATTATTTTTTACGTTAATTTTAATCTTTTTGTTAATTAGTTCTTAAATTCATTGTAGCTTGTAATAAGCGATAAATAAATAAATAAATAAATTTGAATAATTTCTCTCTACATGGACATGTACCTTTTTGAAAAGTTAATGAAATGGGCAATTGATAAAAATAAAAAATAGATGTATTACATGTATAATATTCGTTTTTACGCTACCCCATTTATACTTTTTGAGGACAAAGGATCATAAATTGTCTCCTAATAACCCTGCGCAGGATCGGTCACTAAAAAAACTATCCGAGTATTGTGTATGCAGGGATCTTCTAAGATAAAGGGTAATAAAAGATATCGCATCCTTTCCAAATCAATATAAACAAACGTGCTGTTCGGAAGGATGATCATACAATGGAGAATCACCAAGGAGGACTTGAGAATACACTCATGCGTTTCTGTGATCTAATATTTACTTGTCGGCTAAAGATCTTTTCCTAATCCATTGTAACTTCAACATATTCCTCAGTCATTGTACGCACTTTTCAGGCCGATGCGATTAGCTCACAGCAACGGAAAGACAATAAATCTTACATAAATAACCTTTTTGAGACAGGACGACCCTTTTCCTGTTTCGCTCTCTACACAAGAATTTTGGAGAAAATATTCGGAAAACCTGAAGTTTAGAAAAATGAAAACATTTATGCAGTTTCCAGAAAGTAAGCCTGTATGTGGTAGTTCAAGTTTGTTGAAATTTTTGGATAGGTATAGTAGATTTTTGGCGTGAGTTTGATGTCGCTGTGTTTAATAGATCAAAAGATAGAAATAAATAGATGTGATGATAGATGAAAAATGAAAATTTATGAATGTAACTCGCAAACGGCTGAGATGTCCTCCGCCTGCCAAAAATTTTTGTTTGTCTAGATCTATTTATTTATCGCTTATAAAAAGCTCATCACATTTTTCATCCTACTTATTTTGGCTTATTATGTTATGTGAAGCACTCTGGCATACAAGATTTACTCGTTTAATATTATAAAATTCTGCTATACCTTGAGAAAACGGGTTAATAATAATGTCCTATTTCAGTCATATACAATTTTGTTTCGAATTTAGATACACTTCGTTACAATATGTTATACTCTGTTTTTAAGTTTATAAAATTAAACCAATATAATGTCAGTATAAAATCTGACGACGCTGTTGGCCTTATAAATATTTTAGAGTAATATTAATGTTAAAAAATACAATAACGTCAGTGTTTTTTCTTTTATTTTTCAGCTCGGATGTTGTGTCTAATAAACGCAGAAATCATTTCACATACGAACATAGAAAAAGTTAAACCTGAGCGATGGAATTTGAATCGAATAAAACTGCGAAGCGGCAAAGTAACAAGTTTCAACACGACAGCGTGTTACTCAGGACACCATCTGCGAGACGTAGAAGAAAAAATGAAAACAGTTATGAGACTGTAACACCAAAAAATGTACAAAATAGTGAGAATATGTGGTCGATGGTAGATAAATGTTTGATTTGTCGCAATAGTGAATGCTTTGAAAACAAATGTTGTGAATTTTTAAACTCATCGAGAAGAAGTAGTTGTAATAATTTGAAAAACATAAGAAAATCGGACCAATCATCATCAGCAGTTAATTTATCGACATCACCAGCACTACATCTATCGTTCCAGCGCATCGTTGAATCATCGCTAAAATCATCAAAAATAGCGCATCATCAAAAGTCTCGTGAACAGAGCAAGGATGATGATAACTACCACCAATATACTTTTCCTCGTCGCAACGGAAATTCGCAGCGCTATCTACCGCATTATCAACAAAATTATTACTGTAGAAGCACAAAAAAGCAATCGAATGAAAGACAGCAATGCGACATTGTCCCGCAGTCATCAAAAGTGCCGCAGGCAGAAGACTCGACAACTCAGATAGATGGGTACTGTGACAAACTCACTAAGTCGAAAAGATGCGCGCGATGGACGTTTTCGCGGTTCAACTTTACTTCGAATTGTTCAATGAAATATAAGTTCTGGAGGACGTTGGCATGTAAAATTTCACATTCGTTTATTTGGTTTGCAATTTCGTTGTTTTTAGTAAATTTCTCAATAAGCCTAATAATCTCCGGTGAATATGCCAAGGAAATTAAACCACGACTACGGAGTACAGGGAAAGGTGAGCGTCTATTTAGTTGTTTATCAAAAGGTGCAATCAAATTAAGATATATACAATTATGCTCAAAATAAGTAGTGTACTTAATAAGGTCACTAGAACGGTTTTATGATATGACAAATTACTTGTAGAGATTAGGACACTACATAAAGTGGCGAGCAAAAGTGAACACATACTTAAAATTAATGAGGTAATATTACAAATTAAAAAAGGTTTTTATAGAGAAAATCTTTATATTCGATTACCAACTTAATCATATAAAATTCGCGGCCTTATTAATTATTGTTTAAAAATAAAGTACCTGAAAATGAAAAAAGAGCATTTGTTCAACTTTGCACGATTCCAAAAAATCTACGGTTTATTACCATTTTTTAATATGTAGTCCACAATTCTTTTCTTTTTATGACTTGTGCAACCCTGTAAGGCACATTCTCCACCAATTTTTTTTTAAATTTGCTTCCATCTTTCTTCAATTCGGCTCCACAGCTCGTTGGCACCTTAGCTGCTCTTTCTATTATCCCAATCTTCGTTTCACAATTGCCCAAATGTTTTCAATCGGGTTGAGATCGAAAGTTTGAGGAGGCCAACGCCATAGTTTTGAATTTGAAGCCCTTTTCTTTGTAATTTTTGATGTGTGCTTCGGATTATTATCGGATTAAGAGATTATTTCGCTTTCTTCGTAAGCACAAATATCGATATAACTTTGCAAATTGGCCTTAAAAATGTTAAGGTAGGCTTCCTGCTTCGTGATACCTTCTATTTTTACAATAGATCCTACTTTCCATCAAGTAAAACAGCCCCAAGCCATGACAGAGCCTCCGCCATATTTCACAGTATGTTTAATTTGATGGGGTAGACGGCTTTTACCTCTTTATGCCAGTAATAGGAACGACCATCCGAGCCAATACGGTTAACTTTGGTCTTATCTGACCCTATTACCCTTTTTCATTCATCTATAGTCCAGTTTTTATACCCCTAAACAACAGTTAACCCTGCCTTAATATGTTTTGAGGAAAGAGCAGGTTTTTTTTTTGTTTCTCAGAAGTCTTCATACCAATTCTTTTAAGAGCTTTTCTGCTAGTCCATTCACTGAATGATTTGCTGATATTTTGAGAAGCTTGTCTTTCCAACAGACGAGCATCCGAGCCTTTTTCGGCCACGTTTTATTATGGCAAACTCAATAATACTACTTTTCTTCAGGTTTGTAACGGTGCTCTGGGAAACTTTACAAATGCGAGCAATTTATCGACTAGACTCGCCACTTCTTAGAAGAAAATATATTTGTTCACAAATCTATTCCTTGATTGTCTTCATTTTGTAAGTTTTGAATAAACGCTGTTTATTTTTATAATAGCTTTAAAAAATTTTCTTGTAAATGCTTAAATAATAATGATTTTGCCTTTTCACTAGTAAGATTCGACAAAATAACGGTACATATTTCAGAATTTGTACGGGATTACCAGACCGTGCAAAATTGAACAAGTATTAGGTCTACCGGAAAGTTCTGTCCGTTTTTAGAATAAAAAAAAAGAATAAATTGTTCATATCTTGAATAAACTTTACTGAATAATATAATTGCCATCATTATTTATGACTTCTTGCCAGCGTGATGGCAATTTGTATATGCCATTTTTAAAAAATGTCTTATCTTTAGAGGACAAAAATTGAACCAGTGTCTGATGATCTGATCTTCTTCGTTATTGAATTTTTTTCCCTGCAAAAAATTTTGCAAGGACAAAAACAAGTGATAATCCGATGGTGCTAGGTCCCGGGAGTATGGTGGATGTGACAGCATTTCCCAGCCTAGCTCTGCGACTTTCTGACGAGTCCCCAAAGCAGTATGTGGCCTGGCATTGTCATGAAGCAGTATGATGTTCTTCCTACTGAACATCGTCGACCTCTTTTCATGGAGTGCTGTTTTTAATTTATCCAATTGCTGAAAGTACCTATCCGAATTTAGCCTTTCGTTTGGTTTCAACAGCTCAAAATGTATTGGGCCTCGAATGTTCCACCATATACACATTTTCTTGTTCAGGCTCAACTTCGGTTTAGGGGTGGAGGCGGCAGGTTTTCCAGATTCACAATATGCCCTTTTCCTAATGACGTTGTCATATGTAATCCACTTTTCATCCCCACTTATCATCCAGTCCAAGAAGGGTTCGATTTTGTTGCGTGCAAGCAGAGATGTGCATACGATGACTCTATCATTCGAATTCTTTTCACTTAACTCCTGTGGCACCCATCTCGAATACTTCCACACAAACCCTAGTTTCCGAATATGGTCCGAAATGGTTTGTTGAGCAGAGTCAAGCCTTTCCACAATCTCTGATGTTGTCAATAAAGGATTTTGCTCTAACATGACCTTGACAGTATCGTCGTCGATCAAAGATGGTCGCCCAGAGCGTGGCTTATCAGAAAGGTCGAAATCACCTACTTCAAATTTTTCGAAACATCTTCTGCATGTTCTACTAGAAACTGCACCTTCTCCAAACACTTTCAATAAATTTCTACAAGCTTCTGTAGCATTTCTTCCTTGTTGAAATTCGTACAAAATACAATGGCGTAAATGAACTTTATCGGTCGCCATGGGTACACGATCGCGTTTCACTTAATACTGACAAGAATGATCTTCGTTTTAGTTCATCTAGGACGTCAGTGTGTATACATACATTGTTAGCGATAGAAAGAGAGAGCCATATATGCATCATATGAACATGCACATACTTGTTGAAACTGATTGTAACCGGAACGGACAGAACTTTCCGGTAGACCTAATATAATAATTTATTGTACTAGTTAAAAGTGCATGAATGCAATTGAGTACGGTACAAAATGAAAACATATTGAAATCCACACCTCTTAAGGAGTATTTTATTTCATTGTTTTCTTATTTTCCTTTGGAAATAGCAAAAAATTTATATATTGGTAGACTTTTACTTTATGTGTTCATTTTTGCTCGCCACTCTATCTTTGAACAAATTATCTGTTGTGATTTATCATATCACTACAACATTTCACTATCACTTCACTTCACTATAATCACAATCCCTATGACTAAATATTATACAACATAGTCTCCCGCTACATCTTACTGTGAGCGATTTTCTCCTTAGCCCGAACGGATTTTGTTCCTATTTTCACTATTAAGATAGTATGATTCACGAAAAATATTAAAATGTATAATTATTGATTCCTGGCTAATATAAATTAATCGTCTTATAACGATGAATATCGATGAGATAGGAAACAAAAACAATTGTCGATGAAGTAATCTTCACGTGCGCAGCCTAACCTTTTGCTGATATGTGAACGCGGTGTATGACAATATTGTTCCTAAATATCTACAAAAAAACAAAATCCCCAACAAAATAGACGAAGTTTGTTCAATAAACAAGATGACTTTCTATTTTTCTCGAAAAATATTAATTTGTTCATCAATATCCCTTTCAAAGTAATCCCCCTCAGATATAACGCACTGATAGCGTAAACTCACCTATTTCCGACCACTGAACTTCTTTCTCATTTCTTTCGATTGATGAAGGAAAACTATTGAACGAAATCAATTTCTAAGAACGGATTCTCAAAGAATAACGTTTAAACAATTCAAAATATTATTTATTTTTTTTTTTGTTTATGACAAATATTTTTAAAAAATTTTTATAAATTTAATTTCTCGAGGTGGTCGCATGGCCGTATCTCCGACCACCAAAACCCGAGCTGCCTATTACCGACCACTACTAGGCCTATTTCCGACCAGATTAAATCGATTGTAAAATTAATCTGATTTAAAGAAAACTATGTGCTAAGATATTAGAACTAGTGATAATTAAATTCTTAATAACATCACATATATAAGTATTTTGATTTATAAAATTTATTAATAAAAAAATGAACATTTTGCACAAAAGATTTTTCAATGTCACAACAATATAAAAGTTATTCTTTAATATTACATAATACTATCATAAAGCTTCTAAAATTTATAAAAATGAATATAAATACATCAATTGTTTTGGCTTCTTATTAATGTAATTTTTGGCACATCATACGTTCCGCGATTTGCCACCATTATGGGAACGTCTGTTTTACATATGTATTATCTCAGTTATGGAGTATTCGAAAATGTCCTCTTTCTCTGGCCATTTCCAATAATGGCCACTCATGGTCATTGTTTGAATTTTAAATTTTTCATTAACAATTTCTAGCACTGTTCCCGGAAAATATTCACTTTCGTAATCAACAATTACGAAATCTCCAATTTTGTAAGTTGAAGATTCTTTCGGTTCGACAGTTTTTTTTTGGCTCCTCTGTTTCCAATAGTAATTTTTGATGGGTCTTGTTAGCTCTCTGTTCAGCTCTTCTTTTCTTGGATTCAGCAATTTCAATTTTTTCCATGTTAATTTTGTTTTGGTATGCCATATACTCATCACTAGTTGCCACGGTTGGTATCATTTTTGGTGTTTTTCCGTTCATTTTCTTTCCTGTATTCTTCTTTTTTGTGGGATTTCAGGCCAATACAGTGAATGTTTAAATGGCGAGGTATAATGAGTGGAGTTAGAGTCTTTAATATTTTTGGTGGGAGTCACTTCCTGGGCATTCTCTGCAATCGGCAAAATAATATTAACTTCCCCGGTGGTGCTGATAGAAGCTTCAATACAATTATTATTGCACTTCCAAAAGTCTTCATTGATATCATGGAAGTCATTAATAATGCTTCATTTTCATTGTCTACATTGACGTCGTCTGAACCATTGTCGGGTTCTGGTGTGTGATGATGCCTCTTCAAATTGTGCCAAAAATTTAAAATGCTGCATACTCAGTTTCACCATTCCACTTACCTTGGGCAGACTTAAATTGTGCTAAGATATATATAAAAATTTTTCAAAATCGACAAACAGAGTTCCGTTCTTACACGAGACTTGTCTATTAATAACAAATTTCTAGAACTGTCCATATTTATATGTTGCACGCGTACCTGAATGGGAGACAGCTTAAAAATTATTTATTATTGGGTTTTTTATGGAAAAATACCCGATCATTAGGCTAACAATAGCGCTAAAAATTTTGACGCCGTCGTATCTCACGGAAATACCACTTGGCTGGAGCCATTTCAATTTTTATTATTTTCCGACGAGAACATTTTGGTGCCGTTATATCTTAAAGAATTTTCTATCGATAATTCCTTAAACAAAAAAATAAGTACATGGATAATATTTAAAAAATACTTAAAAACTCGCATATTACCTAGGCCGGTCGGAAATAGGCAATAACCTAAATCCCGCTATTTCCCTACTACCGACCAGTGGTCGGAAATATGGTCAAGTACATTATTCCCCTGTTGCATTTCCGACCACAATATTTTATTATTTTTTTTTTAAAAATCTAAGGTAATAATTGATTATTATCACATATTGTTAAAGTTTAAGATGTATACTAACGGAAAAGTAAAACGTTTTCATCTCGAAGCTTGAAAATTACTTTAAAAATAGTAAAAATCGATACTCCAAATTTAAGGATTTTGAGATGATTTTTTACAGTGAACTGAGTTGTCGTTATTAATCATTTATTATAAATCCAACATATGAGAGTTAGCTAATCACGACTGCTAATATTTGATCATAAACACTTCAAAAATATGTTCTAATAAACCGCCGCATAATTATATGTTCCAAAAAATAATTATTAACAAAAATAAAAAGTGGTCGGAATTAGGAAGGTGGTCGGAGATAGGTCACTTTACGTTATGCTTTTTTTGGTATGGCCTTGAACTCTTCTAGCGATTCGTTCAATTTTCTTAACTGCTTCAACCTCATATCTCTCTACTAAGATTAACCCACATTGTGGAAAAATGTCCCAACAATTGATGTGAACAAATAATTTAAGAAATGAATGTGCCTGATTAAGAGATAAAAAAATTAAATTCGTTTTTTTTCTGTAATAAACGTAGAAAAATACGGTTTTAGCATTGTAAGTTTCGAATGTATAATACTGTGCAAAATAATAGGTATACCCCACTAACCTTATATAAAATGATAGATTTTGTCAGCAGGCCGTTATGAAGTAATAATTGATATGTAACTAAATATTAGTTATTGGGGAAAGCAGAAGTGAAAATAATGATATTAAACCTGCTTTTAGTTTTTATTTTTGGATTTTAAGAAATATAACTATTTTTTTGCACAGCTCAGAAAACTAAAACCCCTTTCTTGGTATAAATCTTTTGTTTTACTTTAAATATATTGTATGATATAAATAGGGTAACGAGCATTTTTTCAAATTTAAATACAGGTATAAAAGTGTTGTGCATAAAATTAAAATGTTTAAAGTTATATTTAATAATTTAATGGATATTTTAAATTTTGAAATAAGAAAATGCATTCAATGCTTATTCGAAAATATAACATAATTCACTCTTATGTCATTTTTGACATTTAAGGCATTTTATATTGGAATGTCGTGTAAAAATTTATTCTTGCGTGGTTCAAATAATTTTTTTTCATGTTTACAAGACCGAAACAAGCAATTCTGTCAGTAGTTGTTCCATATATGGTACATTGAGAATTTCAGGATTGGTCGCTGAAATATCGATCACAATCGATTTTGGTGTTTTGAAGTTGAAGACAAGTTAAGATTTAAATTGTGGAATAAACTAAAACAATTGAGTGAATTTTGGAAGAACATTCTGGATGAGTTATTCACGGGGTGCATTTCTTTTCGGTAGAAATTATTTGATGTCTTGTTAAAAATAATCGCTGAATGCCATGTGTTAGTTTTTTTTTTTTTTTGTTACTTTATTTTTTTTTTTCTTATCCTAGTATTTTACTATTAGGAATGGGAAGAGTAAAAGAGCATAAAAATCTCTGTGTTGCTGGAGAATAATTCTTTCTTTTTTTCACCTGTTACATATACTTTCACAGAAAAAAAGGTGTTCAATGGATGCATGTAAGAAATACATTAACAACAGAAGTATCACTACCATTACAGTTAAATCTAAACCCAAATACTAAGGTTGAAACACCATACAGATATTTCAATAATTACTTAGGACCTACATTTATGGAAAAAGCTGCCTTTTTTAGAAATCTCTATACCGTGCAGAAGCAGATAAAAGTTTTAAACCATGTAATGAAATTTAACAACTTTTCGGTCTTTATGGTTTGGTATCTATTTACTATTGCGTATGCATAAGTTAGAAAAAGAAACCCAGCAACCAGTTTGTCACACGTGATAGATTGTTTAAACTAAGATCAAACCTCCACCTTGTCGATAATAATGTAAAATCAGATGATAACATAGATAAATTCTATAAGGTGAAACTAATATTAAATACAGTGAACGTATATTCAAGCAGCCACTGAAGTCATAGACGACCAAATTATCCCATTTGAAGCTAAACATACATATAAGCAGTTTATAAAAAAAAAAAAAAAATCTACACCTTCTACGAGGTCTGTTCAAAAAGTATCGCGAATTTTGAATTTCCGCGGGCTACGTATATTCGATTTTTTGTGACGTTATGTTGGTACTCATGTCCCTCACTTATGCTGACAAGCTCGGCTATTTTGAATGTTCAGTTAATTTTTAACAGCTATTTTGCTTGGACGTGTTTTGGCTCGTTTTCGATTTTTGCCTATTCCAAAAAATGGATCAAAGAATCTGTATCAAATTTTGTCTGAAAAGCAAAATTAAGTGCGCGGACCCATTTCAAATATTAACTGTGGCATATGATAAAAGGTATCTTGGACCAAAGTAGCGTTTATCGGTGGTACAAAATATTTTCAGAGGGCCAAGAAGATGTGAACGACGAAGAGCGTGCCGGACGCCCGAGCATGTCAACAACGGAGGAGAACATCGAAGAAGTGAAGAAAATAGTATTGGACAATCGTCGAATCACCGTTACAGAAGTTTCTGAGGACCTAAACATATCGATTGGCTCGTGCCATTCGATTCTTACCAATAATTTGGGCATGAGACGGGTAGCCGCGAAATTCGTGCCAAAATTACTCAATTTCGACTAAAAACAGCTTCGCTAAAGAGCTGTTAGACTCTGTCCGCGACGACCCACATTTGCTCCAGAGGGTAATAACTGGTGACGAATCATGGGTTTACGGTTATGATGTGAAAACCAAAGCTCAATCATCCCAAAGGACGACTCTACGCCACGATTGAGGAGATAAAGACGGAGCTGAACAAGATCACAAAAAATTATTTTTTGAAGTGCTTTGAGGATTGGAAAAAACGTTGGCGCAAGTGTATAATATATGATGGGAAGTACTTTGAAGGGGAAAAAATAGATATTCATGAATAAATACTTTTTTGAAAAAAAACACAAAATTCGTGACACTTCTTTTACAGACCTCGTATATTGAAAGTTTTTGTGTTGTGTGGCAATAGCGGTAAACCACAGGACTTTATAATATATCAAGGTGCTATAACTTGGATGAAACATTTTTGGAAAAAGTTGGATTTGGTACTGCAATTGTCATAAAATTAATAGAAAGGATTTTAAAAGCTTCTTCTATTGCTTACCGGTTATATTTTAACAACTTAATCGCTGGAAATGCTAATGCAACGTAATATACTTGCTACTGGTACTATACGAGTAAATCGTTTTGCAAATGTGTGTTACCTTCAGACAATGAAATGAAAAAAAGGACGTGGTTCTTGTACAGAATTGATAAGCCCTGATGACAAAATAATTATATTACCAAATGGTATGTGTATAATGCCTTAACACTTGGCGTCAGAATTATAAACTAGATTGTGTTGTAACTGATTGAATCATCTACCAATGTTTAGTGAGACGAGACAACACTGCACTTACGAATTTGTAAAAATAAAAGTTTTATATCCTGTACAAAACACAATATATTTTTCTGTATCAAAAGAGATCTTAACTGCTTTTACAAGGTACCAGGGAGGGGAACAGAAATAATTATTCTTGTTTATTTTCTTCATTTCATTTACCTTTATAAAATATTTAACTTCAAAATTATTTTTTCAAAACAGTATTTTTTTCACATCACCAGTGGCACATCAAAAATTTCAGATATCCGCCCAAATAAAAATTAGTTACCAGCATTTTCACCTTTTTCGGACTCAAATGAAAGGTTTTTCACACAAAGATATATTCCTCCATCCAGTTCTTTACAGGACTTAGAGGGTTAACTGACACTTACGAGACACCAGGGTGCGGCGAATATTAGAATGAATTTGAATAAATAGGTGTGTTAATTACGTGAATTTCGGAAAAAATTTGGTAAAAATGTCAATTTTAAGAAATAGAAAAGCATGTTTCCATTTTTAGAAGTGCGTATACCTGCAGTGGGTGTTAGTGGATCAACATAGTTGACATTTTTTTTTATTTATTTACCATCTAGAAAATACAAACTCCTACAGCCTACATGCAGTGACTACATACACAGTATGTCGCAAGAGAAACCGAACTTTTAATTTAAATCATAGAACCTTTAGCTGATGTTGTTTTAAACTCGGTACAAAATTTACGTAGAATTACGAAATGTTGAAAAAAAGTGATGGTGGTGAGGATTGTATGTCTCGAACATAAGTTTATGTATGGTTTATACGTTTTAAAAATGGTCGTAAAGATTTAAATGACGATCCAAAGTCTGGTCGTCCAGAAGTTAGTAATTGAAGAATTTGTTGTGCTTGAAAGAAAGGTTTGTGTGTTTTTTGTTCCATATGTTTTAAACGAAGACCAAGAAATCACTCATAGAACCAAAAAAGTTCAAAAATGTTTGATGAAAAAAGAAATTCGACCATCCTCCTTATGCACCTTATCTATCACCGCGCCTTATCTATTTTCTCTTCCCAAAACGAACAAACTTTTTACGGTGATATTTCAGCAGCCGTGACAGATACTCAAACACATTCTAAATATCATAACTGATATTAAAAAGCCTATACATGCATTGGTTGACCATGCCAGAAGTTGTATTGATTCTACTGGAATCAATTTTGCATAAAAATAATGTTTAAAAGATAATATAATGTTCATTTTATTATATATCTAAAAAGTTCGGTTCCTTTTGCGATATACTATGTACGTGTATAATAGTAAAAGAACTAAAATGTTATTAATTTTGTTCCTACTTAATAATATTTTTACGTATGGACTTGAATGTATTATAGCTCTGCTCTCGATCAAATCCAGCATGTGATAGGGCTGATTAAACAGTTTTCAACAATACGTAATTGGTTCATGTTGTCCATAACACATATACAATGAGCATAAATGTAAAAGAGTAGTATAGTTCTTCTTATCCGAGAACATAAATATTAAATAATGCGGGCAACGAACATGACTTTATTTGATAGCATATAATATCTCTAACAAACATACCATAATGCTAGCTGTAATTCTTCTAGTCTGCAGTATTTGCAGATCAAGCAGCGAACATCTAGAGTTATAAGTAGGAATATCTTCTCTCCAGTTAAACTTCCGAATTGCAAATCTTGTGAATGATTTTTGAATTGATTCAATACGCATTCTTTGGATTGAACTGTGTTGAATCCATACTACCACTTCATACTCCAAATGTAAACGCACCAGTGATTCATACAGGGTATAGTAAATAGATCCCGAAAGCCAGTAGAGTTCCTTTTGATAAAACTCAACATTCTATATCCTTTGGAACAAATTGAGTCGATGTGCGGAGAATTTAATTTATGATCAAAATTGACCGCGAGGTCAAAAATTACACCCTGCGATTCAACGGCTATTCCATTAATCGTATAATCGATAGAGAAAATGAATTTCCTTCTGAATTATTCCAAATCGGGACTATTGTACTCGCTGCAATCAAAACCTCATGAGCTTTATTCTTCATATTTTTAAGTCGCAACAAACATGTGCTAAACCAAAGAGGGTGTTCAGAAGAATGACATGGAACAAGAGGGACAAACTGTTTAATGCCAACATAAACCATATCGGAAAAATAGCAGGCTTCAATGTTATTCGAGTTACAGTCAAGTTGAGAATCCCAATTAGACAGATAGATTAGATAGATTGGAAATATCCTATTAAACTATTAAAATCAGCTTTACGATAATCAGGTCTAGGTACAGTATTTATACGATAATTAGCAAAGTTATAGTAACTTATATTAAGAACGAATGGTACATGAAATAAATCAACTTTAGATAGTGGAAAAACTACTTCATTAATGTCACTTCAGAGCTAAATTTAATATCTTAGAGAATTCCTGGGATTTCCGATTATAGGTGATTCACAGTTAGTCATATTTCCAATAATGTATTCATTTATATTGCAATAAATTTCATTATTTTTTGTAGACATTCCAACTATATGTTCTGTTGCATTTGGGGGAAGTTACTTCGTTTTTTGAAATTTTAGAATGGTATAGACTCATAAACCTTGTTAGGGTTAGAAATAGATTTAATAGTAGCATTAATACAACTGCAGCAATATTTCTGGAAAGAGGAGCGATTTCTTGCTTCTTACCACTCTGTACTAGTTAACTTTTTAGAAACGGCCGATTGCATTTTCGGTGCTTCATCATAAACCAGAGATGGCCTTGTTTTCACCTTGGCGGAATAATTTGAGAGAGCATCACAAATTCATTATGCAAGAATGCAATTAAACTTAAAGGAACAGAGTGGCTATTTCCACACTTCCATAAAATGCAGTCATTAGAGTCAATTAGTTTTAAAAACTTATCGTCCAGCCGTGAGTAGCGTTTATGAAAAAATCGTCCGCAACAAGAAACACTTCTTTTATCACATAAACTATCAAATAATTTCAGTAGCAGATTAAAACTTAAGAAGAACTATCGTAGGATACGTTCGCACAGTCCGCACGTGACGACACTATGGGCATTATTTTTGGAAAGGACAATAAGATAGTAGATTTTTGTCGTAAGTTAGATGTCGCTGCGTTGAGTATATCAAAATATAAAAATAAAAGAGTAATGTGCATACCATGGAAAATTGGAATTTACGAATCACTCTGTAACTCTCAAACGATTGAGGCACACCATTCTGCCATACAATTTCTTGTTTGCCTAGGTCAGATCTTTCATATCAGTCATCTTGGGATACCCACTAAAAACATTCTGTATAAAGCGAACAGTGAGGCGCGCTCTTATAATGTAATTGTTGTATGAATGCAAAGAATAACGTAAGACACACAATAATGAGCACCCTTAAAAACATCGGGCTTAAAAAAGTTATAATACGCAAATAACAAATGGGTTCAATTCAGAATTTGCGGAATCAAGATCCTCATGAATTTTGATGAAACCTTGAACAAATGTTAATTTACAGTCAAAAGTGATGAATATGCAAACAAAATGTAGCCGTCGCTTGTACATCCCCAAATATTTAACATTGAAATTTCAAAACGTGACTTTTTACCCATATGCATTTCCCCACAAAATTATTTTGCAAATTGTATAATCCCTTAAATTAAAACTGTTTCTACCATTTTATTTTACCTAAAGAGTTCTTCACTAGACGTCATATGTTAGTTGCCTTTTAAACTTATAGAACATTTTTCAGTTGAGGAGCTTCATTTATCACGATGTACGAGTATTATACTCATATATCAGAATAGCCAGGATGCTGCAGATCAAAAGGTATCTTTTGACACATTTACGTTTAAATGCAAATAACTGTCGAAATTGTGGAGATTCCAAATTAATAATTAAATGCAGATAATAAAAGGAACAATTATTAAAAACTTTCTTTATACTTCTTGTATCTTGTATCTAATATGAATTTAACAAACCTTTAGTATCGTCATCATAAAAACAGTATTAAAATAAAATTATATTTCTTTATTCCCCACTACAGCTTTTAGAGATCAATAATTGCTTTATACGAGTATAAATAATCTACCAAATGTAGTTGCCCTATTAATTATCTGAGCAATACATTATTAGACACTTTTTTTGTCTATTTAGAAAGTAGTCTGCTGCTACCTGAGTTGCAGCCTGCAACTCAAATTACAATTATGTTTTTTCGAAATGCTCACGTGTGTATTCGAATGAACCAAACAAGTAAATACCAAAACTAGAAAACAATATTTGCGTAATGCAATAACAGAAACGTTCATGAAATTGACTCATGTCCACGATAGTGCAAAAATAAAAATTCAACAACAACCGAATACAAGAGTTATATCAGGCAAACCTCAGGTTATCGTTAAAACTAAAAATCTTTAATCTGATTAGAATTTTTTCACATTTATTTGGGAATTACTCGATAAAGCAACAACTTTGACCAGGGAACAAGACAAAAATAGTGCAACTTTCTTGTCTCATATACAACAACGCAGAAATTCAATGTGATTTGTATTAAAATATTCTTTTTATAAATTGTATCTATTGAGAATTTTCCTTATAGAAAATGTAGTAAGTATGTGTATGTGTTTGTCCTCGTAGTTTAATTGTATTTCTAATTATTTTTATTTTAGAAACTACTGATTTTCCAAATCGCAAAACCTCGCACATGATAGACGTCTTTGCTATTTCAAGTAATTTTTACATGTACCTAGTCGTGCCATAAATTCTGTCACAACTTTAAAGAAGCATAAAATCTAAACAATAAAAGATAATATGTTTATTCCAACGAAATTTATTTTAATAAGATATTGTTAATTAATTAATAAAAGCTTTACTCGAAGTGACCTTCTTTAGCTTTTATACAAGCTTTTAAACGTTGTGGCCACTGGTCTATAGCGGCACGCACGGTATTCAACGATTTGCTGCTTTCACCAACGATTTTTTCAGACTGTCCAAATTGCGGTGGGGAGTTCTACAGGCCTTGTTCTCTAACTCTGTATATATAATACATAATCCAGCGGATTTAAATCTGAGCTCCCGCATGGCCAATCTTCTTGTGCAATAAAATCAGGAATGTTGTTGCGAAGCCACTCCTGTGTGCTTTTTGCTTTGTGCGCAGGAGCAGAGTTTTGCTGGAAGACCCAATGTTGTCCACCGAAGAGAGTTTGCGATAAAGGTTTCACAACACCTTCCAACACGTTGGTTTGATAAACCGCCGAATGAGTCTACTCATCAATCTTGTGGAGATTTCCAACTCCCTCGACAAAATTTCTTTGTTTGCGCAGTCGATTTCTACGGATGCGTTCTCGGACAGTTTTGATGGCACTGACTGTTCTAACGGTACGTGGACAACCGGTTCTTGCTCTATCATCTATGCCTAAGGTTTCATTAAATCGTTCTATAGCACGATAAATGAATCTTTTTGTTATTTTTAGCGGTTTCAACAAATTCAAAATTTCAGAAGCATTTTTTCCACACTTATGGAGTGATATTACAGCGATACGATTTTCTTTTACTCCCCACTCCATAATTACGAGTCAAAGACTGTCACCAAACTGATCGAAATATTACGCCGTACAGTTCATTTGTTACAAAGTGCAACATAACGGTACAATTCCAGGCTAATGAGAAAGCGTGCATTAGAAATTGTGTGACAGAATTTATGGCAAGACTAGGTATATGTGAACTACTTAATTCAAAATCAGACACTGTGGAATGAATGAAAATGAAATCCTTAAAGTGTCAAAAGACAAAAGGCTGAAATTAATGTATCATGTACATATTATTAGATCCAGAAAGAGCTAGAGTAAAATGATAGCAAATTTAACAATAATTTTACGAAAATCATATAATTATGGAAAAACGATTAAACTTAGAAAAAAATGTTCAGTTGAAACTTAAAAGGCATCTTTGGTAGAAATAGTGTTAATGTATAATGAACTATTATGCTGATATTACTCAGGCTATTGGTGCATTATCGGTCTATATTTAAACAATAACAAATCGATGTCTTTTCGGATTGTTGTTAACCTATAATAATAATTTTTTAGTGTCTATACGGCTTTAAATATACTTTTAGGCTGTTTTTCAGCGTCTTTCCGGTGTTTATTTTTCATCCCGAATAATTTTTTTTTTTTACCCCGGTTATTATTTGATTTTCTGTTTCTGGTTTATAATTTTTTTTGGTGTAAACATTTGAAATGAATCTTTTCTCATTCTTCAATTTATGACTAAACCCAAAATTAAGTACATTATGTCGAGTGTTATAAAGGGGATATAGAGTATGAGTTTCCTTAAGCACCTGGCACGCAGTTTTTATAACCAATGTAAACAATTTAGTGTCCTTATTAGTTTAATAACAATTTTTTGTAGGCACAGAGCGTAGAAAGCGCAGAAGAGAATATGATTTGTTGACGCAACTTTCGGACAATTGTATCGCTTGGTCAGCAGCGCACAAACCAACCTTCTTCTGGCAAAAGGAACGCTAACCACAAAAACAACGAGTAATCAAAATATTCGGGAGATTTCAATTCAAAATCAATTACAATACACACCTTGCTAGAAAAGGTGTGTTGCTACAGGCTGCCAGACACCTTCTCCCGCCTTTTTGCTATTAAGCAGTACAGAGCTTAGTTGTAGGTAGCAGTTTAAACTCCATCTTTGGGAAAAATATCTTGGTAGCATTCACGACGACTAATTTCCCAGCTTTGCTTCCCTAGGTGTCGGGCTTGTGTCACATTCAGAAATTTCGATTGACGAACAATAAAGTACGTCGCACAACATTTATGCAAATTTATTCGGATCTTCGCGGGAGGTGCAAGAACTTTGATAGGTGAACATTCATAAAAACAATAAAATTGCGCAACTGAACATTTTCTTGTTCATTTTAAACTAAAAAAAGGAACTGATTAGACACTACTATAATGAAACCTTGGGTATCGAAAATAGATCCCACACCACCTTACTTTTACATAATTTTTTTGCGATATTGTGGATAGATCAATTGATTAATTACCCTGCCCAACAGCAACTTTGCCACTAAAGAATTGCCAAATTATGTCTATAGGTATTTTTTCTATAGATTACGAATTCGTAAATGAAAATGCTTCATTACATCACTTCATCGAGACAAATAGACTTAAAAATACAAAAGATCGTATTTTGAACATTTTTGATAAATTTAGTGAACATTTTATTTTCTTTGCGCAGCCGTTAAATTTCGTTTGAAAATAGTATAGATATTTTCTTTACAATTTTCATCGGAGCTATTCATTGGACAGTCAAGGATCTGAATGACAATGGTTTTTTAAAAATTCAATATTTTCATCCTTGTGTGAGTGAATCCATATTTTTAGAGATTTCTAGAATATCCTTATATGAACTTTTCATTATCATCACCTTCCTTAATCTTTAAGTACCGATGTTGATTTTTCTAACGTTAGTACCAAGGTGGACCTGAAAAGAAATTCCAATTAAATCAACTTTTATTAATTCGTTTTTTTCATAAATGTCCACCTCAAGAGGCGAATAAAACAGATGGAACAGACAGACATCAGTGCTTAAATATCTTCTTTTTTTTAATTTGTATTGTAAGTTTAATATATAGATGTACATAATACAATTTATTGGCTTAGTACTAGGATTTATAATTCCATTCATCTCTATGGTAGTGTTTTTAGTATGGCCTATAAGAGTGGTATTTGATAGTAATATCGATTAAATTTGGGAAACATAAAAAAATTAATTAGGGGTTTCATACCCAGTGAATGTGACTTAAAAACTATTCTTACATTCTCGTCTGTTCTTTCTGGTGGATGGAAATGCGAGTTGTAAGGCATTGAGGTTATTAACCGCCAAGCAAATTTAAAACATCTTGTCATCGGTGCCAAGATTTTTTTTTTAAGAAAACATGGAATTTCAAAAAATTTAATATTATTAAGTTACAAGTATAGTACAGAAATGGTAATTACAATTTTAAAATGAATATAACGCAATCTTCATCCATTCTTTCTAATAATTCCTAACTAATTTTAAAGCATTTTAAACTTGTAGCACAAAGTATGAGATATCTCGTAGTCGGCAGTTTTGGTACATACCCTCACTACGAGATTTCTCATAGTTGGTGATCAACGTGTTGAACGCTTCTTATAATTAGGGAGACGAAAATAGTATTGATACTTTTCAGTATCGAATACTTTAGCATTTTGATACCAGTGCATTTGGTTCGATATACTTTTGCTTACATCAGCAATTCGCAGTAGATATCGTAAGCCATTGAGTACATTACAGTTGTTTGAGCCCAAAAATTTATTTCGATTATCCTATTACAACTTATTAGTATAATTTTTGTACAATAAGCTTAGATTCAAGTTTTTATTTAAGTCATTACTAGCCTCTACAATTATTCGTTACTTTTAATGAATTTTTATAAATTCACGACATTTCAAAACGCTTAAACTGTTTTATTGTGACATCACCCATTTCATTAATATTGCCTCGATTTTAAAACGCTTTAAATTCTATAGAAATTATCTGCCATCTGGCAAATTTGGTGTGGACTGAGCTATTCAAAAATTTGAAAGAATGAACAAATCAGATTTGACTTCATTATTGTTTAAACAAAATATATCTAAAGATCTCTATGATTTCGTTAACCAACACTAAGTAAGTAAATAAAGGTATTATCCTCTAGGTGAAATTAGTAATTTTTGCATTGGTATATTCTTAATTTTTTTACACAACAATAATAATCCGGACCTAGATTGAAACCATTAAGACTCACGTGTGAATCAAATTCATAATTGGTTTTTCAGAAATTGATATATTTATGGGAAACGTGCGAGTATACTTTGATAGGTCAAAGAGTAGGCCTCGCTTCGTTTTAACGTACACCAAATCGGCATCTCAGGGCTATTATCTTAATCTTATTTACAACATCATATCTGTGGAATTTGTACTATTTATGAATCTGTCTTGTTTGTTTTGTATCAAGCGTCTACTCGCAAGCCGAATGACGACAGCAATGCGCTATTCTCGGAGACCACAATATGCGTTAAGTCAGTTGAATGTGATCGAGTACGGCTGTAAATATTAAATTGTAGTAAATTTAATCACTATAATGTATATTTATAGACGTGGCCAGCAAACGCTATCGGATATACAGATAATTGGTGAATAAGTTGCTCTGAAGGGAGCGTATAAAATCCTGTAAATTGTATTCACGTGATCTGTAAATTCTTAAAATATTTTCTATACTATGAAATTCTATACCAAAGAAATAAAATTATGCCATCGGATGGATGGTTGGATAAACATCGGAGGGTCGAGTAGGGGGTCTAACCGTGACACAGTGCTGGGAGCATTGAATTGATCACGTGAGTCCCATCTACCAAGTGTGATATAATAACATTTGCCCACTCTGCCCTTTTTAGGCTTAGATAGTACCCTCTTACCTGTTTACTAATACCCAAAATTAGACGGAGTGATTGGCTAGCCCCAAGCTCCCCACAAACTAGAGCGCCGCGCCACCCCGTGGGTGGTAGCCTACAATAAGGAAAAGAAGAGAAAAACCAGCGTAGTAACAAAAAAATTACGTTCGACGGCTAGATGGCCCAAATAGCCCGGAATTGGGCTTCTAAGTACTCCCTTCGGCGCCGCGAAGAGTGAGTGACACATTCTAGTGCCTGCTGCAGGCCTCCCTCCACATAAATATGTTGACGCCAGCACTAGTAGAGCCGTTAGATATTTTATTTTTTTATTTATTTATTGTTTTTTTTTTGGCTATCTGTTTTCTTACTTCGCTACTTCCGGTAGCAAAGCCGTCAACTGAAGCTTAGTACTTATTTCCGGTTGATTTAGGCTGTTTACTACAAAAATCATATGACTAACCCTAACTCTGTGAATAAGCTCAGGGACGCAAATAAACCCGTCGTTGCCGTTTGTTCGGTTATCTTTTACACAGAAATTAGATAACACAATGGCACAATTCGTAGAAACGTCTTCCACTGGAAATCTATTAAAAGTTCAATTGCGTAGCAAAGCGTAGTATGATTCCAAATGCGCCGCTTTACGGTGCTTGCACTATTACTAATTGTAACCAGGTGACCAAGGAATAGCCGGCGACGGTATTTGCGTCTGTGCCCATTTTGCCCTCTAGAAATCACGGATCGATTAATTAATTCAAAACAAAAAAATCTCAAGAACTGTATTTGGCTATAGCACTACAAATGTAAAATAGTACTATATATGCTTTACTCAACATTCTAAAGTTATTTACATAAAATTGTTAAAAAGCTATTTTTGCCCAGAAATTATCAGGTTCTATGTAATTTCCCAATTCTGTGTTTTGTTTCTGCTTTGAAAATAATTTCATTTCTTTTTGACAAACTTTGGATACCATTGTAAGGGATTAATAAATATTTTTATATTGTTATCCGTTTGGGAGAAGGGTGATACACAAAATCCAGCCTAATGTCGTTTCTAATAAAGTCAACAATATTCAACTATCAGCACTCACTACAGATACACTCATTTCCAAACTGGAAAAATGAGTTTTATTCTCCTAAAATTCAAATTTTCATCGAATATTTTCCAAAATTCATGTAATTATTATGACAAATTTTTGTTTTTATCGAATTGCCCGTATTATTATCTTTCCAACAAGGTACAGCATGTTCAACTAGAGAAAAAATATGGAAAGTTATTCATGGAAAATTTTTTCGGTATATTAAAAAAATGCGAATTTTAAGGAAACCAAAATTAACTCAAAAAAAATTTTTTTTTTGTTAAACAAAAACCAATTTAAATTAATGCTAAAATTTCACAAAAGCTGCTCAAATTATCGTCCGCCACACTCGATGCAAAGCAATAAACTCCTAACTCCCTGTTTAAGGTGCATAATAGCCGGCCTCTCCCGTATTTTCGTCGCTGCAGTCCTAATTCTGTAAATTAATTCCTCTCTAGTGGTAACAGGACTTCAAAAAATGTCCCTATAAAATGAAGTTCAATAGAGTTAGGTCTGGAGATCTAGGCGGTCAGGAAATTTTTCGTTTGATTTTACCATCATAATGTTAACAGTATGAGCTGGTAATCCATCATGTTGGTAACACAATTTACCTTGCAGAGAATGTCTCAATAAAAACTTGAATTTGGAGCCACGCGCCATTTTTGATTGTCAATTGTTAAGTCAACCATATTTTGCAGTTGTATAATTAAAGCATAGGCATTAACGAAAATGACGCATTATAGTTTGCAAAAAAGTCTATTAACACATTCAACCCGGCGAAGACCACCGGTGGTTCACAAGGATTGCATTCATATGGCGGCATGAACCACCGCTTGTCCATATCTCCATTTACTCCTTCTGGCGGCGTGGACCACCGGTGGTTCACATATATATGATAACGGAAACAAGCATCGCGTGAAGAATAGACAACTTATCATCTGCACGCCGATTATAAAGACTTCGAATAAGTGAGCCAGGTTGAATGTGTTAATAATAAAAACATATTACAAAAATGGAGATAATTTTAGAAATACACGGAATTAAAAAAGTTCAAGAATTTTTGATGAAAAAAGAATTTTATGTCCTCGACCATTCTCCGTATTCGCCTGATCTATAACCATGTGACTAATTTTTGTTCCCAAAACTGAAAACTGCAATGAAAGGAGCTTTTTACGATGACGATCTTCCTTCCAATTTGCGAATTGTAGACGGTTCGGATGGTCAATCGGCTTTAGCTGCTGTACCAATTGAACTTTATATATCTTCATGGCAAGATCTTGACGCAAAATTCGCATCAAAGAAGCGCGTGCAGTGTTCAATTGTTGAGAACGATAACGAGTTGATGTTGATGGATACTTACGCACACTTTGAGCAACAGCAGCAATGTTTTCGATTGAGCGTACCGGACGAGTACGTACACGGGTTGGTTTATCCACCAACATTTCAATTTCACGAGCTCGCTTCACGAGTTGATCCACAAATTGGGGTTTTGGAAGTTTTTTTTTTGTCAAATTGTTTTTTTCAAAATCTCACAGTTTGAGTAGAAGACTCACCACTTTGGAAATAAATTTTTAATATTTCCCAACTTTCTTCAAACGAATACCGTCCCATTTCGTAAATGTCAAACCCTAAACTAATTTCCGTCAAGTCAAAAATGACATAATCAACTACAATTCAAATTGCCGGTAGTTCAAATTCCACATCACCACAAACTTTAGATCTGGGAGTGCATTCTCCAAGAAGTTCTCAAAAATTTAGCCATTAAGCACTTGCTGGAAAATAAATGGTCCTATTAAATGATTGTCGATCACATTCCTAATCGCATTGCGACTCGTTTCAAGGTTTTGCCTGACGATGGAGATTATTTACTGTTAGAAATCTGCAGAATCTTCTGCTGCTCCAGATCGCAAATTCCTCTTATTTGAAGTTACACTTCCGGTTTCTCTTAACCTATGGAAAGCTCTCCTCTTAGGGTACACGACAATTAGGAAATCTCCTTTAATATTCTCAGACAGCCTCTCTTTAGTTTCGGTCGATTACATCGTAAATATGTATTATGTCTGTGCATTCCTCAAAAGTTAATTCGGCAATTTTTTTTTCTTATTTATTTAAGCTTAAGAACTCCTGTAGTCATCATGTCCTTCAGATATTAGTAGTAACAGAGCATCAGGATACACCCAAGAATGGTTGGCTATGACAAGCTAATTACGGGAGTAAAATAAATTCCGTTAACCTTTTTATAACTTTTGTGCAGCAGCAGAAGCAATAATTGAAACTAATTATCTGTATATGCTAAACAAATATTGCCGGTAATTTTTAACGAAATTTTGTTTTGTTTTACGAATTTCGCAATTACGGGACCATACCAGTTAAGGTTTTCTGAGGAGCAGGTTTGTTTATGCACCTCTCTTTTTGGAAAAGTTGGACAATTTGATAAAAATAATAATTAGCTGTATTAGTTATATGTCTTTCGCACGAAAAGCTGAATTTTAGGTGAATGGGAAAGATTTCTTCCAATTTCGGAAGTGAGTGTACTTGCACGGGATGCGTCAATATTTGTGACATTTTTGGAAAGGATATTAGGATAGTAGTAATCTCCGCTTAAGATTTTTGCTAGACTGAGAGGGGATAAATTTTGGCAACAGGTAATGAATAATGCGTTTACTTAAATAGGTGGGGAGAAAATTTGGGCCACCCTGTACTTTCACTATATATTTATAAATTGTTTTCGGCATCCAATTTTTTAATCGGCTTTTATAAAAACCTCCCCTTATCATACTCGTACAATAAACTTGCAGTATAAAAGTGTTTGGGTCTAGTAGAATTAATCATTAAACCAATTAATTATTGAGGTAAAAATGGAATAGGCTTATGCTTGTTGACTTCCTCGTTTTGTTTAATAAATCAGGCATGCAAATCATCATCATGCAAGACGGATAATTAGACTAGTTTTAAAAATGCTGAATTTGAAGTCGCTAAAACTAACTTAATAAATTATTAAATATAAAATGTAAAAATCTAATGAATGTCATTATATTAATTTGATGTATGATAATGATGTAATCAAGAAACAACTCGGAACAAATGTCTGTTAACTTCACGGAAGGAAAAAGTTGAATTTTTGACAGCACTTTTACTGGCTGCTCTTATACCTGTATTATATAATTTATCGGCATATGTATGATTTGATTGATCAGTTTCAGTTAAATAATTATAGAAGTGAAAATCATTTGAAATAAAACAGAAACCAAAAATATATTCCTCTAGTAAATTAAATAAATTTATAAATTTATAATTTATAATATTTTCCTCTGTTGTTCTAATATTGAAAATATGCACACATACAAGTAAGAATAGTTTACCCAATTTTTCCTTCAAGTTGTCCGACTTCTTATTTTGCGATAAAGAATTATAATTTCTTCAAGTTAAGGAATACACCTTGTGTTAACGGTAATGATTTTTAAATCTTCAAATAGAAAAATTATTAAGAGCACAAATAGGAAATCAAATTTTTCAAAATGTGTGGCTTTATTGAGGAAAAATGGTTTTCAAATGATGAGAAATGGCTTGTTGAGTCTTGCCCAATGAATATGCAAATTCTTGTTGCGTTCGATATGAATTTCACCCAGTAATGCCTCCAATTCTGCGTTTTAAAACTTTTTCACCGGTCCGAAACGCTCACCACTTTTGTAGTATTAAAACCATTAGCGACAGGTTCGACGAATAAAAGCCTTACCATAAGGAGTCGTCATCTATTGGAAAACGGCGGTTTTCCACTTGTGTCCCTGGCAGTAAAAACCTCTATCAGAAGGCTAATATAACAGCTTCTAAGAATTTGTTCATCTCATGTCGACAGTGTTCTGCATACAAAATGCCCACAATACTGCTTCTCGATAATGTTGCAAATAATGAGTTATTCGATTTTTATGTTCCTAATGGGAACGGAAAACTGATTCATTCTTAGATCTGTTGTATGTAAGTGGAAAGAAAAGTGGAAGGAGATTACATTTTAAAGTTATTGTAAAAATTCGGGAATACATTTCAAAATGAGTAAAGAGGCAACAGTACAAAAAATTTAAATAAAAATGTTTTAAAAGAAAAGGGAATAAATGAAAACCAATGTGACGTTTTCAATTCAAATAATTAAAATAGATGTATACGAGTATAATAAAAAAAATATATATACGTTTTTTATTATTACTACATTATTTTAAAAAGGGAAAACAATTTAAGGATGAGTTTCAGAATACTATAACTTCAAAATATATCTCTAATTCTTCTAAATTTCTTTCAAAATCGATCAATACATGTGCTAATGAAGCATATGGGACGAATGAATTTCTGCAATTGTTCTGAATGACCAGTACAGCTGAAGAAGAACTATTTCCCTTCAATACCATTATAGATTAAAAAGAAGAGTTAAGAAGGCATTTATATTCTATAAGCAGGTATTCGATCATTGCGTCTTACTCTTGCTATTTAAAACTTTTATTCAACTTTGTTGTCTGTTAGATATTTTGCAAGTAAATTTTTTCAAGTAATCAGCGTTTAATGAAGTTGTACAAATAAATAAATATCGTTCCAAATCCAAGATGGCGGATTGCGTTTTTTCTCACAACCTCTTTGACATGGGTATTGGAATGAAAGGGTTTGACGAATGGAATATGCGAAGTTTATGTGACATCATTCTAGCCCTAATTCATTTTTGTTCCTTATTTTAAAAGATGTTTGTTCTACTGCGTTATTCTTTCTTTTTTATTACTGGAATCCATTTACGTTCCGAATACAAGTATTGTACAAGACGATTTAATTTTTCTTCGTTTTGTGCAGGTTGACAGATGCAGACACTATATTGCGAGTATGACCAATTTTTCAAGCGATTTCCCGAATGCTAACACCCTCAACTTTCAATCGACTAACTTCTAATTTCTATGAATTCAGTCAAGCTCTTCTCTTTGATTTTATTTAAAATTACATTTTAAACAGAAACAGTGAAACACTTAATAAACTAAAACTGTATTTATGGGAATACTGAAAGGTATTTTCGGACCGCTATAATTTTTGAGTGAATATGTGAAAAGGAAAGTATTATTATGTAATTAGTTAAAGAAAGGTTTATTTTGAATTTGTGCTCTATCTGATCACTTGATTAATGATTAGTACACATACCTTTCAAATCGACTCCAATACTTTTAGAACTGGACATAACAGTAGTCAAAATAACATTCCTTTAACCGATTTATAGCTCATAGAATAAAATAAAAATATAAAGATATACTAAATACGATTTCTTTTGAACTTACAATGACTCATGCCCACCTCCTCTTTCTCTTCCTCCTCCTTTCCCCTCCCCTCTTCCCCCTCCACGTCAAGTCACTTAGCTAATTTCTCATTTTAGATGATTTCAATGAAATTAGCGTAATCGAACAATCATCTCCCAAGCATACCCAATTCCTAAAAATACAATTATGCGCGACGGCAGAGCGTGGTGATGATATTCTATGTGGTGAACACCGGAAAGATGTGTATCGGCTCTACACTGGTAATTATCAAAGTGCAACCATGCGTGGTTCGTCATAAAAAGGCGCATGATTTTAAATGCAAAATAAATACAGAAACAGATTTGGAATGCACAAAGTTCAAAATAAAAGAAACCAAACAAGTCGTCCAAAGTTATTATTGCACGAAGAACAAAGGGGGACTTTCGAGTGGGGATCGCGCTAAGGAAAGATTCAAGTAAGACGGAAAATTCACCGAAAGGATAACAATAAAGTATAACAAGGCTGTGTTACGTTAAAAGCGCTACATGCAGATCATATGTGTTGTGCCCATCAAAACAATACAGAGATTTGTATGAATGAATAATGAATAGACAAAAGCAGCGCCTTAGCGACATACGTTTTAATATGTAGTTTGGGGGGTTGAGCTTCTGCTCATGCTAGCTAGGTGTGTGTAGTTGTGGAATAATAGCAACTATTTTCTTGCCTCTATACTCGTTTGTTAAAATTTAAATCCGCAGGGACGTCAACGAAAAGATCAATATATCCCGCAGATAGACTGAAGTGCCAATTTAAGTCCAGCTTTGAGCCGTTGAAAGAGACTGTGTCCCACTATCGCATGAGCCCAGCCAGCCTAATTGGAAGCAATCTAAGGAGTGCAGAAAGTGTAGGCCAGTTTATTGCGTGCACTTCTGATCATTTCGGAATTATTCAGAAAGAATTTAGCAGTGCCGACCACCACACGATCAGTCCTCAAGAAGAAGTATGTATAACCAGAAGCTCATTGTAAGGCCGTCGCCGTGAAGGCAGGTATTACGAATCTGCGGAAAGCTTACGGGTGTATGTGCGCCTCCTTACCGATTGAGCGAGTGGCTGCACGGCGTACTTTGTTGCGGTTACGTCCAGGCGGTTTCTAAACTTTTTGATGAATGAATTTGTTTACGCCTTTGCTACAACAGTAAGTTGCTTTTATTCTGATGTCATTGCTGTCAATGAATTGCACTTTATTAAGAAATTTCAACGTACACTTCCACTTCCGATCGCAAGCGTAAATATAGCTTTTGATGGCGATCTCCTTCCAGCTGTTCTGTGTGCCGGGTCATATCTATCGTTTTTGAAGATCAGTGACGTTGTATCGAGTGCATAAGCATGGAAATATCATTCACTAAGAAGGCGTGATGTACGCTAGTGTAACGCAATCCGTTCTGCGGTCATTGATGAATTAATTTAAATGTTTTGACCACTTTAGAGCACAATTAAGTTGACTGATTTAGGTTGCTTTTTTTCTTTTAACAATTTACTTTTTGTGCAGCATGTACCCATTAAGATAACTCAGTTGTGGGCGAATGGGTTTTAAAGATTTTAAAATGCTTAATATTATTATATACTGTTTAATTTTCTTGTCTTGTAGAAGAGCGATGTCATAAATTAATTTTTTTTAGTGATTCACATTATAATAAAATGAATATGGAGCAATTAATGCTATTAATTACATTTCGGTGGAAAAGAAGTAGTTAGAAATAACATACACACATACACATTGCCGACAAAGAAGATTTGGAAAAATACTCAACTAAGGGAGCTAACCTTTCTAAACTCTCACTATTTTCTATGGTTCATAAACTCACGTCTTGTCGTCAGACAGATAACTTTGACATAACAAATAGATCATTTTATTCATTTGTTTACTTATTTTATTTTATTTTATTTTATTTTATTAGATAATTTTCCTTTCTATGCACAACTTTATTCGATAACGCCGGTCTATGAAACCAATATGCGAGTTTAAGTAGGGGTTAATAAGCAAAAGACACATTTTTATAAATTGAGCTAAAGAGAAGCAGAGTTGTATTTTTTGTACCCAGCTAGATCAAAAATTCGGAGGAATAACTTCAACATATTCTAACAGAGTTCACTGTTCACATATTTCATTCCTGGCGTTTGGTACTGTTCAATAAAGTGTGTCGTTCAATAAGAGACGAAGCTCGCCATTTTATATTTCTAAAAGTGCTACTGCTTTTTCATGTACACGTGTGAAGTTTCATGTAGATCTGTAAACTTATTCGTATATTTACAACTGTTCAAAGTTGACGTGTCATAGAAATAATAGCAAAAATACAGGATATGATTATGCAAGATGATCGATTAGGCGAGATTGACTCAATGGAAAACCTAGCCATCTCATTAGACACTGTGTGCAATATTATGACTAAAAATTTGGATTACAGAATAAAAATCTGTAAAATGGGTGCCGCAATGGAACAAAAATACCATTATCCTGAAGAGGCGAAGAAGAGGCATGAACCCGGTACTTCGGCTTCAAAGCGAGCTAGAGTCCAGAAAATGGCCAAGAAGGTGTTAGCTTCAGTTTTTGGGTTGCAAAAGTAATTTTGTTTGTGAATTACCCCCGAAGTATTAAAACAACAAACGCATATTATTATTGTAAACTGTTCAATCATCTGGATGTACAAATTCGTGATAAAAGATCTGGTTTACAGAAAAAAAATCAATTTTCATCAAAATAACGCATCCTCTCACACAGCTAAAAAAAAACCATCGCGAAAATTAGTGAATTAAAGTACAAATTGTTGCAACATTCACCCTATTCGCCAGACTTGGCTCCCCCTGACTTCTGGTCACGTTTTTCATCGAACGAAGAGGTAATAGCAGCCGTGGAACCGTATTTCAAGTCTTTCGGATTCTCACTTCAGGGATAGAATCCAAAATTAGAAGTTCACTGAAACAAGTGTGTTGACGGAGATTAAGTTGAATAATAAAAGGAGATTATATTGAATAATAAAAGGAGATTATATTGAATAATAAAAGGAGATTATACTGAATAATAAAAGAGATTATATTGAATAATAAAATGTATTTCAAACCATAAAATCGTGTTTTTCTTATCAAACGACAAAATTTAGGGTGGTAATGGCAGGATTGATGATTGTTGGTTTATGTATGGTCTGAGTTAAATTAAAATTAAAATGAAAATTGAATTACGAAGAATAAGTAGGTTTAGGTTAGGTTAATATGGCTACTTCTCATGAATCGTACCAGAGCCCTGACATTCGGCGAGCTCAGATCGGAAAGGTTATTGAAGAAAGATGCCAGATGCCCAGATGCCGTGTTCTACTAAGGACCAGGGTCTGCCAGTGGTAGAGGAAATAAGTGGTATTCTCTTCTTCCTCCTCATAGTTACAACTCTTGCAAAAGTCGCAGTGATGCGTGCCCAATTTTTAAGCGTGCTTGCCAAAGAAGTAGTGTCCGGTGATCACTGCGACGACGTCGCTGATGGATGCTCACCCAAACGAAATTAGATTTGTGGACCTGTCGGGATCAAAACTAGGATAAAATTGCTTAGTATTTTAGCATGTGTGTTCATTTAGCGAAAGATTTTTAAACATCTGATCTACATGAGGCCAGTGGTATGCCAGAACCGTAGATGATCTCCGATTCAGACAGGCCAATGCCACGCTTGGTTATCTCGTCTGCTTTGCCATTGCCTGGAATATCACACAACATCAACATTGTCTTGATTCTTAACTTCTCAAAACCTTTTTTGGGTTTTTGTTCACCTTTCGATTTCCATTAACTACTTTGACGCTTAATTTCAGTGTCACATTTAAATCACCATGTTTCATCACCTGTTATGATGCAATCAGAAAACTCTGGATCGTTTTCAGCTGTTTTAATGATGTCTTTACAATGCTCTACACGAGCAATTTTTTTGGTCTTTATTTGAATAATGTGGGTTAAAACGCGCACAAACCTTCCTTTTGCCCAAATATTGGATTAAAATTCTCCAAATAGTGTCTTTACTAGTATTTAATTTGTCTGCCAACATTCTAACAGTAAAATTTTCATCAAGTTTAATGATCTCACGCACATTTTTCCACTAATTCAGAACGATTACTAACTTCTAGACGACTAGACTTCGACTTCATCATTTTTAATACGTGTAAACCATGTATAAATTTGTGTTCGAGAAGTACAATCATCACCATAACCTTTTTTTAACAATTCGTAAGTCTCAGCAAAATATTTACCGCTTTTGAAACAATATTTAATATTTGCTGTTTGTTTCATTGTATTTCTACTGTCATTCAATTGCGCATATTTTTTGTAACCTATCAACCGTTTTGCATGAACTTGGGTGCGTTTAAAAGAAAAAAGATGTATCTTTCAAGTGTTACCAACATTCTATAGATGGAACTACAAGTTCTATGATGTAAATTAAAACTTCGCTTTCTTTTGCGACATACTGTATATTTACACAATTTATTATTGTTTCTGAACTAATCACCATTATGTTTATCAATTACCATTTTGTTTTCAGTTCTACTAAAAGTTTTTCGTATTTGTTCTTTTAAGAATAGGTCTAAAATAAGTACGCCCTAAAGTTGAAAAACACTTTTGTAATACATATGTGTAAATATATGGTACAGGGTGGGCCATTTATAACTTGAATTTTGAACTACTGATTATTTTAAGTGTGGGGAAACTCAAATATCTTTCGTATTATGACAGATATTTCCGGTTAACGAAATAGGTCGATATGCTTCAACAACGCTGGGATATTAAAAACTCACTTGCAAAATGGTAAATGTTCCACCGAAACTGTAAGAAAATTACGTTCAAAATTCCACGCACTTGTGAAACGTATGCGATAAATTGGATCTTTATTGGATAAAACAACACGTCCTCGTACACGTATAGTGCGCATAACCGAAAATATTGCTTCTGCTTCTCAGACGGTGCCAGAATAATGAAGCACATCAGCTCGCTGTCGTTCTCAGGAATTGAACATTTCACGCGATTCTGTAGATGAATTTCGGAGGAAATTCGATGGAATGTGAATTTATAAACATGAAAAACATGTTTTACGCTTTCCGAAGTAAGCGTACCTACAGCGGAAGGCGATGGATCAACATTGTTCACATTTTTTCATAAAACATTAGCAGACTTTTGGCATGAGTTGGAAGTCGTTGCGTTGAGTAGATCAAAAGATAAAAATAAAAAAGTAATATACATACCATGTAAAATTGGGATTTACGAATCATCCTGTAAAGCCCAAACGGTTGAGATGCCGTGTTATAATAGAGCCCAAAACTATAATTTAAATTTTCCATCAATCAGTAATTCCTAGTATTCAATACCGCGCAATTTAACGTTTAACTTGTCAAAATTTATTCGTACATTCAGGTCGCGACGGGTTCGATCACCTTTGGCACCTGCTGCAGTTAGCGGTAAAAGCGTCGGACACTACGTTGGCAATTTTACAATTTCCAAACTGGGGTCACGCATGGTTTGAACAAACTTCTGGAGAAGATTTTTTATTATGCCTTCCATATAATTTTAACAATAATAGGTCAAATCTAAAAATCATGAAATACTAGATGTGACACTCTCTATACAAACGCAAAACTCTAACCATATGTAATTTCTAAAGCTGCTGAAATTTTTCCCATTAGAGAAAGCAGCAAAGAACTACTGCTTCCCATGCCTTATCTAAATATCAATATAAACGAAATGGAGAAGAATAATCAACCAAATATTCTCATCTACGGCACTTACAGTTTAGGCAATAAAATGCAGCGTTTTTTTAACATGCATTTTTAAAGGCGGAGAGAGGCTTTATACTCTTGCACTGTGTGCCGCTGCCTACCGCCATCCCGCGCAATGTTCCAGCATAGAGAAATTCTGAATCAGAGAAGGTGAACAGGCAGGTAGCAACTCAAAGCATAGGTACAGCCTTGTTCAAAAGTATTAGGCACCCCTAGTTTTCTTCAAAACAAGCCGCTTAAGATATGTTTAATTAAAAATGCACATATTTTCTAAAAAAGCATTATCATTTATTACTTTTATTAATATTTTGTGTTTCCCCCGTTTGCTTTTATCACCGCTGCAATCCTTTTCGGCATACTGTTAACCAGAGTGGCACAAATATATGGAGATATTTTTCCCCATTCCTCGAACACAGCTTGGCGCAGGGACGAAAGTGAAGTGCAGTTACGTTGCTTATAATATGGGCCAAAGATGCTCAATGGGGGATAAATCTGGTGACTGTGAAGGCCAATCAATGAACTGGATATTGTTGTTCCACAACCACTCCTGATTTTTCTTTGCTGTGTGGCAAGGAGCATTATCTTGCTGGAAAGTATAATTTTCAGGTACTCCTCCAAAAATGTGTGCTATGGATGGCTCCAAAATTTATTCCAGCATGGCTGTATATTTTTCGGAATTCATCCTTCCTTCACACACAAATGCCTTTCCGACTCCTGATGTGGCCATACAGGCCCAGATCATAATACTTCCGCCACCATGTTTCACTGTAGGAACGAGACATTCCGGGAGAATAGCTTCCCCCTTCCTCCGTCGCACGACCTGTGCCCCAGGTTGGCCGAAAATCTGTAATGAAAAGAAAAAATATTCAAAAATTTAAAATTTTTTTTTTCTGAACTAAAAGCCTCAGAGTAATTTATTTCTTTTTTAAAGTGCAGAAGAACAGTTGGCATATTTACCTCAATATTTGTTTCGTCCGACCATACGACTTTTGCACAGTCCTCGGCTTTCCAATTTTTATATTTTTTCGCCCACTGAAGCCTTCTTTGCTTGTTTTGCTCAGAAAGCCATGGCTTTTTTCTTGCCTTGCGACCAGGTAGTCCTGCGCCTATAAGTCGTCTTCTAACTGTTACCGCAGAACAACTAACTCCCGCTTCTTCCTAAAGATCTGCAGCGAGATTGTTCGATGTTTTCCTGCGGTTCCGAAGAGACCTCAATGTTAAAAGATGATCCTGCCTTGATGTGGTGGCACGCTTTCATCCGCTTCTGGGTTTATTTTCGAAGGACTTAGTCTCCTTATACCTTTTGAGTGTTGTTTGGACAGCACAACGTGAGCACTTTAGTTTTTTTTGTAATAGCTGTTTGACTAACACCTTTTGCGTCCAAAATAACAATTTCTGCCCTTAAAGACTGGCAGAGTTCTTTAATTTTTGGCATTTTATCACCTTTAACAATTCCTTATTAAAAACTTAAAACCATTTTTTAAAATCACTTGAAACCGTTTCTAAATTGCACCTTATCGCATGTAACTCGAAATCACAAATAAGCGAAAATTTGAAAACCATCTTCGTTTTTATAGTTATTAGGATTTTACGATCGGGAAACACCATCATTAAACTGGCGACAGTTGGGTTTGAACACCTGACATGTTAAATTTTCCTGGTATCCATTCCTACTTCGTATATCAATTAATATCGAGGGTGCCTAATACTTTTGAACAAGGCTGTATATACGGACGAGGGCTGTTTACAATTTTTCACTGTGCATTTTTAAAGGCGCCACAAAGTGTTCGAGCGTGTGCGCTGCTCTGGGTGCTGAAACGTGATTTTAATTTTCGTTCCACCTCCCCCTAAATTGTTCTCTTTCTCTAACACGTGAGCCCTTTATTATTATCTATACTTTTAGCAAAATCTGCAAGGAGAATGGGCTAACATGACCAAAGGTCGTACAAAATAAGGGAATACATCACGAGTGTCACATCTAGTATTTCATGATCTTTGGGTCAAATCTTTCATTCCAGTTATTTTAGCATACGATACGGCGAGTGGACGAAGAAGTGACGTCCAAAAATAAAATTTACGTGCCTCATATTGAGGGGTATCAGAATTACCCCCATTTATGTTTCGCGGTTTGGAGTAATTTTCGACTTATAACTTTTTTAAAGGGTTTTTGAAAAATTTCGACCGAATTGGCTTTAACATTTTTTTTTTTAAATTTGTAGAAGGGTTTTTCAGGATTTTTTTTTGTAACTCATTCTTTATAAATTCTTTATGAGTATTTTCACGCATAAAATAATCAGCTTCGTAACATTAATGGAAGGTACAAAAGTTTTGACCTAAACTTGAGAATTTACGTTCGAGCGAGTCAAAATTGAATTTTCAACTTTAAATTAAAAATCTAAAAAGGTATTTCCTTAGTTCTGGGGTAACTTTAAAAACTGCGCTAGACTCTAACCTTTTATAATAATACAAAAAAAGTAATACTTAACAGGGTATTATTCACTGAAATCAGCCTTTAAAAATACTGAAGTAAATTCCTAAGATACGACTAGTGCGGGTACTTACGTTGCGTAGGGAACCGTCATTTTGAAACACCATGGTTCGTCTAAGTTCGACATTCACACCTTCCAACAACAATAATAGTTCATTTTCCAAAATTTGTTGTAGTGCATTAAGTCTACTTAGACGGCAGTTCAAACAGCCCAATTAATTTGCCATTGAGGATACCAGCCACATGTTTACAATAAAACGATGTTGAAAAATTAAAATTCTCACCTCGTGGGGATTTTTAATCGCCCACATATGGATATTATGAATATTGAATATTCCAGTTCGCTGAAATCGTTATTCATCAGTCCACAAAATTTTATCAAAAAATCCGAGATCCTCTTGCACAACATGGTTTGGCAAAAAACAATCCCCAATTGATAATCTGTAGACAGTAAGGCATGGGTTCACTGAATATGATATGCGTGATATCCTTCCTCGTGAAGTATGGCTTGGATAGATGATCTTGTGATGTTCAGAGTACATAGTTCTCGCACTCGTTGATGGATTCCCACAAACTTCTTACAGCACTATGTATTTCTCTGCGATCCGGATCAAGTTCAGGCGCTCCTTCATGACGGCCATTTCGACCATTAATGCGTTGTGCATGTTAATAAAAACATGACACGGATATCGATCAGGTTGTGGTCAACTTCGACGTCAAAGTTGATCTCGATCGTGCTACTTTGTTACCTTGTGCACTCCATAAAAATAATGCATTTCTGCAAAGCATTATTTCTAACCCTCTCTTGCTTACACTTGTTTTAGACCCAGAGAGTGATAATATTGTTAGTTTACACACTTTCTATTATAATTAGTCTTAGGAATCATAAAATATGCAATAATTTTTTTTTTGACCAAATTACTATCTTAGGAATTTTCCACCTCAATATCGTTGAAGGCTGATTACAGCGAATAATTGTACTAAGTACTACATTTTTTTGTATTATTATGAAAGCTTAAAGTCTAGCACAGGGACTAAAATTGAAAATTCAAATCTGACTCGCTCGAACGAAAATTCTCCATTTTAGGTCAAAACATTTGTAGCTTCCATTAATGAAAAAAAAAAGTTTAAAGCCGACATCTACACAAAATCGCGGAACATACATGGGAGTGATTCGGATACCCCTCAATATAAGGCCCCTAAATTTTACATTTGGACGTCACTTGTCCGGCCACTCTGTATACGAACAATTTATTTTATTTCCTGAGTTAAAATTATAAAAATAGACAATCTGAAAAGGCCCATTCATTAAAATTCTATTAAATTTAGTCTGCATATGGGTTCCGCCATCTTAAATTTCTGAATTTTGAAATAGTATTCGCAATAAGCATTTCCAAAAATCCCCAAATACCAATTTTCATGATAATCTCTTGAGATTTGTAATTGTTGTTTGCCATTTAGCAATTGAGAGCTTCGGAGTCGAGCCATTTAAAATTTATCTTCAATTTCAAAAGTTTTGCAATGGGGACAATAAAAATAATTTTCAATTCATAACATACATACAAAAGCAAAACGTATTAACTTCACTTTTCTTTTTATGCGCATGTCAGTTAATTTAATATTTATTATATTACATTGAAATTGCTTCGAGTTGCTGATAATATGAACAAAAAAAAACCTTCGAGTTCAAAGGATTAAGTTGAAATATACATATAATATGTATCTTCAATTAAAAATTGGAAATTAACGAGCCAGGCGAAATTGAGCAACAAATCTCTAAAACAACTATATCAACTTTCGATATGTAGCCTAAAGCCTCGAAAAACGCTTTAAATGTTTCACCCACCGCATCAAAATCTATTTACGAGATTCCAAGTTTATCTCAATTACCCCAACAATTAACCTAAAAGGGTTCAGGAGATCACATTAGGGATGAAATATATGTATTATCTTAAATTGGTGCGTCAAATCAAACAATTACATCAAAGTCTAATCAAAAAACTAAAGCTCTAAGAAGGCCGAATCGGACGGCGAAATGTGACCCGGATACGGATACGGTTATCTAAAATAAGTATAATATTAAAATTTTTTCATGTCGTCCAATTTTTTCACATTTTGAAACAGTGTACGTCAGAGACATTCGATTTTATTACTCACCATGTGGATGCTTGTAAGCCTTCCACAACATGCCTGAATTTCAGTGAATCCACGATACTTTTTGTCCCCTTCAGTCGCTCCCTCAATGTTGAGGATCAGATCATGTCAAGCCAAGAATAAAAATATTTTATCCAAAATTTATAAATTTGACTTGATTATATCCTTTTAGTTCGTTTTTACACAGTCGAATTTCTTTTAATTTACATTTTTATTTATATCTTTTTTAGTGTGATTGCTTAGTTGGTTATTTTCTTTTCATTTCATGTATCCTATATTACTATCACGCTCTGTTTAAGTCCATCATGACCAATTCTTCATATTTGCTGAGATGTAGGCCTCTAAATGTATAGTTAAAATTTGATCAAAGTCGTCTTCACAAGATTAGTTATAACCCTAATCATTTAGGTGGTGATTATCCTGGAGTTTAAGATCCATAACATAAATTTTGGTGTTTTAATATTTCGATGAATGGAATTGATAGAGCTTTTATTAAAAGTACCTAAAAAAAGCTTCGACACAATGTTTATTTATCTATTTCTTTATTCAGTATATTTACTTATCAAATTTCTTAAATTGGACACAGTTAATTGATAAACTAAAATATCCATATCATAAATGCATAAACAATACTTTCCAATATAGCTACAGGATGTCTGGTGGCGGATTTATGTTTTTAAATTCAATAAAACAAATACTAGTAATTACGTTCGTGGATAAGGCGCACCAAACTAAAATTCGCTGGCAATGTAAAGGTCATTGGCATTTTAATCGCATATTACATTTTTCTGAAGTCAAATAACGACAGCTTTACTTGTTGACGTGGTCATTCAGATGGAAATGGGACTTGAATTTAGAGTGAGAAATCTTTCCAACATTATTTCACAAAATAAAGGTCGTTTTCTTTAAGTTCTTACACTAATTGGATCTTAAAAAGAATTCAACTTTAATTTCTTCTTCAAAATTTCGTGGAGATTACTTTTTAGGAATGCTAAAGCGCACTGAGAAACATGGATTTTCACGCAAGTTTCACTGCACCTCTTGAATGTTTTCGGTTATCCTTGTTGTCCTGCTAGACTAGACTTTATTCGTTCGTTTATAAGTTCTAAATGAAATTATTCTCAAATTCCATAAAATAACTGCGCAAGACAATAGCACTCTACTGAAATTTCTCTAATAATGCGTGCAGGCCCGAGTTTTCGAGTACTTCACCACATCCGTGTGATATAGAATAAACTAGTAACTTAAGGATAGTATCCATTGATACCGAGCAGCAGAAATTTTTATGGAGGATTCAAACGACCGTGTTATTTTCAGGAATCTTCTAATTTCTCTTTAATAATGTCGCACATAGTCAAGTGTTGTTTTGGGGATGTTTTTCGGCCAATGGGGATGGTTTTCTTCACGGACTTACAGAGCAATTTTGTTTACAACTTACGAGATTAAGCGCAGGAATAAAACGTTATGATTTGTTTGTCAATTATAGAGTAAGCACAGCTTAATAAGACAGCATATTACTTATCATTATATGTTGTGCCACATCTAGTTTGTAATTAAGAAGCTAGATTGAAATGCCATTGATAGGTGCTACTGCTTTGTAGTGTTACTTCTACATTAGGGCATTTTTATTTTTTAAACGTGTTATTCACATTTGTTTAAAGACTAATTTTACTCATGTTAATTTTATGGGAGGTAAACTAAACTCTGTTTACGACGTTCACTGTTTTAATCTAAGAGTGAGAAATTTCAGAACGTTTAGTTTTAAATCTAGAACTAAAATATTGGTCTATAGAACCAAAAAAAAGTTTTTTTGTTACTTGATTGTTACAATACATCGCGCCAGGTTTGCTTGAAAAAGTAGGTATAGCTTAATATAGGGTGTTTCAAATTACGCGGTTTTTTTAAGAATGAATATAATATAGATGGCGCACAGAATTCGTCTGGGTATTTTGACATTTGTGTGATGATTTTTAACAAGTGTGATGTATAACATTTATTTTTTATAAAAATGGCTTCGTACACGATACAACAACGCGTTCAAATTATTGAATTATTTTATGAAAATCAGCATTCTGTGAAAAGTGTTTTTAGAAAATTACGTGAATTTTATGTTTTACATAATCGTCCATCTGAAAGCGCTATTGGTCGAATTATTCAAAAATTTGAAGAGACCGGTTCGGTGGAAGATCAAAACCGTGAAAACACAGTCGTAGCGGTCGTTGGTGTAATTGAACCTTACTTCTTCGAAAATGCTACTGGTGCAGGTGTAACTGTCAAAGGTGATCGATATCATTGGATGATAACCGAATTTTTGTGGCCTTCATTAATGAATATTGATCTAAAGGATATTTAGTTTCAACAGGATGGGGCTACATTTCACTTTGCACAAGAAACAATTGATTTATTGAGAAAAAAATTTCCTGGACATGTAATCTCAAAAAACGGTGATGTTAATTGGCCACCAAGATCATGTCTGACATGACTATTTACTTTAGGGTTATGTGAAAAATTAGATTTATAAAAACAATCCACAATCGATTTCTGCTTTGAAAAATGAAATTATTCATGTCATTGGTGAGATATAGCCTCAATTATGTCAAAATGTCATTGAAATTTTTAACAAAAGAATGGAGCTGCTTGACAGATATTATTTTTCGCATATAAATGTCATAACTGATACTTCAAATACCAACAAAAAGTTTTTGAAAATGAATGCAAATTATATGTTTTATGGGGCCTCTGATAGTTCAGTTGTTAGCGCGCTGTCCTACCGTCCCAGAGGCTGTGGGTTCGAATCCCACGAATAACCATGGTCTCCTGCGCTACGTGGTAACACAATGGGCCAAAATTGGCCTAAGTGTGCCTTTCTAGGCAGCCACAGCAACCTAAAACCTATGTGTTTTATTTATTCCTAAAAAAAAAACCACGCAACTTGAAACATCCTATAGAGTCAAAAAGAAAATTCGGAAATATCTTTATCAGGGAGAGTAGATTTAATAAAATTAGGGTTATTATTGAACAACAAATAAGTTGGAAAGGTATAATGATGTAACCATCAGATGAAACGCAATTAACATTAGACTTTATGTACAAATTGAAGAAATGAATATCATAAGGCGAAAACTTATTTTTAATAACTTTAAAGAAACACAAATAAAAATAATTTAATTTGGTAATACACAAATATATGCTTATATATAATATATTTTTTTTTAATCTTACTATAGTTTGTTCCAGCATGGACATTCGGAACAATCCAAAGGAGTTCAACAACTTAACCGAGTGCAGTGTCATTGAAGGAATCCTCATTATTTCGCTTATGGATAAATATTCAGCACAAGACTACGAGACGCTGTCGTTTCCGCTACTTACTGAAGTTACCGATCACATAGTGGTCTATCGGATCAACGGTCTTAAAACTTTGGGGAGACTCTTTCCAAATCTTTCGGTAATACGAGGAAATGTGCTATTCGAAGGATACGCTTTGGTCATCTACGAGAATACCCATCTAGAAGAAATTGGTTTGACATCACTGACCACTATCAAACGTGGGGCTGTACGGATCGAGAAAAATCCATTGCTATGCTTTGTAGAAACTATCGATTGGTCGCAAATTGCCATTAATACGTCAGTAGAGAATCATTTTTTTCGGGTACTTATCATAATATTTATTCCTTACCACGTTGTTACATTTATTTTATTGCTTATTTTCAGAATAACAAAAACGTTAACGAGTGTCCGTCCTGTCCAGGAGGCAATTCAAAATCTGATCGTGGAGACGATGGGGGACAAATTGAAGAAATCAAAAGTTGCATGGAGTATCCTGGAAGACACCGATACTGCTGGAATCGCCAACATTGTCAAAAAAGTAGGTATTTCAAATATTAAGAATAATTTAAATATGCTCTATTTCGTATGTTATATTCGGGATGTAAAATTTTTCTAGAATATTTTCAATTTTTACCGTGCTACGGTTGTAATATATTTTATATTAGGACTATTAGAAATTATCTTTAGTTGTATTTTCTAGTTAAGGAATTCATGTATCAAGTGTATTCCTAAGGAAACCAATTTTGTGTTTCACCTTCCCGACTGGAAATTACTTCAGGCTAGGGTCCGATTTGGATCAGGATTGCCTGAAGATTGATCAGGGATAAATCAGGCTTCCTGATCCGAAGATGACCGAAAAACGTCACGCCTTGTATGATCTCTACAGGATCCGTTCAACGGATCCGCTCTGGATTTGTTTGAAGGATCTGATCGTGATCATAAATTATTTTCAGAAACGGATAAAGGCATCGGATCTACCGATGATCAGTCTTTCTGATCAGATTTCAATCAAAAAAGTTTACGTAACGACAAGAATTGAATTATCTTTATCGCTAGATCTATAGATCTAATTAATAATAGATCTACTAATATATATATATTAATATATTAATTAGATCTAAAATAAAAGAATATTAGTTTTTTACCTTAGGTTTATTGAAACTTTTAAGTTTTAGTATAGTATAATTTAAAAGTACATTTAATGATTAATAAGTTTTTTTATTTTCCTTGCTCCAAGTTTTCGCATTATTGATAACTCTACCCACAGCATCATAGAACTCTTTGTCTTTGAAGGTAATTCCGTGATTTCCTAAGTCTTCACGCATGATATCTGCAACATTCAAAAATTGTAGAACGAAAAAGAAATATTTTATTGTAAAGAAAATGTTAACAATTTATCAAAAAAAACTGATCCAAATTCTGTATTTTTAAAAACAATTTTACTTCCAGTTTGTTTTTGGGCTGTGAATTGATTAATTATATCAGCCGTGAAAAATTTTGCCAATACGTCGGTCATATTTTGGATTAAAGTTCTGTTTGGCATGGTAATATTCCAAACAGTCTGTTTCTGTAATAAAATTGTGTGATTACAAAAAATAGTACAATATTAATATAAAAACAGGTTATTATGAACTCACAATTGCATTCCGTAATTCCACTTTCTTTTTCAACTTTTCCTCTTTCAAGGAATCCTCGAACTTCTCAAAATCTTCTTTACTGTCAATGGACAGTTTGAGAAAACGTCTTGGTTCTTGAACTTGTGAGGTGACTTTGGAGTTAACTAAACGATGAAATCCACATTTAAGAGCATTAACGTCGGCTTGTATTGTGCCTAACTATTGCGAGAAGCGATTGAACGACTTCGATATGAAATTCGCAAAATCACGAAGATCTGTAAAATATAAAGGATACAATAATAAAAATAAATTACTTGTAAAAAAAAAACTTAAAAAAAGTTTAATGGAATTAAAAAAAAATTTACCTTTAATATTATTGCTGTCGAATGGTGGTGTCTTGGTTTTGGCTGATTCTTTACTTGTCTTTGGAATTCCGGCTGATAATATGTAGAAAAAATTTTTAACAAAAATACGATAGTAACAATGTTGGGAGTAATTAAAGATTTGATAAATTTCTTAAGCTTGGCATTAAAAAGATTCTTACTTGATTTTTGAACTACACCTGTTTTGGTTTGAGATTCAGATTTTGAACATGTCACGGTAGAATGACCTCTTCCTGAACGATTATCTTCTGACGTACCGGCAACTCCTTGGTGTTCATCAATAATAGGACTGTTTGGTGTAACAGCTGTAACAGTTTTGATATTTTCAAGTATTTCAGGCCCATGAGAGAACCACATCGATAATAAAAAAAACAACACAATAACTTACCTCGTTTAGCTTTATTATTAGATGATGTTGAACGTTCAGGATGCTTTTTGTTGGTTGAAGTGCTTGTAGATAATTTTTTAAAATTGCCTTTGCCTGGTTGATTATGTCCTTTTGGTTCTACGTTAATAAATAAAAGTATTGTAGTGAAAATGTTCATGCTAATTGACAATTACATCTTATCAGGTTGTCTTAAAAAAATAATTACTTGATTTTGAAACTGCAGTTTCAATTTCTGATGTAGAAGTAGAGCTACTGCAACTATCACTCTTGTTCAAGCTGTCTTCATCGGATGAACTTTTAGGAATCTGATCAATTTCCATTTTATCACTTTTTTTTACCGGTTTAGATAAATCTAAACGACTTGACATGAGTGTCTTCTTTACATCGACCTTTTGACTGCCTTTTAGTAAACATTTTTGTTTTACTTGCTCTTGTCTTTGTTTAATTTTTTTCTCGTCATCCGTTGAGAATGCATGTTTCTTTTGTTTCAAAATTGTTAGTTTTTTTATTGCTTCGTCATATGTATCTAAATTTAATCGAATTGTTTTTTATATATACATTTCATGTAGTGATAGTACGATTAAACAATTACAAATATTTTTGTTTTACTTACTTGCAACACCTCGGACTTCTACCCGATAGGAATTCCACTTTTCATCAGGAGGATGTTTGTTTTTAATTAGATGTTGCAATATTTGAGACTCTTCAGAAGTCGGCTTTTCATCTATAAATCGACAATGTAAATGTTCATCTATCTCGTCACAATAAATCCATTCACTTGGCACCACATCTATATTGTTCGGGCCTTCATCATCCACGAAAAGCACTAGAGAATACGCTCTCATTGTCATGAATTATTCGATAAAATTGTTAAAAACGAAATTGTGGATTCACTTGCACGTATTCACCATTGAGATGACGAAAATGAACTAAAAATCTAACCAAGTTCTTCGAACTAACTATTGTGTTACGATTCATGCATGTGCTTGTTCGTACGATTAAGATGCGTAGTGTTTACGTCTCATAGCGTAACTTAATCTCTTCATTTCGCACGTGTTGTTTTATTACCTTAGGATTCTTTTCATTTCTTCCTTCTTTCTTTTTTCTTTTTTTTGTAATGTTAACATTTTTGTTATAAATATTATTATAAATATAGTAATATAAAAATTATTGATTATAGAAGTTTATTCAATGACACAGGTAGAATATATTCAGCATTCAAACTCACAATCATCTTAAAACTAGCTTATCAAAGCTAAACTTATTAACCCAAAAATATATGATATGTAGCAGCATCACTAGCTTGCAGGAGACTGAGCCTTTGTCCCATTTCTTTATACTCCTCTGGCCCTGTTAGCCGTCATGGGAAAATACCATTAATATAAACAAATACAAATTCTTGGTACACGTGAACAGGAATTCCGATGAATTTGACAATGATTGGATGTCATATACGGCAGATTCTGTTTTTAAAAACGTTTTTGCTGTTCGTGGAAGCTGGGGAAAATGCTCGCTTTCTTAAAATCAATAAAAGATCATCAATTTTTTGATGAGAGACCTGAGATGTCGTTACCCATTGTCGAAGCTGCTCCACATCATTTTCTGAGTCTTCCTCTTCATCACTCTCTTCGTTACTAGTTGATGGAGGTGCACTGGTTTCATATTCTGAATCACTGGACAAGTTTGGATCAGATTCATCCGTTGATTCTTCATCTCCCCTATCTTCAAACACTCCTTCATGTGGTGATGTTATGTTAGCATTGACTGTTTCACAATTTAGTTGCTGTGGATTATTATCGAAATCTAATTCTTCATTATCATTTCTTTCACTTGTTGAAGTATACAATTGTTGATTATTTACTTCATCATATATATATATATTTGTGTTGGTATAAGCCATTGAGATGATATATCATAAATTAATCAGCTGTAATTTACTTTAACTATCATAACGAAAGGTAACACCATACTTAAAGGGCGCAAATAATTCAAAAACCAACAAAAATTTGATTACCAGAGACAGATAAAAAATAAGTTAGACCTTCCCGTAACAAAACAACACATCGCACACATTTTACTCGTCATAAAAGATTTAACATGAAACTAACTGCAGGAAAAATCGAATTTAGCAAAGTTTCACTAAATAAGCAGTTTAAGTTTCGCCAAAAAGCACATGCATTGAATATCGGAATGGAAGGAACAAATCAACATATATCTTACTATGTAGTTACTGAGAATTTTTTAGAAGCTTTCCTTCTCATGGACAAATCTGAATCAATAATTTCAAGGGCAAGCTCATCATCTATTTGTTATGGATAGAATGGACGATCCGACATCAAGAATGAACTCGATTCAAGTCCTTACCTATTTGCCTATTTTATCATTAGAAGAGTTAGGATTTTAACTGAATTTTCTAGATTTGCTATTAGGGTATTAACGGCAATTATTTTTGTGCAGGGAAAAAATAAAATAATAATAATAATAATAAAGGTGCATTGCCTGCATTGAGACAAGGAGCAAGGGAGGGGTTTCTGGTAGACCAGTTATTATCGCGCTGACCGTCCCAAAGGCTGTGGGTTCGCATTAAGTGTATATGGAAGTGGGCCTTTTATAATCAGAATTTCTTCATAACTTTTTAGTTTGTCCAGCGCGATGTAAGACTTCTTGCAACGAGCGAAAGGAATGCTGCAACGAATCGTGTTTAGGTGGGTGTGCTACGGATAATATAAACCTGTGTAATGTTTGCAAACACCTGGTACACGGAAAAGAGTGCACGGAAACTTGTCCTGCAGGATCCTACAAAGTAATAATACCAATAATTAATTCTAACCTCTAAAATGCTATGAAATTCTTTTTAGTTTTTGGAACGAAGCTGTGTAAGCGCTCAGGACTGCTACAGTAAATTGCCCCCACTTAGCACAGACTTGCGGGATGAGTATCCCTATGTGCCTTTTCAAGGAGTATGCAGTACTCGGTGCCCCCAAGGATACGAAAAATTCAACAATGAAACTTGTCGTCGTTGTGATGATAAATGTATTAAAAAGTGCCCACCTTCTTCCTTGGATAGTATTGCGGATGCAATGAGATTGAGGGGGTGCACACACATTACTGGCCCACTGATCATAAGCATTCGGAAAGGTGGATGTAAGTAGTAAACTTTGTTAATAATCTATTTCTGATATAAATTGCTTATTTTAAATTTCAGCACATATTATGGAAGATTTAGAAAGTGCTTTATCATCAATAGAGGAAATCGATGGATACCTTAAAATTACTCGGTCCTTCTCTTTGCTATCTCTTTCCTTTTTGAAGGGTCTAAAAGTGATCAGAGGAAAGGAAAAGGATTCTGGCAAGTAAGTTATAGACATAATAACTGAGTTTTCCTATATATAATTCGAGTTAATTTCTTCTTTAATCAAATTTAATTTTACCCTGCATAATACAAATCGAGTCATTAGTCCTGTTAAAAAGTCATGCTACGTATAAACTTCGCGAGTAGAAAGTCTTCAGATTTTAAATGTGTCCTTCACAAAATCACATTTTTAATATGTGTAACTAAAATATCTCGAAATCTGCTTAGGGTTTTTTTTTTCAAATACGAAATTACTAAAATACTAAAATATAAAAATATCTTTTTAGTGTTTGAATTTCTAATGTTCTTCAAGTCTCAAACCGAACAATCACCGAACGAATTATCATATCACTTTTCTTCCTAAGTTGATAAACTATAAATATAAAATAGCAAATCTTATGATTAACGAACAAATGTATTGTAGAGTGTTTGTCTCGAATGCTTTTTAAATTTTTTTTAAACATTTCCACTATTCATTTTTCGCTAGAGGAAAATAGTTACATATTTGCTCCAAATTTACCTAAATTTTGAATAATACTTCTTTCGTTATCTTTTTGCGAGATTAATTTTTTATTATCTGGTTTTTGGCGCTTCCAATAAAAAGCATCTTCTGTTAATTTTTTTTTGTCTTTACTTTAATTTTATTTTGTAAGTTTTAGTTACATATGAAATATGTTTTTTATTATTTATGTTTATTGAAATTGATCTATTAGGTCTCTTTAAAGTTTTATAAAGTTTCCAAATATTTCTAGAATTTTCTATGAAATTTCTAGAAGATTAAATGAAGTTTCTAGAAGCTTTTAATGAAGTTTTTAGAAATGTCTAGATGGTTCTAGAAGTTTCAAGAAGGTTCCATGAAGTTTCTATGAAATCTTTAGTTGATTTTTAGTAGATTCTATATTAGTTTAAAAGATTCTATGAGATTTCTAGAAGTTTCTATGAAGTTGATAGATGGTTCTATAAGATTCCTATAAAGTTTCAGAAATTTTGCACTCATATATACAGTCCAGATATCAATATAGCCACTACTTCTATACGTAAATTTTTATAAAAGTCAATAAAAAAATCTAATTGCAATATAAACGCGACGACCAAGAGGGAAAGAAAAAAAATCCAATTTCAATAAAAAGCATCTAATAAAAAATATGTTTTGTAGTCTTTAATCTTTAACATAAATGTTATTCTAGATATTGTAATTTCTAAAATCTAAATCTAAATCTAGATATTGTAATTTCTAAAACTGTAAATCTCAGTTTAATTTTAATCACGTCCAGTATATGTATATATAATTCTCAATTTGAACTTCACTTGCCTTATATTTGCAGATATGCTCTCTACGTTATTGATAATCAGAATCTGCAAAATATTTGGGGAGATAACCAAACGGTGCGAATAGAAGATGGACGGATATTTTTTCACTTTAACCCCAAATTATGCTACTACAAAATTGAGAATCTCCGCTCAATGATGGTTCGACACGAAGAATTCGATCCATCCGAGGTTGCACCAGATTCTAATGGGCAAAGAGGCTTCTGTAAGTGTACAATATTTCCTTTTACTCCTTATTTGGTGGAGTGGTGAATTTATTAAAGTGGTTGATTCATGGGAGCCATCTTTACAGGCAACATCACAACTTTGAATGTTACAATTACCAACATTGGATCTCGTGCTGCTATCGTGAAGCTAGAGCCGATGAAGTTCGAAGATGAACGGGGATTCATCGGATATCAGTATTATTACATTGAGGCTCCGTATCGAAATGTTTCTATATTTGATAGTCGGCACGGATGTGATAATGATGGGTAAGAATTTTATACTAAAAGCAGATATGTCGTTGTACTGAATAGGCTTTAATTTCAGATGGAATCTAGATGACGTAACAAACAAAGATGAAACACATCACATTTTCACCCACCTTCAACCCTACACTCAGTATGCATTTTACGTGCGAACCTATACAATCTCAAGTGTAAGAAATAATGGCCAAAGTCCAATACTATACTTTCGAACTTTGCCAGGCAAACCTGAACGAGTTAGAAATTTGAAATCTGTAAAGAATTCAAGTTCTGAAATTGTAAGTATCCACTCTCACATAAAACAAAAACTCTATTGAATTTTACCATGCAGATAGTAAAGTGGTCGCCTCCCAAGGTCGCTAATGGTAATCTAACAGGATATGAGATCAAGGCTAATTTAACTCTTGATGACCCAAAAATATTGGAGCAGCGGAATTACTGCGAAGAACGTATGTAAAAGATATCATAACATGTACAATTGTCTATATTTAATATTTCTTTCACAGCTATTAAGGATACATTCGAGGTACCAATCATACATCCGAGTGAAAAAGACACATCCCTTGCAGATAAGGATGCCAAGGACTGTATGTGCGAAAACACTGAAAGCGGTCGTTCTAATAAACCGAATAAAATAGAGGAAGAAGTTGTGGAAAACGTTATCGAGTTTGAAGATGCTATACAAAACTACGTTTATGTGAAGTAAGTGCAGTAATTCTACATAATTTAGTCCACTAAATTTTATTAATAATATCTGTTGCTGTCGAAGACGTTTCGGCGTTAGCCCTATGGGGAAAGATACATAATATAATGAAAAGGAAAATTAAGTATTATTTTTACAATTATTATATTTATATATGATGTTAATTAAATGTAGGTATATCGATAAAGCAAAGCAATATAAACAATTCTCTACGTTATTATCATATTATACTGAAAAATAAATTTGCCTGTGAATTTGGTAAAAGGTTAGGATCTCTGACACACCCAAAGAACCGTTTCTCAAAAAAATAGAACCACTTCCAAAAATTCGGAATCACTAAAAAGTATTAGGTAATTTCACTTAAAAACCTCCAGTACTATTGTCAAGCTTGAATCTTAAGATAATGAAATGTTTAAAATTGGGGCGGAAACCTGATTAATACTACTGCATTAATTGAAAATAATCGTTTTCACTAAAACTTAATATACAGTGATCTGTCCATCATCCAAGTAAACGCAGTTGCGCCAAACTCGCTTCCTTTTTTTACTTGTCGAAAATTATTTTTACATCTGGTTTAGAAGTTTATATTTTTTGGATAATTCTCCAAACCCAAATTCTATATATATTTAATTCGGCATCTTAAAGAAACATCAATCGCAGAAAGTACGAAATATACCAAATAATTATCCCATATGTTACTCTTACGTTTAGCAGCTAATAACTTAAAAATAAAGTAATTTTTTTGCCCAGCAGTTAACTTATAAATGTCGAGCTCAAACATTATGCGCACGTTTACTTTTAAGGCTATCAGCTAATGCATAAATGAATTACCGGCAATGCACTATACTTAGGGGGGATATATTACGAAAACAGCTTTAAAAGCTTTTTCGAAATTCAAACAACTTCTGGCAATTTTCATTACTTTCTTATTTGAAACAATTTCGTTGACTTGAATCTGTCCAGAACTGTATATGACTGCTGGCAATTTGAGTTCGAAATATGAAACTGATAAGTTGACGGGTTAAGTAAATCTACTGTTAAGCATATTTATGCCGTCATTTCAACTTCACCAAAATGAGAGCCCATCGTTTTAGATCCACCAATTTGAATTATGAGATCACCCCGAAGATTAATTAAAATGGTGCGCTTAACATGCTTAAAAAAATAAAAAAGTTTGACTAAATTAAAAATCTTCTGCTTCTTTTGAAATAGCCTAAAACAAATTTCTTTTACATGTTGCATATTTAAAAGATATAGTCACCAATTTATTTTCGCGTGCATAAATACAGATATTTAGCATGAGGTCGTACCTTGTATCACGAACATAAGGAAATACTGAAACGTGTAAAAGTATTGTATATGCAAATGGTTGGGAGACATAAATACTTCAGCAAGCAAGACGGAATGACTGAAAGTTGTAAAACTTATATTGAATAATTTTGGAACACTTTTATTTGTTTTGGCCTTAAATAAAAATGTTAGTTTAGTCTTTGTACCTAACAATTTAATGTTATTCAATTAATAATAAAATACTATTGTAATCCCCAACTAATTGCAAGCAGTCCGATTAGAATAGTATTAAAAAAAGGAAGTAATTTTGAAGTACATGCAAATATCGGTATAGCCATCTTAAAAATATATCTAATACTAATGTACAAAAAACTCACACATGAAAGATTTGGGTAAACTTGATAAGTCTTACCGCACTTCCTTACGTTCATGTTCTACGGATTGCATACACTAAGACTTTAATAATGACTTGGCCAAAGTCTTAGGGCTCCTATCCCCCTTTCTTATTTCCTAAAACCGATTTTTTTATTGGATATATTAACGCTGTTTTTTTTTTACTGCATCATCTACCAATATTATATTGTGACCCAATAATTTAAAAATAGGGTGTAAAGTTAATAAATTAATACACTTACTTCGCTCAGATTACGATACAGTTGAAGTATTGCATCCATCATCACCCTATTCAATACACACGTATTTTAATAATATAATTAGGACAAATTTTTCTTTATTGCTATCAATATAGCCGGTACATCAATTTTTTCTATAATATGATATTCAATAGCTGAACCATTGATGATCAAAGATGGTCTTTTAAAATTTTCAGTAATGCTCCCTAAACTTTTCAGAAGACGAATCTCTAATCCAAAATCGTTTTTTTTTAATTTGAACCAGGTTTTAAAAACATCATTTCAAGAAAAAGTGGATTAAAATTTTAAAATTATATGGTAAGCGTGCTATCTGCTCCACTCAAACGGCTTTAACTTTGTTTATTTTTAACATTTTGATTCCATTCCATGGTTAAAAAGATCATTAAATTTGCTACATATATCACCCTCAACTTATTTTGCCTGATGCCCTGATAGTATCCCTCCCTAAGGTATACTATATATTACTTCATGCTGAAAATTTGAACGCATGTGTCCCGACAACTATACCCAAGTTAAAACATATTTGAAGAACCGAATTTTTATGGTTTGTCAACATCGTAAGAAATGCCTCAGTATTATATTTTGTACAATTAGAAATCAATTATTTCAAAAACATCTTATTAAATTACGAGTTCTGTTCAAAGAGTATCGCGAATTTTGAATTTCTGCAGGCTGTGGAGGTAATTAAAGAAATAAAATCGAAAAAAAAAATCAAATCCTAAAAGTTCTTATGTGAACATATTAAAAAGCAATGTGACCGCAGTTATAGTGAAACTCAGAGAGAAGCAAAATTTCGAAGTAAAAAAAAAGGTAATGAAAAAATTATTCCGACAATGTATCTATCATGACAATAAAAAAATGAAAAAAATGAAGAAATAATAGTGCAATGTGAAAATAGGGAATCTTCAGAAAATCTGAGACGGAACATTGGAGAGCAGCTTCAGGAAGATTATGAAGTAGAAATTAAAAATAGCAAGCACCCGAGAATTAAGATGGTTAATATTTCTGATCAGTGAAGTGATGAACAACTGGTGAAAATACTATAAGAGCAAAATAAAGAAAGTTGGAAGTTGTAAAGGCTATTTTTAAAAATAAATTTAGGAAATATAATCCTTAGTGTGCAGTAATAAAGGTAGATTTATAAACATTTGAAAAGGTAAGGTAACTGCAGAGAAAATGTGTGCAAATTGTAGTTCTTCCCATAAGAATAATAAAAAGTGGAACATAAAGTAAAATAAATGTGTAAATTGTATAAAAGTCAATAAAGAGTTAAATCTAAATTTAGTTACAAGAAATTCTGCTTTTGATAAGAGCAGCCCGGTATACAAAAAGAAAAAAAAAATGAAAATAGAGAGCAGACGTATCCTCTAGCATCATGGGACAGTTTTGCGAGAAATTTGAATGATTTGTACATTTACTTCAAGTGTCTTTTGAATAACAAATCGGAGTTAGAAATACTATATATATAAGTCGTTTATTTTGAAAGTGGTTTAAGTCCAAGTCATAAGCCGATTATTCTATATTCTTTTAATACAAAAGCATGAGTGAATTCAGCACACTTTAACAAATCGATCTAGAATTTATTCAAGGCCATTAAAATTAGAAAACCCGAAAAAGTTATTCTAGTCTTTAAACATTTCGAGAATGTTCTGAAATCAGAATTAATATTACATTCTGTATTCCAAATAAATAATCTGTAAAGGAAGACCATATAATTACGAGCTTTATAAGCCTTCATTTTGCAATCTTATTCTTTTCAACTTTTTAATGCCGTAAAAGAATTGTTAAGAAGGTTTATGGTTTATTATTAAATTCAAGATTACGTGACTTACAGTGTTAGTATAGAAATAGCGAATAGCGAAACTAAAGTCGACCAAGCACAGAAATCATCTCTACGTAAATTAAATGTTTTTGTCATTTTATATCATATCTATATGTATACTAATTAAGTATTAAATTGAATTTTTATGCTTATAATATTGTAGCAATGGTAGAAGCAATCAACAATTGAATTTTTCCTTGCAGACGTGACGATTTAAGAGAAAAAGATAACGTCCGGCGGAAACGAGACTTGAAAAACATTACAATGACAACGCCAGATACGAGTACCGATTCCAATGATAGAGTATTTCCTGATAACGACCGCCCAAAACACTCGGATGAAAGCGATTCTGGAGATGTGGTATCAAAAAAGGATGGAACATTTTACACTGTATTCCATGTGAAAGTGAACGCATCAATAAATGAGTTGGTTTTGAAAGACCTCAAACACTATTCAACGTATACAATATCAGTAAAGGCATGCCGTGAAGGGAAGGAGGTGGACAGATGCAGCAATGAAGCCATTACATATTCAAGAACGGCTAAATTGGGTAAGATCACTTCGGGTTTATTGTTCAATTAAAGTCTGATGTATCTTATTTGTTAGTTGGTGCCGATGATGTCGAGAATTTAATGGTAGACGAGGTACCAACGAATACATCCCGCAGCGACGTCCGACTGAAGTGGGATCCACCGAAAGATCCAAATAGCTTGATTGTTTCATACTCGATAAGATATGCAAGAGCGGACATAGAGCATGCGAAGGGTGTGGATCAATGCATAACACAGCGAGAATATGCAAACTTAACTTACTTCACTATCACCAACCTTGAAACGGGTAATTACAGCTTTCAAGTGATGGCAACATCTTTAGCTGGAGACGGCAATTACACGGTGCCAGTATATTACTACATTCGAGTAAGAAATGACATAGTCTCAAATAAATTAACGCGCTTATTTCAATAAACTTTCAGGGGAAGAGTTTTAGTCTCCAAGTTATTTTAGGACTTTGCCTGACAGCCTTACTACTTTTTATCTTAATTGGGGTGCTGATTTGGTATATTAGGAAGAAATATGTTGCGACAGTGCCAGATTTGAAACTTTTCACCTCTGTGAATCCGGAGTATGTTAGCATGCACTACACTCCAGATGAATGGGAAATACCTCGAGACAAGATTATTCAAATTCGAGAATTGGGCCAAGGATCTTTTGGCATGGTATATGAAGGAATTGTAAAGAACTTAAATAAAATTGAGGAAGACACACCATGCGCCATAAAGACTGTGAATGAGAGTGCTACCGATAGAGAGCGAATTAATTTCCTTAAAGAGGCTGGAGTTATGAAGGAGTTTGATACCCATCATGTTGTTCGCTTGTTAGGCGTTTGCTCCAGGGGGCAGCCAACTCTTGTTGTTATGGAGTTAATGAAATATGGCGATCTTAAAGCGTATCTTCGATCACATAGGCCAGACGTAGAGGCTCTTCAAGCATCTGAACCGCCACCACAACCCCCGACATTGAAAAGAATATTGCAGGTAAGATGAAATCTTACGCTTAGAAAGTAATGAAATTATTGATATTAACTAAAGGGTGGTCCATCTAGTGTTTGGAATTTGAACTACTGGTAATTTGAAGTTTAGTTGATTATATGTCTTTCTTGACTTTACAAAAATTTAGTTTACGGTTTGGCATTTACGAAATGGGACGGTATTCGCTTGAAGAAAGTTGGGAAATATTAAAAACTTATTTCCAAAGTGCTGAGTCTTCTACTCAAACTGTGAGATTTTGAAAAAGAAAATTGACAAAAAAAACTTCCAAAAAACCAATTTGTGGATCAATTAGTGAAGCGAGCTCTTGAAACTGACATATTAGTGGATAAACCAACCCGACTACGTACTCCGTCCGGTGCGCTCAATCGAAAACATTGCTGCTGTAACTCAAAGTGTGCGTGAGCAACCATCAACATCAACTCGCCATCGTTCTCAACAATTGGACATTGCACGCACTTTGATGCGAATTTTATGTAAAGACCTTGCCATAAAGGCATATAAAGTTCAATTGGTACAGCAGCTAAAGCTGGTTGACCATCCGAACTGTCTACGTTTCGCAAATTGGGCGGAAGATCGTTTGGCCGAAGATGGCGAATTTTACCGAAAAATCATCTTTTCGGAAGAGGCTCATTTCCACCTGGTGGTGGTTATGTTAATAAGCAAATAGAAATAGAAAACCCACATGTCATCGTGGCCAATGAACCCACAACGAGTGACTGTTTGGTGCAAATTTTGGTCCGGCAGCATCATTGGCCCATTTTTCTTCGAAAATGAAGACGGTTACCGGTTCTTCGAAAATGAAGACGGTTACCGCAATGGCGAGTGTTACCGCGCAATTGGCCGATTGGTTTTTCGGCGAAATTGAAGCCGAAGACTCGGACGATATTGGACGATTGATTTCAACAGGACGGCGCTACGTGCCATACAGCGAACGCCACAATCGATCTTTTGCACCCTATCTTTGGAAATCGCATAATCAGCAAAAATGACGATGTGATTTGGCCGGCAAGAAGATTTGACGCCGTTGGACTATTATCTTTGGGGGGCAGTGAAAAATAAATGTTACGCCAACAAACCAGAAACAATTCAAGACCTCAAGTACGAGATTCAAGCTGACATAAGGCCCGAAACAATCGAAAATGTACTCACAAATTGGGTGGACCGAATGGGCTACTGCTAAGTCAGTCGTGGTGGTCATTTGACCGAAATTGTTTTTCATTAATAAATAACATAAAACAACCTTTGAAATAAATGTTCAACCATTGGAAAATATTGAGCCGTTTTTTTTTATAACAAAAATAAATTCCAATTTTTAAATGGGCCACCCTATATTAACGCACAACAATGCGTTTTTTTTTATGTATTTTCCTTTTTAGATGGCAATTGAAATTGCCGATGGAATGGCGTATCTATCAGCAAAAAAATTCGTTCACCGGGACCTCGCGGCTCGTAATTGCATGGTTGCGACTGATCTTACGGTTAAAATAGGAGATTTTGGCATGACTAGGGACATTTATGAAACTGATTACTACAGAAAAGGAACGAAAGGTAAGGACGTGTCCTATTAATACGTTCGTCACCCGGTCACCCATATTTGGGTAACTCCTAATTACTAAATACCTTCTGACAAAAAACATGGGCGACGAGCGTGTTAATATGAAAAGAAATATTAATACTTTAATAATACTTTCATAGGGTTATTGCCTGTGCGTTGGATGGCTCCTGAGAGTCTTAAGGATGGCGTCTTCTCTAGTGCTAGTGATGTGTTCAGTTATGGTGTTGTGTTGTGGGAGATGGCAACCTTAGCATCGCAACCGTATCAGGTATATTTTCTAAGATAATTTTACAAAAGAAAGATACTATAATTGTTTTCCTTAGGGACTTTCAAACGACCAAGTTCTGCGGTATGTTATTGACGGTGGTGTAATGGAACGCCCGGAAAATTGTCCCGACAAATTGTACAATTTAATGCGGAAGTGTTGGCAGCATCGCCCAACGAGTCGTCCTACGTTTATGGAAATCATTCAAATTCTACTAGATGACGCCGATCCTAAGTTTCGAGAGGTTTCATTTTATCATTCTCAAGAAGGGCAGGATCTTCTAGCGCAAATGCAACCACGTAAGCTTAAATATTTCCACTTAGAAATTCCATACAAATAATTTTTCTCACAGCAACGGATTTAGATGATGTAACAACACCGTTACGTGTTGGTGACGACGATTTCAAAATGGAAATTGAGGATAATTATCTCAATAATAGTAAACACAGTAGGCGCAGCCATCTTGCAACCACTGAAGGACAGCCCCACTCGCCGTTTAGGTGAGAAGAACATCCTTTTTAGGTAATTAGGCTTAACAGAACTTCAAAATTTTTTTATTAAACAATGACTGAGAGGAGTGATAGAGATCTAAAAACATTTTTAGTTGTTTTTGCTTTTAATATTTTGAACAAATTGGTTGAACGATCTTTTTGATAGCCTTCTAATTTTCGTCGTTTATACCTGCGTTTCAATACAACATAAAGGGGTTTAATTTTCTTCAGTTTTTAATACGTATTTTGTTTCTGTCATTTATGATGTATAAAAATGAGTGGACATTGTAGATTGGACGTAGATATCGAAGTCTTGGGAACAGAATTATGTTAATTCATTTCTTTTTAATTTAAAATTAAATTATTATTCCACACGAAATTTCCTGACAATTACATTTTATAGACTTCTAAAAATCCATATGTGTAAATTACAATTAATATAGTAATATTTCTATTTTAACCCTTTGAAGTATTGTGTTAACCTCCATTACCACCTCGATTTCTTTGAATTTAGGTAATTTCTAGTGAACGCATTAAGGCTGGTTTTTTTTCAATTTTTTGTTACTTCAGTGATAAAAGAGCAATGTAAAAACAGCTTAGTATAAATTTATATTTATTATATAAGTTTTCTACATAAACAAATATTAAAATCAATGATTTTTTCGAAAAAATTTGTGCGATAATCATTTGAAATATGGTATGGTATAATTTTTGGGATCGCTGATTACGATACCGGTTTACTTACTACCCTCAGATTTACGGTATTCTAAATGGCGGGTAATGCATCCAATATGGCGATCACCAAGATATGAAACTAGGAAAATGCTGGTTATTCCGACCTCAGATTCAGAGCAATTCAAAAATTTTTCAAATTTTCGTACGCCTTATTACATCTGTCTTGATAAAAAGCACAAAACCCCCAGAGAAATCCAATAATTTTTCAAAACCTCGTCCGTCATTTTAAATTACAATTTTCTAACAGTGGTTTCCAATTCAGCGAACTCAAAACCCGTATATACAAAAAATTATAAAAATTCGTCAAATACCTTGAAAATTCCAATATATCTATAGATGAATGCAACACATAGTATAGAAAATAATTTAAAAAATTAAAAAGATACCTATTAACATTTTTTTTGGTTTTTAATGAAGCTTTTATGGGCAAATCTTAGAAGTACCAGTGTGTTAACACGTAAATTGTACCTTTGATTCAGCAATCAGTTTTCAGTACTTATTATCAAGAATAGTTTTTATTTATATCAGCAATATTTGATCGCTTCTATTTATAGTTTGTAATGACAAAACAAAACTATTACTAAAAATTGTTAAGTCTTTTATTCATTTAGTTATTTCAAGGTTGACATTTGTATTACAGTGCAAGAAAGGTTAAAATCAGTGCTGGAATTAATAATTCATTCAGCTGTTTTATTAAATATTACATTAGCCAACATTAGCCATAGAATGTAAACTAATTAATATTACAATTTGGGGAAAATGCATTAAAAAATCAGTGAATTTGACAAGTCTTTTATGAAATAAAAAAATTCCGGCAAGAGAAAAAACAAATCTTTGGCCACTTAACAAGTATGGCAAGAAAATATATGCACTTTCGCCAAAAATTCATTAACACTTTAACGGTCATGATTTTAATTCAGCTATAAGCTATATGAGTTGAATGGCCGTCATTTACGTCTAGGTGTTAAAATGTTTAAATTATATCGAGTAAAAGTTCATAGAGATTTCACTAAGTTGCTACAAAATTTAATATAAATGTTTCGAACTGTTGGACCGCTGTATGTACATGTATGCGTAATGCAAGAGGCCAATTCACGGCTTGTACCATAAATATAGAAAGGTTTTAATAATAAAAAAAATTGATGGAAAAACTAGTCTAATAAACGTAAAAGTAAATGTGTGCTGCTTATTCTGGAAAATATCCTTTGGTTTCGTATTATGACGTGTAATTTGGGTAATTCGACCCTATTCAGAAGAACACAGCTATGTGATATGTGAACTTCCTATGCATGCAAAATTCATATTAAGGATATGGTATTATTTTTACGTGAAGATGATATTCAAAAAAATGTAGTTGTTCACTTGGGTATATCTTAAAGACGCACAGATGGTTTTCTTTAAATATTTTGATTATATATTGTATTTCTAGAATAAAATTATAATTTGAGATATTTTAATACATCTTGTAGTGTTCTATGCGATAATGTTATTATCCATAACTATGAATTTGGATGAGCCCACTTTTTTTAAAAAATTTTATTGGATTACTCATGTATTTTTTTAGTTTTTTTGGGAGGCTCAAAAAATAGCTTAAAATGAAGGTTTCACCAACTAACCGTCCGGTTAGTCCACTTGCCTCCGAGTCTACATCCCCGCACAATACACCTAACTCCTCACCGACCCATCTAGTCGCACCATCAGAATTGGCAATGTACATCAATGATCTCAAAGTTTACCGATAAGTCTTTTAAATCAGTTAAGTTTAATCCTAGTATAACAAAACATAACTCTTGTGATACCGAAAACTCTAACTGTAAGTTAAGTCCCAATCCACGCATTAACATTAATTCTAATTCTTGTACTATAAATCCTCACTCCACCTGCCCTCGGGCTAGCAATGATACCAATCCACCTAAGCCCAAATCAACTACCAAGCCCAGCAACATTTGTCAACATCCTACCACTTCTCCCTCTCCACTTCTAACTCTTCGAACTGGTAACTTAAACCCAGCTTATTTCCCAACTTCATATAAAATACTCTAACTTCATTTACTCATACACTCTTAATCCACGTACCCTATCCCTCCCAAGTACTACTAATACCCCCTCCGAACACGCTCCCTCCTTCTCCGGTCTCACTAACAAGCGATGTCCTATTAGACGAAACCCACCATCTTCTCTTCCTGAAACGGCTCCCTTTGATCCTTGTCCCACAGGCCATATCCCATCTACCGTTGTCCCTTCGGTCACTCCCTCCTAATCCTCCTCCAACCTCTTTTGCTAAGCCCTCCTTTATTAACCCTCTTCCCTCTCCGGTAATAAAGCTAACGAAACACTCAGCTGAATTTCTTGACAGCCGATATTTGCTTTCCCGCGTCCGTAAACACAGAATCTATGATAACGTGCGGATTTACCTGACGTACCATCACGACAAGGCTGATAACATTTGCATCGAGGGCAAAACTCGTACTATCGTCATAGCCTCCATACATCAACTGATCTTTCAACAGCTATTCTTTAAGTGCAATGCAGTTCTCAACGTCCCACCCCAACAAATTTCCGAAGATCTTTCTGCTTATGTTTCCTATATTAGTTCCAAGCATATTTCCTATTCTCAAAAACCAAAACTGTGTGTCCCTATACTACCAAAATGTTAGAGGGCTGCGCTCTTAAACCCAGCATGTTTTCTTGAAGTTCCAGTCACTTCCCTATGACATCTTTGCACTCTGTGAAAGTAACTTAACCTCCGGGACTAGCAACAACAAATTCACGGCCAACTTCAGTGTATTTCGCGCTGCCGAATACTTAACTAATTCCGGTCCTTCTGGCCGCGGCGTCCTTATTGCAATTCGAAACCGTTTTAGTTTTACCCTGATTAATTTCTCTTAATCTCTCTTGGAGTGAGTCTGTGTTAAAATCTCCCTCAACCCCTGTTCCTTTTCATTCTACGCTGCTACATTCGCACAGTTCAGCCTCTTGAAGCCCACTTAACTGAAGCAATAGATGCCTTGTCCTCTCTCACTCTTCCCCTCGACGATATTATAGTTTTGGGCAATTTTAACCTTCCTCGTCTTCTCTAGTCCCTCCCTGATGATGGTGACTCCTAAGTCATTAATTATTGATCACTTCTCTGACTTAGGCTTATGCCAAATCAGTGACGTGAAATATCATCTTGGAAGACAGCTTGATCTTGTGTTCTTTTCCAATCCACTTGACTCGGTTGTTATCGAAAGCCTCCACCTTTCCACTATTGATTCGCACCACCCTTCACTGTTCCTTTCTTTTTTCCATGAATCGTCAATCCATCTCCCTAAATCTGTAATCCGCTTTCATTATAACTTCCGTAAAGCTAATTTTATGAAGCTTAACCTCGTCCTAAATCATTTCAACGTCCTCACATGCTTATCAAAGTCCCAGTTATCAATAAATAACAGCGTCACCCTATTTTCCTCTGAACTTTTCAGCTGCTTATCACATCGCCGTCCTAGTATGATAAAAAACTTCACTCCCTACGCAATAAAAAGAACAAATATCCTAATAGAATACCTTTCTCCTATCAGGGTCCAATGCTGATCACTCTTCTCTCTTCACGACGCCATCTCTTGTCTCTTTTCCAAACGGTGCGAATCCCTCTACAACGACTACCTATCCTTCATGCAATCCAAACTTATTTCAGAGTATAAAGAGTTGTACAAATTCATTAATGTAAAATGAAAATCCAACGGTTATCCCTCCGTCCTTAAGCTCGGCGTCTCATCCTCATCTAACCCTTCTTAAATTGCCAACCTTTTTGCTGAATTAATCCTTTAACGATCTCGATTCCATCCCTGACTACTCCAACTACTTTTCCTACACGCGAAATTGTGCGCAAACCTCCCTAGTTTCTATCGACATGAACCCTTCTTTGGTCACCGCTAAAATCAGTGTACTCGTCGATGATATCGACCCAGGCCCCGATGGTATACCCGCCATTGTCCTAAAGAAATGTGCCCCCATCTACTTCAGCCCCTCACCTAACTGGTTTGGTCTTGGAAAGATTCTTACATCACTCCTGTTCACAAGAAAGGTTTTAAAAGCTATATTTTCAAATTACCATCCTATTATCTTGCATCCCGAAACTCTTCAAAAGCCTTATATATGATGCCATATCGTTTCACTGTAAATCCATTTTATCTAGGGGATAAAACAACACGGATTTCTCAAAGGAAAATCGAACACCACCAACTTATTAACCTTTGTGTCATGCACCCTTCTTGCTTTGGATAACGGTGCAGAAATTGATGTTATAGCCACCGACTTTACCAATGCCTTCGATAAAATCTCTCACAAATTGTCACTCTAGAACTAAGCTATCTAGGCTTTCTTCCACGATTCATTTCAGGGATTTCTTCCTACTGCGATAACCGCCATTTAAAAGTCCGTTTTGACTCCTCGATTTCTAATCCCTTCGCATCCCCTTCGGATGTCCCCTAAGCCTTGATCCTTTAATTTTTATATTTTTCATCAACGATGTTGAGAACATAATTAATCACTCTGAAATTCTCATTTATGCCGACGATATGAAAATCAAACAAATGCCTCTGACTCGTCTCTCCCTCAATACGACCTAAACAACTTATACACGAGGTGCACGAAAAACTTTCTTGACCTAAATGTTTCTGAATGCCACATCCAACGTCCTTTTCTCGTAAGCACTCCTCCTCTTCTCCCAGATCCTATGTCCTCTCTAGCGAACCCACTTCTTCTGTCACTTCCCTTCGCTATCTTGAGCGATAGTGAGCTCAACTTCTGTTCCCACATAGATCATTCAATTAGCAAGGCCAATTCTGTTTTGGGCTTCGTAAAACGTTGGTCTAAAGAATTCTCTAATCCCTTTGTCACCAAGTCACTCTTCATTTTCTTTATCAGACCACTTCTTGAGTACGCCTGTCACGTCTGGTCACCCTCGCAATCCACACTTATTAACAGAATTGAATCTACCCAGCGCAAATTCACCCGCTTTGCTTTGCGTGACCTGCCTTGAATAGACCACCATAACCATAATAAAATAGCCTTACTAAGGTCAGATAAGTTTAACTAGGCTCTAAAAGAGCCAAAGACAAGGTTAGATGTTCACATAATCAAATCAGGGCCTGATGGGACAAAATGTAATATGCTGTATTAAGGAATAGGTCATTTAAGATTCGGGCCCAACTAGGACCACTCTACTGGCAACTGTTTTTAAATAGGTTTGAAACATTTTATACTAGGTTTTCTTAAAATAAACTAACGTTTCAAGGGGAAAGTTTAAATTTTGTTTATAAACTGAGTATAGTATTTAAAATAAAATACACCATACAATGTTTGTGGACTAATTATTAAATAGTTAACATTATAATATGCTCAAATTACATGATTAATTTTATACTGCGAATTTTAATTTAAGCATATAATGATTTAAAAATTCCAGGACTAAAAGTCACTACTTCCATTTCCAAACACGATTTTAGATACAATCTCCAAAACAACCAATATGTTCAAAAAGAAATTTACATTTTGGCCGAAATCGTTCTGTAGCTAGACTTGAAATTGATTCATTTTTGTTCTTAAAAACGATTCATTTGCATCGATTTTGTAGATTTAGTGAAGTAAAACCGATCTTTTTCTTCTTTTGTATTTATATTTCATATCTAGCTTTGGATCAGCAATTTTCACCAGCAGTACGCCCGGTGCCGAATCATCATTAAAACACAGTACTCCAACCAGCCTGTCGTCGTCGTTAAAACAGGAACAGGAACAACAGCAGCTACAGCAAAACCAATATCCGGAATATTTAGAAACAAGCAACAGGCATCAGCCGAGAACAGTAGCAGCAGTATCAGCAACAGCAACAGATGGAATTTCTACAGAAATACAAGCAACAGGAACAGTACAAAATTTTATTAATAGTCTTAGTGTAGCTCCGCGATCCCGTCGTATGGAGTTTCTGAAGAAAACATTCTTAGGAAATGGTAGTAACAGTAACAATAGGTACAAGAGCGGTGGTAATGGTAGTGGTAACAACATATTGAGGTCAACAAAAGCAATAGGTACTGGTATATCGACAATAGAGACTCCGAATGAGTACAATAGCGGAAGGAATGGCAATTCCAGAAAATCATCCAAAGACTACAAAATTCTGAATGAATCGGCAACATCACAAGATGATGCAATTATTCGAAAGATGATGCCCGCGCGGACTTCGTCGACGTTTTATAACAATGAACAACCCTCACTGCCATCATTATATTCGCTTAATAATGAACGAACACAAAAACCGAAACAACAACAAAATCAATGCAATGAACTTGATCGTAAGGTAATAAATAGTCGAAGTAATAGTACTAAATTAAGTAATAGCACTAGTGGTAGTAATAGTAGTAGTGAAGATGTTGGTAAAATTTCCACGACGGCGTCACCACCATATCAATTTCAACAACAACCACATCATGAGAAACAACAAATAAACCCAAAATATACTGGTGGGGAAATTTCGCTGCGGTCACATTTGCAACAGCCAAACGGTTATATAATTGCAAGTCCTCAAACCGATTATCCTTTTTCGCAAGACTATCAGGAAGGAATTCCCGAAGAGCAAAAATTTTTGCTTGCAAAGTCCCATAACTAGATCAGGTTTCACTATGGCTTATAGTTTTATAGGTCTTGTTCGCGGAGGAATAGAACTTTGAGTAGAAAATATGACTAATGTTCCCCTTAAACCGTTTTATTTTTTCGGTGTGATTACATAAACTGACAACTAAAAACTTTAAATGTTGTATTACAATTTCCAATGATTGGTCACAGGAAAAATTCATATTTATAATGCACACAAGGACAAAAAATATTAAATAGATTAAACCTTCGCAAATAATACAGAAAATTCGGCGATTTTACGGTAAACGGTTTTGTGTTGATTATTTATTTAAAAACCAATTTTAAAATATAGCCACAATACGGTCATATTACACAATACCCCTATTTTTATTTACCAATCGCAGTCTTTTTACATCTTAGATACACAACTTCCAGAATAAATACTATACAAATTCTTAGTCCGATACTAAAAAGTTTAATTCGTTTATTACTAATTTATTCATTTTTAAGTGTAAAATAACGAATTTGATTGCATGTACTGTAACTGAGACAATTCCTATGATATACATAAATTGTTTCGAATTTCCTTGACTAAATATGTATGTTTTCTTATTTTTAAAATTACGTAATGGCCTTAAAACACTTAATCTATTTTAGATCCCTATCACATACATTTATATGAAAAGTTTCATAATATAGAAATGTTCAACAAACAACTGATATTCGCGTATTGATTAGTCTTTAAAATTAATATTAGACACACCACAGCCACGGCTTTGTTCGCAGTTGATCATCCAGTTTATGTAATCACAAAATAGTGAGCATTGTTCATTTTTATATAATTTTGTTAGTAATTTTATTAACAGTATTATAAATGAGGAGTACAAGAAAAAGGAATCAGTTTGTTATTCAAAACGGAAAATTGAAACCAACCAATGAGTTAAAGTGAAAAAACTAAATACATTTTATAAAGTTAATTTAAGTCATGTAAAAAGGAAAATAACAAAATTTAATTGATTTTCGTAAACAAGTAAAAAAAAATGTATTGAATTAGAGTAACTAGCATTATTTTCGATTTTCTTTGTCTTTTCCATTTTAAGCCTATAAGACAAACGGTTTTTTTCCAAAAAAAAATAAAACAAAAAAAAACTTAAATTAAAAGTCTTTTCCAGTGTGGAACGCGACATGAAAATGTTCGAGAAATAAATCAGGAAAATTAATTTAAAATTTAACAAAATGAATGAGAAAGATGAATTGTTTTTAGTAATTTCTCCACACGTTTTTTTTGCGTGATCAATTTCTTTGCTAATTAGTAAGGAAATTTTATTTCTTCGTTAATAAAACAAAAACCATTGGCAAGAAGGAAGAAAATGCACAACGGTTACATAAAGTCAGTTTTTGCAAATATGAAGTTCAAGCAAACAAGCAAAAATGTAGAAGCAACGTTTTCTTATTAAGTTAATAATACAATTACGAAAACTGAGTTCTTTTTAAAAGTTTACACAGGTGTCGTTATTTTAATTCCTATATATATCAAAATTACTCTACTCAAAACCACATTCTCCAAACAAAATAACTGCCATAATTTATTTCATCAAAGGCGTTCTTATTGTAAATAATGGTTATTAAGCTCCAATCAAAAAAATGTAATCATTACTGATTTTAAATGATTATTAGCCGCAATCTCTAAAGCAGTAGTAACTTTACTAAAACAAATAAAACACTTTTGATAAATTTGCTTATGATGGTTTCAAGATCATAAGATCAGAGCTTTAGTTTGCGACTTGTGATTATTTTTATTTAGTTTTCTTTTTAAGTTATCATTTATAGTACAAAATCATTCATCATAATTTTTATAGAAAATGTGTGTTTCATCATAATAAAATAATTCAAGGTCAAAGTCATAATGTACGAAAGTTGATCCACGTGTGTGGGTTAAAATTACAAAAAATATTAACAATTTAAAAAACTATTTTGTCAATTCGCATTTCTGTGTATTCTCTCGTTATATTTACAAAATTTTGTGCTAATTTATTTTTATTTTGTTATTTTAACACATTGACCGGAGGCGTCATATGAAAATGTGTAATTATTTTTTTTCATTAAGACGCTTTTTACTTTTTCGGTTCATCAAATTGAGGGCTAACATTTTACTAATTTTGGATTGGGCAGGCAGGCGTTATTTTTTTAAGGCATGCAAAATTAAGAATGTAACAAGAATTCATTAACTCGAAATGAACTGTGAGCTAAACACCTGCCTTAAAATACACTTAAAATTATAAAACATGCAGAACCAAAACAAAAACGGATTTTTTTTAAATCGATGATATATAAATCTACAAATATATTTATTAAGAAAGTAAAAATGTTATATGCAAATTATCATTGAATGCAGTAATAATTTTCACAGAATGTAATAAAAGGGTTGTAAAGTGGAAGTTGTAATTTTTTCAAAAAAACCTTATAGTTTGAAGAGAGATAAATAGCACTTAAATTGAATGTTTAAAATTTCATGCATTTTAAAATGGCAAATTTAACAAAATATCCTCAACACTCTTAATGCAAAGTATTTCAAAAACTAAAAATCGTTCTTTGGTTCGGTTGTCAAGACAAAATCACCCCTTTAAATAAATTACATATAGTCATTTTTTGAGGAATTTTGAACTGATAGAATGCAGGGTTTTCCCAAAAATAATATTTTACAGTACAACACAAAAATATTTACAAGCAATAACAGGTAGGCATTTGCAACGTTTAAAACGGAAAAACAATACGACTTAAACTTATTATAAGCGAAATGTGAAGAGCTTGTAACTTTTTATTTTTTTATGAAACGCCTCTTCCTGTTTATGTTTCCCGTTTGCATGATATGATGATAATGCAATAGATTCGATCATCCTTAAAAAATTGTTTACATTATTTCCCATGTAAGCAAATAACGCAATGCACCTTTACCTTTTTACCTTCGAAAAGATTTCTTAGTACTTACTTTAATCTAACATGTTTCAAAACGCATGATAGCTAAATTAAGAAATATCAAGTTTGCTGTAAATTCAGCCTCATCAACTTTTAAAGAGAGCTCAAATTTTTACATGAAACATGTCGTAAGATGCAATTGAAATACGATCAGTAACGAAGCCTTACGAAATGTTAATGTTTAATTTATTTATAACTAAGCAAAATTGCAGAACTAAAGAAATTCTTTGTATTAGTTTTTAGTGAAAACTGTAAAGTTGTTTTTAAATCAATTTTGATAAGTTTTAAGTAGCGTCATTGCAAAAAAATGTTAGCAAAGTAAAAAGAATGGAAATGTTAAGAAAAAAAAAAATAAAAATAATATTAATTAAAAAATGCAAAAAATTTAAAGAAAATTAAGAATTTAATAATAATTAAAAAATGTAACGTAATTAAATGAAAAAACAAAGGATATCAAAATGTGTATGTACATGAAAAGATTTGTAATAGTACTTTACTTTTATCAGAAACAAGTCCATTATTTAAGCAAAATAGATTTAAAAAAATGATTTTCATGTTTTTGTCACATCAAAGAAAAGCAAGAAAAAAAACAAAATGAAAATAATTTACGAATTCAACTAATACTAAATTACCAAAGCGATCCATTAACAGCAATTGATTCAGAAGTTTGCTCCTTTTTTCATAATTGCATATTATAAATGTTATAATATAATTACAGTTGAATCTCATCGTATTTCGTTGATATATCACTCTTAGCTGAATGAGTAACAATAGAAGTTTATTTACTTTCCAAAAGTTTTCGTTAATATTTTATACCAGTGTAATATAATTAAGTTCAAGAAAAACAATGCGCGTTCAAATTTGGACGGCTACTCTGAAAACAAAGCGTTTACGATAATTTTAAAGATAAAACAGAAATGTTACTTGTTACTGTTACAACCCTTGGATGGCACTTTCAGTTCTTACCTTAGAACATGGCCAAAAGGAAGTGCTGAAACGTGTAAAAGTAGTATACGTGTGGGTACCATTTTGTAGGGGACACAAATAATTGAGAAAGCGAGACGAAATGTAGAACGTTAATAGTAAATGTATAGCTCTGAAAAAGTGTTTCATCTGTTTTCTATTTAAATTTCTGTGTATAGAATTTATCGCTTACATTTCGATCTGTTCATGTGACGCAATAAATTTTTAGACTGCTCTTGATCAGGGACGGCGTTAAAAATTAATTAATTGAAGGAAGCTTTATATCTTTTTAGATTGCAAAGCAACTCATTGATTCATTTAAATTTGGTAACAATTTTGTATAAATTCAAACAATAATGAATGTAAAAGGGGGCTCATTATTTACTAAGTTTACAAATTGTCTTCATTAGGACCTGCACTGTTGTTTCTAATACTTAACACGTTCCCTGCCATGCTGTTTATGAGAAGGTGTCATTTCTAGGCCACGTGTACCATTTTCGGCGCACGGTAACCACTTTAATAATTTTCTATAAATACATATTTTTTTCTTGTTTTTGAGAGAACGTATATTATTTTCATAATTACCGTTATCAGTACACTCCTCAAAAATTACTGTAAACATAATTACGTCACATAAAACAGTGTTACCACAAATTAAATTTTAAATGAAAACATTTGAAATTCAAAAATTCAGCTTGGCGTACAAATGCAGTTTAGCGTGTACCGACAACGGTACACGTGGCAGGGAACGTGTTAATTTAGAGAACTCACACATAAAGGATTTGGATACCCTTGACAAATTTTATCACAGTTCTTACGTTCACGTTCTAAGGCTCTCACCTACGGAGAGCTTAGATATAGGAGTCATAACTCTGTCTATTTCTTTCGCAATAGCCAAGATACGAGCTTTCAAAAGATAGTGCATAAGTACATAAGTAATTCTAAACAAATCCAATTTAATTCGCCTTTTTACGTCTCTTTATTGTTGAAAATCATGCATAAAATAGAAGAATTTTGTATTACGAGATATTAAGACACTAATTCCCATATTTCAGTAGCAAAATTTCCTTTTAAAACTTGTAAATTGAGATGTAGCTAAAAATGTGATAATTACATTCTTCTTTTTCCTTTAAAATCAATCAATCAAAATATATCGTTACAAATTTTAACCTTTACAGGACCAACAATTTTTTATTAATTTTTTTGTTTTCAATATTAGAGTTTAATTTTACTGTTCGAGTTTTCTTAATTCACCTCCACAAAATTCCAGATTAAAAGTTTCGTTTATATCATCATAATTTCTAAAATAATAGCGGAGGTAGATTTCTTTATATGCTAAATACTCTTCTAATATTTTGTTTACCCGGGAATTGAGGAGTAAAAATTAAATTTACGTAAATTTATGAATTTTTAAATACAAGCAATCGATTCAGCTTTTTCATTCCTGAATTCGGTGCTCACATTTCCATTTAACTCTGCCTCACCTTTTCTTCACCTTCTTAATTTGAAATTCTCTCGTCCCTACGCAAAAAATAATACCCGAAATTGATTAATCGTTCCAAAAAATATACTATACCTCCAGATTTAGGATCTCAAGAAATATCAAAAGCAATACTTTAAACTCGAAATAGATTTGAAATATTTACTAATTTCTATTTAAGCTCTCACTTACATCTACCCCCTTAATCCTTAGATTAAAATAATAATAATAATAATAAAAGATGCAACCAATATGATAATTTTAATCCCACAAATATTCAATATTTAAATCATTCAGCGCTACTTTAAGCGATATTTTTGCGTCAAGTTTTTTTTTATTCTACTTTTCTTTTAATATGGATGAACCTTCTCTCTATTAAAAAATATAGCTGCGTAAATATCGAAGGTAATACTGATTCAGATTATAAATAGGTTGAATAGTTAAATATAAAAGAAGCACACTTCTGTTTGAATCCGCTGTAAAAACAAGTGACTGTCACTAAATCTAGAAAAGTTCTGGAAAATCTCACATCATAATAACTCAAATAGAAAAAAAAAATGAAATGTAGAATCAACAAAGGCGTTTTGTTCAAAAAACTCAATTTCAACTCGAACAATACAACCCAATTACACAAGTACCCAAACATCAGTTGAACCGCTGTTGAAAAACTTCAATCACTCCCCTTTAATGGAGCTGGACAAATCATAAGAAAGATAATATAAAAAAAACAAAATAAATGTTTTCACAACCTGTAGAAAATTCTCTCTTTAGCTAAATATATTTTTTTCTTAGTTTTTCTTTACATAGGTAACAATGTTAATTATATTTATACGAATTTTGGTTTTTTTTCTTGTTTTATTTTTTATTTACTGAAGAGCTTATATGAAAGGCGAAATAGGAGAGATTTTAAAGAGACATTTAACTTAGTTATTTATTGTATAATTTAAACGAATGCAACAAATAGTCGCAAGAGAGACAGGTGACTTTGATAAACGAAATGTAAAGAAACAATCGAAGCATAAAAATAGCAACCCTTAGTTAAAGAGTTTGTAACGACTATTATACCCGAATAGAACATACAAAAAAAAATATTTATTCGATTTAAAACTAAATGTAGATAGTAAGCAAGAGTTGAAAATTGAAGTGAAAATATGGTGCAAATATAAAAAACAAATAAAGCAGAAAAATACTAAGAGAGAATTATACCGAAAGGCAGATTTTTTATAAAATATTGAACGCAGTACATTAACAAAACGAAACAAGACGTACGCCAATTTACTACACAATACGTAACTATTTTTTATTACTATTATTATCAAATAGCAATAGAAGAGCACGAAAATTAACAGTAATATATAAATCGTAACGAAAAGTGTAGACGAAATCAAACTACGGAGATAACAGCTTCAGGAGCAAAAATTCTAATCCTATTTAAGACGTGACCGTGAAATTTTTGCTCCCTGAACATGCCAGATGAGCTATTGTACACAGTTTAATATAACAATATTTACTAAATTACGAGAAATATAGTTTAAATTATGCAAAACACAACCATAAAATTTTTAAGAAACAGAAAAATACTAGAGATAAAAGTAAACTTTTCGTAAATTAAAATATATTAAAGCGAAACACGAAAAAAGTACACTCAAAAGACTGAAATATATAGTTCCTTTGTTTTTATGTAAAATATGTCGAAAAAATAACATTGATTGGAAAAAAACAAATAAAAATTTAAATCCGCAGATCAATAAAAAATTATTTCAAAAATTTCGATTTTTCATTTACTCTTATATATAATTTTTAAAGGACTGGAATTTCCATCAATGCTGAGTGGTGGCTGGAAGTTAGACTCATCTTCCAAACTGTTTAACCGTTTAACTGTTTATAAATGAAAAGGGTTGACGTAAGTATTACTCAAATTTTTATTACAGTGTAAAATATTTTATTGAATGTGAAATCTTACTATACGATCACAATGGCCCTTTATACCCGCAGGAAGGTAATCGACAAAAATTGGGGCTTTGGACTTCACACTACACGACTGCGATCAGGCCTATTCATGGGTTGGAATGTTTCCAAGATCTTTATCGCTTGTGCTCCTAAGTTGGATTACATCATTTTTGAACCCCCCTTGACATTAAATTCAATTCCCTTATCCCGACTAAACAAGAGGGAGGAGAGGACTTCCCTCGACAGGCGAACTTGGTGCAGATTTTCACCGGTGGGTCTAAGGAAGGTCTGAAGACTAGACCTAGGACTCTTTCCGTCTGCGAAGACAATAAGCAGGCTGCTAAGGGTTACGTTAACTCATGTATATATCTCCGCTGACAGACATGTAACAGTTCTGCGTGGGGCTTTTCCTTGACGTAACCCAAGCCTTCGACAAAGTCTGGCACCAACGCCTAAAATACAAAATTTCAACCACCCTGCCCCAAAATACCACAAAATCCGCTATAATTATCTGCAAGATCGCTCATTCAAAGTGAAGTACAAGGACAGCCTGATCAAAGCATATCCAATCAGAGCAGGTGTCCCCTAAGGGAGCGTGCTGGGCCTAGTTCTATACCTGATCTTCACGGCAGAACTTCCGACAAATAGTTACTTTACAACCATAACTTTCGCTGACGATACAGCTATACTGTTCTCGCACACCAACCCGACCACCGCTGCGAGGGAACTCCAAGAACAAACCAACAAAATTCTCGAGTGAACCAAAAAATGGAAAATTAAAATCAACGAAACAAAAACTGAGCAAATTACTTTTTCGATCAGAAAGATTGAATGCCAAGTAAGAGTAAACCTGGTAAAATCTGTAAAATACCTTGGAATGCATCTCGACAAGAAATTAACTTGGAAAAGGCACATACTAAAAAGAAAGAACAACTTAAAATAGGTTTCAGAAATCTGTCATGGCTTCTCAAAACTGAACTTGAGCACAAAAATAATAATCTATAAGTCAATACTCAAGCCAATATGGGCATACGGATTGCAGCTGTGGGGCTCTGCTAAAGCAACAAATATCACAATAATTCAACGCATGCAGACCAAATAGGTCGATACTCGGTGCTCCGCGCTACCAACAATAAAATCATACAGCGCGACACTAAAATAAGTCCAGAGAAACAACCTGACCACGGGATCGACTAAAGCGAATCGACCCCATACAATCATTATCAGCCCAGTAAATATGGTGTCAATGAGGATAGAGACCATCCTGCTAGTACTCACATCGCTTGTGGGAGTGTCCTTACTCTACCAGTTCTATAAGGACCTCAAGCGGCCTAAAGAAGAAATACAACGTCTCCAGCAGCTGTTGACCGCAACGGGACCGTGATAACCCAACCAACTGGCTCACACCGGAACCCAAGAAAATAAGGATACCGCAACCCATAATCTTCCGGAAGCACTGGCCTCAGGAGACGAAATTTTAACTACCTAGAATTAAGAGTCGCAATAGCACCCTATCCGTCGCATTTTCTATTTTACAAACTAGATCGTGCAGTGCGAATTTGCAGGATCTTCCACTTATAGAAACATGCTGATGCTCACTGATGGAATGCCTTCGTAGCGTTTCTTCCCTTTTTGAATCTTTTGACATCCTGGAAAATGGGCTTCAACCAAGATTTCGAATGCTTTTTGTTTTGAGTCTGTATATGGCCAATTTGGCTGTGTTATCTTTCTACCTTGCTGCCCAATCCTACCAGTTCCAGAACTATAAGATGTAACCTTGGAAGATCCTATATCGGTCTTATACATATTAACACTGCAAGGTTTGTTAGGCTATTCAGTCATCTTCTTTCTTTGGGGGTTTTTAGTGCCTTTTTGAAAAGTTTTCTGGTCTTCTTCCTGAGCTTCTGCAGATTATTGTTCCACCAAGAAATATTTTTACCACATCTGCTCTTTCTAATGTGACAAGTTCGCTCAAGGGGGTCTATCAAGGCCCGACTCAGTTTCTGAGTCTCATCCTCAATGTCCTTAGCAGAACGAAATTTGAGTGTTCAGATCTGGGATCTTGGTATCCACACAACTGCACGAACCAACTTAGGCATGCTCCTTCTCTTTATAGCAGAAAATTTAATGCCATAGTATGCTGGGAATTTAACTACATTTGCAAGCAGCCATTTAAGTGAATGTTCGTTTGTGCATTGAATCTTTAAGGTTTCATCACAAACGACTATCTCCTTAAACCTGGGCGACTTTCCATCGAACGATACGGTACGAGGATCGGATTTCTGCTTTACCACGTCGAGTGAACAGGAACTTTGGAGACTGGTCTTAACAACTTTCCTCCGTTTATTGGTGCTCAAGGACTGCATGGTTTTAGCTACCCCAAAGCAAACCACACCAGCCGAGGAGTTCCGAGTGGACTGGTGTTCCACCGACCTACCTCTTGTGACGGAAAGTACCACCGAGGTTGAGGAGAAAGGGACAGAGCCCTTGGCACAGTCAACTTTCGCTTCCTGTGTCTTAGGTTTTTTCCGATTGCTTCTCAGCTATCGCAAATGTTTTTTAGACAACCTTTCCTTGTCATTAGTTGGAGGGAAAGTGTTTTTATCCATAGGAACGGGATTAACCATAATAGCAGTGGGCTACTTTTCGGTCCTTTCCTGTTCCAGAATAAAGCTTTCCATTAACTGTGTCCATATGCCAATCGATGATAATCCGTCTTACGACATTCTATCATCGGAGTGTTTTAGAGAGCTTCTTTTCTTACCCACCACTTCAGCAGTACATGGAAGGGAGATCTGCACCTTCCTAACCTGTATCGCTTCTGCAGCGAGAGGATTCCCAGCATCTGGCTGGTTACCTCGTGCAGAAGAAACTCCACTAGGCTTACCTTCCATGTGTATGTATATTGGTAAACCTTCTTCATCTGATGTCTCAAGACTGAACTGTTCGACATGAGAGCCAGTAGCACCCTGCTACCGTAGACATAGCACAGTCGTTCATTGACACACCCAATTTCCTTTACCACAGCGAAGTGAGGGTTTCGGTCGAAGGAGTTGTTTTAAGTAAATTAAAAACCAGTAGGACGCTGTATACAGGGTTTCTGCACCATCATTTACCACCGTGACATTTTGGGCAACAGAATTTGAACGTGGCCGTACCAGCTTGGGTGACGATGAACATTCGGGACGTCCAAAAACTGCAACCACTAACGATAATATCGCTCAAGTTCACCAAATGGTACTAGACAACAGTCGAATTAAAATTAGAGCGGTAGCAGAGGCTATGAACGAAATACACGTTTGTTACATATTGAACCAAGATTTAGGCATGAGAAAGCTCTCCGCGCCTTGGGTTCCGCGTTTGCTCATTGTGTCAAAATTAACATTTAATATTGGCGTAAATTAGAGTTTTTGCGCCGATTAATTACTATAAACTAAACTCGAATACACCATTATACTCCAGAAACAAAAATATAGCCAAAACAGTGAACTGCGTAGGGGAAATTGACATAAAAGGCATAAGTTGTTCGATCGCCTGGGAAACTGATGGCAACTGTTTTCTAGGATAGTCATGGAGTTATCTTAATGTATTATCTTCAAAAAGGAAAAGCTATCATAGGAGCATTATTATTATTATTGGAGTAGGCGAGACGAGTAGCCTCGAGCGCTCAGACATTTTGTCCATTGCACTCATTGACCCATTGTGTTCGTAGAGTAGAATACCATGGTTATCGTAGGATTCGAACCAACAGCCTCTAGGACAGTAGGCCAACGCGTTAACAACTGATCTACCATAGGCCCCATCATAGGAGCATACTACGCATTATTACTTGACAAATTGAAGGCAAAAATTGCGGAAAAACGGCCATATTTTCAGAACAACGTTGTTTTGTTTCATGTAGACAAGGCACCGTCTAACACCTCAGAGGTTTCCATGGCGAAAATCCACGAATTACGGATTGAACTGTTTAACCACCCTTCTTATCCACCAGATTTAGCTTCAAGCGGCTTTTGTTTTATTTCTGAAGTTGCGCTCGGAGGACAGAGATTTTTGTCAAATGAGGAGGCCATCACCTTCGTAAACTATTTTGCAGAGAAATGTGCATATGCAGAAAAATAAAAATAAATTTGAAGAAAAAATGTCTTTCATCTTTAGGTCGGAAACTTTTCAGAAAATCTTTTTGAAAAACTTTAAACGACTTTAAAAATTAATTTCACAACTTGAAAATTAAGATAAATTAAGAAAAACGTAGTGCTAGGTATCAAATAAAATATCTTGATTAGCACTTTCCAAATATATTTTGGTATTTTTGTATGTTATCTTTATAAATATGTCACATGGATTTCAAACTGTTTTTGTAAGTAACTAATTATGTTTTTGATATATCATCTAATTCTTGAGGCAAATAAAATTAGTTTTCGAAGTATAAGACATACAGACTCTTTGCAGTATTTTTTTTTACAAATTAGGCTTAATTTTATGTTTTAAGCACAATCATTCATTCTAGTTGCTTTGATTTTATAACCTCAAAAAATTTTTTTTTTAAATATCGTTTGAGGCATAATGGGGTAAGTTAGCTCATCTCGCCCACCCATTAACTTCTCAATATTTATTCCCTTCTGTTACTAAAATAAAGTGTTTTGAGAATATAAACAATTTTTCGAGAATATAAAAAAAACAGATTAAAAGAGGAGAGTTGAGATGAAGACGGTATTAGGAAAATCATTCATGATGTTTTAGAAGGTAAAAGAGGTTATAAATTAGCCAGCAAGTTTTACGATGTTCCTCAAACTACTTCAGAGTGCAAAGTCAACTTCGAAAAATAAAATAGAAATGATAGTGAAGATATCAAACTTTGGCCCAATCGGCCCAATAGGAACAGTTTTTACTGAAGAAGAAGAACGGGAATTCATTGTTTATTCAAACTTCAGAACTGTTAAGTTGACTGGCAGTCCGCAACAATAAACAGCGTAAGTTTAATGTTGAAACTCCTTTTACTGGAACTCTCTCCTTGCCGTTGTGAAGAAGCTTGCGTGCATCCGAGCTATGTCGACGGTAGCAGGATTCTAGTAGCAGAGTCTCATATGTCGAACGGGTGAGTTTTGGACGTCAGATAAAAAAGGTTTACCAGAGACACATATGTACATGGAAAGCAAGCATCGTCAAACAAACCCCCAAAATAAGCACGATACAAGTCGGAAGATGATTACGAGTGTCTTCATATACAGTTTGGGAGGCTTTTTATCGAGAAAGATTGCACCCATATCAGAATATGCCAGAACAAAGACTGTTGGAATGAGATTCTAAGAGAAATTTAGAGTTTTGCACTTTGCTTCTGAAATGCGAGGAGAGGGCGTTTCTAGACCGAATTCTATGGAAGGATGTATCGTAATTCGATTTTTATATTATCTCCTCTCAGCTGTTAAAACGCGTTTCCCATAATGATTTTTTGAGTCGATCAAATAGGAAAAAGTCGCAGAGAGCTAAATCAGGTAAATTTGGTGGCTGCGGAATGGTATTCGTTACGTTTTTAGTGAGAAACTCGCGGATTATGATAGCATTGTGCGACGGTGCGTTGTTATGGTGCAAAATTCACTCCGTTGCAAAAATCGAATCATACACAAAAATAGATGGACTCAACACTGCGTCACTTTCACAAATGTGAAGCTAGATGCTGAAATTTAGAAGTAATATTGTAGACAGGTGTAACAACCTGCAAAAGAAAAGCAAATCGGGTAACTGAGAGCGCCACAAGGTGGTGAGCTTTTAGATCAAGATTTTATATTGGCAATGCACCAAATGCGTATTAACTCGATTTCTAGCAATCTAAATATAAAAAAAAATTAATAGTTTTTCTAGCAATTAAAATATAAAAGAGTCACAGTTCCTGAACGTATATGACGAAGAAAAACTGCAATTTCACCAAGACGGCGCATCGGCTCACACACGCATGAAAGCGACGGCAAAAATTAAATAAATTGAAGTACAATGCTCCACCATCCCTATATTCTCAAGACCTGAACCCCAGTAACTTTTATTTGTTTCTTAACTGGAAGAAGTGGCTATGAGGAAGAGATTTTCGCCAAATGAATATATCCAATGCGGAAATGATACTTATTTTAGATCCCTTGACAAAGAGGAAAAGGTAAAGAAAGGTATCGACATGTTTGAAGGCAATTGGAATAAGTACATTACTCTAGTAATGAGTTGTTTTTAGTCTCTAAAGTTTTTATCAAATTGACGACTCCACATTAACCCCTTCACTGCATCGCGACCTCAGAGTAATCCATCAAAAGGGACGTCGCTGCGCTGCGCAGACCAGTGACTAGTGACCATTTGTAGGACTTAATAATCCTTCGAAATAATTGTCAATACTTTATTTCCTACATTTTAAAGGGCGATAAATTCCATATTGAATCAATCACTAAAATAGGGAAGGTATTATAATATAAAAATACAGATGGTGTATATTTCCACCTTTCGTATATATTAATGCACTTATGAGGCCGAACATGTACGGCTTTTGTATCTAATAAAAAACATGAGAACGTTCATATATGCCTTTCGTAATAAAAGGATTAATTTTAGTAGTAAATGCGAATACCTAGACGCCCATTGCGGGAAGCCCTCCGACTACCCTCAACAGTAATTTAAACCTACTTTCCATTACATCTTCCCATGACCAAAGTGACTCTTCGACTATATTTCATAAAAATAGTCTACTACATAGCAGTCAGTTAATTGATCTTTTCCTCGTGATCAATACTCAATTGATTCGAACTCGTGCGGTCACCAAGAGTGCTTCATTAAATCATCAGTAAATCGTCATGTTTTTATCTCTGGATGGATTTAATTTCATTCATACAATACGGTCGATATGTGTGTTCAAAGAGCCGATACTTCTCTCATAGCATATTAAGCTCCGAGTTTGTGAATTTGATTTGGGCAAGGGTCACAGAATTATCTGGTCTGGGTTCATTTCTCTGAACGGATTTTCATTTATATTCAGAATTCGGAATTTTATCTCTAGAATAGCTTAATTAACTCAAAAATGCATATACCATATGCCAAAATAGGAGAAGAAGACTGATCTTGTGATCACTTAAAACTTAGGAAGTGCATAGTGTTACTTGGTGCATGCGGCCACAGGAAAAAGCAAAACGAGATATTACATTTCCTCTGTAACTAATTTCACCAGTCAATTTGATCACATCGCACAGACAATCGAGAATACCTCGTTATCAGCATCTTCGACTCGGACTTATCATTTCTTTCCTTTGCAGTGAGGCTAGTATCAACTCAAAGTGTCGATCATTTAACATTCAGTATTGAGTATGATCACGAGCGCTAAGGAGTTGAACTCATAAAACCGCCGGATAGTACCAAAAAGCTTTTGTTTAAAATTCCCACAAAGTCTAGTTGAAAAGTAATTACGGTTCAGTCGCTGATTACATACTTGGATGACAAAGATGAAACGTCTCAAGCGATCAGTATTAGTGTTTTGTACGTAAGATTAGTGAAAAATATGTTAATCCTATTCAATTAAATAAGTTTGCCAAACTTCAGCAATTTAATGAGTGAAAACTGATAAGTTTCGTGAACCAAGTGTCTACGATTTTTTGAGTGAATTTTAAAATAAGAATTTTTCGTTAAAGAAATGATATAGTGCTAGCGATAAGTGTACTTAGCTTCCTGTGCTTAAAATATTATATACTTCTGAAGAAATAAAAAAATCATTTTATTATCGCTTCAAAATGTCATTGAGTCATATGTTCCAACATCATATACAAGTCGATTTTAAAGTATTTCCGATTATTGTTTATTATATGCATATGTCTTCCACTTCATTTCGAAATAGCGTTCTTTCTTGTTTCTCAGTTTACAATTGAAAGATGAAGTTAAAGATTAAATCTAAGATTAATTTAAACTGCAGTTCAAGTTTTAAGTATCAGTTCAGTAACTTAACTGAAAACTAACTAATTGGCCTGATTGATAGAATACAACTCAATAGGATTTGGTAATAAAAAATTTAATTGATACAGAGAATGTTTCATAATTCTTAATATGAAAATCTAACCCTACACTTGTCTTTTTAATGCCCTCGTAAAGTACACCTGATTTTAATGGCCAAAGGATTTCTAATAACTACGATGCCCTCTAAATTCGAGCTCTAAAATAGAAAATGCGTTTTTAAAAGTTTTACTCCCTGTATATGTATAGATATATTTGCGCAGTTGTGTGTACACAAGCAGCATAATCTAGTTTTTAAATGAGGCAAATATTTTATATAACATTTCTTTTAAATGAAGACATTTTTGTGGGTTCGGTCGATTGCACTTCTCAGAACTAAAAATTTCTCGAGTAGGCATTCGTGGCAAGTGGCTATGGGCAAGTTACTAACAATAATTTAGAGCAGCGAAAATCTAATTGTCTTCATTTAAAATAAATATTAATATATATACCATATATATAAATTAAAAAATTATATAAACAGCCAGAGTGATGAATTTATTGCAGCGTGCATTGAGTTTGGAAACACAACTTTGTATCATAAAATTGTTATTCATTGTGCTATTGTGACTGTTAAAACCAAGTAAACAAGGTATTTTAAACAATTATTCAATCGTTGGAAAATTGCAAGGAATACACTAGTTGGCGGTTGCATTTACACTCCTTTTTGTATTTTGTTGGTTTGTTTTTTAATTGCGTTTTTACTTTTAACTTTTACTGTTTTAAATTTTTTTGGTTTGTGTTTCAAGGTCAAAATCAAATTTAAGATCATCCCCGGATGGCCAGATGAAAATGCTAAACTCCTATTACTTTAATTTTCCTCTGACATGTGATATTTTCCAGTTATTCTGTCGTACTAGAGCATTTTTATCACCCTGTACGTGAGCCTGTGAAATAAGTTTCAGTTTACGTTTGTTTCAAGGTCAAAGTCAAATCCAAGATTATCCCCGGATGGCCAGACGAAAATCCTAAACTCCTAGTACTTTAATTTTCCCCTGCCATGTGATGTTTTCCAGTTATTCTGCCGTACTAGAGCTTTTTGATCACCCTGTACGTGAACTTGTATAATAAATTTCAGTTTACGATATTTTAGAGAAAAAATATATTGATAGTGGGTTTTGAAAAAGAACACTAGTACTTTCAACTACCATATCAAGTTTTGAGGCTAAAAATTATCAGTGACGTAGCGTGGGGGAGGTAAAGGAAGCCATTGCCGCTGGCGGCTCTGTAACTGGATTCGGATTCAGCATCGAAAAAAAAACATCAGAAATTACTATTGCAGTTTTTTTTTTGTTGGCCTGTGTAATTAAAATAAACACAGTGTTTCATCTGATGATAGTAAAGTAGCTACATAAATAATAAAAAGATAAATATGTATGAAAAAATGTCTGGTATCCCTCGATAAATTAAATTTTAAATGTGTAAGTGATCAGCACTTACATATTTCTTTTGATTAGCATTAATCATAAAAATTACAAGAGTTCGTTTAGTTTATTTATCTAGGTATAGAGAGCGTTTAAAAAATCCATTAGACATAAATTCCGAATGGGGCCTCTGATATTTCAGTTGTTAGCGCGCTGTCCTACCGTCCCAGAGGCTGTGGGTTCGAATCCCACGAATAACCATGGTCTCCTGCGCTACGTGGTAACACAATGGGCCAAAATTGGCTTAAGTGTGCCTTTCTAGGCAGCCACAGCAACCTAACCTAACCTAAATTCCGAATTTAGAATTTTTGTAAGTTTAGGAGCAACATGTGAAGCAGTGAAGCATCTGCATTTTTTCTGATCATGTACCTACATGAAAGAAATTTTTAAGGACATTTAAGCTACATTTTTAAACAAAATTTTAAAGTATTTGAAGCTTTAACGTTAATATCTGCCACATTTGCCAACGAATCGCGACATGTCGTATACTGTGTTTCGAACAGAAGTTATTACGTTTTATCTGACCTCCGGCACACGCAAAAATATTTCAGCCTTTAAAAAAGGGGTGAAGGAGGGATTTTACGAAAAAATTGGTCATCGTGAACGCTAATCACAACACTTTAAGGAATCGATTGTTGCACGTGTTGAAACATGTTGCGGTACGTAATTTGCGTATGCCAAATTTCGATCAATTCTCAATTTTGCCCTTCAGCACTATATTTTTCCATGTTTCTTTGTTTGTTTTTGCCATTCAACACAAACTGGATTTTCATAATTACTTAAAACAAAATTTATATACAATTGCAATGAAATGGCAAAGCATTTCCCTTACATTTCCCTTAAATTCACCAATTCTAGTAAAGTAACTAAAATATAGAAACCGTTGCATTTATACACACTATTTTATATGCCAACAAATTGAATTCAGAAAATTTAACTATCATCCGATGTTCCTGTAATTTACATACATACATTGGCAGGAAGGGAGAAGGTGACACATGCACGTACATGAGCGTTTAAAAATGTTTGCCTTTTAGGGAAAGCACAATAATATTAGGGCATAAAAAAAGATGAAATGGGCGCGAACTTATTTGTGCATTTACCCTAAATAACGTTACAATTTCGTTAAAATTACTTAAAACACCAATTATAAAATGTTTTTGTGATGCCGACAAATCAATTTTTCTCAGTGAACTTTTACTAATAAAAGCAATAAACATACATTTAAAGATGGACCTCTATCTCCTGTCCCAAGCGTCCGCCAATTTAACAATCAACTGCCATAGATGGACGAGAGAAGATGTATCTGATCAGCGCTAACGCTCTATTTTTTTCGCATTGTAAGGGCAAGGACAAATTAGGATAGGATCAGGAAATGAGACCTACCACCTGAATTAATTTTTGCTTACATTTTTATGTAATCAAAATTATTTCAAAGCAATTATAATTTATGCTCTAATTTATGTGACGAAAATTGCACCGTCCGCTTTTATAGGAAATTATATACGTGAGCGATCCGTTGTATTAAACGTCATTGGCATACGTACAAGTTAAATTACGTTGCGACGATTTGGTTCCCTATGTCCCTAAATGGTTTGTACAACTATTCGGAACCCGATTGGTTTCGTCAGTCGTCACACACAGCGAGGTTGATTGTCACAAATGATATAAGAACAAAGAAATCCCCGCCAATATGTATGTCAAATAGGTAGGGTACTATGTCGCAATTTCTATTAATCTTTTGCAAAATACATATTGTTGACCGATGATAAGCCTTCATATGAAGATCATCTCGATTGAGTCTACTCATCGATCTTGCGGAGATTTCCAACTCCCTCAACAAAATTTTTATTTTTAGCGGTTTCAACAAATTCAAAATTTCAGAAGCATTTTTTCCACACTTATGAAGTGCTATTACAGCGATACGATTTTCTTTTACTCCCCACTCCATGATTACGAGTCAAAGACTGTCACCAAACTGACCGGAATATTACGCCGTACAGTTCATTTGTTACAAAGTGCAACATAACGGTACAATTCCAGGCTAATTTCTGAGAAAGCGCGCATTAGAAATTGTGTACCAGAATTTATGGCAAGACTATATTTTAAATCAATAACATGCATATTTTCTGAGAATACAGAACAGACAGACATGCAGAAGGGAATGAAATCCTTTCTTTTTAAGATGCTGATTGAAACGCTGTAGAATCGACTTATATGTATATGAATTTTGGAATCCAATATTCTGGTTAACCTTAACTAAATAAAGTTAAAAAAAAATTCGTAACTAAAAATCGTCAGCACTTTCACATTTTACTCATTTTGTCATCATGAATCAACTATGGTAAATAATTAATTTCTCCCAAATAGATTTATTTTTAATCCTTGAGACCGGAAGAACTTTTGACATAATCGGGATTAATAAACAAATGCTCTATGAATACGTTGGAAGTGTATCAGTAGGCGCCAAAGCTCCTCAGGACGACGATAACCCGGCTCCACCATCATCCGGCTGGGTGGTGAAGGGGAAGTTAACGGTCCAGCGGCAAAACGAAGCCACCCTAGCAGCGGCGGTAAGTTAAAAGTACTCATAGAACCCACTTGGATTCAGTCATCGGGAAGGATGGACTTTTATTTATATTTAGCGATGATCCTTTAATTAAATTAATTGGGCTCCTGCTAGACTTAATTTACAATCTGGAATATGTTGTCCTTCTTTGATGATTGATTTGAATTAAGAGAGTCAAATTTTTATACTATGTATCTATAGGCTGTTTCATACGTCGTATGCCAAAATATATGGAATGAAAGGTCTGACTTAGGCAAACAAAAAATTGTATGCCGGATGGCCATCTCAACCGTTTGAGAGTTACAGGTTGAATAGTAAATTCCAACTTTCTATTTTATCTTTTGATCTAAACGTAGGGACGACCAACTTACCCCAAAAATCTTCTATTCTATTTCCCTTACCAAAAATGTTAACAATGTTGATCTACCATCTACCATTGCAGGTACATTCACTGTCGAAATTGGAAAAAATGTTTTTCATTTTTTAGAATTCAGATTTTCTCTGAAGTTCATGTAATTAATGCACTTATTTAATCACTCACATCATTGCACAAAAGGGCTCAGGCATTTTGAAATCGAATGGTTAGATATCCTCACAGTCTCGGCGGTCTCAGTTAGACATCTAACGCTCGTATCTATCTATCTGAATTATTCTTTAAATTTCATTAATCACAGTCAATCTCAATTCTATCGATAAACATGACCAGTGTAGACGACTTAATGAACATACAAAGGAGGATATTGGGACAGCTTGAAATTTTTATCATGAATTTTAAAAATACTCCGAAGGAGCGTTTAGGAAAATTTGGCCATGTGGCAGGAAGACTGACGGTCTTGACCACAATGGGCAAGGAATTTCAAACAAACGATATAGCAATTCGAACTCTCCGCATTGATACTGAGAAAACGAAAGAGTATTTCACTACAACCGGCGATAAATTTAAAGATCTATATTTTGAATATTTTGGAAATCTTAATGAGTAACGCGTCAGCCTCGCGTTGCCTCTCTCCGCACCTCTTTGAACACTATTCTAACAGCACGTCCTGAGATAAAGTTGCCTCTAATTACAAACCGAAAATTTTCTGGGGATAACTCGTCGTGGCCATCGTTCCATGATCTCTTCAAATGTATGATACATGAAAAAGAAAATGTAGCCTCTGTTGAGAAATTACATTATCTAAAGTCATGTCTGGTGGATGAATCTAAGAATCTTATACGGCATTTAACCATCACAGAAGATAATTATAAAATTGCATGGGATATGTTATGTTAACACTATCAAAACACTCGGGCTTTAGTAAACAGCAACTTAAAACTTCTCTTTTCTCAACCGCACGTCCACGCCGAAGACAATGATCAAATTCAGAAATTATTAGATAGAACAAATGAATGTTTGGCCGCATCACACAATTTAGAATTAAAGATCCAAGAATGGGATCGTATAATATTATATTTGTTAGTTAATCGATTACCTCTCGAGACCCGTCAAGTATGGGAACAGGCGCAAGGTGCTAAAACATCTTGTCTCAAGCTGTCGGAATTTTTCGAATTTCTTGAAGCGAGATTTATTAGATCGCTTGAAGCTATCCCCTCCAAGTCTCATAGAAATAATCCTCGTTCAAATCTTCAAAACACTAATTCGTGTCATGGTACTCCGTTTAGTTGTCCCGTTTGCAAGAAGGCCCATGCCATTAAAGATTGCCCAAAATTTAAAAAAATGAATCCCAATAAACATCCTCACTGACATGTTACCCCCTTCAGTCTGCCTCTTGCAAGTCCTTCATATGATCAAAATGGAAAGATTGATATTATATTGGATGCCTCGATTTATGGGAAAATAATTCAGGACGGTTTAGTGAGTAGAACCAGGAATACCCGTTACTCAAAACACGTCCTTTGGGTGGATCGTATTCGGAGAGACTCCCCCAACCTCGTCACCGCCTTCTGAAATTTTAAGCCCAAACACTGTAGAAGAAACTCTTACGATTTGGAATCAGATCGATAATATTGAGCAGGCTGGCAACTTTGGGTTAAGAAAATAGGCTGGAAATGATACAAAGTTACTTGATGGTATTGCTACTTAGTTCCCCGTCAGTGGAATTTTATAGAACTGTAAACTTTGGGAAATATTTGGAACCCAACAGTAGACTCCTTTTCTTTTAATATCCGTCTTAAACATAATGAAGTGCCGTTCACAAAACAAAAGATTCTCTCAACCATTGCCTACATTTACGACCCTTTAGGTTGGCTATCTCCAATCACCATAACCCTCCCTTGTGACCTCTCAGCCAAATAGCTTAATTATTCAAATATTCTGTCACAAGTAGGGGAAGTTTCTATTCCACGGTTTTTATGTACCGAAGCTCTGTGTAAGATTCAAATTAATGGATTCTGCGATGCATCAGAACGAGATTATGCAGTCGTGTTGTATATTTGCTGTAAAACAACTAATTTCATCTCTACTCGGCTTGTGAGTGCGAAAACCATGGTTGGTCCTTTAAATTCCATTAGCCTTCCACGTTTAGAACCCTCTAGAGCCGTCTTACTTTCAAACCTCGCCAAAAATATTTCATCTTTCAATTTCTTGCATTTCGGAAAATATTTGTATGTGGACAGATTCCACTATAGTCTTGTCGTAGGTAAACCGACACCCTAACAGCTTTAAACCCTTTGTAAATAACCAGATTTCTGAAATTATTACAAATATTGATACGGCTAGATGGGCTCATGTCTCGGCCGCAGAGAATCCTGCAGACATTGCTAGAAGTGGGTGGCAGGCGGGATAGCTGGCAGACTTAAAATTGTGGTGGGAAGGACCGGCTCGGGTCTCTCGGTCGAAGTCAGCTTGGCCATCGCGTTTTATCACGTTAGTCATTCCGGAAACCCAGCCTGACACGTTTGAGTTAAATTCATCAAAAATCGTCTTAACTCTAAAGGCCAGTGACAATGATGTTGCGAACATTTTAGAACGATTTTCGTCATTATCCAGATTACTTCGCGTGACTCTTATGTTGAAAAGATTAGGTAAAAAATGTAAGAAGATTCCAGTTAATTTATTAGCGTGTGCTACCCCGGAAGAATTTAAGAACGCTCGTGAATTCTGGATACTACACGAGCAAACTCAAGTCTTTAAAACCGAAATTGACTGCTTGTTGAATAAAAGACCTACATATATCGAAAACAATTAACTCATATCGCTAAACCCCTTTTTGGACGACTCCGGAATATGTGATGTGGGGGCTCGGTTACAGAATGCTTTAATGCCCTTCAATGAGCAGCATCCGATTATATTAAATCCTCACAGTCATTTTACCTTATTACTTACTTATTAATCAACCACACTCATATTACGTGCCTACATGGTGGTCCAACGCTAACTCTAGTTCTTCTGAGAAAGACTGTGGATCATCCATGGGCGAAACGTAAAGAAAGTCATTCACAGATGTATCCCATGCTTCAAGCGGACGGGGGAGCTCCGAACTCAGTTGATGGGCTCGCTACTGCCCCGTCGAATCAATATGTCATGTCTCTCTACCCATACAGGCATCCACTATGTCGGCCCAATTTGAGTATTTGGCAAAATCGAGGTTGTAAATCATACAAGGGATATCTTACCATTTTTGTCTGTTTTAGTACAAAAGCCATACACATCGAAGTGGTAGGCGACCTTAGTACAGAGGCGTTTCTAGGTGCATTTCGAAGATTTGCGGCACAACATAGTCTTTCGCTGCATGTTTATTTATTTATTTAATTCGCTTAATACAAGCTACGCAACATTTATTTATTTATTTAACAATAACAATAAAAATGTTTACGCCGATAATGACACGAACTTTAATGGCGCTCGAAATTATTTAGCTTGAGATCTCCGCCAAGCTTATCAAAAGGGTAGCAAAAAAGCCGAAACTGTTAATTTACAAGGTACTTAATCCCCCCGTTATCCCCTCACTTTGGTGGGTTGTGGGAGGCGGGGGTAAAAAAAAAATCCGTGAAGTATCACCTAAAGAGTATTGTTGGAGATACAATTTTGACGTACGAAGAAATGTCGTCGTTCGATTCAAACCAAGGACCCTTGGTCCCCTTAAGCAATGATGTTACCGATCTAAAGGTGCTCACCCCTGGTCATTTTTTAATCGGTACCTCGTTGGTTTCACCCCCGAAAGGGATATCTCGTGTATGAAGCTAACCAGTTTAAGTCTTTGGAATTTGATTCAGAAAATGACACCAAAGTTTTAGAAGATTTGGAATAGTGAATATCTATCTCGGTTGCAACAGCGACCCAAATGGCGTCATGGCTTTAACAATCTCAATCCAGGTGATATTATCTTATTGAAGGATGAAAATCTAGCTTCGTGTAAATGGGCTCTTGGTCGAGTCATTAGTACTCATCCTGCAAATGACGGCATGGTTAGAATAGTAGATATTCTCACTCAAATGGGTGAAAAGAAGAGGTCAATCACTAAATTATCGGTATTACCAATAAGCGCAGATGATTAACATAATTGCTATAAACGGAGGAGACTTGTAATGCTTATTGTCGGGTGATGGTGGCATCATTGCCGTATTCCATTTCAATACACGGAGGAGACTTTTGAAATAATACTTGTTATCAGCGCTAATTTTCGAAGTTTAACTACCGATCGTTCTCTTTTGATCGAGACAGCTGAAGGAAGCAGAACAGCAGCCCAGTTCCAGTGGAATCACGAGGTACTTTTTGGCGTCCACTTAGATCACCGTGAAGGCGCAGTCAACAACGAGATCACCTTGAAGGCGCAGTTAACAATGAGATCATCGTTAAAAGGTCCTAATTAATTTTAAGATCCCGCACTAGATCCTGTACCCAAATCCCCGAATTCAAATAAGGGGTATACCTGAGTCCTAATCCTAAAGGACTATAAATTGTCAACAAAGTTGCATTATTTTTGTAAAAGGCAAAATATAATATATATTCTAGTAGGAGCTAGAATGAAAAAGCAACATAACAAGCTATTCTTGGTTATATTTGAGAACAGATCAGTGTTTCGAAAATATCTCATAATCAAAAGGAAAAAGTAGTCATTACTAAAGAAAGTTAAAAGATTCTTTACAAACAAGAAAGAGGGTTAAGTTAAGGCTTCAATTTCTCTTTGTTGGTAAAGATTATTAGTATGAATGATATTTTGCGGTACATGTCTACAAGATGGAATGCGTTCAAGATCGTTATATTAAATTTATAACAAAAATTCTTTCTTCTAGATGAACTTTACAGAAAATATACCTTCTACGGACATTCCGATCTTTTTAGCGCAATCATAGTATCGTAAACAATTGATTGGAATTCGGATAGAAAACTGAAATTTAAGCCTCAAACCTTCGCAGTATTAAAATGATGCCTATTACACAATAATAGCCTAAATTTCTTTTAGTTTTGAAATAGTTGCAATAGTTTAGTTTTCTTCCTAGTTATTTTTAAGTAATAATTATTAGGTAAGAGCAGCAAATACGTTCACCGTACAGTCTTTCGCAATATGAAATAGCAAAATATTAGTTAATAAAACTTAGTTCTTTGTTCTTGATCTTTCATAGTAGATATCACATATAATTTTCAGTCTCAAATAATATCCAAAATACAGTTTTGTGCACACCTCTATCGAAATACTTAAGCATTCGACCGTTTTTATTGTTAAGTTTATCGCAGTTTATAGACTAATGACTAAAAATGGTTGCTACAAACAAAATACCAAACACTTTTTATAAATTGAATTTAAATTATTGGAAAGTTTTAATAACGTATATGCAGGGTGTTTATACATATATAGATATGTTGGAAACTTTTGAATGAGCTTAATTTTTTTGTTTAATCAAAAGAAAAACGCAAAAGCCTTCGTATACTCATCGAAACTTATGATGACAATGTAGCAACTTAAGAGTGTTGTGTGCGCTGGTTTGGAAGGTATAAAGCTGGAAATTTTGACTTAAAGGACAAAAGAATGTTCAAATCAATTTAAAAAAATTCGAAGACGCCGAATTACAATAATTGTTGGATAAAGGTGATACCCAAACACATATCCGAGAGATTAAATGTTGGCCGCCGAACTTATTTGCGTTGGCCTACATGCCTGGAGCCTCATGAACTGAACGACAAGCCCCTAAAAGCGAAAAACTGTCGAAGTTTGGCTTTCTCGGCATGAAAGGAAAAGTTTTTTTAAAATAGGGACGTAATGAAAGATGAAAAATGGATAAAGTTCGATAACCCCAAACGAAGAAGATCATGGGTTGCCCCCGCGAAAGCGGTCAAAAACACCATTTCTACATGTGGCTGCGAACTTTTAGTTCTACTCGCCGTCAGGGTGATTCGTAAATTTTAGTTTTCTATGGAATGCACATCATTATTTTCTTTATATCTCTTAATCTATTCAACGTAGCAACATCGACATCGTCAAAAAAACTACTATCCCAATGTCCTTTCCAAAAATGTTAACAATGCTGACCTATCACCACCCACTGCAAGTATACTCACTTTCGAAATTGAAAAATATGTTTCTCATTTTTCTTAAATTCAGCTTTACCTCATATTTTTTCTCAAAATCATATAATTATTGCATCTATTATCGAACTGCCAACTTACTTTTCCACCAAGGTACAACATGTCCAAGTAGAGAAGAAATATGCAAATTTATTCATACAAAATTTTTTCTGGTAAATAAAAAAAAATCTAATTTAAAAAAAATTAAACTAAAACAAATCCAAATGCTTTTTGTTTAATTAAAACCCGATTTAATAATGCTAAAATGGAATTCACAAAAGCAGCTCAAAATTTCCTCCACCACTTTCGAAGCCAATAACCTTCTTCTAACTCCCTTTTTAAGGCGTGTGCCAGGCTCTCCGGTATTTTCGTCGCTGCAATCCCAATTCTGTTAATTGACTCCTCTCTGGTGTTAACAAGCCTTGAGTAAACTCCATCTTCAATTTTTCCCCAAAAACGTCCATTAGATTCAATATATTCTCCAAAACATCCGCATAAATTTGGCTATTAAGCATTTGTGGAGAAATGAATTGTGCTAATATATGATTGCTGATGATACCACCCAAAACATTTTCACTAAATTTATGCTGAAATTGTGTCGCCCGTGTCCAAGTATGAAGGTTATGGGAATTTGTGATGCCATCCTTAACGAATTACGATTCATCCGTCCATAGAATTCGGTCTAGAAAAGCTGTGTTCTATATGTCATATTCCAGAAGCCAAATGCAAAACTGCAATCTTTTCTCGGAAGCTCCTTCGAAAAGTCTGAAAGAAAAATCTTCCATGTATTGGATCAAGTATCATGAAGTACAAGATAACACTCTCGATACAAGCCCAAAGCTCTAACCCATATGTAATTTCTAAAACTGCCTGGGGACATTTTTCCCATTAGATAAAGCAGCAAAGAATTACTGGTTCCCATGCCTTATTTAAATGCCAATAAGAACGAAAGAGGGAAAAATAAACAGCCAAATTTTCTCATCTACAGATGCCTCTCGTGCATCGTGTTATTGCCGTCCTCGCGCAATGTTGCAGCATAAGGAAATTGTAAATCGAGAATGGGGCAGGCCGCACGTTCAGAGCATATATACGGATGCGGGCTGTTTACATTTTTTCACTGTGTATTTTTAAAGGCGGCACAAAGTATTTAAATCCTAATTTTAGTTCCGCCTCCCCCTAAATTTTTGTCTTTCTCTCACGTGTGAGCCCTTTATTAGTGCCCACTATTAGCAAAATCTGCAAGGCCATTGGGCTAACGGACCAAGGTCTGGCCGTATGGCGATAATGGTGGCTTGAATATTGACAATCCAATGCTTCAAGAGTTGCTGATTTGTCGGCATAAACCAATGACTTAACATGGCCCCATAAAAAGTAATCCAGAGACGTTAAGTCCCATGAACGAGAGAGGCCAGTTAACAGGACCACTTCTGGAAATGAAGTTGTCACCAAATTGATTTTACAATAAATTGATGGTTAAGCGCGCTGTATGGCAAGTTGCGCCGTCTTGTTGTAACCAAATGTCGTCGATGTTTAGCTGATTAATTTTTGGAAACCAAAAAATCAGTCAGCATGGCTCGATAGCGCTCGCCGTTCACTGTAACGGCAGCTGCTTTCTCATTTCGAAAGAAATAAGGACCGATGATGCCGCCTGCACGCTGGCTACACCAAACAGTCAATTTTAATGGATGTAATGGTGATTCGTTAATGGCATGAGGATTGTTTTCGCTCCATATACGGCAATTTTGCTTATTCACGAAACCATTTAACCAGAAATGAGCTTCATCACTAAACACAAGTCTTCGATAAAAATGCTCATCTTCGGCCAGTTTCAAATTAGTCCTTTAGGCTTTAATTCTTGCACGAGCTGTATTTTATAGGCATGTAAGCCAAGATCATTACGTAAAATTTCCCACGTAGTCGAAGGACAAAGGCTAACAAGTTGAGAACGGCGACAAATCACATTTCGCCGTCTTCTTCAACACTTCGCGCTACAGCAGCAATATTCTCTTCGGTACGCACATTTATTTGTCTTGTTGATGGTTTTGAATCGAGAAGAGTAAACTTATAGCGAAAACGATCAATAACTGCACGAATTGCTTGCTCACTAGGCCGATTATGTTGACCGTAAAATGGACGAAGTGCTCTATAAACTTCGCGAACAGATTATATTTTTTTCAAAGTAAATTTCCACAATTTGGAAGCGTTGTTCTGGCGTTAAATAGTTCATGATGAATTGTCAAACCTTACTGAACAAAAATGTCAACACAGTATTACATTCTCAACTGTCAAACAAGACAGACAACAACCATCGCAAGTTCTCATGCAGCTAAAAAAACACCCATTAGATCCTAGAACAGATTTTTTATCACTGTTTTACTTGTTGTTGTACCTTTTTGGAGAAGTAATAAGATCAGTAATTCGACAAAAAATAAATAATTGCATTAATAACATGAATTTGGAAATTGGTGGTGGTGGTTTCAGAAAAATTGTAAAGGACAATAGAATAATAGATTTTTGGTGTGAATTGGATGTTACTGCGTTCAATAGATCAAAAGATAAAGTAGCGATATGCATACGAATCATCCTGTAACTCCCAATCGGTAGAAATGGCCCCCTTGCCAATTTTTTGGCTGTCTAGGTCAGAGCTTTCATTCCAATCATTTTGGCATACTCACTAAAAAATACGTTGTATACATTATTCAATACTATATTTGACGACCCCGCAACCATTAATTTATAAATGTTTAAATAAAAACTGAATAATCAAATTCGATTAACAAATGGAGGAAACGTACCTAAAATAAAGAAATGCAGCCGAATTTAAAACCTCCTCTTCCGAAATAGGTTAAAACAAGAAAATGGTGAACTGACATTATGTAACAGTTTCGGTGCTAAATAAAAAATATAACCAACAGCAGAATCTTTACATATTTAGAAATTAATTAATTGAATTAATTTTATTTCAAGAAAGAATAAATTTTTATTTTTGCAATATTAAAAATAAAATTAGTTGAAGATTTAAAAAATATAAAAATCAATCAATCTAGGTTATTGTTGGTTTTAATTAGTAATAAAGTTTATAGATTATAAGCCACAGTGCCTAATGCGGAAAGAAGTCTCTAGATCTACCATAGAATAAAACTGATCAACATCTATTTAAGAAATTCAATTGAAAATTACAAGACTTGTTATAAACAAATAAATAAGTAAATTTATTCTGACTTAGCACAAAGATAGTCGTAAATATTTCTAATTTCTGTTGCATACTTGTTTCAGATTAAATAAATGTTACGTCTATATCGTTGTTATTTTGAATTTCGTTTTGGTGAAAAGCCCCTATTAGCTATTAACGTCACCATTTACTTAGTTTAGAATAAAAATGTATATAAATCCCATAATTTAATATTTAAACTTGAATGCAACGACGAAAACTTGTCTAGACTTAAAATTCTTTCTTTCTAGCTAGCTGTCGACGAAATTTCCCTAAACAATTCTGGCGAAAAATTCCAACAAAACAAAGAGATGTATCCACCGTATAAGCCGTTCAAAATATCTCTAACTCCACAAGGGACAATAGCGGATCTTCTGTTCAAAGAAGGCGATCCGATCTGGTCGACGAATTTTAAACGGGCTATAGCATCTACTTTGCAATTTCAAGTTGACGCAGAAGGGGCCTTCGTCGTGGAAGAGGTAAGTACAAACCAAAGATCAGCAAATACAAGATGTGACACTCGTGACGTATTTCCTTATCTGTCCATTTTCCACTCTCGATTCAGGATTTTCGCACACAACGCAACAGAGACTTTGTCCCGCCTTTAAAAATGCATGATAAAAAAACGCTGCACATTATTGCCTACACTGTAAATGCTCTTTCGTTCTTATGGGCATTTAGATAAGGCATGGAAAGCAGTAGTTCTTTGCTGCTTTATCTAATAGAAAAAATGTCCCCAGGCACATTTAAAAATTTCTCTATGGGTTAGAGCTTTGGGCTTGTATAGAGAGTGTCACATATTGTACTTGATGATCTTTGGTACAAACGTATAGACATTACTTTTATTCGACGCTTTTCTTTTTAATACATTGTGCAGACAGGAATCCACGGAAAATGCTCCACAGAGTATTATATTGCCAATAGGACAAACGGCATCACCATACGTAAAACTCCTGAACTGAAAACTTGCATACCATTCAGAGAAGCTATCCATTTAACTAGGAGCAACGTACCGCCAAATTTATGCGAATTCGACTTTCAGGTACTCTATAAATAGAAAAATTATCAATACATATAGCAACTTTGCAGAAAAATGTAATAGTTGGAAACGAGGCCCAATACAACTTACTACCTCACGCAGAAACAGAATATTTTCTTAATACGGTTCACGTAAAAGGAACAACATTAGTTCATACATTTGAATCAACTGGCGAGGCGCAGTACATTAATTCTGAGTACATGAAGAAGCTTAGGGCCGTATGCACCAAATAGTGAAATTTATGACGGTCGTATCAATGGAATTACTATGACCGTCATATTATAAGATTGCTTGGTGCCGACCCTTACTATATGCTCATGTGAAATTATAATAATGCATTTTTAGGCTCGTCTTAAATTTCCTTAATGAAAGCATAATCGATAACACAATCGACATAGAAACCAGTATGTCTACTTCCCAGACAACTCTAGAAATTGTGGCGCTAGATATGAACGATCCTACTGGTGGCCGACACCCACAGCAACAAAAAAAATTATTGGCAATGTGTGCTGATCTTCTCGATTCTTTAGCTGAAGGACTTGAAAACAAAAATATTCAATTTGGGGAGCCTTATGATAGCACCGTATCCGATATAATAAGCCTAATGATACAAATGGATTTCGAATCGCTTCAAACGATTTTCGTGGACGTTGATATTGGAACAAGTTACAGGCAGGAGACAATTAGGAATATCTTTTTTGAGATTATTCCCAGGATAGGAACAAAAGCCTCTGTCCTTCTAATCAGGGATTTGGTTGTCCATAAACGTGTAAAACCAACTACATCTGTTCAACTGTTGATTTCTCTACCTTTTCACATTTATGAACTTTCAGACGAATTGGTCGTTAAATGTGAAACGTTCATGACTTTAGGTTATAAGTTGAATATTTAGCTTGATTCCTTTACCAAATATATATTTCTAGGTCCAGATCGTCCAGATGTAAGACAAGCCGCTGTGCTTAGTTTTGCCACTTTAATCCACAATGTATTTGTTGCTGGAAAAATATCTAAAGACACATTCGAGGAATACGTGCAGAAGTATTTCAACCTTTACCTAAGTATACATCAGAACCACAATAATTTTTTTTATTAATTTTCCTCTTCAAATTATAGGTGGTTATGACTATGAACAAAAAATGCTGTATTTACAGGCGTTAAGTAACTTGCAACTTGGAAATGTGGCAAATTATTTAGATCCAATTATTAAAGGTGAAAAAAATGGGGAGGATGAAGATATCAAGTTTCTTGCAGCATGGGCCACAATGCCATTGGCACATACAAGGCCCCAAAAAGTAAAATTGATCAGAGCTTTAAAGTAATCATTCATTTTATGTTATTTATATTAGATCTATGAACTTTACTGGCCTATTTTTGAGTCGAGAAACTCATCGCTGGAAATGAGAGTTGCTGCTCTCACACTGTTGCTGATATCGAATCCAACACCTGCAAGATTGATCAGCCTGCATAGAATCATTCAAGATGAAACTTGTCCTCATCTCATTAACTTTTATAGAACGACAATTAAAAGTATTTCAGAAACAACATATCCATGTTATCAAGATCTGTAAGTATAATATTAGGAAAACCCAATGTTTTGCTTGGAAGTTAGAAGCGTTTGAAAATTTATGTTGTCGTATCTTTCAAAAACTTCTTGATAAATTCCATTAAAAATTTGTCGATAAATTTAGTAGTTGCCATAACAATTATTAACAGACATCAATATAAAAACAAAAAAAAACTATACTGAAAGAAGCATATCCAAATGTTTAACCTGCAGTTACGGTTAACACTATGTTGTAAAGACATATCATACATCACTCAAAGATACACATACTATAGGATACTAACAATAACTTAAGTTACCTTAACCTTCGTAGATAAACTAATTCAAACAAAAATATATCAAAATTAGATATTTCTTTATTAGAATATCCTTCGTCTTTAAACACTTTAATTTACCCGATTATTTCTTGAATCAGTCTTTTACCACTACCCATTTTGTTAACTTCTTTATTCTATTTCAAGTAACAATGAGAACAGCTATTTTTAAAAAAAACAAGGAATTTACACGGAACACAATTTAAAATTGGTGAGGTCAATCATGTATCGCACGTTTTTATACCGATTTTACGGAATATGGAGAATATTTGCATAAAGTAATTAGAAATTTCCGACATTAATAGCTAATTATAGTCAGACTTCTCATAAATAAGTATTTGCTTGGACCCTTGAGAAAATGAGAATGAGGTCAATGATATGTCGTGGAGTATATAATACTATTATTTACACTTTTTAGAATTTAGTTAACAAATTATTAATGATAAATGGAAGGATAACGTCATGCGTAATTTGAAGATGGGTTGAATATTTTTTCGACGTGTACCTCCAAAACAAAACGTAACAGAAACATTTGAAGTTGAACTTCTATACTTGAGAGCAATAAAATCGCACACCTTATTTTTTTTTTGGTTAAGGCAGTTTTTTTCATGAATGTGAATAAATATTGAAAAAAAAAATACACTAATTGAAAGTTTACTTCATTACCTTGCTAATGATACCAAATACAGTGTAAAAAAATACCCATAAGGGGTTTTAGGGCACAAAGCCCAACATAGAGGTAAAATTTACCAATTTTGCTTAAGGAAGAATGATAATCAAACTCAAAATTCTTGCTCAAATTGTTTATTAATAAGGTGTATTCCCTCTCCTAGCCTTAATCACAGCTCTTAATCGCTTTTTCATGGACCGTATTAATTTCACCATGAAATCTTGTGGTATAGCATTCCACTCCTCTTCAATGGCGAGTTGAAGCTCTTGGAGGCACGTAGGAGCAGGGCTTCGTGCTCGAACTCTTCTTTTTAGCTCGTCCCAGACATGTTCGATCGGATTGAGATAAGGACTACGAGCTGGCCACTCCATCGCGGTGATTCCAACGTCTTCCATGTACTCGCAAACTGTTCTAGCGACATGCGGTCTGGCGTTGTCGTGCATTAAGATGAAGTCTTCTCCCATAAGCCATGCGAGCGGTCTCACATGTCCTTCGAGCACTTCTTCGACGTATCGTGCAGCCGTCAACCCTCTCGATCTCGGGCCGGTATTCGCCCCAGTGATGAAAACAATGTCAGTTTTGGTATCCAACATTATGCCACCCCAAGACATACACGATTCACCTCCAAAAGCTACACGTTCGCTTATGCAGCATTGTGAAAATCGTTCTGATAACCTTCTGTAGACTCTAGAGCGTCCATCATGACCATGCAAAGTCATTCTGCACTCATCAGAGAACATAACAGTGTCTTTAGATGTATGAAAAAAATCAGTAACAAACCAAATTACTTGGGTGTGCGATTTTATTGCTCTCAAGTGTACTTTCTATTAGTGCTATCAAACTGTTACGGCTGCCAGTTTATTATGTACAAATATAAATGACATAGTGCAATGTACGTATGCGACAAAATCCTTATTTATTAGTTTAATCCAATTTTTTTATTTTTTTTTAAATCCCTACGTAATAATCAATGGAATGAATAAAAAAAATGGAATAAACAAAAAAACTCTTCAAAAAGTGTTAAAACATATGTTTTTCATCGGCTTCATTTAATTTTCACCACAATTATTTCTTGAGTAATCAAGCAACAGGGCAGTTTTCAATTTAACTGAGCTTTTCTAGAAAATGTAACTGAAACTTAAAAAGTAGTTTGCGAGGGAAAGAAAGCATGTACTAATTTTGACCATCTTTAAAATTTCTAGTCGACGAATGCTTTCATATATGCACCGACATTTGCCACCTTCGCCGGAATCTCGCTATTGGGTAACTGGAAACTATATTTTTGACTACAGAGACTCTAAATTTGGAATTGGTGCCATGTTGCAAGCGTTTTTGGTGGCTGATCCAAAATCAGACCTTCCTATTGTAGCTTATTTCAAATTTGATACTGAGGCACTCGGAAAATTCACTGGTCAACTTGCGGTGCGGCAAGATATTTCATTTTTTAGAAAACAAATTTACAAGCAAATTTTAGTTGTACATTAAAGCAAGAGGTCTCCCTGATGCATTCTTGGACAGGATCAACAAATTACACTCAGAAAATCTAAAATTCGAACTATCGAAATTTCTGGAATCTATGAAGGCGCCTATTATAATTTATACGCCGCTGCATTTAGAATTTATAGTACAAATGGAGGGCAAAACGGTATTATCGTATTATTTAAACCAGAAAACATTCCACAACCTTACCTACGGAGACTGTAAGATTCAAACAGTAATTGTGTTGCTGAATTAAACAAATATCATTTTAGTGATTCAGAGGCTCAATTTCTTGATAAGGACCGACAGTCATATAAACATGCAAACTGTCCGATGGCCTTTCATGGCGAAATATGTTGTTCCTACTGTTTTAGGTACACCTGCTGATGTGCTCCTGCAAACGACAGTACTGACTTCGCTTAGAGGAAATATTACTCAACATCAGGCTCTGGATGGCATTACGCGAAATCATGAGATAGATGTTCGGTAAGTTTTGTAACTTTCGTTTCTTAAGCATGATCCAACCCGGCTAATTTCAGGTACGCCTCATACGCTTCTTGTAAGAGCAAAAGCTACAATCCATTTTTAAATTTGGAGCACGAAGTCAACAGAGAGCAAGGATTTTTGCTTTATATGCCAATAAATAACGAGCTATCAATCAATATAACCAACAAATGCTTAAAATTCTCCTTTGTACGGCCAGCGAATCTCTCAAGCGGCATCGCATTTAAATCAAGATCAGTAACTTCAACCAAAGGTTATATAACAAAATCTTCTCCAATTCCATTTAATGAAGTTATTTCACCCGAAAAAATTCATGATGTGGTAAGTGCTCTTAAATTATTTATGAAAAAATTCATTTATTTTAATGTGACGAATAGAACAGTACTACGTGAATATGTGCATTTGGAAATATGTGAGATAGGTATAGAATAAAACAAGAGGATTTATTTCACAACTTACCTATTTTATAGTAGCTGAGGTTTATACGGGGTGTATTATAGGTATTGGTTAATTAAATTCTCTTTTTGGACTAATTTTTGCTGAATTCAGGTAAAAGTAAGGGAATTAACAAAGACTGTTACTTGAGATCTGTGGCTATGATAGGCATCTAATTAAATTGTTGAGAATAATTAAAGGACAAATTTAATGCAAACTCTATGCTTAAGGTAACTAATATATTGTTCAAAGAAGACAAAAGTAGTGGACGCCGACTATTCTTTAGGTATTTTTGAGAGCTACAATTCTATAGTACATTCAACAGATGTATCTTTTATGGTTTAGTCAGCGTAAGCCATGTATATAAGCACCCTAAAAGGGATTTTTTACACCTTGGTTACAAAACGTCAATATTTCTCTTCTATCATATAATATAAATCAACTAGTTGATTTACCCGCCTTCAGTAATGCGTTCTAGCTAGCATTAAAAAACTTTTGTAGATGCGAAAACAAAAAATTATTGCAATTACGGTGCTGGATTAATTGAAATTTAAAAATTGTCATACCCGTTATGAATTGTAGCTCCGAAAGCGTCTTAATATTATTTTTCATTAAAATTACTTAATATTGAATTTCATGGCAATCCTTTTTTTTATCCATTTTGGGTCTGCCATTGTGAATTTTGGTATATTTGAATTCTATTTCCCAAAGGACTCCTTGACATTAATTTTAATTAAAATTCCTTGAAATTGAGGAATATCGTTCGCCAGATTGGATCCACCATTCTGAATTTAGAAATTTTAATGGTGAATTCAAAATCAGCATTACTAAAAAGCTCCTAGTGTCGATTTCAGGGCAAAAATCACGTTTCACCACTCAGAGCAGGGCACACGTTCGAATACATTTGGCCTGCCTTTAAAACCGCTGCACATTATTGCTGTGTTGTAGATGAGAATATTTCACTGCCTATTCTTATCTCTTTCGTCCTTATTAGAATTTAGATAAGACATGGGAAGCAATAAATCTTTGCTGCTTTATCTAACGGGAAAATTTTCCCCAGACAGTACGTGATGATCTTTGCGTTGGGCCTTTTCACACGAGTATGCACGCCGCAGTACCGGTTTACTGAAAGCTGTCCCTTCCACACGACTCCTCTTGCAGTACTATATTCGTACGAGACTTGTGAATGTGCATGTGTATTTCTTGTCATTTAAAGTTGAGTACTTAAGGCAAAAATCATCTAATACAAAATGTGAGACTCATGACATTTCTCCTCATCTTTTTTCGACCTTAGACCCGTTAGCCCAACGGCCTTGTAGATTTTACTAAAAGTAGATGGTAAAGGGCTCATGTGTGAGAGAAAGATAAAGATTTAGAGGGAGGTAGAACTAAAGTTGAAACCAAAGATCATGAATTAATAGATGTGACACTCGTGACGTAGTCCCTTATCTTTTTTCGACCTTGGTTCCCTTAGGACTTAGGACTAAGGGGACCAACGTCGAAAAAAGATAAGGAAATACGTCACGAGTGTCCCATCTAGTAATTCATGATCTTTGACCTGAACCTTCCTCAAAAACTGCAGTTTAGAGTTTAGAAATCCTACCTAAAGTCGGGTCTTGCTGTTTTATAACACTTTAATGTCCAAACATATACACACATATATATATCAATTGATATCTTGAAGTGTCTTTTTATGCCACTTTCTATATAATATAATGTGAGTAAAATTGTTATCATATAAATAAACTTATTTGTTTTCTTCAGTTTCAGTTATTTAAATACGACATCGACGACCTCGGTATATCGGTGTCTGTTAACACAAACTTAAATGAGTTGAACACATACAGAATTATGCTGTTGAAATCCGAATTTATGGAGAAGTAAAACGGTATTACTTTTAGAAATTTTAATTAAAATTAAATATTTCAGTGGTTTTTCAAAAAATTGGATCATCAATACTCTGATGTATTTATTCGGTGTTGCGCAGCTTAGTTCTATTCATATAGGAAATGACAGAAATTTTACGCTTCTCTTCCACAACACCGATTTTACAAAAGTAAATTATAAATTTAAAAATAATAAAGATCTTATCCATGTACTTACTCTTGCAGATTGAAGGATCCTTTAGCATAATGGAAACTGCTGACTCTGAAGATAAAACAGGCCACAAAATGGACTTCAGTCTAGTTCATATCGGTGAAGATTCAAATCTAACATTGCATAAGTGGAATCTGATCTTTGACTTCTCTAAATCAGTGAAGAACAGTCTATATAATCTAATAGGAATCATAAAGAGATCAAATCATATGGAGGAACAAGATTGGAAGGTATGAATTGTCTAGAAATTTATTTCAACATAAAGTTCTCGTCAACAATTTGATTACTCGACAACTACACAAAACAAATAATATTTTATGGCATCAAATCCTCTTCATCTTTGATAAGTTCAAGAACGCCATCTTGTAGATCTTTGATGACTTCATATTCTGACACTCCCAAACATCTTTTATTAGATATTTCCATAGTGCCATCGGCAACAGTTCTTGTGTCATCTATTCTATTCTCAGTTATTTTTAAGTTTAAGCGATCACATCTCGCTTCGAGTTTAGTCATGTCCCTGGCAAGCAGTGGAAGTTTTATCACAACTGAAACGTGTATGGTTGTACCCAAATTTGAAGGGGACGATGCCACATAACCGTAGTTGGGATGACGTTGAAATGGTATATTTTCTCCTATCTTTTGTTCTCCAGCTACAAGTCGACTGTAAACATCACCTAAAAATTTTATAATTTATTTACATTAATTTAGAAGTAAGTAGCCTTTTCTTACATGAAAATACAATTTAAATTAAATTTACCCTCGTGTTAAAATTTGTAATGTATTTCGCGTGTATAAAATCGCGGATATTATGTTTTAAATTCAAATAAATATTAGCCCCACCTTAAAACACCAACATTCCATTTTTTGTTGACAATGAAAATGGTGCAACCATTAAAAGCGAGTAAGTAATAGTTAGGCAAAATTGAAAATAATTTGCCTTCATATAATCCTTCCAATACAGAACATATAAATAAGCAGTTGATTTTTGTTCTCCAATACCGTAAAATTATTACCCCTGCTAGAACATTGTGCAGTAGAAAAAGAAACTTTCACTCCATATAGGCCAAATATATTATGAATTTCTGGCGAAAGAGTAATTTTTCGGTTCTTTGCAACCAAGTGATCACCCACCGTATGCTTTGCAAGTGATCTGGGGCTCGTTTTTCTTGTTGATTTGTATTTTAACTAAAAAATTTAATATGTAAAACTTTCCTCGAAGATATGGTAAAAACTATCGCGAATTCAAATAACTTCTAATCGTTTTTGACATCAAGCAACATTTATTGTGGAAGCCCTGAATATCGACTGCATATTGTTAAATACAGCTGGGTCGGAATCAATTCTTTGCAAATTAAATTATATTTAGATTTCAAATGCCTGGAATTATAATTTGTAATTGATATGTTTACTTCCTTAGTATTGGACTTCAAAAAATTGTAATTCTCAATTGAGAAAGATCAAGAACTTAGTAATGGACTTGAATTATTCATCAACTTCATTATAAGAAGTTGTATTTGTAATTTCGCTTCTCTCTATTTTAAAAACGAGTTTAGAAAGTTGTGGACAACACGTCAACGCGATTCACCTCATTCGTCTAAACTTTGATTACATATTTTTGAGAAGGACTTTTCTTTACTGTTATATTTGCAACAATTTGTGAAAATTTCTCATTTTTGTGTGTTTAATATTTATTATATAATCTACTTGGCAATTAGTCAAGTTACTAGTCTGCTAAATTAATCCTTTCATCTGTCATTTACTTATCATTTAAAATGCTGTCGAGGGAGTTACAGGGTGATTCGTAAATTCTAATTTTCCATGGTATGAACATAACTATTTTATTTTTATCTTTTGATCAACTCAAAGACGTCCAACCCAAAAATCGACCTGACATTTTCTCCGATATTCATGTAATTAATATACCTATTTATTATTTTTATCGAATTGCCTATCTGCCTAAGTCAGATCTTTCAGGCTTAAGTCAAAAATACAGAAATGGATATTAACTAATTATACAAACTGTCGATTAACTGAAAATTTTCCTTTTACAAATTGTTCATTCACCGACAGTTTTCCTTATCCAAACTGTCTAATAAATGAAAATTTTCCTTATATTTACTAATTGTTCATTAACTGAAAATTATTAAACATATTCGTTGATTTTGTTATCATTAAACTGCGAATGCATGTTCACAATTTCTGAACGGTACCCAAAAAATTGGAGGGGAAACTTGAAATGTCGCCATCCGCGGTATTAAGGAGGTAAGTAAACTTGAAAGTTAATGCATTATGTATTGTATTTTTAGGTATTTTAATCACCTGAGTATTGGAGAAAGTACAAAGTTGGTTAATTGTGCACATATGAAGTAAAAAGATAGAAATACAGTGCAGAGAAATTGGAGAAACACGCGACAAAAAATAATCTAATATGCTTTGAAAAAATGAAGTAGATGCCTTCGAAAAAAAATCTTTTACATATCGGTTCTTTTCCAAATTTTTCGACAATGGAAGAAATATGCAGCGGAATTAAATAGTTTGGGTTGTCCTGGCAAATCTGGAGAAAAGTTGTTGAAAGTAAATTATTAATTTTATAGTTTAAATGTAATAAAATGTGATTAGATATGGACTAATTTAAGGTTTAATTTTAAGTTAAGAATTTTGCATAATAAAAATGAATTCAACACTGGTGGTGGACCTAATACACTGCATCAATTTACGCTGAATGTAGTAAATCTATTAAATTTGAAGATTTCAACGAACTCGCCAGGAAGTACTCGGTATAGAAAATAACAAAGTAAATAATTCCAAAAACTGTGTTAATGGTATTGTTTGAAAATAAAATTTGTACAGATACAAGTCAATTGACTTGGTTTCCTAGTGCACAGAAAAATCAATCATAGTGAATCACTTTTATGGCAGCACTAAAAACTCACTTCGATTATTGCAGAATACCACAAACTAGTGCAATCGATTAGCCAAACGTAAATCGATCGATTATCGAATCAATAACAGCAATATGCACAATTGTAATTACTTTGAACGAAAAAATTAATTGAAATGAATATTACACATATAAAAATGGTATTATCAAAATTTCGATGGAAACGGAGCTTTTCTACGCTCTCTTCGATTTAATAAGAACGGATTTAAGAAATTAACCAAATCAATTACAAATTACAATGCCTTTTTCAAATACTACGGAAGTCAAATTATTCTACAGCAATAAGAACAACGAATTCTCCGCATTTGACCGTATCTGACTTAGTTGCTAACTTTTAACTAATGAGATTTTTCGCTGTTACTGAACAAAGAAGACTGTTTTTTACTTACTTTTTGCTTTTGAGGTTTCTAAAAATTGTTTTAAAAACATATTTTTTTAATGTAAAATTGTGTAAATTTGTTATTTGCGATATATCGATTCTAAAATTTATAAATAAGGTTTTCTATAATAATAAGCCAGTGACATACCCAAATCGCCACATTTGCCTGTTGATATAATTCTTAAATGATCTTCTGCGTTGACCCAAACAATAAATGTCTCAGCAGGATTAAGAAATATGCCACGTCCTGTTGGCCAAAATCTGTAAGCACCTGCTTTAGCTAAAATTGCATCACCTTTCTTGAACATTACATTCCTAGAAACCATTCTTGCCTTGACCTCAGTATCTAGATCGCGGAGGCTGTAATATTTTCCCTTGTGCTCTCCTTCTAAGCCTTCTAAAACTTCTTTCACCTTGCAAATAAAGTTTTTTTAAAGCATATTTAGAAGAAAACCACCTATTTGTTACCTTTTCTTCAAGTTCCTTAAGTTCATCTTCCATTATCTTACTGAAAAATGTAAAACCGTCTATGTTCCTAACAACTCTTATTCTTGTCGACGTGATGAACTTACTATCTGGGTCCAAGTGTTTGATTGATTCTACATCACCCCAATCAAGCGAACCTTGTAATTGACGTCCTTCGGATGTTTCTTCGCCATTTTGTTGGTGATAGTCAAGAATTATAGGTTCTAATAGCGATTTGAACACGTCATAACTTTCTTTATCGGCTGCAAATGCTCCTATCGGTGCTCCATGGCACTCCAAACCAGATTGGATTATATCCAAAAATGTTGCACCATTCACAGTTTTCGCTAGAGCAAGTTCATCGAATATCTCCTTTGTTAAATATTTCTTCAGCAACGATTTGCAATTTATATCCTCTTCAAGCTTTTGAAAACCATCCTCTAGCAGGAACGCAATTTCGCTTTCTGTCCTTTTCCTTAAATATTATTTGAATATAATTTAACCGCTGACCATTTTTTCATATCTTACAGATTTCCTTTATATCTCTCGAGTTCCTCTTCAAGATCTTGTATAGTCTTAGAAGCTATTTTGAGGTCTGATTTCAATACATCGAACTGTTCGTCATCTGGGCAGGATTCACACATATATTTTCTCACGTAACGAACAGCATCATCAGGTTTGTGCGTTTCCTCATATAATTTTATGAGTGCCTTGCTTAAAGCATCAATTACTCCGCACCTTTCTAAATACTTTCTAAACTGTTCTCGCTTTGCTTCTAACTGCAAAATAATCAATCTGTTAGAACATCTTAGATTGTTTATATAAAGCAACTTACAGAACTCATTTTCACAATAATTTTATACCTCAGACAGAACGCAATTGTTTCTCCTTAGTTACCTTTTACGCCTACTTAATCAATAAAATCGCAAGTGCAATTTCCGCTCTTATTTTGTTGATCAAACTAGTAGAATTTTTATTGATTTAATTGTAAGCTTTTCAGTTGCCCTGCCACACAATGTGCAGCTGCGGGCAGAAAAAATAGTACTACTACAAAGTTAGTTCTTTGTAAAAATAAAGAACAAAATTTTATGAAAATAGTTTTTCTGCAATATATTATAAAACGTCTTCCAGACTTTATAAGGAAATTCAAATAATAAAGCCTTTGATTGATTGTATTGCAATAAATACATCCTTTGAAAAACTATTATTGCGATACGGTTCACTTACCATAGAAGAAAATTAAATGTGTAGATAAGGAAAAAAACCAAATTTAAGAACAAGTCAAGAATACGGAAACTTCTCAGATTTTTACGGAACTTTGTAGAAACTTTCTTTTTGATTTAAAGTGAACGAATGTGCAAAGATTTTTTTTCGGACGCATCTACTTTCGGAGATATTAGACTTTAAAATTTTGACGTAATTTTCAGCAAATCAAACAGGATGTTTAATCGTATAATAAAACAGGGGAAAGGAAATATCTGACCTAGACATAGCCATACGAGGTCTGTTCAAAAAATATTGCGAATTTTAAATTTCCGCAAGCTACGTATATTCGATTTTCGATTTTTTTGTGGCATTATGTTGGTACTCATGTCCCTCACTTATGCTTTATCATTTTAAAATCGTATATAATATTTTAGAAGCATACCGATTCTCGTATGCTTTTACACAAAAGAAAATGCTGCCATCGAAAGAGCGAATCAAATCGCTAAGCACTTCGCTTTAAAATATTAAAGATTTTGTTCTTCGCTTTCAGTCAAGTGAATAAATAATCCCTAAAAGCTTTTAAATTTAGTGGGCTAATTATCTGCAAACATTTGGCATATCATCCTGGATTTAAAAATTTGCTTTTATATCAAAATTCTTTAATTAAAACACGATAATTATAATACATTACAACGTTTTCATGAATTTATTAAAAATAGACAGCGCTATATAAATTTCTATATATCTTCTCTCGTCCCTCTCAGGCAGTAGGTTATCAAATTTGCGAACGCTTGAGACAGGATATTGAACGGTCCATCGTATGTCTATGAACCTAAACAAACTGTTTGCGAGTTACACTCTAATTCTTAAATTCCAATTTGTCATGGTGGGCGCACCACTATTTTATTTTTATCTTTTAATCTATTCAACGCACGCCAAAAATCTACTGTCCTAATGTCCTTTGCACAAATGTCAACAATATTCACTTACCAGCTGCCACTGCAGGCACTTTAGAAATTGTCTAAATGGGTTCTAATTTTCCTAAAATTCACATTTTCATCGAGTTTTCTCCGAAATTCAATTAATTAATGCACTTATTTATTATTTTTATCGAATTGCCCATCTTACTACTTTTCCAAAAAGGTACATGTCCAGAGGTAGAAAAATTTGTTCCTTAGAAATCTCCAACTGGTCTCATTGTTTTATTTTCCTGTAATTCCAAAAGTCATAAAACGAGCAAAATATCTTCAAAAATTTGGAAACGTTTGCTTAGCATACACAGGTACGAGGAAAGTTTAATAATTTAGTGACTTTTTGAATAAAAGATGTTTTTTTCGGCAATTAAGCGTTTAATTCTCAACATAGTCTCCTTTTAGCTCTATACATTTAGTCCAGCGTTTTTCCAATTTTGATATTCCTTCCAAATAATAACGCCTCGAGGCCCTCAAAATAGGCGTTTGTTTCAGTGATAACCTTTTCATTCCATCCAAATCTCTTACCGCCCATCCATTTCTTCAGGTTTGGAAACAGAAAATAATCACAGGGAGCTAAATCTACAGAATATGCTGGATGAGGTAGCCAAATTTATGGACTTTTGCCATGGGGACAAATAATGCTTAATCCGCACAAGAAATTCATTGGTTTCTATTTTCTTTAAAATTCACGAGATTGTCCGTTTTGAATGGCTGTCAAACACAAACTAAATTTCGCAGCTTGCCCAAAATGTGACAGTAGTCTATTATTAGATGGGAGCAGAGTTGCATTTAAAATTACTGCGCGAGAAATTCAAAAATTCATCGACTTATCAAACTACCATCGTAATTAGTTTTAATTATTGCTAGAGAAAACTCATAAAAATATTAACGAAATTAATTTTATTACCATAATTAGCTTGTCTATGGCCTATCCTAACGCTCTTTACTAATACGTAAGGGAAATTTTGCTATAAAATAGGAAAGCATCTATCAGAGTTGCAAAAACCAATCGATAACTGGGTGTTCTAAGCTGAAATAATTAAAAAATGCCCGAATATAATTTACATTTACGGTGTAGTAGGTGGAAACGCAATAGAGGCTGTCTGGGAAAACAAAAGTATATCCCTAAATCGACGTGAGTCCAAACTCCGCTCTCCTCAGTTTCTTTTCAGCCGGCTATATTGTTTTTTTTTAATTTACAAGGGACCTCCCTAAAAATTTTTTCGGCCAAAGGTTGGGTTATAATGGCGGTTAGGGTATAAGCCAAGAGGGGTTCCTTCAATCAGGGGGAGGTGCAGGGATTCATGCGCTTCGGCGCTGAAAGCGTTTTTTTTTTGGCAACCCCCCACACACTACCGCACATGCTATGCTGCCAGCTCCCGCAGTTGCATACCGTCGAACAAGAAGCTATAACCGGACACCTCGAGGTATCATTCCTCAATTATACATCTAATTACCTACCTTCAGTTCTTTCAAAATGCGTTAAAATATAGAAACCATTTGTATCTACAAATGGAAGTATATTTTTATTTTTTTATTTTAGGCTTGCATCGAAATGGTTTACTCTCCTCTAGTATTCATGAAGAAGCCCCACAGAGTAAACGGAAAATTTGTCTTTGGTAAAAGTTCTGACGAAAGGAAATGTCCTGCGGAAGAATCAAAGATAACTCTATCAGCAACAGCTGGAGTAAAAAAATTCGTAATTATAAATTCATAATGTATTTTTAAATCTTTTCTTAGCCAGCAGAAAATGCAGAAGAAGTCTTTAACTCCACAGAGATACTTAGCAACAATTTATGTCCCAAAGAAGTACTGAAGTTCAATCCAATTCCTTCTTCGAAGCATTGCAACAGAGGAAGTTTTGAAAGCCTTACAGCTATAACGAACTACAATGCTGAAATGAAGTTCAAAAATGTAAGTGTCGTACATCCCTAAATCTTTAGACTGAGTCACTGACTCAATGTGCCACTAAATCTAAAAAATGGCTTATTATCAAAAATATCAAAGGTAAATATGTCTCATACGAGTACAAAATTAATTTCTTAATGATCTAAAAATGTTACGAATAGCAATATTTGTGATATTGAAATTATTGTTGTCGAAATAAAAATTGATAAATATCTTTCCTGAATTAGTCAACTTTTGTATGATATAATTTTTACAAAAACCAATGAACTTTTTATTTTTATTTGACTCCCCCCAGACTTATACACATTGTATAATTTTATGAATTGATAAAAACTAATTTTATTTTACGATTTTTAGATGCCGCAATGGTTTGATGTATGGTCTAATCGATTAGATCACTTCGTTTCGGCGTTTTCAAGCAAAACAGTTGATCATTTAAATTTAGGCACAGATATGGGCTTGTCAGTGCAAACGCCAAGCGATAAATTTTGGATTTCCCTCGACCTCAACGGTGTTAAATGGAACTTTTACCGTGTACCTTTTATACCAAAACTTGACTCTAAATATGATACCACTGAGCAATTTCTTTACAATACCGGTCTGAAACGTAAAAATTATATGATTCAATATATCAAAATTCAAAATCTAAAATTACATACATTTTAGGGTCCTGTTCATTGATTCACAACTCTATTAACACATTTGACGACCATACCGTGGATTTACTGGCGCATATAAATCCCAATAATAGATCATGTGCTGTACTACTTGTTGCAGACTGCTCAGTAGAATCACAACTGGCTGTATTTTTAACTCCAATGGTCAATGGAGATAATCTTACATTTTCACTTAGAGTACATATTGGGAAAAATTTCTTTATTTTCAAACCCCGTAGAGGTCTTGTCGATGAACAAAATATTGATTTTAATGGTAAAGAGCAAATAAATATTAAACACCAACCATATCAATTCCCTCCATTTGAAAAATTCTATGACTTTAGGTAACTCATAGCAGTAAATCACCATTCTTTCAAAATTAGTGCAATAAATTTATTTTTTCCAGAGTTGAACTGAACGACCACAATATCCTTAATATCGAGAACCAATTGATTAAAGCAAATATTCAGTATGACTTATTAAACATTATTAATGTGGAAATCTATGGAGTATATAAAAACAAAATGTGCGGCCTCTGCAGTTTACCACTAAATGAAATGGATAACTACAATCTCTGCGAGGAACCGTAGAAATGTTAATTTTTAAGTAAATTCTATTAATTTTAAATTACATTTATGCGTTGTAACCATAATTTTTTAGTAATAAGATTCTTAGCAAAATAATACATTTTTCTTTTTATTATTTCCTAACCAAACAAACAAATATTTTTTTAAAAGTTAAATAGGCTCTTTTGAGCAAATACTGTCTATTTGCAGTCCATTTGTAGTAATTTTTTTTTGCTTAAGCTTGATTTCAATTTCACCTTGTTTTGTAATAAAATGACAATATCTATTTTCGCAATAGAAAGAAAATAGTGTTATTTAATTTTAAATTAAGCCTAAAATAGGTAAATTATTCAATCAGAATAATTTCGACTACTAAATCGAAAAAAGTCGTCGTTTCACATTAATTTTATCGCAAGATAAAATTCGTCTTCAAAATAGCACTATATGGTACCAATTAAGCCTTTGCCTTAAAACAACGTGTGGGAGACGTGATCCGCTTTCTGTGCCTAAAATAACAATCTCGTATCGAACATGTGATCTTGTTCTGACCAAAAGCGAGAAGCTTGTAGACAGTATAAAAACCAATTGTTTTACACGATAATGTTCTTATTTTATAAGTTATTGTTTGTTACAGTTTTAATATAAAAATTCTTAATTTTATTAAATAGTAAATGCAGTACTATTAATGTACCCTTCCGAGCCAAATACCGTTGGTGTGGGTTACTTTTGTTAGAAATAGTGGTGCGGGTTATTTTTGCAAAAAGGTTGTAAAAATATATATGCATATTTTTTAATTTGAGCCAAAGTTATTCTTTAAAGAGGGTTAATTTGGCTTCCAGGTTTTTGGGGCACTAAAACTATACTTAAGCAAGTATTCAGCCAATGTAAGTCCTTTGAAGTAATAGAAAATAAGGAAGGATTTCACGTTTAATTTTCAAAAAACTCACCTTAAAACTCTGTTACACAAGAAAGTTTGCAGACGTAAAATGCATAGGCATTCCGTGCCTATGGTTTGCAGTCAGAGGGTAATACCGGCTGTACTCTAACTATTCTAACGGAGGCTTCCTTATACCTGTCCGCCTCAGGTCGACCTTTCAGGAGAAGCGTACAACCTTCAAGCTCTTTCGGTGGAGGAAATTGACGGAAAGGCAGAAGGCCTCCCTTGTGTGGACCAGCGTAGATTTCCAAAGTCGGATCCTGCTCATAAGAAGCAACGCTCTCAAGACGAACATGAGCCGTCCGCCTCCAACAGGCCGAAAGCCGGTCCGGGCCTTAAGGCCCCTCAGCCCAGTAGACCCTTCAGTGAGATCGCAAAGAATAATCTTCTCTGGGCAGTGGTCGACCTCAGCAATCCGGACGGCACCATCTCCCAGGAGAACTATAGGATGGTGCGGATCGAGTTGCTAAAAGTCTACAGAGAAGGCATGAAGACATTTCCTGGACCAGCACCCGTCTGTCGAGGCCCAGGTGTGTACGAGGGACGTATCAAACTCATCGCTTGTGCGGATCACCGTTTTGCTGACTTGTACTAGATGACGATTTCCCGCCTAGGAGAGGTTTGGCCAGATGCTAGGCTTAAGGCTGTGAAAAGGGATTACATCCCGAGCGGACCGAGGTCTAGGATCTGGATTCCAGCAGAACCCTCCGATCCCAGTGAAATCCTGACACTGATGCAAAAGTGCAACCCCAACTTGCCTACACAGGACTAGAGAGTTGCCTAGGTCGATGATGCTAAAGGGCAATTGAAAATGGCTGTCGTCATCCTCAACGAGGAGTCAATGCCCTTATTATTGGAGTCCAAGGGGGTGGTCGACTTGACGGTCTACCAAGGGAATCGGAAGGGTGATAGGAAGGATACCCCCACTGAGGCGGTGTCTGATGTAAAAATGTAAAATGTAATCTTACAAATTAAACTAAAACCATAACTGAATAATGAACATTTATACACCACGCATTTGTAAAATTCCTTTAAACTCGTTTGTAATTTCTAATATTTTGCAACGGTCCCCGCATAGCCTCCTCCGACGAGAGGAAGCGAACGAACAGAGGACAATGACAGTTATCGGCACGGATTCGAATGCGCACCACACGGTCTGGGGAAGCTCGGACATCAACGACAGAGATGGACACTCGTAAGTTGAAGATTGACAAATGGTACGAAAAGATCGCCGATAAGACGTGGAAACGTGAGAACACGTGCAAAACCACCAAACAGATCCAACCAGCCTTTGACCAGAACAGGTGGGTCGAACTTATTCCACTTGAAAGGAGTCATCAGTGAAGTAGTAGCGATAATCACTAGACACAGCCTAACAAGCAAACATGCCCAAAGGCTGTGTACCTTTTAACGACTTTTGTCGAAGTTGCTATAATGAGGAGGAAGAAGAGAGTATTAAGCACCTCCTCTGTTATTTCCCAGCTCTTGCAGTTCGTAGGAGCCTTCACCTGAGAGCTCCTTTCTTTGATGAATTGTCTGACCTGAGCTCGACGAACATCCGGAATTTAAGCCTGTGCATCAAAGACTCTAAATGGTTCTCCGCTTAGACTCAGTGTCGCCTCGTGTGGTATCACAATAGGGCTAAGCTGTGACCTAAGTGTGCTCTATGGACAGCCACCATAACCTAACACCATCTAACATTTCCGACTCGAACTAAATGTTTTACTGTCATACGAAGAGGCTGGAAATTCAATATTTTTTTTTTTTTTGTTTTGAGCCAAAGTTACCCGCTAGAGCTAAAGTAACCCGCATCTACAGTACTTGCCTTGAATATAAAAAAATGTATGTAATATGAAATCAACAAATATAAACCCAAAAGAGCAAATAAAAACGAAATTTAGCTGTTTCAACCACTTACAACGGCCGCACAATTACTACTCCGATGCAAAATAGTTCGCCTAATCGCTTTTTAAATGAATACTTTTCAAAAACCTTAATAAAATATTGTCTCTTTAGATATAATACAGAATAATTTGTTACACAAAGTTTTAAGCTAATTATAAGCAATTTGGTTTTTAATGAGTTTTGTTGTAAATTATGAAGTATTGCTTTTTTTTTAATAATCAGTATTTCAATACTTAATTTTGTTTACAAGTGCTCTCTCAAAAAGCGAATGGATGAAATATTTTGCATCGGAGTAGTGTACTATTATTATTAGATCTATTATTAGAAATGCTCCTTATTCTTATCCCTTTTTTATATTTATATGATTTTAAATGTATATTTTAAGTTTCTGATATATAGATAAATAGTTATAGATAGATAGATAGATAGATAGATAGTTTGTACAGATACACCGATTCTTAAAATTACAGCCCGTTGTGACTTGAGAGTTACAAAGCTTAATTAAACAATATATAAATAGTAACAGAATTAATGAAAATGAAAATTAAATATACTAACCACGAATAGCGTATACGCAAACATCAATAGAATAACGAGTATTGTACAAAATTGTTCTTTTAACTTTTATATTCAGCAACTTGCAAAAGTATTAGTAACCATTATCAAGAATATTACTGATTGCTAAGGATACATTTATAATAATAAAACTGTAAAAACACTGTATCTGTATATAAAAATATGACTTAATACTAGCTAGACCCACATACTGAACTCCATGCGAAACCAGATAAATCAGCTAGTTGTTGACGAAGGCATATATATTTATATTAATATGGGACACGAAGCAATGAAGGGTTAAAAGCTATCTGTCTCGAAAAGAAATAATAAGTTTAATAAACTGGTAGCAATCCAAAGAAAAACTACACAACTGTTTTAAAAGCCGGTATTCTCTAATTTCCGACGTAGTTCTATAGCTTTTAGTATACATATGTACGAGTATGCTTTTTAAACAGTTTTGATTTTATGTCCTATGGTAAAAACTACAGGGAACAATTTTCAGACCGTAGAACGGTCTGCCAGAAGGATGTGCTCAACCCTTCGCATGCCTGGTAGAATTTGTCAAACACAAAAACGGTAAATTTTTTTAATTTTGAAATTTATCGCGTCACAATAACAGGTCCATCAAACCCACCAGGCACACACCGTGTGGTGTGATTTCAAACCACTAGGCATACTAAGGGTTAAGTCTTAAGCCATTACGCCACCATTTTTAATTCAAAAATTATAAAAACTTGAATTTTGTATAATTCAATCTATATATATATATATATATCATAAAGTTTTCAGCTGCCATTTTCACTACTTTTATTGTGTTCGTTAAAAAAACTTTCATTTTTTTTCATCATTTATTAAAATTAGGCTTCTTTAGGTTTTGTACGGAGCCCTGTATACGTCTGAAAAAGGTTTCTAATTTCTGAACGAAATAAAAAAGAATCGTGGAATTGGTGGTAGTTGCTTTGTTTTATTTATAATTTTTAATTAATGCTAAATTTTTTTTTAAATTCTCACAATAATATTCGCACTTGAAATTATATTTGAACAATTTTTAAGACATTGAGCATTGAAAAATAAAACTCCATGTCAGCTGATAAATAGTTTGATCTTTTTATTTTTTAACGTTTCATACAATTTTATTTATTTTTTGGAATAATAGTAATTTTTACACGTATCTATTAATAGAATTAAATAATATAAATTGGTAAATCGTAGACTTCCATTAAAAATTTTACACAAAAGTAGTAGTTTTCCCTTAGAAAAATAAACTACAGTGCGCATATTCAATGAAGTATTATATTCATATAATTCCTTTTTATTTTACATAATTTTAATGGCAAAAAATGAATACGTCATAAGACTAGACAGAAAAAAAACAATAACAAATACTTAGAGTCCTACCTATACTGCAAGTGTAAAATGCTGTATAGATATGGAAAGGTGTTCGATTCTGTTTAACAATTCCCTCAGTGATCTTGAGTACAATAATACTTAAAACTGACAAAAGGTTGCAAAGTGTTAGATAATTAGTACGTACATTTTTGCACCACAATTAATCATAATTTGTTCCTAACAAATTAACGTGTATATCTATAGTATTATGGGCAGTTATAACGACCCCGAATTTAGGTATTAAATAAAAAATATAAATCAGAACTGCTTTTAGGTTAGACAAACCGATAGTACGAGGATAGGTTATGATCCTAAGCTCATTCACCAAAATTCACACAATAAAAATAAAGAAATAGAAAAAAAAATGGCCATTAATGAAAAAACAACAATTTTGTTCTTAAAAACGTCTCTCACTCGTAAAGTTCTGAAAAGACTTCAGATAAACAAGCTAAATTACATGCTAGTTTTTCTGCCTAACCTGACTCCCATGCTAATATAAGCTTATTTTAAAACGTTTTACTAACATTTGGTCATGAATTGTAATTGTTTAAGGGGAGATAATTGGCAATATCAATACTAGATTATTACATTAGTCAGATCTACGCAGATTAAACAGCTTACCAAAACTGTTTATGTGTATATTGGTAAAAGCTCTTAGACTACATCACTTAGTGTAATCCATTTCAAAAAGTTGCTAGTTTCCCGCGCAATTTAATCCTCTTTAGGGCCGCAGTAAAATTTCATCAATAAGCTTTAGCTGATCCTCTCGCAGTGCTTTGTGGCTTAACACGACCTTACTGAATTCACTCTCTACAACAGATTTAATAGTCCCAATAAGGTTAAATATTTAATTCAGCAGTAAATAGATAGGCATCTTTTCATATGAAATCACTAGGCTAACGAAAATCCTGTACTTTTAATTTCCATATAATTCCGAAATATTAATGTCACTTAAATTTCGAGGGATTCAGTTTTGGTGTATAATTCATAAAACATTGAAAAAATAAAACTAATATTATAGGTTATTTTATATTTTCATAACTCCAGTTCCTTCAGTTAATTCAATAAACATGAATAAAAATGTTGCTTTAAAACGACTATAAGATTATTAAAAATCGTAGAATAGACGTTTTGCACCTTTAACCTAATTGACTAAAAACTCATCGGTTAATGCAAAAAACAAAAACATTCTCACGCATTTAGGATTTAAATATGTTATCTAAACCGAATAAAATTAACGAAATTATGATAAATGTTATTCTAGCACGTCCGGCAGATATTTAACGACAAATTAAATTTTTAACGGTTTCAGAATCATATTATTGAAATAGATACTTCGGAAACTGTTCGATCAATTTCCCTTCCAATTTTACGGGAAACTCCTCCTCAAAAAACATTGTTGGCATAGTGGTCTGAAAAAATGTTCATATTAACATCTTTTAATTTTTTTATTTCTATGTCTTGTGTGACATTTCTAAGTGTACTGAATGATATTCAGAAAGTCATGGATATAATAAAAAAATCGGAAAAAGTTTTTTTTTTCCACACTGAGCATGATCCCTTAATGCAAAAAATAAGCAATAGGCTACTTTGAGAAAAATTCATTTAATATTACACCTATATTTTTACTTATCATCAATGTCAATACTGTAGCGGTAAACAAAAATAAACATAAAGACCTTTTAAAGTTTAAGAGTTTTATATCGTACGTATTCATTAATTTCTTTAAACTTTGAAAAACGACCATGAACGTTAAGATATAGGTACCTAATAAAATGATCTTAACAACCAATGATGGTAGAGTATAAAATACGCATTTTTAATGTTGTCAAAGTTGCGGGCCGAAACTAAACTGCCTTTTCAAAAAGATTAGTATCAGACATTCATTCAAGTCCTATTTTAATTTATTTTTAGTGATTTCATGTGAAATGATCTGTTCGCAAAAAATGTTGAAAAAAATAATACAAAAAGCACCAGAAACAATACGAACACATCTTCTGATTGAGATGATCACTGATCACTGAGAATGAATTATATATTTCATACAGAAATACTTGAATTAAGTCTAACAGGTAAAACTGCAATATAATAACATTTTAATCAGACTAAAATAATTAAACCCACACCCCATGAGGGTTTTTGCTAGTGGGAACTGCATTTTCTAGTTGCCGAGGAGAACCAATGATTCTTCTTGTGCTTCCCGGACGATTTGAACCTTATCGGTAAATAGAAACTATCAAAATCAATAAAAATAATAAGGTTTTGCATCCTTACCTTCAAGCAAATGGCGTATCTCATCAGAAGGAGTCACAGTCAAGCTTTGTAGATTTACCTCCTTCATTTCGTTAACTAATTGTTCAACCTGTTGAAGAGCATCGCATTTTAATGGTATAACTGGTAGATGGTAGATAAATGTTTCTATAAACTCTCACTTTTTTTATATAGTTAGTACAATTACACGTTGTATATACGAGTATACAAAAAAAAACAACTTAAACATACTGAGCTCTGTAGGTAGTGGGAAAAATCATTATTATGGAGTGCATATTTCTATACACCTATATTATAAATTCGGATTATAAAATGAAAAAATGAAGAAAACTCGACAAATTAAAACAAGTATATTCTTCCTTAAATAAAATAGAATTCGAAAAACCAAAAAATATATTCATAATCTGTTCCCTTCAGCAATTAACGTTTTTCTTTTTATGATCTGTATGCATGTAACCGCAGTAATAAGCAGTTGGTACAAAAACACACTTGATTCACTCAGTAGGTGCTCCCACATACCTCCTTCCATTTCCCTTCTCTCCCACAAACCTCTCTACGATTTCCTTTATTAAATATAAGTTACATCCGTTCCTCTACGAGTATCCACAAGTTTACCACGCTCATGAACATGACGTTTACAAGTTTCAGTACATCTTTTGAAATCATATTGAGTATTTGACAAATTGGTCACTCAATTTCTTCTATAGGCATTCTCTAAACCAAATCCGTCCTAAAATGTTTACCAATGTGTTTTCCAGTTGCGTTGTTTTTCTTTTGAAAAATTGATTATTTTCTATTGTTTACCGTAAGATAATAATAATACCTCTTACAATTTTTCAACTCTCTAAGGATTAAACCCGGGATTTTACCTTATATACCTTATGATTGTATTCTCGATATTAGGGATTTCTTTCAAATCATCGCCATGTTAAATATGCCATTCCGCCGCGATTTTCCCTAGTGCTTTGATGAACTTCCTATATTAACTCTTTCAGTCTAGGTGGATACCAACGGTAACTTCGGTACTTATACGTTACTGATATTGATAACCATATTCATCAAAATCGTTAAGAATAATTCTAAGTTTCAATTGTTTTTTAAAGATATCAAAGACCTAAGTAACGTAGCCATCCAAAAGTTTCAATCAAATTATGAGATAGAAAAGCATAACTTTAATAAAAGTTTAAGATACTGCCTACTACCTTAGCAAGAACACATTATTATAAAATACTAGCCAATGCCCAGTGCGTTCTGCTGCATCGAAACAAAATATTTTTTTTTTCAAATTTGAATTTGAATACCTAGAATTTGAACGATTTCTTTTCAAATTGATCTTAAATTTCCGTTTGAATTTTTTAAATCTAATATGACAGATCCAATATAGCGGCCAATTTTTTAATGCTAAAAATGTTCGTGTCATGTCATTAGTCATATCATGTGCCAATATTCACTTCACAAAATGCACTAATTGCGTACTTAGTTACAGTGAATAGCAAAAAAATGTTTCTGCTCAACGCATCCTCTATTGGAAATTCTTCAAATCTTTTATTAACCCTAAACCATCTCGTACTTAAAAAATATATACTGGCAAAATTTGAGCTCAATCGGTTCAGTAGTTTCGAAGTCTATACAATTCAGACAAAGAACAATTAATTTATATATATATAGATTTTTGGCACAGCCTAGTCTACGAACCTGCTTCTTCTTTTCAGCTATTGCAGTCTCTATAACACCAATTTCCTTCTTCAGATTTTCGGTAGCTTTATTCGATGTTTCAGCATTCTGAATAGCCTGGTCAATTTCTGACTGTATTTTCTCTACCTCAGACATAAAATGCCTCTCCATATATTGTCTATATATAAATTATGTATCTCAATTCTATTCACTTTTCTACGCACTTCGGTTACTTACCGGTTGCTATCCTTCTGTCGATTAGTCACCGCTCGTTGTTCAATTTGGATATCGTCCATTAAGAGTCTAATTTTATTTTTGCATTGCAACAATTCAGTCTCACAGTTAGCCAACTTTGATCTCAGTAAAGTTATTTCTGACTTTAATGTTTTCTCCTGTTGTCGTACTAGCTCGTTTTCTTCTTCAACATACTGTAGTGTCTGCAACTAAAAAGTTATGCTTAATGCTTCACTCTTTTCATTATACAAACATTCTGTAAATTTACCTGTTCACTTCCTTGCCTATAAACTTGATCTGTTTTGTTAATTTCTCTATTTAACGCTTCAAGCTCCTGAGCCTGGTCGTGTTCCTTATTCTCTAAGTAAACAATTTCTGCGTCATACTGAAGGTAAAATAATCAGTATGTAAATAAATGCAACTTTATAATATCCATACTTTGGTTAAATCAGCCTGTTGTGAGCTTATTTTCTCCCTCTGGAACTTAATGAGTTGAATGAGATCTTTGTACTGAGCTTTCTGAAAATAGTTCTCATTCAGGTCTCCAAATTCAGCCATGTTAAAGTACGACGTCATATTGATGTTGTCCATGTAATCAAACTTTTTATTCGTGATATCGTTGTTGCCGATAATACTACTGCTACTGAAGGAATTCTCAACTTTATTCAATGGACTGTTTCGTGGAGGCGGTGGGTCTCTGTATGGCGGTGGAACGAGGGCTCCATTTGATGAAATTGGCGGGGAATTCTTATACAAATCATTGTGATGATCATTTATACTAAATTTATTACAATTGAATACGTCCAGAAGATTTTCACTGCTCAAAGCTTTTATGTTATGACTAAGATTGGTTTTTCGGTCAAGAGAATTACGCACATCAGCCATATTAAATTCGTTAACTTTTTTGAGGTTATCATCCTTTATTGGGGAATACAAAGGTGATGTTCTCTCCTCCTCCTCAATGTTATTCTTCTGTGGCGAAGTGTATGCCACTGGCTTTTGCGGTATACCTTTAACAATTCCTATATTTTCAGCGGGCTTTGTATCAGATAACCTGCGTTGAATAGAGGACGTCAAATTAATTATACATTAAAAATAAAGAAACCGAAAAAGAAAACTAAATGTAAAAAACATTAATGGATGGCCAATTTTTATTTTCAACATTATCCAAAATAGTTGTTCATTTTGTCTCTCGCTCCTGCCCTGTGATTTTTTGCACATTTTGGGCTATTTATTTATAACCAACTAGATTAGTTACCCGTTTTTATCCTACATGGTATTATAAGTAATGCTTAATAAAATACTTTTCTGTTTCTAATCTCCCTTTGCTAGTATGTACTAGGTGTAGACCTTAATTTCTGTGGGTTTTTTTTGTTACCAAAAAATGAGCAATATTTGTGAAAAAAACTGTTAAATATTGTTATTCAAAGTTTTTTTCCGATCTTTCGGTTAACTTATGAATTCCCTTCCAATAGAACTGTTCCGGTTTCGAAGCCAACCAGTCATCAACCCAATTTTCGAGTGATTCATAAGTTTTGAAGTGCTGCTCTCTAAGGGCATGTGACATCGATGAAAAAAGGTAGTAGTCGGACGGGGCCAGATCCGGTGAATACGGCGGGTGAGCTAGAATTTTCTAATTTAGTGTTTTCTACGTATGTTTTACCGGATTTGTTGTATGAGACGGAGCGTTGTCGTGGAGGAGAATTGCTTTTCCGTATCTTCTCGCCCATTCCGGCCGATATTTAAACAATGCGTTGTTCAAATTTATGAGTTGCTGTTGGTATCGAGCCGTATTAACAGTCTCACCAGGTTTTAAGAGCTCTCGATACACCACACCTTTCTAGTCCCAACAGATACAAAGCATGACTTTCCTCACGAAACGATTTGGCTTTGATGTTGAAGTTGATGGCTGTCCTGGGCTAACCCACGATGGTTTGGGTTCTCAAAATAGATTCACTTCTCGTCGCTGGTTACTATGCGGTGCAAGAAAGACTTTCTCTCGAAGGGCCGAAGCAAAGTTTCACAAATTGTTTTGCGCCTTTCCATTTGCCTATCAGTGAGTTTGTGAGGAACCCACTTTCCGGCCTTCAATATCTTCCCTATGGCCTTCAAACGTTTGCTGATTGTTCTCTGTGTAACATTAAGCTGCTCTGCCATCTGCTGTTGAGTTTTCGCGCTTTCTTCTGTGAACAAAGCCTCTAACTCTGCGTCCTTGAACTTTTTTGGTTGCCCAAGACGCTTCTAGGAAAAAAAACATACGCCGTGCGATAACCTATTGACAGCTCTACGAAATAGCACATACGTCGAATTGGCAATGTATATATACTTCAGTAACGCCATCTGTTAACAAAACCCACAGGAATTAAGTTCTACACCTGGTACTACAAACGAAATGCAAAAGAATTTAATAAATATTCACATTGAATTTACGCTGAAATGATGTCGCCCTTGTCCTCTATGGGTTAGTATCCGAAGGTATGAACGTTGTGGAAGTTTGTGACACCATCTTTTGTAAATTACGAGTCATCCGTCCAGAATTCGGTCTAGAAACGCCCTGTTATTTGTGTCGAATTCCAGAAGCCACGTGCAAAACTTCAATCTTCTCTCGGAATCTCCTTCCAGAAGTCCTTGTTCTGGCATACGATGACGAAAAATCTTTCGTTTCATGTGTTTATCTGACGATGCTAATTATTTGCTGTTCGACTCGGCAGGATTTTGCAATGTTCCTGATCGCGGATCAGTCCTATTTGAAATTACACTTCCGGTTTCTTTTAACTTCTGGAAAGTCAGCGAAAATATCCATCTTTGGGGCACCTGTTGATTTCGGAATCCGCTTTAGTATTCCCGGGCAGCCTCTCTTTCGTTTGCGTCTACTGCACCGTAAATGTAAATTATATCGGCATATTTCTCAAAAATTAATTCGGCTATTTTTTAATTATTTCTGCTTAGAACACTCAACTATAATCCATCTTTTATAAAAAATATTTCCGTCAGGTATTAGTAACAGAGCGTCGGAATAGTAAGTATGGCTGCCTAAGACAAGCTAATTACGGCAAAAAAATAAATTCCATTAACCTTTTTGACTTTTCAGCAGCAGTAATTAAAAGTAATTACCTGCGAATACTAAAGAAACATTTCCAATAATTTCTAGAGACATTTTATTCATTTTACGACTTTTGCAATTGCAGGGCAATAAATCAGTAAGATACCACTTAAGGTTTTCTAATGAACAGATTTTTCTACCTCTACTTAACCTGAACATGTTGTACCTTATTACAAAGAAATTGAAATGAGTAATTCGATAAAAATAATAAATAGATATATTAATTATATGGATAAAATATGAGGAAAAGCCTGCCATAGTTTGTTTCTCCTGTTCCGAAAGTTGGTGCTAAGGACAACTTGAAGCCACTGATTTGGAATCTGTTATCGAAACTTAGAAATTTAAAATGACAGGTCGAGCATTGCGACCGAATGTTTTTTAAATTTAAAGGAAATCGTAAATCGGGACACTAATTTCGAATCTATCAAAATATGGGAATTCAAGATGGTAGATCCAATAAAATGACAATTTTTTTAAATTCAACAAATTTAAGTAAAATTTAGTAATCAGGGGCAGTTGATTTCAAATCAAAATCAAATTTGTTTGTTTATTGCTCAGTCACGCCTAAACGCTAGGTGTGATAATTTTCATGTTTTGATTGGACGTACTACATATCCCAACTCACATATAGGTTACTTTTTATGAGCATAATGTACAGCGTTTCAAAATGGCAGGTAACAATTGTACATTAATTTAACGAATTGCCATGAAAAAAGGTATTTAAGGGTTTTTGGAGAGGTTATAAATGTGAATCAATTTCCTATAATAATTGTTAATCCGCTCCTTAACTCTAGAAATTCAAAAAAATTCAAGAACGCGAAAAAGATTTCAATAACAATAATTATTACTAAGCGTAAAAGCGGAAATGATTCACATATTTAGATACTATCAAAAGATTGAAATTCAAAATGGCGGAATTCTTCGCTAATGCAACGATAAAATAGCAACTACAAAAAACACGGAATGTCTCTATGTATTTATTTAAGAAGACGGAAAAGCTCCTTCAGATGTAGCGACAAACATTTTGTAATGAAATAACATTCGTTTAGGGTTAATATATCAAACAGCATTAAAGAGATACCAATTTATTATCCCAGCAACAATAACTGTCTAAAATTCGCAGCTTTGATTCACTTGAAAGGGAAAAATAAATAGCATGCTTGCAAAATAAAAGCAAGTAAAATTAGATATGGCATTATTTGATAATGTTGCGCTTTTAATGTTTTGTAAGAAATCCTTTTGCATTAATTACAACCCTACAGCGACGACTCTTTGACCACATTAGCCTCTGACAAAATTCTGGAGTGATCGATACCACGCTTTCTGAACTTCAATCCAAAGTTGGTCCATATTGGTTGCCGATGAGCTTACTATATTATCGTCGACTTCATTCCATATATTATCAATAGAATTGAGATGACTACTCGCCATATTTCGACGGCATTTCCCACTCTGTATACGAAAGCATGATATTCTCCAGGATGTTATTGCAGGATCCCACGCCGTACCAGGAAAAATATTTCCACCTAGTAATATTGCCGCCATGTTTTACGGTTTGAGTGTTGTATCTGGGATCGTATTCCTGACCAATTTCTCGACATACATACATTTCCGGCCAAAAACTCTGAATTAGTTTACGGCCAGGATCGCCAGGATCTACGGTTTCAGCTGTCAACACTTAACAGCCCTGAGAAAAAACACAATCGTCTTCCAAGCCAAGAGAAAAAAACGAAAGGGACCAGATTACGAATATTAACAAACAGTTAAGTGGCGTTAGACCAGAACCCTTTTGCGGCCAGACTTCGTCTTCAAACGTTGGGAGGATAAGCAAATATCTCTACTCTGACACAAACTTCCTAATCCAAAAGATTTATCAACTCTTCTTGGAAGAGGGTGAGAAATCTTCACTGGCTCGACAAGGCGGAACTGAAAATCATCACGATCCTATTCACAGGACACTCTCCGCTAGGACACCACCTCAAAAAGGTAGGCATTTCGATGATACCTGTCATTTCTGCTTCGAGAAGCATTTACTCTGCGAAAGCCGAGGACAAAGTCGCCAAAGGCTGATACATGCTTTATAGAGGGCTCTCTACTAACCCCGGTCAAAGTATTGAAGGCGACTCCACAGGGTGCATAGTCTTCTATAAAGGTGTAGATCTGTGTAAGGAATGGGTAAAATAGCGCTGCATACACAACCCACTACAAAGCAAGAGTCCTAATTCTATTAAAATGTATGTGTAGAAAGTTCATTCATTTAATTTTTCTTCATAAAAAGCTGCTTAATTGAAATGTTGCGATTTTAATCGCAATGGTATTCCACATTTTAAGATTCCTAATTATTTATATTTAATCAAACCATAGAAAGCTTTCGAGTATATTACGACACGGTTACATACCCAAAACTTTTTCGAGTGTCCTTAGTTCTATCCAATGGCAATAACTCGGTTGGAACAGGATTCTTACTAATTTGGTCACTATCATTGGTATGTTTTATCTTAGCTGATGACTGAAGTGGCTGCGTTTTGCCATCGGGTTTGTGTTGATCAGAGCTTTGCAAAATAAACTGAACATCATTAGAATATTCACCCCACTTCAGAAGGATTTTGAGAGGATTCTCTTTGGGCGCAAGAAGGCGTTCATTGTTCCTCCATCTTTCGATCAATGTGAATCGTCCCACTTTTCCCGTGGCATGAGCAAGAGCAAAGACAACATCCTGAAAATGTAATGATTTATTAAAACTTTTTAAAAATAGAAATATCTCACCTGACAAGTTGTGTTCACAGTGACTCCGCAGACAATCCTTTGAATACCTCCGACCCAAACTTTCAATTCCATTTTTGATATGCGATTCAATTCCTTGAAATTCGACGGCAAAATGTATAAACTTCGTACTAGGCGAATATTAAATCCGAACTACCGCTTCCATCTTCTTTCTTTGAACGGTTTTTCAATAGCAAGAGGATTTTATTATCACAAGGATTAAATTCATTACAAGCTCAAACTGTATAACATTTTTCCGTGGAATTTGGTATATCACTGCACCTCCTGAGCACTTTAAAACTATGTTCATCACTTAAATAAATTAACCTCTAACTCTAAGCACTCGTTTCGAATGGAATGTTTTTGTTTTAAATGTTGAGCCCTTTGATTTATTTACATTTCTTTCTGATTGTGCTTTTGACGCAAAGCAGCCCAAAAGTTTTGCATTCCTGACTCCATTTTTCCCTTTATTTGACGTTTACGATAAGGGTTGGGGTATATCCGTAAATTTTAAGTGTACCGTGCGGTTTGTGTATTTGCTTACGTGAGCAGCACACAATACGTTACCAAACTGAAGTAACGAAATAAGGTAGAATCTGTAAATGTTGAATATGCAAAGATGCAATATGAATCAAAATTAACAAACAGTTAAACAGCTTTTCGGAATTTCACAACAAAAATGATAACTAATTCTCAAATGCTCAATGTATTGAAATTAAATTAGCTGGGTAATAAAATTATCGCACCCAGTTCAAGTATGGATTTATTTTAAGAAAAAAAAATATTTAAAAGGTAGCCCATATCGTTTTAGATTTGTTTGTTGAGTAACACTGACGATCCCCGTGGCGCACCATTCGCACCGAGAAAAACTCAAAGCGTTCGATGAGATTTTTGACAACATAATCGGGGCATCTCGAGCGCCACGAGTCTTTTCATCGGAGTTCGAAGATTATTTGTCAGAAAAGTCTGGGCGAATCGTGGCGCACCAACTTATCGCAGCTTTCATGTTAGGATAAAGCGGGGTAAAATGGTGCTGTCAAGTATATATTTAACGGCTAGCGACATTTGAAAGAGAACTAAATAAAAATATGAAGAATCTGATCACATTTTTAAACAAATTATTTAAACAACTAGCGGACCCGACAAACGTCCTGCATGATATTTCAAGCGATTAGGATATTAAACAAAGTATGAAATGAAAGACAAATAATATAATAATTTCATTATTCTTTATTTTGAAATAACATCAATTTTTCTAAAAACAATTCGTTATAATCAATGTTTGTTTAATTTTATCTTAATGCGAGTTGATGAACAATATTTTTAGTCAATTCCTGAGGAGTATAAATGAATAAACTTGACGGTTTTCCAACGCGAGAACACGCCACATATAATTGATCATGTGAAAAGACCGGATTTTCTAGATCCAACCCACAAATCGACATTGTTTGACCTTGTGACTTATTAATAGTCATGGCAAATGCCAAGCGAATTGGAAATTGCAGACGTCTGCATGGAATGGGTAAATCTGAAGGGATCATTGGGATTCGTGGCAGGAGAACAACTTCACCTTCAAATTTTCCGTTCAAAATTGTAGCTTCAAGAACATTGCCCATAATTTTTTTTATGACTAATCTTGTATCGTTGCATAGCTTAGGTGCATTTCAATTCCGAAGCAAAATGATAGGTGAGCCAATTTTTAATCGCAAGTTATGTGGTGGCATTCCTGGTAAATCCAGCGAATTCAAAAATTCAACAGGATAGTTGACTGCTTCGTCAGGATCGGTAACAGTGTCGTTCGATTTGAACAATATCTCATTGCCGGGCAATGACTGTTGTATTTTGAAGTTAATAGCGTCAACATCGATATTTTTTGCAGCTAAAATAGCTCATTCACGAAGCCATGCATGATTAATAAATAACCTAGGTACCGACTGCAGCGCCATCATTTAGTTACTATCAAAATTTCGAAATACATATCCACAGCAATATAAAAAACAACAGCAAAAACAAATAAAAAAATATTAAAACACCCTAAATATCCTTATACAGAATAATTTTTAATGGATATTCCAAAATGAATTGGATGAAAATTCGGACTTAGAAAAACATGTCTTTATATGGCAGGAGGGCCAATCTAAACCGTTTAAAAGTTACAGGATTCGTAAAATTAAATTTTGCATGGCATGAACATCACTAATTTATTTTTATCTTTTTATCAACGCGATATTCAACTCACGACAAAAATCTACTATCCTAATGTCCTTTCCAAAAATATCAACAATGTTGACATACCACTACCCTCTGCAGGTACACTTACTTCCGAAATTGGAAAATATATATTTCTCATTTTCCTAAATGTAGTAGAGTCAGTGATTGTACAGTTAGTCTGTAGAGTTCTAGTTGTCGAGTTCTCAGTTATCAAAAGACCAGTTTGAAATACACGCTTGCACAGAACACACCCGAGATCTCTCATTACCTCCCAACCCGTTGCCTTGTACATCATACCTACCTAATACACTAAAAATCAGCCTTTCCTTACTGAAATTTCTCTGAAATTCATGTAACTAATACACCTCTTTATTATATTTATCGAATTTCCCATCTTATTACCCTTCCAATAAGGTACATGTCCAAGTAGAGAAAAAATAAGGAAATTTATTCGTGGAAAACTTCCTGCTAAATTAAAAAATATCGAACATTAAAGAAATTAAACTAAAATTAATCTTAAAATGTTGTTTATTCCCCTAAAATTGGTACTCCATCATATTGGTCGATTACAATTTCAGTCCAGTTAGCTCGTTAATTATCCGTCTTCAGTCCACAATTTCTATCACGCCGGTTAGAATCGGGTTTTATTAGTTAATTTCGCGGATTAGCTGAACAAGTACCGCTAGCGCCTGGCCAGCAGCATCCGAATCCGATCGGTAGTCTTGTCCGTGAAAAAATCATCAAATTCGTGAGTAGACGGGGACACCTCACGCTGCGAAGATGTTGAGTGGAATACAGAAAAAAGAATTCAACAAGCTCAAACATGACCTGGAGAATTACAGGGAATTGATTCTATTAGCAAACTTAATTTTGAAATGGGATAAGAAATTTTATCCAGGGATCGTTTTTGGACTAATATCAACGTTTTACCTTTTCCTTTGGTATCTCGACTTATCCATACTAACGCTTATTTCCTTGGGCCTTCTTTTCTTAACAATCTTCGACTATACCTTTCCTCTGGTGTCGAATTGCATTTTTAAGCCAGACAATTGGACTGGTACTCAGGAGAATAAATTTGAGGAAGTTTGCAATGAATTATGCTCGGCTAAAATTAAGTTATGTTCATATTACAACTCTTTGTTTTCTGTAAAGGGAGAGCGATCAGCAGTGTTTCTGATTAGCATATCTCTAATTTTAATTATTCTGGCATGGATTGGATCAGTAATTGATAACTTGCTGTTGAGCTACTTCACTTCTGTTATTGTTTCTCTTTGACCGGGACTGCAGCACCACGGATTTGTTGGTACCATAAAACAGCAGTTTGGCACAATACTTTCTTCAAAGCTGTAGCAGCTTAAAGAGAAAGCGAACAAGAAGGATTAAAGCCGCATCCAAAGACCATTTAGAAGAGCGTTATCTGTAAAAGTTTTGGTGGTAATGCTGTAAAATGAAAAATGTATGTGCAGCAATTGCGCGTTATCCCAAAAAATTAAGAATATCTAAAAGATTTCTGAGCTTTAGGTACGTAAGATTCACAGAATGCTAGAATTGCACTACAGTTAATTTGAAAGGGGTACGTTTTTTTGAGTTTTAATGTGTTACTTGCTTCAAATTAGGTATAATATCCCATTCTCTCTCTCTCACCAGAAGATTGACTTATTTAGCAGCAGTGCCATGCGTTTCGTGATATATTTAGTCTTTTTAGCATTTTGTTTAAGATAATCGAACACATATACGCAACTCAGACAAACTTTATAAATGAATTATTTGTAAGAATCGAACAATGTTAGAGGTACGCTATCACTACTACCAATTATGAGTAAGTCACACATTTCTATATTTATAACGCATTGTTACTCAGTATTTTTGTTGACCCACCCCTGCCTCATATCTCCATTTCTTTCTCTAGTAGGCCAGTCAATAAAACCTCTAAATCCCAAAATTGGAGTGGATATCATTTTTTGATATATTGTTGGGGACGGTGAGAAATGAAGCTCTAATTTTTTTCCATCCTCAGGGGTGTTCGCAATGGGGTGAAAAAGGTTTTTTGTATATAACTTTGAATGAAAAAGGCAGCCTGGGTGGAAACGTTAGAGGGTGATATAATAAATGATTATTCATCTTGTATTAAAGTTTCCACCGGTTTTGTTTATTGCAAAATTGTTCATTAAAAAACACGAACATTTTTTCAAATACACTGGTAAAAATATTCTGAATGGGTGGAAACGTTAATACAAAGTTGTTTATAACAGAATCAGTAAGATATTTAAGTTTCCACCCTTTTTGTTACCTTTTGTTTAAACAAATTAGAATTTCAGGATCATAAATTTAAAAAAATTGAAATTGGTGCAGTGTTAGACAACTTGGAAAATTGTTCTGAACATTAAAATTAATAAAATTTAATAGTTTTTCGTCATTTTTTTTTATTTGTTAATTAACAGATAATAAAAAATCGTTGATTTTAGTTCATAAATCTTTTTCAAAAGGACAAATTTATTTGAACCTCTTCACAAATTGTGAGATTCAATTGAGCATGAATTCTAATGATTGTTTTAAAATTGCAACTTAAAAAAGTAAATAAACAATTACAACAAATAATAACAATTCAGAAATTCATCATTATATTCGTTGGAAAAGGCATGCAATTTCACATTATATACTTAACAGAGAATCTTAACAGAAAAATTAAAGAAATAGTAATAAACAATTTTAAATATTAATAACAACAAATAAACACATTTTATTCTTTGGAAAAAATGCATTTTCACATTCCAGACTGTTTCAACTCAATGTTCGAATACGATTTGGAATGGAATGTTAGGAATGCATTTTCACCTTTTCTTCTTTTCTAACGGTACTTAGGTACCGCGCGTCCTACGGGAACGTGTCCCCACTTTTGACAGCCTACCGATGTTAGCCGAATTAAGGGAGCTGTCAAAGGGCATCAGAGACCGGGCCCCAAAGATCATGAATTACTAGATGGGACACTCGTGACATATTTCCTTATCTTTTTTCGACCTTGGTCCCCTTAATCCACCGACCTTGCAGATTTTGCTAAAAGTGGATAGTAATAAAGGGCTCACGCGTGAGAGCAAGACAAAAATTTAGGGGGAGGCGAAACGAAAATTAAAATCACGTTTCACCACCCAAAGCAGCGCACACGTTTAAATAGGATTGGCTCGCCTTTAAAAATGCACAGTGAAAAAATGTAAGCAGCCCGCATCCATATACATGCTCTGAGTGTGCTACCTGCCTGTTCCCTATTCTCAATTCAGGATTTCCCTATGCTTGAACATTGCCTGGGGACGGCACTAACCCCATCCATGCAGAGGCACACAGGCGAGCCCGACAGATTGGGCCGCCTTTAAAAATGCATGGTAAAAAAACGCTGCATTTTATTGCCTACACTGTAAGTGCTGTAGATGAGAATTTGTGGCTGCTTATTCTTATCTCTTTCGTTCTTATTAGAATTTAGATAAGGCATAGGAAGCAGTAATTCTTTGCTACTTTCTCTAATGGAAAAATTTACCCCAGGCAGTTTTAGAAATTGCATATGGGTTAGAGTTTTAAGCTTGTATAGAGAGTGTCCCATCTAGTAATTCATGATCTTTGCCGGTCCCCCACTCGCAGCATCCGATTCCAGCCGAATCCTACAGGCTTTTCGCGTCATCAAAAGGATATACAGCGGTCATCATTAGTCGCTGGAAAAATGGCAGGCGTGGAAGTGTGTGTTTTCTGTGACGATTTGTTGTCCGAGTACCCAGTTAACACAGTGGGACAACTAGGATTGGAAACAATCAGGAAGTGCTGCGTAAGGAGGAAAGATGGCAAAGATGCTTTGTTTGCGGGTCTGGAGAGTCTGACAGTTCATAAAAAATGTTGGAGACGTTATACGAACGAGAAGAACGTCAGTGCCGCAGAAAGAGGCACTTCCAGGGCGACGGCGAATCCAGCACCAATCAACGTTCCAGTCGATGCGGTTCCGCAGGTTCCAAGGGTTGCTTTTAGTTTTGAAGATCACTGTATTTTTTGTGACGAGGAAATAACAGAGGCCTTCATAATAAGTGAGAAGAAAAAACCAGTAGAAAAGCGGATTGTGGTATCGACGGTAATTAGTGAGCATACGAAAGCGAGCATCGAGGAGTCTGCTAGAAAATATCCCAGCGATTGGAGTACGAAGGTACGTTTTGAAACGTTTTGATGAAGCATGTTTAGAAAGTTAGGTAGTGCGAACACGAGGGGTCCCTCGGTTACACGTGTTTAAGTTTGAAATCTGTCGGTGTATTGTTATGTCTGTCGCTTCCGGTAAAGCATGCATATTTTCATCTCTTTCAAAAGCCTACAATGAAAATGCACGTTTTGTAGGTTCTGAATCGGATCGAGGGCGTCGATCTAGTGGCTTGCAAAGCTCAATATCACCGACCCTGCTATAAACGATTCGGTACAGCTTCGAGGGGATGCTCCAGTGGCAACATTGGACGACCAAAGTCGGATGCTGTAGCTTCTAAAATGGCGCTCATCATAGAATACATAGAGAAAAATAAAGATCAGTGTCAATTCACGATGGCAGAACTTAGGAAAGTTGTTGATGATCCGCCAAGTGATCCGACTATCAAGGATAAGTTGAAGGAGTATTTTGGAACAAAGAACGTTGTTATACAGAGTAAGACTGGCCATCATACACTCATTTGGATTCGAAATCATCAAGAGCTGCTGGATTCGTGGTATCATAATAAACTACCTGATACAAAACGCGAGCGTGACCGTATAGTTGACCAAGCAGGAGCGATAATACTTGAAGACATCCAGACCGAACAGTATGATGCAACTTATTACCCTAGTCCAGACAAGTTTTTGGATTCTGCAGAAAAGGACGTCCCAGACACTTTGAATCGCTTATTAAACAAAATTATCTTGACGAACAAAAATAATTCTACTGACGTCTACGCGAAGCAGTGTACCGCTATTGGACATTGGATAATAGCTGCATGCAGGCCTCGGACATTCGATGAAGAAGAATTGACAAACGACGAAACAAATGACGAAACGCTTAGCGATCCCAGTTCACCCGGACCTTCTACTAGAAAAAAAAGGCGAATTAACAATGGCGAAGAAGTTGTGAATGGTAAGAATTTTTTCAAAACTAAAATAATACAATTAAAAATGTGCCTTTTTTGCTATAAAAAATTACTTTGAATAGATAATTCAAGTAATAATTTCTATGACTTTCAGCTCATTGTAAAGAGGAAGCAACATAGAAATGTGTAAGGAATGCCTTTGCCAGGAAGACGATGACCAAAAATGTATCATCTCATAGGATTATTAATTGAAATTAAATTAAATATTTTAGTTTGTGTAAATTCTGCTTCTAAGATTAATTGTAAGGTATTATAAATTTTAGTATGACCAGATGTGACAACAACTTGACTTGTCTTTTAAAGTATACATTAAAATGCGTACTATTAAAATGATCGATAGATGTTTATGAAAAATAATTTCGTTTGCTTACAAAAAAAATCACGATAAAAAACAACTTTTCTGTACATACTTTTTATGTTTATATTAAAAAAAAAAACGTTTTATGTAATGCCATTCTTTATTGTTATTAATGTTCAACATTGTTTATTGCTATTTCTTTAATTTTTCTGTTAAGTATAAAATGTGAAATTGCATGCTTTATCCAACGAATATAATGATGAATTTCTGAATTGTTATTATTTGTTGTAATTGTTTATTTACTTTTTTAAGTTGCAATTTTAAAACAATCATTAGCATTCATGCTCAATTGAATCTCACAATTTGTGAAGAGGTTCAAATAAATTTGTCCTTTTGAAAATCTTTTTCTTTCGTGAAAATCAACGATTTTTTATTATCTGTTAATTAACAAATAAAAAAAATGACGAAAAACTATTAAATTTTATTAATTTTAATGTTCAGAACAATTTTCCAAGTTGTCTAACACTCTGCACCAATTTCTATTTTTTTTTTACATTTATGATCCTGAGATTGTAATTTGTTTAAACAAAAAGGGTGGAAACTTAAATATCTTACTGATTCTGTTGTAAACAACTTTGTATTAACGTTTCCACCCATTCAGAATATTTTTACCAGTGTATTTGAAAAAACGTTCGTTTTTTTAATGAACAATTTTGCAATAAACAAAACCGGTGGAAACTTTAATACAAGATGAATAATCATTTATTATATCACCCTCTAACGTTTCCACCCAGGCTGCCTTTTTCATTCAAAGTTATAAACAAAAAACCTTTTTCACCCCATTGCGAACACCCCTGAGGGTGGAAAAAAATTAGAGCTTCATTTCTCACCGTCCCCAACAATATATCAAAAAATGAGATATCCACTCCAATTTTGGGATTCAGAGGTTTTATTGACTGGCCTATAGACCGTAAGATCCCTTCTTGTGAATTTATAATATCTAATAAAAACGAGATCACAGATAAGCTTTAGATTTTTAAGGATTTTTTGTGATTTTATTGTAATTTAATAAGAAAATGTTCAAATATAAATAAATACAATATACTATAATCCTGTATAAGAGTAAATTTTGTGAATATCACAAAATTAAAGATTAAATATGATCCAAAGTCATATTGGTAAAACAATGTTATCTCTTACATTAGAGAGAGGTCTTCAAGTATAGTTCTAGCAGCGTATTCTTCATTTGGCCATTAAGCACTTGCGGTAAAATGAATGGTCCTATTAAATAATTGTCGATTATGCCAGCCCAAACTTTGGCACTGTATTTATACTAAAATGATGTCACCCTTGTCCTATGTGCGTTAGTATTGCACCTGGTATAATGGTTGTGGAAGTTTGTGATACCACCCTTAGTGAATTGCGATTCATTCGTCCACGGAATTCGGTATAGAAGCGACCTGTTCTCTATGTAGCATCCCAAAAGCTAAAAGTTCAAAACTCCAATCTTCTCTCGGAATCCCCTTCCAATAGTCCTTGTACTGGCATATACTGATATGGATGGTACCTCTCTCAATGAAGAACCTTCTAAACAATATACGAAGACATTCCATATCCATTCCATGATTGGATAAAAGAATTTTGCGGTGGAAGTGGCCAGTTATAATTTTGACATTTTGCCAAGAGCGTTATTGAATTGGGATTCGAGATATAGGCATAGATAAAAAAGTCCGGGATAATGACTCAGTTTTAGCATAGATGGCACTATAGTCGAAGGATTTAAGGATAATAAATACACTCAGCGACAATTGCACACCGCTTGAAAAACACGTCTTATACCTAATAGGGTCCAGAATGTGACCGGAGTAGGAGAGGTAGAAAATTCCTAATTACCTTACCAAACAACGGAGAGAATTTTTGAAAGGGTGTGTTTTCCAGTTGTCACGGATTGTAATACAAGTGGTTGTACTATAGTAAGACTCCCTTTTTGATAGAAATCAAATTTTAATTATTTCAAAGAGCAAAAATACAAAAACTTCAATCTTTAATCAGCACCAATGTCTTCAATAAAACCACAGCAGCTTTCTGGATGGAACAGAAATAAGTTACGGAACGGCGGATCTTTTTGTGAAATTGCTTTAATCACTTCTTGAGCCAATTGACCTCCTACAATCGCTACAGCTGGTGAAATCTGGGCAAACACATAACTAAATGCCGCATCACTAACCAACCCTGGTGCAATTTCGTCCCGAATCTTAAATATTTCTTTCAAATCATCTTCGCGGGTTGTGTGATTGGGATCACGGTTAAATTTGTCCCTGAATGTTTGTAGAACCCTCAAAATCGCAAATGCCGCCCCTGACCTTTTCATCTTTTTAACATACTCTGGGGCCTTGAAATCGAAATCTAACACAGTCTGGAATGGTCGGAAAATCATACTATTCTTCTTAATCGAGGCAATCAGCTCCGTCTTTACAGCGTTGTCCTTCTTCTCGACGATTTTGTGCTTCATCACTTCCCTTTAAGAGAATATAAAAAAAGTAAAAATTAAAATAAACTGAAGGAAAATCCCACTTACTCCACAAACTCATGTTCAATTAAGTCTTGGAAGCTGTACCCGAACATTCCCCAGACATCACAGGCAAAAAATTTCAATTTGTTGTCGCGACAAATTTTATCAATTGTAACGAGTTCTGCTGTTAGGGCCCCAGTTACGATTACAACATCGAATTTTTTGAAGAACTCCTCAGTTTTTTTATTCAGCTCCTCTTTATCAGCTGTGATCTCAACCATAGGGTTAAGGGAACGTGCCCGTTGCAAGGATGCCTCCGCCCTGTTTTCGCCTTTTGCTGTTACGGGTATGAAGAATTGGGAACAGCTATCTTCCTTTTTCGTTTCTCTATGATCCAAAAAAACAATTGATTTTACTCCTGCCAGGATTATATTTTTTGCTATCTCCGCTCCGATGCCACTTAGTCCACAAAGCAGAACTTTTGCAGTTCGTAGTCTATAATTTTAAAAGAACTTATAAGAGATATTTGCTTGCTTGCTCACAAAATTATTCGTACAAATATGTTTTAGGAAGTGAAAATATAACAAATAAAAGCATCAGAAGGAATAACAAAAATAAAAATATTGAGAGGCGTAGGCAGGAATACATACATACATTCGACCTTTTTTAAAAATCAAGAAGCTTCTATCATTTGTATGTAGGCCTTGAATTTAAGGTTTTGTTTAAAAAAATATCTATCCAAAAATCATGTCTGAATTTTATACTTTTCCTTTTTTATAAAGTTTATTCTTATTTATTAAATATTTTAAACGTACTTGAGAAATCCAGCCTTAATTCAAGAATACGGAGATACTCAGGGATTATTAAGAAACTCTGTAAAACATTCTTTTACACTTAAAACGAACGAATATGAAAAAATTGTTTGCGGGCAATTTTAGTTTTATTTGATTTTTTTCGGAAATGTATACCATATTTTCGGACAAAAAAAATATAAAATATACCATATTTTTAAATATGACATACTAATTGATTCTACAAGGTAAGATTACGGGTAAAAGAAGGCAGAAGACGAATCACATGGCTGAAGAATTTATCAGACTGGTTCAACCTTCAAGTGGTGACATTATTCAGAGTAGTGTTGTAAAAAAATCTAATTCTCTTGATAACCAGCCTCTATCGGGGAGAAGTAACGTGCAAAATATGATGAATTGGTGAAGATATAAATATATAAATATTGGGTTTCAAATTCAAATAAGTAATTTTTTAAAACAAACTTTATAAATAAACTGTTTTGTGCCAATTAAAGGACAACTATTAACAAAATTCATGTTCTTACTAAATTACGCAACATGATATTATTCGCACTAATTCTAGATTCGTATAAGACTTCATTATAGTTTATTTAATTGTTCTAATATCAGTCATGGAGAAAGTACTAACTTATCACACGCTGTTCCGTATGATAACTGGCAAATAAAGCACGAGATGTTGACTTGTTGAATTAGAGTTGATTCGGTTCCAATTCTTTCTTGCGCCATCTCTTAATATGGGTATAATTAAACAAACTTAAAAACAGCACCCGGAAATTTTCAAATTGGGGGGAACTTTGCCAGAAATCCCCTTTTGTTTGTTATCATTTACTTTACAAAGTAAATAATTATAAACAAAAATTGACCCTCGGTCGTTGATTCGGAGTTTCTTCTTGCGCCGTCTGTTGATAATGCGCATAACTAAAAAAGGCTAAATATGCGCGTTAGCTTAGAGTCAAGTTAGTGAATTTAAACGCGTCCCCAGAATTAAGTTTAAAAATCTTAAACTATTTTTTACCAGGCGAGGCGATTCATAATTATTTATTTTTTTTTTTAAATTAAACCCAGTGAAAAATTGTTTTATTCAAAGTATTAGCCATCGCTTGCTACACAATTCATTCACCTATTAGCCTAGGCCACCTACGTAAGTTTTGCATTCCCTTCCATAAAAACTAATCATCTTTTGAGGTGATCTATTTTCACTAAGCCATTTTTCGACATTTTCGTAATTGCTGAAGTGCTGCATGGAAATTGCACGTGTCATTAATGAAAACAAGTAGTAGGACAGAGCCAAGTCTTGTGAGTACGACGGATGGGCTAAAGTTAGCTATGTGCAGAAATGGTCTTTGGATCACCTTCGCTGTGTGCGGTGAGGTGTAATCATGCTTTAATATTACTTTCATACATATATCCTCTGGCCTATTCTGGTGCATGGTTAAAATTGATCAGTTACTGTGTGTAGCGATCGATAATCACAGTTTCACCTAGTTTAAGAAGTTCCCTGTACACGACGTCCTTCTGATCCCCCAGATACACACCAATGTCTTCCTTCACATTTAATCCCTCGGACATTTGTTGTTGTGTTTGGATATCATCTTCATTTAACAATTATTGCAATTCGGCGTCTTCGAATTTTTTAGGCTGACCTAGGCGATCTTTTTCCTTTAAGTCGAAATTTCCAGTTTTAAACCTTCTGAACCAGCGTACACAAGCGTCTAGAGGTGGAACATTGTCACCAAAAGTTTCGACAAGTATACGATGGCTTTCACTCTCATTTTTCTTTTGATTAAACAAGAAAAGTAGTACGTGCTGCTTTCCTCAAGAAATAATCTAAATATTATGGATGCCTAAAATCTGACATCAATAACTAACTCTAACTATTTAAATTCCGACTTTTCCCGGTTTTCTAGAAAATAGCCACCATGTACAGCACTATACTGTAATCAGTAAGTCAAAAATGCGGATAAAAATTAATAAAAACTCCTGAAAAAAATTGTATGAAAGAACGAAATGTTTAAAGTCGTGTAAGTAAATGCGTTTGACAAGAAATTTCTGCATAGTCGTTCATTTTAAGTCGAAAGGAATGTTTGTACAAATTTTCGTAGAAATCGGGGAGGTTTCCGGATTGTTGACTTATGCCAAATTCCGTAACGGTCATACGGATATAGTTTTTACTACCTTTTAGGCTGAGTGGATTAGTTACGAAAGGAGTGATTATTTAACTCACCATCGGTGTAACTAGGCATGCGCTAGCATCTAGCGCTATCACAACGCTTTAAAGGATAGGAAGGATAGGAAGGATAGGAATGCTATACCTTGCTATGCCGCCGGCAATTGAAATAAATTTCTTGAATTGAACTACCTTTTTTGAGATTCTAGTCCCCACAGGCGAATCTGTCTGTCGTAAAGCTCTGCCTCATGTTCTGTAAGTTCTACTTCTTTACTTTCAACCATTTTATGCCGTATATTCGTAGCAATAACTATTAATTACGAAAAACACTCATACAAAACCTCTTTGACAATACGTCTTCCAATTGATGAGTCCTTCTTCTTCTCTTGTTGAAGGTAGCAATCACAGGCATACATATTAGATGGACCGCCCAATGTCCTGTCGTAAGATTACCTACATTAAGATGTGACACTCGTGACGTTTTTCAACCTTGGTTCCGTTAGCCCACTGGTCTTGCACATTTTGCTAAAAGTAGATAGTAATAAAGGGTTCACGTCCTTTCCAAAGTTGTCAACCATGTTGATCATGTACACCTACTGCAGGTACACTCACTTCCGAAAGTGTAAAAAATGTTTCTCATTTTTATGTAATTATAGGTATATAAATTTATCAAATTGTCTATGTTATTACCTTTCTAACAAGGTGCATGTTCAAATTAAAAAAAGATAGTAAAATTTGATCCTCAGAAAATCTTATCTGGTATTTTACTGTTTTATTGCTATGTAATTGCAAAAGTTGTAAAATTCAAATAGGAGGTATCCGCGATCAGGAATATCACAAGATTTTGACGACGTCGAACAACAAATAATCACCATCGGCAGGAAAAACCTTGAAACGAGCACGAGACAAGTCGCAAGACAATTGGGAATTGGAAGATTCTTCATCGAGAAAGGTTGCATCCCTATCATCATATGCCAGTACAAGGACTCCTGGAAGGAGATTCCGAGAGAAGATTGGAGTTTTGCACTTGGCTTCTGGAAAGCGACATAGAGAACGTTTCTGGACCGAATTCTGTGGGCGGATGAATCGCAATTTACTAAAGATGGTATTCCAAACACCTACACTATACTCGAAATATCGAATCAAATGTTTTAAAATAGTTTACAAAACAAATCACAAATTAAATCAATCGCCAGAGAATTTTCTAACCAATTCGCTTTAAAATATTAAAGATTTTTTTTCTTCGCTATCAGTCAAATTTTTAGACTAATTACACAAATTTGACACTTAAAATATTAAAAACATTGCTTTTATTTCGAAATTCTTTAATTAAAAGACAATAATTGTACAATCAATCATATTTATTAATAATATGTACTTATAATACGTTTTCATGATGAGGTTTTCAAATTGACGGATGCTTGAGACAGGAGATTGAGCGGTCCATTGTATATATGGCTGTGGTTATAACACTCTAGAACGTTAATTTGACATTGTTTTACAATCTGTCACTGCCTGAGAGCAAAAGAGAGGGATAAAATCGCATGCCGCTTTTATAGGAAATCGTACACATAGCGTTCCATTGTTTATATGTATTACTGGGGAGTGAACCAAAGACCATCTAATACAAGATGTGACAATCGTGACGTTTTTCCTTATATTTTGGTCCCGTTAAGTTAATCGACCTTGCAGATTTTGTTAAAATTATAGGGCCCACGTGTGAGAGAAAGACAAAAATTTAGGAAGAGACGGAATGAAAATTGACACACTTCCACAGGATGTCCTTTTATATTTTACAAATTCTCCACGTATCGTTATTTGCTCAAATGCTGTTAAAACAAACTAAATTTTAATAATTAAGGGTATAGCAAGAGATGCACGTACTTATTTAAGAATTCATTCCTTTTTAAATTAATTCCTCAAATTGTAAAACGTTTGCAAGAATATCAACAGCACTTTGCAAGTTTTATCAGCCAGAACCACTCTCTTCGTCCTAAACTTTGTTGAGCCTGCTTCCTGTTTTTTTCCTTCTCTGATTCAGATTTTCCCTATGTTTCAATATTGCGCGGGGACGGCACTAATACCATGCATGCAGAGGCACACACGTTACAGAGATTTTGTCGCGCCTTTAAAAATGAGTGGTATAAAAACACGGCACATTATTCTCTGCAATTTAAGCGCTGCAAATGATAATATTTAGATGTCTATTCTTAACTCTTTCGTTCTTATTGGAATTTAGATAAGGCATGGGAACCAATACTTCTGTGCTACTTTATCTAGGGGGAACATTTTCTCCGAGCATATGGGTTAGAGCTTTAGGCTTGTTAGATAATCTTTGGGAGCAAACGAATCGAAGGTTTTTTGTTTGACAGAAGAAGTTGAAGCCATACGCCATAGTGTTTAGGTTGTTCGATATTTGTCTTTCTGCATGATAATTCAATCTAATTGAAATAATATGAAAATGGTTCGAGGTGGTATGCGCGGTGGTCGTGGAGCAATGCGAGGTGGAATTCGACCCCCGTTTAAAAAGGCTTTTGTGCTGCGCCATCCCTTCGATCTCACATTGGCCGAAATGCTGTTCCCAAAAGTTACCCCGACACCGGACGATTCAGCGTTAACATCGGTAAGTTTTTCAATGTTAATTCATGTAACATTTCTGTAATATATTACTCGCAGGCTCTTCTTAAGAGGAACCAGGATCTAAGCCCAACCCCAGCGGATCAAACTGCTATTGCCAATCTGGTCACTAAGGTTCAAAGCGTTCTTGATAACTTAGTTGTAGCACCTGGAGATTTCAACACATGTGTATGCCTAATCTTTTATATACGAAAAATATACATTTAATCGAAAATTTCCAGCAACTCGATGAAGTACGGCAAGTAGGATCCTTCAAGAAGGGTACAATGACCACAGGGAACAACGTCGCTGACATAGTTGTTATTCTAAAAACACTTCCAACGAAAGAAGCGTGCGAAGCTCTTGCAAAAAAAGTTGAAGAGGACTTGAAAAATCTGATGAAGACCGAAGTTGTGACAAAGGCAGATATGCTTGCTACAACTATGCATGAGAGGGGATTTGATATTGCAAATTGGCAGGCTAAGGTACGCGTCTTGATAGCTACTTTACCCCAAAATATTCGAAAATTGGAGCCAGAGACACACTTAGACGCAAAAGCAATGCAAGCGCATTTAGCAGCTATTCGACACAGTCGCTGGTTTGAAGAGAATGCTCATCACTCCTCCATTAAAGTATTAATCAGGATTTTACGAGATCTGACGCGACGATTTGATGGTTTTGCACCTCTAACTCCCTGGATGTTGGATTTGCTTGCACATTTGGCTATAATGAACAATCCTAATAGACAGGCACTCCCAATTAATCTGGCTTTCCGAAGGGTGTTCCAAATGCTTTCCGCCGGCTTGTTTCTACCAGGTTCAGCTGGTATTACAGATCCCTGCGAAGCTGGTCATATAAGAGTACATACTTCCATGACTCTGGAACAGCAGGATATGTGCTGCTTAACGGCACAAACGTTGCTGCGTGCTCTAGCTCATGGAGGGTACAAACACATTTTGGGTTTAGAAGGAAACGCTACCATCGCTAAGGAAATCTCCGTATGGGATGGAGTTGTCGTTTCACCACTAGATCCCGTTTACGAAAAACCTGACGAGAAGAAAGAAGGTGAAGAGGACGAAGATATGGAAGGGGTTGAGGGAGAGGGTGATGAAGAGCATCTGGAGTAACCTTTTAAGTACTTCTTATTCTAATAAACAATTTATGATTCCTATTTTCTTTTTAATGTGGATGCAAACCATCATCTCTAGGGGAGAGAGAGTAGCACTTTCTTTTTTGTTTTCAGGCTCATAAATGCTGATATAACTTTTACCACAGTGGAATGAAAATGTCGGCGAATAACATTCGCTTAAAATGTCTAAATTCTTGCGAATTAAAATTTCACTGCTACTATGAGTGAATATTCGCAAAGTGATATTTCTTATGTTAAAGCCAGACGAATAAAACTTTCAGTGATAACGTTAATTAACAATTTGCGATAAAACTTTTTTTAACAGCAAATCAATATGAGCGATATAAAGGAGGAAAATAGCAATATTATCTACACACTGACAAGCACACTGTTTTCGTATTTCAAAACAAAACTCATTGAGAATTGCAAAACAGTCATAATATTTACGGAAAGGGTTGTGAGTGTCATTGTATATATTCCAAGTAATAAGAAAAAATTTATTTCACATTGTTACGACAAATGGTTACATTGGCAAAGAATCCAAAATATGAAAACGTGAAGTTTTATATTTTCAAAAAACTGACCATCCTATTTTTGAATTTTTCCCTGCCGCCGGAAAGAAAAGTTTTAAAGAATTTATAAAGGGATTAAAGATCATCAAATCCCGGCAGTATAAAAGCAAAGGAACAATCAACAGCAGAAATTGATTTTGTATGCATTGCGTTCAATAAAATTTGGAAGAAGCATTTCGGAATAAAGTAATGAGAAACGGATTGATTTTCGTAATGATACATTATTTGGAGCTCCTCAGAAATCATAAGCAAAATATTTCCATTCCATATTTATTTATCGTTTATTACAAGCTACAATAAATTTAAAAACTAATTAACAAAAAGATTAAAGTAAAAAATAATAAATTAAAAAGAGAGAGAGAGAGAGAAAAAAAAACAGGCAACATTAGGAGGAATTAAGGGCATTACTGAGAGAAGATTTACTCAGGTGGAAATCAAAAAAGGGGTGGGAGTTGAATTTCTGAAGTATACGGGTGAGAGGCTCAGAAAGTCCATAGTTGGTACGGTGATAAGCAGGGCGAAAGAGAGGTGCCGAACGGAGGTTACGAGGATTGGTGTAGATGGAGATCCGTTGGAGTAGGGAAGAACAGTTAATTTCACCGGTAAGCAGTTGATGAATGAAGGTAATATCGGCAAGGTCCCGTCGGTTCCACAGGGGCTGCAAGTTGATCAGTAAGAGACGGTTTTCGTAGGGGGGATGATGATGGTCAGACCAGGGAAGGTCCCGTAAAGCGAAGCGAAGGAACCTACGCTGGACAGCCTCAATCCTGTAGATTCGATTAAATTGAAATGGTGACCACACTTGGCAAGCATATTTAAGGAGAGGCCTGACAAAGGTAACAAAGAGGGATTTGGCTACGTAGGGATCACTACTACTTCCGCACACTTGCAAGAACCCAGTTTACGGCTAACGATAATCTAAATACCAGATGTGATACTCGTGACCATTTTCTTTATATTTTTTCGACATTAATCCCGTTAGCCCACCGGCCTTGCTAAAAGTAGATAGTAATAAGGGGCTCACGTCTGAGGGAAAGATAAAAATGTAGGGGGAGACGGATAGAAAATTGAAACCACGTTTCGCCCGCCAGAACAATGCACATGTTAGAAGATTTTATCACGCCTTTCAGTGAAAAAATGTAAACAGCTTGCATCCGTATATATGCTCTGTGTGTTTACTGCCTGCCCCTTTCCCATTCTCAATTCAGAATTGTTTTATGCTTGAACATTGCCTGGGGACGGCACTAACACCATGCATGCAGAGGCACACAAAGCGGCAAAGACTTTATCGCGCCTTTAAAAAGGCTACACATTATTCTCTACTTTGTAAATGCTATAGATAAGAATATTTAACTGCCTATCCTTATCCTTTACGTTCTTATTGGAATTTAGATAAGGCATGGGAAACAATCACAGAAATACATATACAATTGACCGCTCATGTAGACGATTTCCTATAGAAGCGGACGGTGCGATTTTTGTTCCCTCTCTTTAGCTCTTAGGCATTGACATATCCTGAAATGACGTCAAATTAACTTTCTATAATGTCAGAGATATTTCTGAGCGTTGAAAAAATTTCTTTAATGCAGAACAATTTATGATAATTTCCTTGCAACACATTTCTTCCTTTATGTCCTTTAAATAACTTTATAATAAAAATAATTTAATCACATCATTTTGAAATTGTATACACATATTTTAGAAACTTACCGATTTTCGTATGCTTTTACATATGTAACAAAATACTGTACTCGAAACACCGAATTAAACGTTTTAAAATAGTTTACAAAACAAATCACAAATTAAATCATCCCCCAGAGAAATCTCTAAGCAATTCGTTTTAAAATATTAAAAATGTTGTTCTTCGCTTTCAGTCAAGTGAATAAACAGTTCTTGACAGCTTTTAAATTTTGTCAGCTAATTATATAAATTTGGCACTTAAAAGATTAAAAAGTTTGCTTTTATTTCGAAATTCTTTAATTAAATCAGAAGAATTGTTCAATCAATCACATTTAATAATAATACACCCATACCTCGTTATACAGCCGCTCTTTATACGGCATTTCGCTATAGCGGCCCTCTTCAATTAAGGCACGTTTTCGATTTACGGCCTAAAATGTTTCGCTATAACGGCAAAAAAACTTCTTTTCGATGTCAAGATATCTACATGTTGCCAATCTTGCGCAAGCGCAATCTCGATGCACACTCTTTTCTATTTCTTTCTTTTCTTTTCTTTCTCTCGACTGGCTTAGACTTGTCTGTGAGTGTTTTATATACATATTTATTACTGATTGTTACACATTTACTGAAAAAATTTTAAACAATTAGGGACATTTTTGGTACTTAAGTACATATAAAACAAATTAAAAATTTGTAATATGCATTTTTTTATTAAACTTATTTTATAGTTCATTATTTTTTAGACAAAATGCCATCGAAACAATTATCGACTTCGGAGACTGATAAAAAGAGATACCGAAAATCAGTCACGCTAGGAACTAAACTAGAAGTATTACGTCGTATAGAAGCTGGAGAGAAAATTGTTGAAATTTGCAAGGCAATGGGACTTGCGAAATCTACAATTCAAACTATTCGTGATAAAAAAGAAGACGTTAAAACATATTTGCAATCTGTTGCACCTTTAAATGTCTCGAGATTAACACGCCAAAGAAACTGGATTGTGGAAAAATTTATTTAAATGAAATAAAAAGATAAAATGCATTTTGAATTATACACCATGTTACATATTTAACAAATTTGGAACCGATCCCATTGAATTTGTATGAATTTATATTAGAATTGTAATTGATTCCTTATACGGCTTTTCGCTTTGCGGCCAAGTTTCGTGGAACGTATCTGGGCCGTAAAGCGAGGTATGGGTGTATGTATTTTTACCACGTTTTCACGATTTAAAATTTATCAATCAAAAACTCTTGGAAATATTGATAATCTGGCACGGATATAACGTTAAAAACATTTTTATAAATTGTTGCTCCACAAATATTTATATTCAACTATTTTTGGCAGTATTCAGCAATTCCGCAAAAAATCTGTGGGATCCACCCATTTATATAATGCAATAAAAACAGAGAACGCTATATATCTTCTCTTGTCTATCTCAGGCAGTAGATTATCAAATTGACGGACGCTTGAAACAGGAGATTGAGCGTATGCATGTATGTGACTCGATACTCTGAGCTAAAATATTGAGTAGATATCGATACTTTGGCATTCGATACCCTATACGCTGCATTTGATTAAATGTCTAGCTTATAAAAGGGTTATGGGATTTAAGAAGATAATAATCCTGGAAGCTGGCAATACTTAGATCTGTCTTAAAATGTTTATGTCCGCAAACCTGGGAAACTACATAACGGGAGATAATACGTCATAAAGATATCCGCAAACGAAAGTTTCATCAAAATTGGAAATATTCTCCTGAGATATTCGAAAAAAAAATTTTTAAGCTGTAATATGGAACATACAGAATCCCCTCGGAAAATCGATTTCCGCCAATGGAAATGGAAAAAAAAAGTGAGAAAACTATTTTGGCAGTGTTGCGCAAGTGCTACTTTGCAAGATGAGTGAAAATTAAAGTAATTAAAATAAGTACTCGTAGGAATTAAATATATTCCGTAAAAATAGAGGAAGGAAATGACGAATTTTGATAGCAGACTAGTTCGGGGTTCATCACCGTCCTACTCCGAAGATCTAATATCGGAGAATGGAATGTCTACACTTCCGATTGGGGATCGTAATGGATCAAGAAAGCCCTACGCTCCTAGCCGATACGAGCAAATCGCTCAAAAGATACCAATAAAGAATCGGAATACGTTTACCTTTTGGACGTTAGTTGCACTCCTCTTTATCCTGGCCCTTGGGAACCTTTTGCTGACCATTACCATCATCGGAGTTCTCCGGCTTGGGAAGGGAATGCAGAGCATTGAAGTCATACCCGAGGAAGAAGCCATCAAATTTTTTGGAATCACCGATTTTGACAGGATTTATAAACGAGATGGTAATATCGAGGGTTTTGTAGATGAGCCGGTCACCATAGAAGGCGAGGAGTCGGATGTATTTTTTAACGTAAACAGGCATGGCGCTTTGCAAAGCAGACTAGCTTTGGAGAGCAGCGGCATCTCCTTAAAAGGAGTCAACACGTTCGAACTAAAGGACCCTACTACCGGTGAAACTATATTTAGCACTCATCGGCCGAGGTACGTTCTGACGCAAGGTGCTCAAAATTTGTATGCTAAAATTATAAGCACTAGCCGGATCGTGAGCCCTATTGATAAGGACCTTAAACTATCCTCCGAAAAAGTTTCAGTAAGAGGCTCTGAGGGAGTGTTTGTTGAATCAAGCGCAATTAATATCACAACGATAAATTCAAATAAAAATATTGTGGCTAACTCTACTCAAGGAATAACAATTTTTAGTAGCAACAACGGAATTTTTATTACTGAAATCCCTAAAGTGGATCCGGGGAATGGCATCCGAACGAGCAACATCCAGTACAAAATCTGCATCTGCATGCCGCAAGGCAAGCTCTTTCGTATCCCCATTCCTCGAAATCATAGTGGGAAGATAACCTGCACCCACTTCAATATAAAGCATGATCCATGCATTTAAGGTGTTGGACAGTATTAGGACAGTCTGTTTGAGAAATTTGCTTTAAAAATATAATTTGATATTGCTAGGAAATTTCAAGAAAGTCATTAACGCATAAAGAAGTTGTACTATGTTTAAATTCATATAAATACATAATTTAAGGTAAAAATTGATTTATTTTGTGTTTCATGGTAAGCTTCCATTTCGTTTCGAAGGTTGGACATTATAATTTGTAATTTTACTGCAGTCACATTGAACCCAACCCTTTTTCCCTATGTCTTTTGTTATAGAATCAGCTGCAGCAAACGGGCGACAGTATTTATAATTTCTTAGTATCCGACTAAGTGCCAGTACTAATTCATTTCTTTGTTTTGCAATATTTCGATTACATTAATAGAACATTAAAATTCGTTTTTATGGCTTTTTTGTATTAACTTTGTTTGAATTGATTAAATTGTTTTGAGCCCAAATGAAATAACGAGTTGTTGCGTCTCACTTGCGATGCTACATGTTTACACATTAAATTTGTGCAAATGTTTTATATTGCAAGCCGTGAACCAAAGATCATCTACATACAAGATGCCTAAAGCTCTAATCTATATGCAATTTCTAAAACAGCCTAGGCAGAACCAAAGATCACGAATTACTAGATGGGACATTCTCTATACAAGCTTAAAGCCCTAACCAATATGCAAATTCTAAAACTGCCTGGGGAATATTTTTCCATTAGAGAAAGTAGCAAAGAACTACTGCTTCCTATGCCTTATCTGAATTCCAATAAGAACGAAAGAGATAAGAATAGGCAGCCAAAAATTCTCATTTACAGCACTTACAGTGTAGGCAATAAAATGCAGCGTTTTTTTATCACGCATTTTTAAAGGCGGGCCAATTTGTCGGGCTCGCTGTGTGCCTCTGCATGCATGGTGTTAGTGCCGTCCCCAGGAATGTTCCAGCATAGGGAAGTCCTGAATTGAGAATGGGGAACAGGCAGGTAGCACACTCAGAGCATGTATCGGATGCGGACTGCTACATTTTTGCACTGTGCATTTTTAAAGGCGAGCCAAACGTATTCGAACGTGTGCGCTGCTTTGGGTGGTGAAACGTGATTTTAATTTTCGTTCCACCTCCCCCTAAATTTTTGCCTTTCTCTCACGCGTGAGCCCTTTATTACTATCCACTTTTAGCAAAATCTGCAAGGTCGGTGGACTAAGGGGACCAAGGTCGAAAAAAGATAAGGGACTACGTCACGAGTGTCCCATCTAGTAATTCATGATCTTTGGGCAGAACCTCCAACATTTAAATGCAGAAGGTTTTGCCAGAAACAAGCCGTGAACTGGGCTCTTGCATGTGTGCGTAAGTGGTCTGACAGTTCGCGACATTTATTCCAAATCGTATGGCAGCAAAATGAAATCTCCAGAAAAATTCAATCAAACTAGATTTTTTGTATTCTAGGGACATTTCCGTTCTATAAAATTAAAATCACAAGGACCATAGGGGATTTCACTCTAAATAAGTCAAAAATATTAATAAATTTCTGGTGAAAGTGCAGTAATTTTTTGGTTCTTCGGAACCAAGTGTTCTCCCTTTGTAAGTGGTCTGGGATTCGTTTGTCCTATTGAGGACAGGATTTAAACTCAAAAATTTTACATAATTCGTTTGAAGATGTATCGCGAATCAAAAGGATAACTTAGGCTGATCGTGAGTGACCGTTTTTGGATATAAGCTTTAATTTGCGAATTTTTTTCTTACAACTTTTGACCACTTATTTGAAGATTCAGACCACTTCGCCCTATAGATGTATGCGTGCACTGGGCCTCTTTATGGCTTGTAAATGGAGAAGGTTTTGAACTGGGGAAAATTTTCCCATTAGATAAAGCAGCAAAGAACGGCCACCAATTTGACAACCTACTGCCTGAGATAGACGAGAGAAGATATAGAGAAATTTATACAGCGCTGTCTATTTTTATCGTATTGCATAGATGGGTCGATTTCGCAGATTTTTTGCGAAATTGCTGACAAAATATATGAATTTAAATATTTTTGGAACAAAAATTTATAAAATATTTTCTTAAAATTCATTGAATGTTAATAAAAATTAATATTAATAGCATAAAAATGTTTTTAAAGCTTTATCCCTGCCAGATTACTAATATTTTCAAGAATTTGTGGTTAATAAATTACAAGTCGTGAAAACGTTGTAATGCACCGTGGCCCATTTAAATGCAAACTGAAAGCGAACAGCTAAAGACTGAAATTTGATCTGTCTAATTACCACGCCACAAAGATCATGAATTACTAGATGGGACACTCGTGACGTATTCCCTTATCTTTTTTCGACCTTGGTCCCCTTAATCCACCGACCTTGCAGATTTTGCTAAAAGTGGATAGTAATAAAGGGCTCACGCGTGAGAGGAAGACAAAAATTTAAGCAGCGCACACGTTCGAATACGTTTGGCTCGCCTTTAAAAATGCACAGTGAAAAAATGTAAGCAGCCCGCATCCGTATACATGCTCTGAGTGTGCCACATGCCTGTTCCCCATTCTCAATTCAGGATTTCCCTATGCTGGAACATTGCCTGGGGACGGCACTAACACCATGCATGCAGAGGCACACAGCGAGCCCGACAGATTGGCCCGCCTTTAAAAATGCATGGTAAAAAAACGCTGCATTTTATTGCCTACACTGTAAGTGCTGTAGATGAGAATTGTTGGCTGCTTATTCTTATTGGAATTTAGATTAGGCATAGAAAGCAGTAATTCTTTGCTACTTTCTCTAATGGAAAAATTTACCCCAGGCAGTTTTAGAAATTGCATATGGGTTAGAGCTTTGGGCTTGTATAGAGAGTGTCCCATCTAGTAATTCATGATCTTTGATCACGCCACGTGTACCGTTATCAGAACACGACTTAAAAATTACTGTAAACATCATTACATCACATAAAACAATGTTACCAGCAATTAAATTTTATATGAAGACTTCTTAAATTCAAAAATTCAGCTTGGCGTACAAATGAAGCTTAACGTGTACCGTTCGCGGAACGTGCTAAACAAACTAATTTACCTCTTACCTGTTTAGTTCACTTTAATGATACAGTTAAGAAATACGAAAGAGAACTCAGAGAACTTGTTCTTTGTCGTCACAGCGTTGCGCCCAAGACAAGTTAAAGCTTTTATCAAAGTACTTCACATTCTCTAAGATGCAATTACTCATGCAACTACCAACCATCAGCAACGATCTTTGAACTTGAACGAATACGTATTACCGCGTATTACCAAGCACAAAACGGCGTAACATTTGCTATTAGAAATTACTCTGGCGTTATATGCATTTAATCAATTACATTTTATACACAGTTTTGAGAACTTAGAAGCGTCTTTAAAAATACATGGGATTTTGGTCCAGAACACGCATAGCCTCTGGAGTCATATGTATCTAATCAATTAGAACTGGAATACCTTGATCAAATTACGAACGAGATGCAAGCAGCTCAGCTTCCGATCAGTCTCTGGCCCAGATAATGACCGCTCAATAGTTGTCCTTGCAAATCTTCAGGTGTGCAATGCGTCAAAAACAGATGCGCCTCCAGCTTATAGCCCAGACTCCAGCTCCAGGCCTTAGCCCCAGCCGCAGCTCCAGATCGCCAAAGCTGCAGCTCCAGCCTCCACGTGTGCCATCTTTTTGTCCTTAAACAGATGCGGAAACAGCTTCAAAAATTTAACTAATGATTTAGCTAATGACTCCATTATTAACATAATAGTCCAATTAATTTGTATAATGGCCCCGCCCCCTCATTTGCATAACCAGTTTTACTTTTCAAAGGCGACATTTCCAAAGACGAATTTCAGTAGATCTTGAAAACGGATTTCTAATTGTCTCACTAAGCGTAACATTCCTGCCAAATTCTGGCAGGGAGTTTTGTTTCCTTTTTATTTACCCCTAAAAAATTCTTGAAATTTCTCTATAATGAAAAACCCTCTTAAACAATTTAATCTTAAAAACCTTCTGGTACTATTTTTTACCTTTAATTTTAAAATACTGAGCCCATTTATTGAATCTGTTTGGATCGAATCGGAAAAAACTTCTTAAATATTGTAACAAATTAATTTCATTTAAGTTTCACTTCAATTCAGTTTTTCGTTTACAAAGGTTGCCTGAAAAGTGTCCAACCTAACATAGAAAATTTATTTTTCTGCATAGTCTCCTTGTAAGTCTAATACAAATCTCCCAGCGATGCTCCCATCTCTTCAACCTCTGCAAAATACTTTTAGCTTTGAATAAAAAAAAAATCCGCTGGGCTTAGATCTGGTGATTAAGGAGGGTGGACAAGCAGTTCAAACCGTAATTCGTGGTTTTTCGCCATGGCAATCCCTGACGTGTAAGACGGCGCATTATCTTGGTGGAGCACATTTTTTTCTGCAAATGTGGCCATTTTTCCGCAATTTCTGTCAGCTCGCCAAGTAATGATGTATAGCTTTTAAAGCATGTGCAAACACATTCCGCAACTTTTGTTTATTTTTATTGTTTTTTATCTTCTTTCGGAGGCCGGAAAATTTTCAGACAACTCTCGTAAAATAATTCGAAATAAAAATCCGAACGGATTATTTTTTGCGGGAAAACTAAAGCTAAGAAACTTTATTAAGGAATTTTTATCCAAGATTTTTTGTAACCTCCTTTCGATTTGAACAGATTTAAGAAAAGGGTCATTATTATAAGTTTAAAGTCGGTGCGGAAATTGACATTAATCTTAAAGTTAGTAAATGAAAACATTTAGTTTATCTTAATTATTTAGCATTAGTTAACCTAATCCTAATCAGTCAGATTTTCGAGCCGACTCCAAACATAGTAAAATGTTAAGATTCAGGTAGAAAGTAATACCAGAGTAATTTACGGCTAAGCTACAAAAAGTCAACAGGGAAAAAGAATTATATATCACCTACGGCGTTAAATAGCGAAAATAGACAAATGCAAAAAATACGATAAAAGAATCTACATACTTTGTTTAAACAAAAGAACAGCAGGACCTATTTTGGCGAGATTTCTTTTTTATTTCCGAAATTTCGTACACGAAAAAAACTATCTCGCACATCCATCATTTTCGAAATAGTTTAGTGACCTTGAAATATAAAAATATGTTAAACATTTTGATTTTGAAACCCATTATATCTTCTGATTCTGAAATCCACATTCGCAATGTCGCAATAAATTGTCTAACCGCCGAAAGGTGGGAGTTCTCTCTCACCACCGTCTCGGGTGATAATTTCAGATGTGAGATATTGAGCAAACACGTACCACTTTGCTCCCGTAAAACAAGAACAGAATTCGAACTTTCGACATTGATACGGGAAAGTGTTTTTGCAATTAGAGTTATTTGACGTCGAATATAAGCATTGGCACATAAGAGGGAATTTAATTTAAAGTGCAATTCCGTTTGTTTCTATCTATTTATTTTTCTTGTAAGTTTTTAATAAGAAGAAAATAAAATAAATAAAAAAATTGATAACACATGAATTCTCTTTCTCTAAAAAAAGAAATATATAGAAATATTTGTGAATTACATTTTATCTTTCATTATCAATAAATTCTCTTTAATTCACCCTGGGCTTAGATTGAATTAAGAACATTATTTTAAATATTCCAAGAAAAGTGCATTTATAATCATTTTAACAAGTTTGTTTATCTCATTATGATTGGAAAGAACTTCAAAGAAAGAAAATAAATTTGTCCTTTGCTAAATAACACTGCTGTCAACAGGAGACGGAAAGTACTTCTTATATATATTCATTTTCCACGTATAGATAGATAGCGTTCGTTAATATATTTTTGTTTTGCTTTTATTATTTTTCGCTTTATAATCTTTCTCCTCCTCTCTTAATTGTTGGAAATTAAATTCAGTTATCCCACCAGTCAGGTCCAGATGAATTGTTTGAGTAAGAAGTGTTGTAGCTACCGCCGTAACTACCTCCACCTCCGCCACCACTGTTTCCATAGTAGCCACTTGAATTTCCTCCTGAAAAATTAAGTTGAATCGATATCAATTATAACACATCAAATAACGAAGTTTAGATGAGAAAATTACGCAATCGATATAAGCAAGAAGGCTTTATATAAATAATTGTCGATATAAATGTAATTCTATACCTTATTGTTAAAAATCAGAATTAAAGACGCGTTCTACGTCACCGGTTCCGAAACGACACAGAAATAACAGTCCACTTGTTATATTTAATGAATAAGCAAATCTATGTTATTTTTTAGGAATAATAATAAATGGGAAAATGTAATAAAGTGATAGGGTTCCATTTGAAATATTAAAGATACCCAGGTTTTTGTTTTAGGTGCGCGTTGGCGCATATTATTCGAAATTGTCGATTCACGATCTACTTAACCAAAAAATTTGTTTTTTGCAGATTTTAAAAAATTAAGGTAATTGGTGGAACTATATATCTATCTCAGTTGCAAAATGAGTTAGCGATTTATTGGAGAAAAGAAAGTGCACTTATTCCCTTATAAAATCCGTATAAGAATTTTTTTAATTTATTCGGAATTGGACAATTTTACCAAATGGTTGCAACTGTTGAAGTTATTTATTCACAGAGATTTTTATGTTACTATGTATGTCTTTTGAATCTTTAGGTAATATATAATTAACATTTACACGCAATTTTGACTTAATAATAATAATATTAAAAATGCAGCAACTTGTTAGCAAATTTTTTAACTTGACTGAGCAGAATAAAAATGTTCCAAAAATTTTCAATGCATTATTTTTTTATGACGTGTTTACCTCTCATACCAAAATTTCTAATATTTTCCTTTTCACCAAAAGTTTGCTTAATTGAAATCGACACATAGGTGATGATGATGAGAGTATAGCCGTGATCGCAAGCAGGCATCTACAGAGCAAAGCGGCAAAAATAAGTTTTTTGAAGTAAAACTTCTTAGGCGGCAGTTCGATAATTGGACGAGAATGAAGGGTGAAATTTCAAGGACGCGTCATGCTTAGGTACATTTCATTACATGAGAGAGCAGAAAGATATAAGGTAGAGAGAAGGAGGAAGAGAGCTATACATTGAATATCTAATATAGTATAGATCATAGATCATGTAAGTAATTATAAGATGTGAAGATAAGAGAATAGGCATCCAAATATTCTCATCTACAGCACTTACAGTGCAGACAATAATGTGCAGGGTTTTTTTATCACGCATTTTTAAAGGCCGAACAGTCTCTGTTGCGCTGTGTGCCTCTGCATGCATGCATGCATGGTGTTAGTGCTGTCCCCGCACAATGTTCAGTCATAGGAAAATCCTGAATCGAAAATGGGGAACAGGCAGGTAGCACACTTAAACCATATATACGGATGCGGACTGTTTAAATTTTTTTACTGTGCATTTTTAAAGGCGGGCCAAAAGTATTCGAATGTGTGCGCTGCTCTGGGAGGTGAAACGTGATTTCAATTTTCATTCCGCCTCGCTCTAAATTTTTGTCTTTTTCTCACACGTGAGCCCTTTATTACTATCTACTTTACTTTCTTTACATCTCCAAGGATGGTGGGCTAACGGGACCGAGGTCGAAAAAAGATAAGGAATACGTCACGAATGTCACATATTGTATTTGATGATCTTTGGTGCCGCAATTGCCAACGTCGATGTCGGTATTGTCTCTCATACTAAATCTCTTATTCTTCATTTTTAAAGAAGTTTCACTTTTATTACGTGTAGGGTGTTGCATGCGCAATTTTTTTTTTGTTTTTATGGATTTCATTAGAATGACTTTTTGCTATAACTTTTAGTTATTGAAAAATACGTTCACTGCTATTAACCGCATTGTACATGTAGTACTAAAAACCCATATTTTTCATTGCAGAAAATACATTTACTTCTTACTTTGTGTCGTGATAATTGAACATCAGACATTTTCTGTTTAAAAAAAAAAATATTCATGAAAAAAAAAATACCCGTATTTAAAAAACAATTTTGCAGCAACAGAGAAACATTTAAAAGGTGCAAAACCTTAAAACTACTTACAAACTTGTTCTTAGATTTTTAATTTTAAAAAACAAAACATTTTATGATTCATAAAAGTCTTCAACTTTCTTAGGCAAATTTGCTTGATGCACTTTTCGTAAAATTCTTCATTTTTCCTAAGGACAACATAATTGTTTTGACTTTAATAAAATAAGAAAACTTAACTTGTTTCCAGGGTTAAATGCATATCAGAAAGGCAATCAAACGTGTAAGCAGAAAAAGATGTATGACATTACTTATTAAAAAAAGAGTGCCAAATTACCTCTACCATTACCATAACTGGAATTTCCGTTATTACGGTAACCGCTGCCTCCGCCATTGCGATTGCTAGATCCTCTATTTCCTCCGCTCGACTGCTGGCGATAGTCCCGCGATCCAAATCCACTGCCGCCTCCATAACGACCGCCACCACTGCGATTACCCATGCGTTTGCCACCTCCGTGAGATCTCTCCTGTATCATGATATCCTCCAAAAATGGAGGAATTTCCTGTTTAGTTTCAACCAACAATTCCATTAGGTCAGTGCAAATATTGCGGTTTTTATCATTGAAGAAACTTGTTGCAACTCCCAAATTGCCCATTCGACCTGTACGTCCTATTCTGTGAACGTACTCTTCGACGTCAGATGGTAGGTCAAAGTTGATGACGTGCTTCACATGCGGAATATCTAAACCACGCGCAGCTACTGCCGTTGCCACTAAGATAGGGCAATCTCCAGATCGGAAACATCTCAAAGCCTCTTCACGCTCCTTTTGGGTTCGATCACCGTGAATGCTTGTAACTGGATGCCGGCATTGATACAGAAACTCTTCAAGAGCATCGGCTCCTTTTTTAGTTTCCACAAAAATCAAAGTCAAACTGTCTTTAGAATATTCTGGACTTCCCTCTCTAAGCGGGCTCAATAAATCCAAAAGGTAAGAGCGCTTGTCTTGCTCGTTGACCCATAAGATTGTTTGAGTTATGTTTTCAGATGTCGAACCTACTCGTCCAACTGCCAAGAAGATGTAATTATGTAAGAAATCACTAGCCAATTCTTGTATAGCCTTGGGGAAAGTCGCTGAAAACATGAGAGTTTGACGCTCTCCAGCTGGAGGCATGTTGCTATTCTCAACGATACGACGAATTTGGGGCTCGAAACCCATATCGAGCATACGGTCAGCTTCATCGAGGACCAAAAATCGTATATTGTCTAAGAAGACCTTGGCTCGAGTGATCATGTCCTCTAAACGGCCAGGAGTTGCAATTATCAAATGGCAACCACGATCCAGTTCTCGCATTTGATCTGAAGTGTTGTATCCACCTAATAACAAATAAACCTATTTAATCAAGGAAAGCGGAATAAAAGTAAAATATTTACCATACAAAACAGCTGGCCGCATACGTGATCGATATGAAAATTTCTTGGCTTCCTCAAATATTTGCGTTGCTAATTCGCGGGTCGGTGCAAGAACCAATCCTAATGGATAATGCTTACGACGATTCGGTCGATTTAGTGGTGGCGGTGGTGAATTGCTTATACCATGTTCATACATTTGATTTAGTATTGGTACCAAAAAAGCAGCAGTTTTACCAGAGCCCGTCTGGGCGCAAGCCATTAAGTCACGACCATTGATTATGATCGGTATAGCATATTTTTGTACCGGTGTAGGTTTATCATATCTAGCCAACATTATGTTATTTCTTATAATTTCTGTCAGCTGCACGTCTTCGAAGGATGTGATATGTGGAGGTACTTGATCACCCGTCGCCTCCACGGGTATGTCTTCGTATTTGCTAAAATTGATACCGGTATTGTCTGTACCAAATAGTTCCTGTTCAATACGTTCATCTCGTGGTCCAAGGGAGGTATAATCAGCAAAATTTCTTCTGTCATCTTTCCACTTTCCACTGTAATTGGGATCATTTCGTAATCCTGGCTTTTCGGCTGGTTCAATCCAACGATCATTACGTACTGGGGGTGGACCTTGATCACGATCGCGATCCCCACGTTCACCTCCGCGTGGTCCGCGTCCACCAACCCCACGATACCAGTTGTCTTCCTTTCTCGGCTCGAAAGAATCTCCTAAAGTTAAGTGAACGTACATATTATTTATTTGAGACACCTATGATAGTGTTAATGTTGAAAAAGAAAATATCCCAAAAGTAATTTGAACAGTAAATGCATTTTTTTTTTTTTTGTAACAATTTTATTGCTTCATTAAGCATTTATTTAATGTCGTTAATTTTAAAGAAATTATATTTTGTGCTCGTTTTGTTCGTAACCCAATTTTGTTGTATCAGGAAATTAGTAATATTTAAGATTTTTTATTGCAATAACGTCACTTACCGTTCTGATAATTCTCTTCTGGCCGCCTTCTAGAAAAATTTCCGAAATCTGGACCCCTGTCTACTCGATCGCGGTTATTAAATCTTCGATTATTGCCACTAAAATAATAGTAATACAGAAACAAACAAAAATTTTAAATACTGACAACATTACGATCGAAAGTCGCTGTTACTTCCACGAAAATCTCTGTCTCCCCGATATTCTCTGTCGGTTTTAAATTCACGGTCTCTGTCACGATCACGATCTTTATCAGAATCGAAAGATTGTAGATTATTGTTACCCCTCAAATGTGGAGGTATGTATTTATTAGAGCTTGTAGACAAACTTTTATTAACGGGACTGCCACTATCGGCTTGGCCGCCTTTCAAGTCCAGACCAGCAATCTTAAGGGAAAAATAAAAATGTTATTAGTTTAAAAAAATCTTAAGGTTTCGAGTAATCAGAAAATTAAAACGAATAACTTCTATTCCAAACAGACACCACAAGTTTATATATTATTTAGTTTAAGCGTCCGAATACGAAATGGGTTTCTTGCATAAACAATAACTTGAGAGAAAGACGAATTTTTTCAACAGTTTTATAACAAATCATGCAGCTTATCAGAAGCTGTTATGTGATACACTAAACAATCAGCAATCCACTTGAAATGGAACTCCATATATCATTTGCTTCGGAGAATGAATAACTGTTAACTGTTTATCTATTGCAGTGAGTGCAGTGTACAATTCCCAAGAATATTGTTAATGCACGGTTTTCCTTATGCAGAAACTGATTTTTAGGATTTATAAATTTATCGTAGAAAAAAAAGTTTCTTTTTTTTACCCAACTGCGCAATTAAAGGCTGGGTGGATTACAATCAATGAGTTGTCTATCGACTAGTCTAAACCGTGCGATGGTTACAGACTAGGTTTTGTTTTTATAAAAACAAAATGACGGCCATAAAATACAAAAAGACGGCCATAAAATACAAAATGGCGGCATAGACAAAAAAAAAATAATAAATTGCATACCACTTTGAGTGGCATATCACTAAGTAGATCTTTCAAAATCAAGATGATGTTTTCCAGACATTTTTACAGTCATAAGCTTCGTTTAGGAATTACATAACCTTGTCGCGTGTAATGAATGAATTTGTTGTATTTCCTAAAGTACTCGTTGAAATGGCATTGTATATAAAAGAAAAAAGTTGATTTATATGAAATGCAGAAATTAAGAACGAACGTTTCTTGCTATGATCTTAATTATTAAAATTTAGTTTGTTTTTAACAACATTTGGGTAAGGAACAAAATGTGAGGAATTTGTATAATATAAAGTCGCACCCTGCAGAAGAGTTTTAATTTTCGTTTCGTCTGCTTCTAAATTTTTGTCTATACAAGTACACATGATCTCTTTATTATTATCCACTTTTAGCAAAATCTGCAAGGTCAGCTGACTAACAGACCTAAAGTCAAAAAGAGAAGTAAACACGTCATGAGTGTTATATGTTATTATATAGATAGCCCTAGATATTCTAAATGTGCGTACGTGGTCTGACAGTTCGCGACATTTATTCTAAATTGTATGGCCGTGCATTGAGATCTCCAGAAAACATTAATCAAATCAAATTTTTAATATTCTTATTTTCAGACATTTCATTTTATAAAATTAAAACCACAAGGGCCACAGAGACTTTAATTCTATATAAGCCAAAAATATTAATGAATTTTGCTCAAAGTAGATAGTAATATAGGGTTCATGTGTCAGAGTAAGATAAAAAAAAAATCCGAGGGAGACGGAACGAAAATTGACCCACGTTTCGACAGCCAGAGCATCTCAGATGTTAGAAGACTTTGACCCGCCTTTAAAAAGTCACAGTGAAAAAATTTAAACATACCGCGTCCGTATATATGCTCTGTGTGTGCTGCTCCATTCTCGATTCAGAATTTTTCTATGCCTGAACATTGGGCGGGGACGGCACTTTGAGACTTTGGCCCGCCTTTAAAAATGCATAGTAAAAAAAAAGGTGCATAATAATCTCTACCAAAAATCATCTAACACAAGATGTGACACTCGTGACGTACTTCGTTATCTTTTTTCGACCTTGGTCCTGCTAGCCTACCGGCCTTGCCGATTTTGCTAAAAGTAGATAATAAAGGGCTCACGTGTGAGGAAGACAAAAATTTAGGGAGACGCGGAACGAAAATTAAAACCACGTTTCACAACCCAGAATAGCGCACGCGCTCGAGCACTTTATCCCGCCTTTAAAAATGCAGTGATAAAATGTAAACAGCCCGCATCCGTATATGTACTCTATGTATACTGCCTGCCTCTTCCCCATTCTCGAACCAGGATTTGCTTGAGCATTGTGCGGGGACGGCAAGAACACCATGCATGCAGAGGCACACAGCGCAACAGCGCCTTTAAAAATGCGTGCATATTAATGTCTACACTGTAAGTGCTGTAGATGAGAATATTTGGCGGCCTCTTCTTATCTTAGAGTGTCACATCTTGTATTTACATGATCTTTGAAGCCGAACAAAATTACGATTATATGAATGAATGGGCTAAAATTGTACCGCAGATTTCTTTTTAGTCTCCTGATATGTATTTGAAGGTTTGTGTTTTGGGAAAATCCAGCTCGGCTATTTGTTTTTGGTTGACATTTACTTGCTTTTCATTTAACAAGTGATATTATATGATTTAATATTAGTAAACGACAAAATTAAAAGCGAACTTTATGAATTACGCAGCTATAATTCCGAAATATTTTCGATAAGGAAAAAAAATTTGGAAAGCAGCGGCCTAAAATGAATTTGTGAACATTTTAGAAATTTACTAAAGAATTTCAAATCAATTTTGCAAGCTCTTTTCATTTCGGATTCAGAAACGGGACCTAACATTTTTGAAAATTATGACATGCTGTAACTTCCTCAATTTCAGTGGTTTCTTGAATTCAATTATTAAATGTGTGTGTTAAATTAAAGTGAGATTTGAAATCTGAAAAACTCCGCTGTTATAATAACTCTAGCTTTGTTTAGGTAATACTGTTTAGTTCAATAAATTCAAGGTCTTTATTTATTTCGCTTAATACAAAACACAATAGAAAATAAATTAACATTAAAATAAAATAAAAAAATGTTCTGCGCTTTAGCTTTAAAATGCCCTTTTTATCCCCTTTTAAACAAGCATTTTACATGCTATATTACTTGACCAGACAACTAAAACCGTCTATATTTTACGAATACTATGCTTTTGCATTTATGATTTATCTTGACCGTTCATAAAACATTGAATCCATGGCGATTAACTGAAATTCACATGTAGCTGGGTACTTAAATAGGAATGTAATGCTTTAACAAATTAAAAACTAAGTAATGTACATTTTTTCCTGGACCCAAATGTATCCTGTCGCAAGTGACTCGAACCCGTGTTTTCTGTTGAGTTGTATTTGAACTCAAATGTTACTTATTTTTTTCTTAATTCGAAACCAGGTTACACATTATGTTTCTACACCGTTGAGAGATAAGTATGCAGCAATACGAGGGCTTTACCTCGTGGAGAATACTTTTATATTTAGAACAAATACTTCAGAATTGAGTATGATGACGAAATTATGAGACCAAATGGAGTTAATATTGGAATAGATTGTTTTAGCGCTAACAGAGAGAGCTCGAAAATTGCACCTTAGAAGCCAGAAGCCATGTTTTTTAAAAGAAACTTACGGGCACTTATAATTTAAATCGCTTTTAAGGGAAACATTTTTAATCTTGGCAGAGCTCAAAAAATAAAAGACATTTTTGCGAATAGTTCGCTTTGATGGTGGACTTTTCGCCATGCTTGCGATTGCACAACACCACACCATGGTCTCCCCGTTGGATCTCTAATGTGGCAGCCATTTGAAGCTTCGTGTTCACGCACACATTAACTTGGCATGAAAAATTAAGTTTACGTACACAACACACAAAACCCCCATTCACATGCAATCAATGACCGAGAGATTTGCAACTAACACAAAACGTGACAAAAATTGATTTACTGGGAATTTTTCCACTGCCATGAATTACTAGAAACCATTGGGAATTTTTCGTAACACGCGCTAAATGGTTGCGATCTGCCAAAAAAACAAAAGGAAAAACATCCTTGCAAAAGTATTACTCACCTGCTGCTCTAGACCTGTACCATTTTGGTTGATAGCATTACTCATATTACTTCCAGTCAGTTGCTGGTTTTTTTGTTGAACTTTCTCTCTAAGAAGTTCGAACAAGTTTGCTTTAGTCAGCCACTAATTGTAAAAAAAAATTACCACTAGCAACAAAACGGACAAAACCAAGTTTTTCAACAATCCCAACAATTTTAATAATCCAACACAACAATCCTCTTACACTATTCTTATACTGAATATTTAAGATGAAAAAATCACTCAAGAAAACGCGTCGTCCCGTAAAATGATCTCTCTCCTTTCTTTTGCGACCAGTGTTCTAAAAAGTTATTCTTTTGTCATCGGGTTCACACAAGTGTGAGTGTCCATGTTCGATTACAGTGAATGTATCTGTTTATAGTGTTCTACAAACTTAAGTAATCCCGATGTTCTTGGTAAAGCAGCCGACTGATAGATCTTCGAATTTTGACTCAATGAAAACAATTATAGTAGTAATTCTTATTCTTATTCGATACTTCAATTCCTACGATAAAAGAGCAAAGCTGTCATTTTGTTCTAATGTTGCTTTGTTTCGTCGGGTGATGATGGGATGTTCTTAGCACTTTTTATTTCTTTTTGTTGGCACTATGGGATTTTTGGGTTTGTCCGTGGAACTTTATAATATTCATTCAGATATATTCAGCTTACTGAATAATAAATATTAAAACATTTATTAAGGCGGAATTGAATTTGAATTTTAATTAGATGATTACCTGAATTGCAGTGCCATCTGTGAAACAATTTTTTTAGTGAATTGCATGAGTCTGGCGCTTGGTCTTTTATAGTACATGCCTAACTCAGTTTTATCACGTGACACGATCCATATTAAGTTATTGCTTTCTCATTGAAATGTATTAGAATTTTCGGATGCAAAATGAACTAATAAGCAGGGTTCGGAAAAATTTATTCGCAAATGAAAAAAATACGGTGTTGTTTTGTGAGTTGTTTTTGTCAAATTTAAATATAATTTGTTAGATTTAATAAATTTCGAATACAACAATATAATTTGAAATAAAAATTATAAAGATAAATTTACCCCCATAACGGTATTTTTCAGCAGATTATTTTAATGTGGCCCAAGTGCAAAATTTCATAAAGGACGGTTTTATCTTAAACATATATAGAAAAATTTGTATGATATTTTGATTTAAAAATGTGGAAAATACACTGATTGAAAACATCAAAATAATTCCTAGCCATTAAAAGAATATTAATAAAGTTGGCGCGGTATATGCGAATTTTTTAATCATTTATTTTTCTTTAATTGCTCATTAAATGATGCTCTCAAATCCGAAATTGCTCCAGTAAAAGAATATATATTTAATTATTTATTTGCAAAAAATAGACATTGGAGATATTTAAAGAGCAGCTAATTCAAAAAGATATTATTAAAAAAATCGAATGTTGGGCGATTAAAGTGTTAATCATTTCTTAGGTTATGTTTTAACAACCGGTTAGCACCAAAAATCATGAAATACTAGATGGGACACTCTATACAAGCTTAAAGCCCTAACCCATATGCAAATTCTAAAACTGCCTGGGGAATATTTTTCCATTAGAGAAAGTAGCAAAGAACTACTGCTTCCTATGCCTTATCTAAATTCCAATAAGAACGAAAGAGATAAAAATAGACAGCCAAAAATTCTCATTTACAGCACTTACAGTGTAGACAATAAAATGCAGCGTTTTTGTATCACGCATTTTTAAAGGCGGGGCAATCTGTCGGGCTCGCTGTGTGCTTCTGCATGCATGGTATTAGTGCCGTCCCCAGGCAATGTTCCAGCATAGGGAAATCGTGAATTGAGAATGGGGACAGGTAGGACACTCAGAGCATGTATACGGATGCGGGCTACTTACATTTTTTCACTGTGCAGTGCACTGTGTTAAAAATAAAGGCGAGTCAAACGTATTCGAACGTGTGCACTGCTTTGGGTGGTGAAACGTGATTTTAATTTTCGTTCCGCCTCCCCCTAAATTTTTGTCTTTCTCTCACGAGTGAACCCTTTATTACTATCTACTTTTAGCAAAATCTGCAAGGCCGGTGGGCTAACGGGACCAAGGTCGAAAAAAGATAAGGGAATACGTCACGAGTGTCCCATCTAGTAATTCATGATCTTTGGGTTAGCACTACAGGCAGACATGTATTTTACACGTGATTCAACCTATTCAGAAAATTAGTTGGCTGTAATGATACAAAATACGATGTTTCGAGAAATACGTTTTGGATTGAAAATTAAAACCTTTTTAATATTTTTTATAAAAAGCGTGAAAACGGTAAAGTTAACCGTGTTCATGTTTTTCATATTTTATTCGATTGTCAATCAAAAAAAGAATGTTTAAGGCAAAACTTGCACTGGGGGAAATAAGGTTAGACGCACTTACATTTTTCAAAATAAATCGTAAGAATGAAAAGATTTCGATGAGTGTGTCTGATTTTATAAGACTATATACAAATAAATAATAAAAGAATCTATTTAAAAATAATTAATAAATTAAAATTTGTTTGCAATGTTAATTTTTTTACAAGTTTAAAGTGGGAAATAAAGTTAGACGTACTTATTGCTTTTAAGATAAAAATCACATTTTTAATCTTAATCAGTAATCAATATTTTGTCCATTCGCTCCTGACGTCATGTCATTCGACAAGAAAGAATGCCATGCAGAGACAAATAGGTTCCTTTAATTCGACTTTGTTGTTGTATTTTCGGTCTTGCCTGTATAGATCTCAAAATCGATCGAATGTTTTCAATAATGTTCATATCTTGGTGATTTGGCTGGCTTGTCAAAAAGATTTATTCCACTAATAAAAAAAAAATAATAGTTAGAACCATCTTGCCCAATCAAATTGAATTTCTGTTCATCGGAAGAAATTATTTATCGCCATTTATTTGTCCAATGGATGTGGTTTAGCGCGAATTTTTTGCAAACCTCAATATTGGCTACTGACAACATTGGCTTACGCTTCATATTCTGGTATCTCATGAGTTAAGAGTCATTTGTCGAATACATCGAACTCTAACAGAAAAATCGTTTTCAGTTTTCAATTCCCGGGCAGACTTTGAACTATTCGTCGCACTTCGGATCAATTGCCGTTGTTGCGCCGTTTTGGCAGTATTAATGGTCGGTAAGTCTTGTAATTTGACCGTAATTTTCATGATCTATAACTACTGCACAAACTTATTCACTTCGGTTTGTGTCTTTACTATCTAATGGTTTGAAAACTTTGTATAATCTAATATAACTCTAAAATAATTTTATCTTCTTCCGCCGCAGTTAATGGTTTGCCGCGTCCTATCTTAAATTGATCTGGTTTTAGATAAGAACTGTGCAAAAATTATTGTGAGATTTCGCCAGCATTCTCGAGAAGATGCATAACGGTATCTCACGTCAACACAGATTGCCAACTTTCAACAACATTGTCTATTAGGCACAAAACTATAACTATATTATTTCCAACTTTGAGCTTTTAAAAAAATCAAAATTGCTAAAAAATGATAACTAAGAAATTATTTTGAAAAAAAATTCTTTTATTATTTATTTTTCAAGGAGTCTCTGATTTTAAGGCAGACAGAATAATGGGACTCCCGATAAAAGTATATGTTTTAAAAATAAAATATTGTTAGAAAAAGGAATTGAAAGTCAGGGGCGTCACATTCGCATCATTTAATGTCTTAATAGAAAATAATAGAGATCTTTGCACAATAAATTTCACAATTTCTTTCGTTTACAAACTTGTTAAACTATTTTAAAGTCTATCGTCATATTTAAACAGAGAAAACGCAGCGTACAAACAACTAGTCATCACTTATGCTGCCGATTAACAAAACAATTTTAAGATGCCAGTGATTTATAAATATATGCGTATGTACGCTACCTTACTCATGAATTTATGAAATTTCTTTTGCCAAAACTCCGTCTCTAACGTGACTATAATTCGTTTTAATTGCTTCACATATATTAATCTTGCTTTCTATTGACTCTGCAATTTAATTTTAGTTTATTCGTATAATTTCTATCTAAAACATTGGTGTTTTCTCCGAAATTTTTTGAAATTTCTCTTAATTTTTGATAATGCGTTCAATAAAGATTGCGATCTTGCTTTGATTGCCGTAAAAATTGCTAATTTCTTTCAATTATAATAATATTGAAACTTGCATACATAATATATACATATATAACTGTTTTAAGATAACAACCGGTTAAAAGATAAGATTAATAATTTTCAAATCCTTAAAATTCAACGCAATAAATAAGAGAGGGATCAAAAGGTTCAAGATATAGTGGGTGCATCTGATGAAGTAGCGTTAAAGATAAAAATCTAAATACATATAAAACATCTTAATCAGCGAAAAGTTGTAGTGAGTGTAAAACGTTGAACATGAGTTAATCGTTACATGCACTCTAATAATATTTCCACCTTTTTGATAAACCTCTTTACATAAGTAACATACTTTTTGCTGTTACTTAATCAAAACATATTGTTGTAAATTGTGTTTAACCATGAAAAATGAAAGAACAAATATTTCAAATAATTGTCACCATACATTTCTTATTAATTTGGAAGACTCAAGACATTTTTATACAGGGAAAGATTAATTTAATACAATTAACTAGCATAGGAACTATTTCATCAAAATTACAACTATGCAATGAATATATGCTGGACTCGGGATCTCCTAGTCTCTTTCTAAAAATGTTTTTATATATATTCACTTTTCCAACAAATTCAATAATGTAATATAAAACTCTAATAAAATGTTTATTGTATAGAAGAAAACAGTATTTACAAATAATATTTCTTCCATAAATTTTAAAGTATTAATGATTGCTTTAAAATGTATACACATATATTATGTTCGTTTCGTTTTTTGATCAGTATTTGATTTGATCAGGCTGCTATTCGAAGTTCATTGTATTTAGCACCTAATTATAAGTTTACCTTCATAAAGTGTTTACAAAGAAATTGAACAGTTTAAGTCCTGATACTTTGATCTGTTATCCTTGCGAATTAGTAAATAATACCCTTTAGTTTAATAAAATGTAAAATTTTAAATATCGCTAATGAATAACTTACAAATTTTATTATTCATTTTATAACGCTAAATAATACTAAATATCGTCTTTAGACTAGAAAATCCCTATGATGAATTACAAAAACATGTATTTACATAGACAACTACAGCATTCAGCTGGACTTTCTTTAAATAATACCTAATTAATATTATAAGCAATAAAGTGGAATTGTTTTTTATAAAACGTGATCAATCTTTCTCATATCGACAACTAGAGAAAACATTTCGATGTTTACTTGAATTCATGAAAATAGACTTTTATCGAGTATGTGTCCTTATTGCGTATTATAGGCTAATAAATAAAATAAAAAAAAAATTATTTTATCCGGTAAACGCGTCCAAAATTTGGAAAAACCACAGTTTTTTTTAACAAGACAGTGTTTTGAGCTTTGAATTTAAAGCCAATATATTTAATTTCCTTTTACATAAAAACATAATCTTAGGGTGTTTCTACATTGCTGATATTGTCAGTGTTTGATGTGCTAGTATAAAATTTCGCGAGAGTTGAAAAGATTTTCTGGAATTCAAGAAAAAAAAATTTCGTTTTATGCTTGCTGTTTACAAGAGAATTGTTTATTTATTTTTATAAAAATTTCAACTCATGTATGTACATACAACCATTTAGAGGCTTGTGAAATGCGATGATGAGATATGAGATATTTCGCTTTCGTTTCAAGTTTAAGGAAGATAAATAACTTAAAAACAAATCTAAAATTTTAATGGCCTGGTAAAAAACCAAATCTCTTAGAGAAAAATCTTATTTTGAATATTTTCATAAGATTTACATAAGACTTAGAAATTGGGATACATTTTGGAGCAAGCACGAGACTGCACCCAAGCTACTCGTAAACTGCGTTCAGAATCAAGACGTAAGTACCTACATTGGAGTTTCGGAAAATGTGCGATTACGGTTTCTTCTTAATAATAGCAAAGTTTGGACAAGATTCTATCAAATCCAAAGCTCGTTGTGAACAAAATGTGTTCCTTGTAAAGCCTCAAATATTAAATTAAAAATAAGTTTACTTCAAATTTTGGGGCTCCATTAGGAAAATGCGGACGGATTTCGAATGTTGGCTGTGGCATATGGTGGAGCTACCTTGGACCAAAGTAACGTTTATCGGTGGTACAAAATGTTCTCAGAGGGTCGAGAAGATGTGAATGACGAAGAGCGTGCCAGACGCCCGAGCACGTCAACAACGGAGGAGAACGTCGAAGAAGTGAAGAAAATAGTATCGTCGAATCACCGTAAGAGAAGTCGCTGAGGACCTAAACATATCGATGGGCTCGTGCCATTTGATTCTTACCAATGATTTGGGCATGAGACAGGTCGCCGCGAAATCGTAACAAAATTGCTCAATTTCGACTAAAAACAGCATCGCATTGCTAAGGAGCTGTGGGATTCTGTCCGCGATGACACAAATTTGCTCCAGAGGGTTATAACTGGTGAAGAATCATGGGTTTATGGTTATGACGTGGAAACCAAAATTTTATACAGATTCTATGATCCATTTTTTGGATTAGGCAAAAATCGAAGGGGAGCCAAAACACGTCCAAGCAAAATAGCTGTCAAAAATTAACTGAACAATCAAAATAGCCGAGCTTGTCAGCATAAGTGAGGGATATGAGTACCAACGCCACAGAAAATCGAAAATCAAGTAGCCTGCGGAAATTCAAAATTCGCGATATTTTTTGAACACAACCTCGTACTGTTTCATTAAAATTTATAAATCTGACGTTTAGGTACGTGTTGATTTTGGTGTAAGAACTAGCGGTTATTTAGACCGACCTGTTATTAATAAACCTAAAAATTTTTAGAAGGAAAGACTAGTTAAAACTTAAACTAACTACCAGGCGGATCTGCCCTGGTGTTAACTTCTTAATTTTCAAAAGTTCATAAACAAAAGCTTGAGTTAAGGTATTTTAACAAAGTTGGAATTTTATATATATTTCTTTTACATTTTTTGAAATGCAAAAACAAAAATTCTAAGTTATTTGTGTTTTGTTTAGATTTATTAAAATACTTTATTCGAAATAACCGCTAGCTCTCGAGCTATTTCTGTATTAGAGAAATCGAAAGACTGGACCAAGAAATGGACAAGAAAGTGGGGTAACTAATTAATGCAAAATTTAATAAAGCACAGCCAGATTGGGAGAAAACAAGCCAGTTTTATTAATTTAAGCATTGTAACAAATAACAATAGAATAGATTAATTTCGAGTTTCCTTTTGTCACATGATTTTTAATAATCATTAGATAAGGCCTTTTACAAGAATATTTTGTATTTTGTTATGTTTGTATTTTCAATTAATGGTTAAACGAACTTAAAACCATAGTATGCGGCATTTCACCAGTATTACTACGAAATATTAGGTTCCTTCAAACACTCTTCATACCTATATGATAAATTGCTTTGTCAATTTTAGCGAAGTATTCCGGATTAATCTCACTGTGCGAAATAGTTTTCTTAAAGCTTTGTATTGACGATTAAATAATGCACTTTTATCATCATTTATAATTTGAACTCAAACTTTTAAATAAAATAAAATAAATGTATATAGAAAATATTATAAAAGTCTATTTGCGTGTATTAATTTAATGAGTAATGCAATAACATTTTAGTTATTACTGCATGCCACAGTTCTAGGATAATTTAGTATATTTGAAGTTATCTGGATTAAATTATTGATTTAGAAAATTCCGAATTTTTCATCATAGAAATAAATTTTTGTAGTCAGGTTAAAAAAGAAATAAGTACACATTTGCTAATATGAACTAGTGCCGGCTAGAGCAGTTTAAATTATTTCTATTCCTATTATTCTTTTTATATGAAAACTAAATTTTATATTCGATTTTTCAAAATGTGTGCTTAATCTATATTCAATCTATGTTTACCCGTGAAGTCTCAGGACTCGACTATACGAGTATATCTGTAAAAAATTTAAATTAGAACAATATTCTATTATAAAATAATTTTTAAAGGAAACTGCCTAAATCTGTAAATGTTTTTCTTTATAATATGAGCTAAGTTCGTTTAAAAAGGTACCTAATGTTTAAGTATACATGTTAGTAGTTAATACAATTAGATATTCTCTGTTCATATTAATAAGCGTGTACTACATTATTATATTCGTTTTGTAATTTTGAAAAATTAATTTTTGGCACATAAACATCAGAACTTTGAAAAATTAAAAAACTTTTAGTTGCCTGAATTATTGTCGGGTTTTAAATCGGCGTTAAACGACGCAACGACTTACCCAAGGTTTTATGCAGAGGTAAAATGGGAAAAAGTGGTGCTAAGTATTCATTACAACGACAGCAGGAGAAGGAGAATTAAATAAAAATATGGACAATTTATTGATTTCTCATTGAGAAATGTTGAAATATATTTGATTGCAAATACAACTGTCAGCTCTACTTTTCTTCTTCTGTGATCTTTTACTAGAATCTTTCGATGAGATACTCAGTGGCTTTACAGTCATAAAAATGTGATTTCTAGCATTTTGAAAAAGGGTTTTTCCTATTTTCGAGAAATTGACTTTGCAGTTATTCATTGAAGGTAAAGCTAAAATGTGTTTACCGGTAAAAATAACATTTATCAATCTTTATTATCTCTTATCCTTGAAATTTGACAAATGTGAAAAAAAACGCTAATTTGCAACTTTAAAATTTTAAATGGTATAAGAGGGAGTTAGGCATTTTTGGTATGCTTTGTTAACGAAAAATTTCTTTTTTTTCTAAAAAATTGCACTGTTTTTTGTTTTATTTATCACATCCAACCAAATAGTTTCGCCGCAAATAAATAATAATAAATTAAACATATATAAATTTAGGGATTTGTCGATTTTTTCGTAACTAAGCCGCTTTTGAACCATTTCAATAGAAACAAATAGTTTATTCAAAATTTATAGAAATATACATAAATTTACAAACAGTAATAATTAAAATATGTAGATTATAACATACATCTTGTCTTTTGTAAATATTGAATATATTATTTTGGAAAAATTTCAAATATATTCGCTCCCTATCAGGTTTTCAATTTTAACTGGGAATATTTTACTTGTGATCGAGAAAATTGTTATCTTGTTTATTTTCCTTCTGTTTATATTATTATTTTAAATTTCATTTATAGTTAGTTTCAAGTTTCAAGTTTATTTGCAAATAGCCTCCCTGTTTCTAGTAGCATATACTTTGCGTTTTATGCTTGATAATGTCGCCTAAGAAACTTTTTTTTTTGCTTCTAGATTTGTTTAAAAAATGTACAATAATTTAACAGTTAAAATGGCAAAACAAGTGTACAGTACGTTTTCAGTTACATTTTCGTGTTTAATCTCATCTCCTATTAATGACAAAATATCCTCGTTTTCAGTACAAAGGTAAAAACCGGAAATTTTACACTTTGTTGTGTTATACTAAAAATATACATAATTTTTTTGCATTTGCGCAATTTAAAAACGTAACAAACGTTTTCTTATATTTTCTCCTTATCCATCGATTGCTGTGTATTCATTCCACGATTTAACAATTTGTTACTTTAATAGTTATTGTTTGTTTGTTTATTTATTATTCATCTATTCTTGCTTTTGTTATCTTACGTTTATTTTTCGTTCAGTACACTAAAACTGCTTAGAGATCAATTAACGAAATTGAATTCTTTGTTTTATTGTTAACTGGTTTCTGCTCTGGTGGTCATCAAAGCCCTGTATCAAACATTTGCAGCGATTTCGTCACTAAGTCGTCTTTTAAACATGCTTCTAAAAATTCCTCAATTGTTATCACGCCATCCTGGTTGAGATCAAGTTTGCGAAACACTCGATCAACCTAAAAGTGCAATAAAAATTATTAATTAAAACGAACAAACAGGCAAGTTGGTTATGAAAAATTATGACTTTTTTATTCTTCATGTTGAATGAGATTACTCACAAGGTTATAAAACACATACATGCACATGATGTTATATACTGTAAATCTAGGTGTTTTACAATAAAACATTGAGATGTTTTGAAATAAATCAACAGAGCAAATGTTCTAATTTAAAATATTTTATGTATTTTAAGCGTTTGTAAACGTTTTATATTAACACACATTAAAAATATAAAACACTAACCCCACTTTTAAAGATTTTAAGGAATTTAAATAATTGTTTAGTATATAACATGATTTTCTACGCATGAAACGCTTTGAATCGAATAGCAATTTTTTATTGAGCTTAAACTTCGGGAACGTTTTCTATGAATATATTTACGAGTATAAACATAATTCTTTTATGAAAAAGAAAATAAGACAACCAACCTTAAATTTATTCATAGTTTATTTACTTTTTTATCATATTTTTTTCTTTAATAACTGATACATTTTGGATTATTATAAAAATGCCATGGTGTGATTAAGGGAGTTTTTCTCAATTTTTGCATTATCATGACAATCAATTAATTCTATTCTATTCTTTACCTTTTTATAGTACCTAGTCTTGCCATAAATTCTGTCACACAATTTCTAATGCGCGCTTTCTCAGAAATTAGCCTGGAAATGTACCGTTATGTTGCACTTTGTAACAAATGAACTGTACGGCGTAATATTCCGATCAGTTTGGTGACAGTTTTTGACTCGTAATCATGGAGTGGGGAGTAAAAGAAAATCGTATCGCTGTAATAGCACTCCATAAGTATGGAAAAAATGCTTCTGAAATTTTAAATTTGTTGAAACCGCTAAAAATAACAAAAAGATTCATTTATCGTGCCATAGAACGATTTAATGAAACCTTAGGCATAGATGATAGAGCAAGGACCGGTCGTCCACGTACCGTTAGAACAATCAGTGCCATCAAAACTATCCGAGAGCGCATCCTTAGAAATCCACTGCACAAACAACAAATTTTGTCGAGGGAGTTGGAAATCTCCACAAGATCGATGAGTAGACTCATTCGAGATGATCTTCATATGAAGGCTTATCGTCGGTCAACAGCCCACATGTTGACTCCACGGTTAAAGGAAATAAGATTGGAAATATGCAAGAGTCTCTTGTTTTGGCACGCAACTAATGGTCATGAGAATATCCTCTTTACCGACGAAAAAAGTTTTTAATAAACAAAATGATAAGGTTTATGCAACATCATCAGAAGAAGCTAAAAAAACGGTTCCCAGGGTCCATCATCCAGCTTCTGTAATGGTTTGGTGGGGTGTATCCCATAAAGGTGTCACAACACTCCATTTTTGCGAAAAAGGTGTCAAAACCGATGCGGCGGTTTGTCAAACCAACGTGCTGGAAGGTGTTGTGAAACCTTTATCGCAAACTCTCTTCATTGGGTCTTCCAGCAAGACTCTGCTCCTGCTCACAAAGCAAAAAGCACACAGGAGTGGCTTCGCAACAACATTCCTGATTTTATTGCACAAGAAGATTGGCCATCCGGGAGCCCAGATTTAAATCCGCTGGATTATGCATTATGGACAGAGTTAGAGAACAAGGCCTGTAGAACTCCCCACCGCAATTTGGACAGTCTGAAAAAATCGTTGGTGAAAGCAGCAAATGAAATGTCGTTGAATACCGTGCGTGCCGCTGTAGACCAGTGGCCACAACGTTTAAAAGCTTGTATAAAAGGTAAAGGAGGTCATTTCGAGTAAAGCTTTTATTAATTAATTAACAATATCTTATTAAAATAAATTTCGTTGGAATATATTATCTTTTATTGTTTAGATTTTATGCTTCTTTAAAGTTGTGACAGAATTTATGGCACGACTAGGTAAATAAATTGTCTCTAACGAGCTTCTAACGCCTTGTAAGAAAAGTGTATATTTATTGGGTGTAAACGTACATATGCATATAACACACTATAAATCTAGGTGTTTTATTCAAAAACATTCAAATGTTTAGTTTTTAAACGTTTAGCTGTTTTAATGACAAATTTTGAAACATGTTTTAACTTTTAAATTATTAAAGTACATTAAATTTGTTATTTTGTTATGCATGTTGAGCATGTGTTTCATTTTCATGGAACTTAACCATTTAAAATGGAGAACTTAGGCAAATACCCATACATATGTGAGAAATTTTATACTCCTATCCATTCCCCATTCTCCGTTGTGTACAGGTTTTAGGGAAATGAGGAATTGCTTTACAAAATTGCTTATAAACTTGCTATTAAAACTTTGACATTTGAATTGTACGAGTATTGAGTGAAAATACATTTAATAAGTGATAAATTTGGAACGTTTGAAAAAGATTAGTTATTTATATTTTTAGTGTGTTTAATAGAAGTCGTTCACAAACTCTTAAAATACATAAAATATTTAAAATGTTTATAATTAAACTATAATGTAGTAATAATATAAATGCTGAGATAAAAAATTTGCCTTGTTTTGCTTTGAAGTAATAGCTCGAGTTAAACACATTCTATTTTAAAACAATTGCAAAAATATTTTATTTTAAAATACTTACTTACACATATAAAATTTTAATTATGCGTATTTATATATTTTATATTTTCTTTTTAAATAAATGAAACTGTAAAATTATTTGCTGCTTTTTATAAAGCAGTGATTATAGAGAGATTCACAACGTTCGGAAAAAAGAGAGGAGGTGGCGGCATATGAAGAATGCGAGAGTCAAACCTTGAACGGAGAAAGCAATGCCATAAATTGTTGTTTTCATTGCGAAGCCAACGAAGGTTGTTATATAGGTGATGAGATGCGACTTTTTATGGGTTCAAAGGGGACACATTGGGACAAGAATTTAAATAGTTTAATATAGAAGAGGTTAGTGATGTTGTTAAGTTAATAGATAATTGGGAATCGCTTAAGGTTAAAAGGACGACGAAACCAACCTAACCTAAAATATGGAAGTGAATAAAGTTATGGTATTTTATGGGAGTAGTCAACTTGAAGTTAGATAATATGTGAGTTTTGAGTTGTGAGTTAGTGATGCTAGTGCTGCCTATTTTAAAAACGTGGCTAGATGGGCTTATGATGAACCAGTCGTATTTAATGGCAATATACTGTAAACCTGGTAGTTTGTGGAATGTTTGCGGGAAGAAATCTTCATGCAGTTCGTCAAATTGAGAGTGGAAGTCTTCTTGAACCAGTTCTTCCATCATCCAGGTTGGATCAGAATATCTTGGGGCTCCCTTCAAAATAATCGAAGGAGAAGGATCCTTAGGTGAAGGAATATTATAGTTGTTTGTTTTAGAGAGTGGCCGAATCCTGTCGTCTTTGCGCCAGGTTGCGCCAAACATATTTATAGTTGGAGCTAGGGGAGGGATAAGAACCGCTTGCGAGTGCTGACAAGGTGCGCTTTTTTTGATGAATTCAGAGCGACAACGGTTGGAAGGGTGGGGCAGAATGCACAGCAGCAGTAGATATGCATTAGCATATATATTAGCAGGAGGCACAGTAGCATTAGATGAAACGGAGGTCTCGGCAGAAGGGATAGTAACATTAGAGATATGTAGGCATTTACTAAAGTGCCTGAGTGGGTTTGTCGTCGAAATTGGTAAAAACAACGATGAACATCTTAAGAAACAGATGTTAGGGCCGGGCTTACAGGCCTTTTGGGTTGTTGGAGTGCCATCATCAAAAGTGATGTTAAAGGTAAAGGTCGTCTTACTCTGATTATCTTGCATGTCTTACCTCCAACCACAATTTTTTGCAATGTTATTATTGTTTAATGTTGACTGAATTACTACGAGTAATCCTTAATCTATAAGGAGGGAAGATTTCATTTCTCAATCTCTATCTATTATTCTTAAGTTCATTAGGGCAACAAGGAAATTCTGATAGAGTAGGGGATGAATGCAATGCACATTGTCTGAGACTACCTCTCATCCACAATAACAACAATAATAAAAAATCCTTAACCTAATTCGCACCACCATATCACTCCTTTCTTCCGCCAGGTGGCCAATGGTGAAAAATTGAATGGTGCAATGTGAACAATATAAGAAAAGGTTATACTCATAGAGAAAAGTCTTGAATCAATGACTACCTGCTAATAAATCGAGCCTATATGAATAAATATAAATTTGACTATGATGTGTGAGCATCTCTATGTTATTGTTTGTATAATTACTTTATTAAGTAAGCACATATGTACATTGAGATTCGTGAAATAAACAAAATTAAAATTAAATTCTTTCTAGAGCTTTTGGTATGTTTAAAGTTATGTACAGGTAATTAAGCTGGCAATTTTTTTGTTTTATTAAGTTTAATTTTTATTGCGACTACTATAATTGTCATTAAAAAAAGGTATAAATCGCGTTCCTCGACACAGCCGGCAAACTCCTGGAGAAGCTCCTGAAGCCTCGCCTCCATGCGGCTGTTGTGGCTGCTGAATACCTTTCAGAGAGGTAGTATGGCTTTCGGGAACCATTATTCTCGTCCGGAGTGCCTACTGGTAACTCTGGATGTGCGCAACGCCTTTAACTCGATGAGGTGGGGGGACGCGCTTAATGCGTTAGAGTGCGACTTCAGGGTTCTCCAGTATCTCTTGCGGATGATGGGTGATTACCTGAAGAGCCGTATTCTCACCTACGAGACGGAGGATGGCCCGGAAACGAGGGTCCTGTCGCCGCTCATACTGGGTCCCGACATATGGAACTATACATATGATGGGATCCTGCGTATGGAGATGCCGGAAGGGTCTTTCCTGGTTGGGTATGCCCACGACATCGTGGCGGAATACCGCCAGAGATGTCGCAGCGGCTCAAATGCGGCTCAACCAGATGATGTGCCAGGTTGGTTCCTGGTTGCGCGACCACGGATTGGAGTTGGCGCTGGCCAAGACCGAGATCGTCTTTCTGACGAATATGTGCATCCCTCTCCTGGGGGAGATGCGCGTGGCAGACATGTCGGCCCAGACGAAATCCGCGATCAAGTACCTGGGACGAGATGCGGAGCAGGGCGGACAAGAGAGCTGCGGTGCCAACGGCGCTAAGCAGGGTAATGGCCAACATTGGTGGACCGAGACCCTGTAAGCTGCATCTGTTGCTCCGCACCGCTGAGGTTGTCATGCTCTATGGGGCAGAAATCTGACCGGCGCGATGCGGTGGGAGAAGTACCGCAAGCGCTTGCTCTCGGTACAGCAACGTGCGGCCCTCCGCATCGCGAGTTCCTACGGCACGGCCTCGGAACCGGCGGTATTGGGGGTCGCGGGGGTCATTCCGATTGACCTCTTCGCCAGGGAGCTTCCACCAGGAGAAGCCTGTTCTGGGGCGGGAGACCCAGCGAGTCGTAAAGGTTACGCAGGGGAGGTGGGACGGGGAGTCGCGGGGCCTGTGGATAGCCCGGGTTATTCCATGGCTGGACACGTGGCTTAACCGTCGGCAGGAGGAGGTCGATTACTACCTCACCCAGATGCTGGCATTTATTGCATAGGGAGGTACCGAGTCCGTGCTATGTATACTGCGACTCCCCGTCGGACTCCGCTCTCCACACATTCTTTGAATGTATTCGTTGGAGGGCAGACAGAGACGGGGTGGAGAGGGCTTCTGGCAGCATAACCCCTGACAATATAGTCGAGGTTATGCTGAAGGGGAGGGATTTCTGGCGAAGGATCGGCCTTTTTATGAAAGGGATCCTTCGCCAGAAAAAACAGGACGCTAACAGGCAGCGCCTCTTAGCGTAGGGGGGCCCTGATGGGAGGGGATATAGGACTCCACCCCGAAGTAATATTTTACAGACGGTTCCAGAGTGGAGCTCCTGGGGGAAGGGAACAGGGTTTTAGCCCGTAGACCCAGCTAGGCTGGGAAGGCCGGCACACGGGTATTTCTGTCACCTAGGTGTGTAACAGCATTTCCCCGCTTCCATAAAAAAAAAACGCGTTCTTTCGTAAGTTCCTTGCTCTAGAAAATATTAATACCACAAATCAATTATACTTTTCTCTGCACCAAGGTACTTTCAATTCACTGACATGACAATTTTCCACCAAATTATAGGGTAATTTACCAGAATACCAGAACCACCCCGTATGACCTCGCAACCAGCCTTACCGTCCTTATCATTACAAAGTGCCACAAGCACCCTAATAGCGCGTAATTACAAAGTAGATAGTCGCTTCTAGTTAATTTCTTTAAGACATAAGGTAATTACCTGATCTCTTGCTTTCCTGTCGTCCTCTGGTTGATGCGCCCGCCTCCCCATAAGTTCGTGTATTGCCATAACTACTTCACCTAATTCGCCCCGACTGATGCAGCCGTCTCCATTAAGGTCGTACAATTTGAAGGTCCATCGCAGTCTCTCGTACACTGAGCCCCGCAGTAGCGTGGATAAGGTAACCAGTAGGTCCTGTGGGACACACAAAAGGGGGAATTATTAAAAAGAGCGTTTTTTATTTAAAATTTCATTAAAACAAGCCAATTCACGCCGAGGAGCATTCTAAAAATTCATATTGCATTTACTGCATTTTGCCTAATTGCTTTATGGTTGGCGGATGAGGGTGGGTATTTGTAATTTGAAAATATCCATACTTGTAAAAAAAAGGTTCGGCACAGATGAAAGGAAGAAAGGATAATGTACTCGTAATGGGTAGAAGAATTCAACTGCAGTACAGATATTCTATGTTTTATCAGAAATATCTCTATTATATGAATGAATTTCGGCAAATCACATATGTAACTTTGTAATATGTGATTTGGATTCAAGTAGTGAGTACTCCAGCCGTTGTAAGTTCCTATATAGACTTCGAGTCGAAGCTTTAAGAGTTAAGCACTCGCGGTCGCAAGTGTGCATGCGATATTGAACATGACTTTTATGTATTAGTTTGTGTATATATAGGTATATGGTTCGTATGTATGAAAATATCAAATTTTAAAAGTTCGGGAATATTGAGCCAAACATTATCGTTATTTATTTTTACTATCGCTACATGTAAAGATCTATATGCCTTTTTTATGTCAAAATAAAGAGAATCTGAATCTAACACTTCGCGTAAGTTTGGTGCGGAATACGTGATGGAAGATACAATTTTTTCTTATTTATATGCAGCCTATATATGTAAATAGAATATATTTATAAAATGAATTGTACAGTAAACGTGTGGCAAAACGAAGGTACAAATTTTGGAAGAGATTTATTAAGAAAATTAAATATGAACTTTCAATTTCAAAGTCAAAATATTGGGCGTAGTTTGTAAATGTATATAAATATATATTGCCAAAAACAAAGAAATTGTGGAGGAAGAAAAGAAGTGACCACTGGTAGCAAAATATTTTTAAGTGAGAAAACTTCAATGAAATATTTGAAAATTTCCGAATGTGAAAATCGAGATTTAATTACCATATATATTTGTCAGCAGGCTTCAAGTCTGCATGTAACCGTGGTGGTCAGGTTAGGTATATGTCAACAACTCCTTATCATTATATTTGTGTATTTTTTATTGGAGTCATATATTTTTTTGTGCGCGAAAATGTCGAAATTTGAGCCAAATAAGCATCATTTGTGGAAAGTTTTGCGTATTGTTTTCAATTTGGAAAAGTATGCAGCAGAGGAGCGTTGAATGAATATAAAGACTTATGGCTTCTATAAGTAAAAGGACGTGTAATGAATGGTTTTAACGCTTCAAAAGAGGTGATTTCGGCGTGGAAGATAAGGCCCTTCCGGACCGGTGAAAAAGTAATGTAACAAGAATTTGCAGATTTATTGGGAGTGGTCCAACCAGCTATTTTACATCGTTTTAAAACCATTGGTTTACAATAAAGCCTCAAATCTTGAAAAAAAAACGATGACTTTTCATTTGTCCTCCTAATAAAAAAAATCATTCTTCTTTATTTAGCGAATTACAAATTTTTCGGATCGACTTGAGTCAAGCCGATTTGAAGTCAATTCGAGGGTACATAACTTTCAAGTCGACTTGAAGCCGGCTTCAAGTCTGCATATATGTAACTGTTGTTACATATCATTTTATTTGTGAATTTTTATCGGAGTCATATATTTTTTAGTGCGCGAAAATGTTGAAATTTGGTGATTTCGGCGTGGAAGATAAGGACCGTCCCCGACCGGTGAAAAAGTTTAAAGACACAGAATTGAAGGTATTACTGTATGAAAATTCATTTCGAACGTAACAAGAATTTGTAGATTGATGGCGAGTGACCCAACCTCCCATTTTACATCGTTTGAAAATCCTTTTTCCACAATAAAGCTTCAAATATTGAAAAAAAACGGTTTTCCATTTGTCCTCCTAATAAAAAAAAATCATTCTTCTTTATTTAGCGAATTACATATATACGCATGACTATGTTAATATATCCATAACTGAGATGGTCCATTAATATTAAAAACATATCAATTTTTTCCATAAAATTTAAACTAAAAATTGTTAAAAAAACAATGTGATTAAAAGTTTTGAAATATTTTTTAGATTCATGTCAGTTAGTTAAGGTAAAGTAAAAGTAAAAATTGAGTTAACTTTACTAAATCTTTTAGATTTTCACACATTATATTGTCCTCGCTTACAAAACAAATGATTTATTAAGGGGTTTTTTTAGAACATTAGAATATCAAATTAATACAATACATGTGATGCTGGACCCGCTGTCAGCTTATAATCAGTCGCGCAAACCCTGAAATGTTTCTGGTATTACGAGTTGAAAAGATTTGAAGAAGTTTATACTTCTTTGAGGGCTTTCGCGAAGAAAAAAATCACCATATTAAAGAGCATAGCTCACCAGAACACTGTCTCATTTTACGAATTTTTTAAATAACCTCAAATATTCGCGCTACCTCGATCTGACTACCTTGACATTCTTGTAACTTCAATATATTTTTTATTATGCTAAATACCCGTTAATATGTTGATTGGATATTAACTCATATTGTCGCAAAGGTTCCGGACAATACCAAGTATAACTGATTTCTCGTCTTTACTTTGATTGGGAGAAAAATATAATAAGTACGTCTCGTCAAGATTTTTATAAAATAATTCTTATATTTTCATTTTATTCATAATTACACACTATTTTATTTACTTATTTTTATTTTTATTTATTTCGCAATGAGACATACAATGTCTATTAAAGACAATGTCTATTAAAAAAACAATAAGAACAACAAATATCTGATATAACATAAGAAAAGAATAAATAAAATAGTTATAAATTAGTTACTAAAGAAATTCGTAAGCCGATTCTTCAATTGAAAAGTAGATAACTTAAAATCAATGATATCGGGATGCGAGTTAAACAGTCTCGAAATGAGCGAAGTTGGTTCATGCAAGCCATAGTTGGTTCGGTGAAAAGATACATGAAGGAGATTCCAAGATCTGAGGTCAGGGCGTGGGACGGATAAGCTCAATAAGCTTAATAGTCGTGGACAGTTGTATTCACCAGATAAAACTATAAAGCCAAAAACAATTATGGATACAGTGCGTCTATCGGACAGGGATGCCATAGAAATAAGCTTTAGGGGATCCGCATATGGTGGTAGGAATAGAGGATTGAGCCAAGGAAGAGATTGAAGGGCGAATCGCAAAAATCGTTTTTGTAATATATATGGATCATTAAATTCTTTAGACCATCTCTTGATGAAGCCAAGCAGTGAGTTAGCTTTATTAACAATGATATTAATGTGATCGTCAAAAGTAAATTTAGAGTTGAATGTTACACCCAGATCTTTCACCGATCTTTCACTATATGGTATTTTTTTTAAATATCGATTAACTCATTAATTAAAATTTAAAACTCAAAGGTGAGAAGTCAAGACTAAGATTGTAAGGACGGAATTAATGTATTAATGTATAATATTATATCATTATAATTTTAGGATATATATTATTGCAACCCCGTAATTTAGAACATTCGTTAGGTAAAAAATTGTTTCTATAATATCGACTAAAAAACTCGCTAGTTTTCGTCTCATTATTCTTATTTAAAAAATACCACTTAAGACCGTTATGAAGTTATGCACGTTCAAGATATCTTGCAAACCCGTGTTTAAAGGAGGTACACTTTAATACATCTTAACACTTAACGGACGGGCCCCGTAGATTTACGTTTTTCCATTCTGACTTCATAGGACGGGCCACGTAGATCTACGTTTTTGCTTGAATTTTAGGTACGTTGCGTTAGTTTTTTTATTTTACGCATATTGTGTTATTTTTTCTTGGTGCCATTAGTTAGCACTATCTGCCTGTTGTTCATATGGTATAGTTTTGATTTTAGGAAGTATTTCCAAATAATTTTATAACGGTAAAAATGGCAAGCAGCAAAGAGTTTTAAAAAAACTTATCCGGAAGTAATGTTGAGTTTGAGAACATTGATGAAGAAAGTGAAGTGTCAAGTGATGAAAGTGAGTTTTTATCTCCCAGGAAAAAAATTGCACGCAGGTTATCTTACCCTTACACAAATTGTGGGAACAGGAAAGAAAATATATCCCCAAAAACCTTGCAAAGTCTGCAGCTCGCATGGAAGAAGGAGCGAAACTAGATATGTTTGTCATTTTTGTCAGGTTCCACTGCATAAAGGTGAATGTTTTTCAGCATATCACACGCTTAAAAAATACTAAATACTGTTATGAAATATTATAAGAAATATAATTGATGTAATTAAGTTTTATTGTAGTTACAACGATTTAAATCCATACATTAATATTTATTTAATTCCCCTGAAAAATGCCCGGAAACTAGGAAAGACAGAGCAGATTCGGCCCGTCCGTTAAGTGTTAAGAAGTGTTTATTAGATGCCGTGATATTTTCTCATTTACGTCAATGTTAATAACAATTTCTTCGTCCTTGTCGACGAGCATCACTCTATTCCAGTAAAAGGAAGAAGAGCTAAACCAGAGCATAATTTTACCCAGCAGCTTAAATATGGCCCACTTGAAAGACATAATCCCCTGCCTCTGCCCCTGAAGAAGTTTGATTTTGAAGTTTGAAGGCCTGCGATTAACCTCTTCCCCACTATTACCACTATTGTTCCAGAAGTTTCACTAAAAGGGCCTTATTAGATCCCATTAACGCAAGCTAGACAAATGAAAACAAATGTTGCTGTTATGGAGCGATTTCATTTTCTGTTAAAGTATCGTAGTCAAACTTTGTCCAGGTTAACCTCAAATTGTGTCATGTCCGTCAAAATGAGTTGTCTTTCCCAGAAATCCTAAACTATTAAAATCCATGTTCGCTCGTTGTTCTGGCACGTAGTGGTGTGGGATCGAATCGGATATGGCAATTTTTGTACTAGTGCAAGAAGAAGTATATTTCAAAGAAATTGTAATTAGGATTCTTGCTGAGCGATGTGGGTAAGCCTCAGGACTTTGACCTGATTTCTTCAGAAATATTGAAAACGTAGGATACCCGCCCAATAACACGGTGGGTGAGGGGTGGAATAAATGGAAAGGTTTCTCTAAAAGCTGTTGTAAATGGTCTCTTGTGTTCTTGGCTACTCACCCGAAAACTAATAGCTCCGTTGCAGTTGACATCGAATGCTTTGAAAACATAATGTGCGTATAGGCTGGAATCTGAAAAGAAAATTGCGATAGAAGTTAAATGTATATTTCTGTCATTAGAATCATTTGTTGCTGTTGATATGATTTATGATATTGGGAAGGTTATTGTTGAGGAGTTTTTTGGGGAATTCTACCAAATAAAGCTGTTTGAAAACTTCTTGATATTAAGTTCGTGCAAGAGTAATGCCAGATTTCTGTGTGCATATTTACATAGATATAAATATAAAGGGCCAATGCCATAGTAATAAAGCCAAAAATGGAATTCAATCTATATGCCTGTGTACAAGTATATACGAGTACGTTTTCATTTCAAAATGCGATCTGATAAAGCCTTCAATGAGAGGAAGCTCGTCAAGCTGCTTGTGCAGCCAATTGAGTCTAATTGTATTCTTTATACAGCCTTAGCTGGGCCAAAAAGTAGGTGCTGCAAAAGCCTGCAGCTGCCAAAGTGGAAATAATTTAATATTCCAAATAATCAACAAATGAAACATATCAAATGAATTTTTACATGCATCTTTCTTCTATCTCGAAAATTTCCTTTAAATATTAAAAAGTTTAGCTAGTTTTTGTTTTTACGCTTTATCATAGTCCTAAAATTGAAGTGAATGAAGTTTTGAAATAATTTTAAATCATACAATTTAAGATTTAAACTTCACAATTTAGAAGTTTAGTAATGGCGAAACGGGGTACACTAAATATTGCGAAGAACTACTATTTTGCGATTCTTCAGTATCTCGTTCTGTATAAAGTCAAATCAAACTGTGGTCAATCGACTGCATATTCCTCTTTCACCCCTCAAAGGATCGCTTATTCTATTCTGTTAAAATTTCATCATTATTGTAACGTGCTTTATAGTCTAAAAATTCCTTGATGGTATAACAATTGAATCAATTCATAATTTAGAATACTCACTCCTTTGTAAGGTATGCGTGTGAATTTCAAACTGTCAATATCCCTGATAACATATTGGTCATTAATTAAAACTTGCAAAACCTCAAACGGACCGCAATACTTCAACAATAATTTTTTATGGACTCCCGCTATAGTGACAACATTATTCATCATTACATATATGTATAAATTAGAAAACCTGGTCTCGAATTTTTTTTGTCTCCCATATCCTTTTTTTGAACAGTTTTCTGTAGATATTCAATAACAATAATAATAATAATCTTAAAACGAAAGATTGACATATCAGATGTTCCCCGGAGTATGGGTTCTACAGGGTGGGCCATCTGTTGGTCCTTTTTTCAGTCGATGGTCGACATGAACGTCTTACTGAGCATGCAAGTGGAAAAATTATTGATCGTTTTGAAAAAAATGGTTCAGTGGTAGGTCGTAAACTGTATCAACGTGATCATCTACTTCGTACTCCTGATTCAGTGGCAACTGATAGTGAAAGTGTTTGTAATGAACCAAGTACATCAACCAGGCTTTGTTTACAGGAATTAAACATTTCACGAACCACATTACGATGCATATTGTATGTTGATCTTCATTTGCATTCACACAAAATTCAACGAACTCAACAATTGCAGCCACTAGACCCTTTAAAACATCGTCATTTTGTTAATTGGATGCTTGAACGAAATGATGGTTTTTCATCAAAAATCATCTTTAGCGATGAAGTTCATTTTCATCTTGATGGGTACGTCCATAATCAAAATTGTCGAATTTGGGGAAAATCCTCATGTTATTCACGAAGCAGAACTTCATCCTCCAAAAGTCACTGTGTGGTGGGGTTTATTAGCTGGTGGCAACATTGGGACATTTTTCTTTGAAAACGAACAGAAAAATGCCCTTGCAGTGAATGGAGAATGTTATCGCAACATGCTAACTGATTTTTTTTGGTCCAAATTGAACGACCTTTGGTTTTAACAAGACAGCGTCAAGGAGCGTCACGACGCACAAGTCGTGCAATACTCCATTTATCTCTTAATTTCAAGAAATTTTGAAATTCCTTGGCCACCAAGAAGACCATTTAATACCATTTGATTATTTTTTGTGGGGTTATTTGAAAGGTAAGGTCCATCCACAAACAATTCAACAATTTAAAAACAATATTCGAGCTGAAATTGAGGTCATTGATCCGCTTTTATTGGAAAAAGACATGGAATATTTAGATGTTCGGATGCAGGTCCCACCCAGCCGTAGTGGGCATATCAATGATATTAGTTTTCATTTATAAATGGCATAGAACGACGTTTCATTGTCAATAAACATTTTTGTCTTTACATCCCAAAATGATTGTTTTATTTACAAAAGAAAAAAAGACTAACCGATGGCCCATCCTGTATATATGAACGCGGAAAGAAACTTAGCAGCAATATTCAACAGAACTCTGGCCTGGCATGATCATATCTGCAATGTGTTTGGTAGAATTTATTCAGTCCTTCGATCTTTCTGGCATTCTGCATTACTAACAACTAAGTCTATAAGAATAATGTTAGCAAAATCACTTCTAATGCGACATTTTTATTCAATTTTCTTGATAGTGTAACAATGATACACTTACAACAGCTTTTAATTGCATAATATGTTGTTCTTTTGGCCTTCAAAAGTATGATTGCGTCTTTTTGCAGTCGTAAATTTCTTGGTATATCATCATTTAAATTTTATGTTAAATGTACATACATAATAATTAATTTTCCACACAAAATCGTTTGGACAGGTGAACCAAAATACTAATATTAAATTCTTGACATCATTTCGTGACTAATCCAAACGTAAACCAGAGAGCAACTGCTTACAAAGCAAACGTTGTTCCTTGATTCACACCATTAAGCTTTGGAATGCATTACTTGACGCACGGAAGAGTGCTCGCAATCATGTTGGTTTCGGGGGTATACTTTATGAGCATTTGGACGGCATTGATATATAGAAAGTTTTGATATTATATCTTTTATCGTCCTGAGCTTACAAACTTCTTCTACTATTTTACTTCTTAGTTTTTATTGGTTCCTCTTGCAATTTATTCTATTTTTATGTATTTTTATAGAATATTTTATTCATTGAGTTATATATTATATATATTATATTTTATTGAATTTTTTCTGCAACTTATTAGTTTATAATTGTCTTTTTGGCTTTATTTGTTATTGACTTACTTAGAAACTTAAAATCTAGTTACCATAACTAGATTTTAAGTTTCTTATTTTAATATTTTTCCTTTTATATTTTGGTACACGAAAGAAAAATAAATTCTTGTGTACTTGTGCTATACATTAAATTAAATTCAATTGAAAAAAAAACTAAATTAAAGCAAAGTGCATTTCGCTTCTTTTGTCTTATAAATCCAATATTGTCAATCGTTTTGCAAAGTAGTTTAATGTAAAAAATAGAAAGGACTTACAAGAACCAAAATAAACACTGGATTTCTTTATGCACAGAAAATCAAAGCGACCCCTTTCGCCTTTTGATCAATTCTCTTTAAAACCCTCAGACAATAAATGGATAACGAAATGTTAAGAAGCTCATTAAACAGTAATAGAGCCCTACGATTGCTGGTTAGAGGTCTCAGAAAAACGGTGGTCCATTTTTGAACAATCCACCTTACTTGTTATTTGATGTAAAGGTAAAGTCGAATTATTCTTTACAAAATTTAACCGTTTGGAATAAAAAGCATTTAAACCAGCATTTAAAATGATATCACTAAGAATTCGCTACAACGAATAACATTAATTTATGAGATGGGGTTCCAAATAAATTAAAAGATTCACGGAAGCATGATTTAGGATCGTCAGGATCTCTAAGTATAATTTTAAAAATCAACCATATAGAAATTTTGTACACAATTGCACTATTATTATATGTGGCGATGTATCATGAACAATCATCTGCATTGTGAGTTCTTGCTCTCAGTTTTTCAATTAATCAAATTGGTCACAATACAAACAGACTTTATACGGCGTACTTTAATAAAATTATGAAGGAAACATTCACATTCCAAAAAACGTGATACCTTGAGTGAGCATAAATCTGAATAATCGAAAGTGATTTTCTGCATCATAACAAGATGGCGTGTAACGTTATGCTCTCCATTAGAGCAATGGAATAATTACATCCCATTTAGACCACTCCGCCCACATTTGTTAAAAACGTGACGCCAATGTTTGCCGCGTAGAATTCTTGAATGTACTTTTCCATAATAAGACAGGGCATATTTGCGCTGATGCAACTTTACTTCTGAATGTTTTAAAAATAGGTGCTACCCATCTCCCATTTGTCGTTTATGACCTTTATCGTGAGGGTTTGAAAATAAAGCAAACTCTAAAATTTATATTATTTATTTTATTAGAATTTTACCCATACATTATATCATGTTCATGATAATAATGTCAACAGTTTTTTAACTTTTGTTATACTAGGGCTACTTACTTCCGTGTGGAAAAAACTTCGCGTATATGTCTTTGAAACAGTCTTCGTGAACAACTCCTTCAGGACATTCCTGCAAAGAAAAGTTATAAATTTTAGAGATCGCTTATTGTGGTATATTGAATGTGCGATGAAAAATACAAATTATATTAGAACTGACGCTTTTGGCGCCAAAATCTGTTATTCGGTTTTAGGATTTTTATTATATATTGTTTTTCATATGAAATTTTATTGCACTAAAGTATCAGTTATACCGGAAAGTCTTTACCGGTTTTTTAAAAGAAAAAAACACATAATTTTTAAGAAATTGGTAAAAGTTATTTATTTAAAATATCAGCCATTCTATTCTACACACTTTCTCTACCTTTTTTGTAATTTATGAACACGATCCCAAGGAAACCGCTTGTCCTTTGAGCCAAAATATTTATCGAGCAATTTTTCTACTTCTTCAAAATTTGTAAAGTGCTGCTCAGTCAGCGCGTGTCCCATTGATGCGAAAAGGTAATAATCAGACGGGGCCAAGTCTGGAGAGTAGTAGTAGTAGCGATTTCAATGCGTCTTTCACCGGTTTTGCTGTATGTGACGGTGCATTGCCATCAACAAAATCACTTTACAGACACGCTTCGGGCCCATTCTGGATGTTTTTCCATCAACGCATGGTTTAAGTTTATTATTTATTGTTTGTAGCGTAACTGTTTCACCAGGCTTTAGAAGTTCATAATACGCCACACCACCCTGGTCTCACCAAATACAGAGGATTGTTTTCTTTCAGAAGCGAGTCGATGGGCCAATTTATTTGCCAAGGTGATAACCACGATCTTTTACGTTTTGGATTTTCTAAATGAATCCATTTTTCATCACTCGTCACAATCCGATGCAAAACTGACTTCCTTTCTTACCGTTGAAGCAGCATTTTACAAATGGTTTTTCGATTTTCCATTTATCAGTCAGTTCATGTGGCACCCATATTCCCAGTTTTTGGATTTTTCTCATTGTTCTTAAGCGGTAGTTAATCGTTTTTTGTGTCACATTTAAAGTTTCTGCCAATTGTATTTGAGTTTGGGTTGGGTGTTCCTCCAATAATTCCTGAAATTCCGCATCCACAAATGTTTTTGGTCTATCCGATCATTTACTGTCTTTCAAATCAAAATTACCACTTTTAAATTTTCGAAACCACGTCTAACATGTTATTATGCTTGGAGCATTCTCTCTGTAAGTTTCTACCAGTAAACGATGATTTTCAACGGCCTTTTTCTTATGATGAAATAAGAAAAGCAATGCCGTAAATGCTCTTTTTTAGGCACGAAAATTGACATATTCACAGAGCTATAACACTATGATGCTATTATTTAAGCAGAATGAAACTTTCGTTGTTTTTGAAGCTTTATAACAGTAAAATAAAATGGCATATAGGCCAAATCATTTTGTTCCATACTTACGGCTGGCGACATCTGTTAGAAAAACTGGTAAGGACTTTCCGGTACACTAGGTACAGTTACTTGCAGTTGATAAATTTGAATGTGATTATAATACCATGGAAAAGTTCGTACCTTTGTGATTATCGTTTACATGGAATTTTCGTTTTAATTTTTATAATTATCCTACCCTCTCCTACGCCCAGAACAATTCAAAAAATTGCGAAACATAAAGCGGAAGAAATTACAAATCAAGGTATTTTGATAAGCTCAGCTCATAGCTATTTCATTTTTCAGTGATATGATTTCAAGCTAAATATGAGCAAAAAAAGCGAACAAATAAAAGAAAAGTTTGTTCCATTGTTTGTAAAACTACAAATATATTTATAAATTATCAAGGGCTCTCGGGTGAGTGGTTTGGCTGTGATGTGCAAAGTGTACCATTTCGAGATCGTGGTCATTCGATTCCCATATAAAAACTCTGCTTAAAAGTAAAAATAACACAGAAAGATGCCATGTGGGTTTAGTTTCCGAGTGCACGAAAAATAATAAAAAAATCGCAACATCGTTAAACAAAATAACAAAGTGTGGCTTTATTTGAAGCAATAGTAGATAAGTTAAAAGATGATCCTGAAAATTTTGAAATACATATAAGTATAATTTATAAGTACATATAATTTAATTTAACTGATAAAATTATTTGTTAAAGTTTTTAATTTTTTATTTGAGAAGCCAACGACGTCGCAGTTTTACAACGCATTATTTAATAATTATGCTCTGTATGACTTGGCTGAATTAGGAGTACTCCCAGTAAAAATATGAAGGAAGCATTTATGAGAGCGGAAGAGTTAAAGAGACAAACTGGAACTGGTTTTGTTGATGAAGGAAAAGGTGCATAAACAGAATTATTTTGTAAATAATGATTTCATTTAGGAAATCTTTTTAAATTATACGCACAAAATATGCCCACATTACAATGTTTGGCGAAAGGAAATATGTGAATTTACCGGTAGTAGTCGAGACAGCAGACGAAGTGACGAATGAAATATTATTTGATTCAGATACGGAAAGAACCCTTATTATTGATTCATTTGTAAATTTTGCGCCCTGGTGGTGCCCACTCTGCTGGAGAGGCAGCTGCAGAAGGCAGCAATCAGGGTGCAACAAGCGATAAAACTAAAATACCAAGTAAGGAATCTATACACAAATATAAAAACACGATGAAACGAGTGTAAAATAACAAAAAAAGGACCTGTAAATTCTTCGTTACAGTACCTGACTGCAATACAAGAAACGAATTAGAAAAAAATTAATTTGAATATCAAATGAAAATTGAGGAATTAATAGGAAAAATACAATATTGGAAAAAGGGGAATAGAATTTCAAAATGAAAATGAGGAAAAAAGGTTTCGTGTAGAATTAGATTTGGAACGTGATAGAATAGAAGTGGAAAAGGAAAAGTTACAACTTGAAAGAGGAAAACATAAAGCAGTATTAAAATATACATAAAAATAAGAATAATTAAAATATATTAGAAATATTATATAAATCAGATCTTTTTATTCTTTTACATATCCAAATATACTAAAAGCATTGTAATTATTCTTTGACAATTTCCAAAATTGCTCTTCTTTTACTTTCAGTTTCTCAGTTTATTTTAAGAGCTTCGTTAAATTTGTTGTCATTTTCGCAATCGTCATTTTCAGCACTACTTTCTTCAAAACATTCTGTAACATCAAATCCTTTATCTGAATCAACCAGTTTTATGAAGTTGTGTAAAATGCAATACGCCAATATCCATTGGATTATTGTTTTAATCATCGCAATTCTTACATTTAATTCCTTCAAACTTGGAAACCCCTTTTTCAATGGCCTAATACGATTCTCTATCCACACACGATACTTGCCCAAATGATAATTTAAATTGTTCCTTTCCAAAGAACTCCTACAAGTGATCACAAAAAGCCTACACATTCAAAATTGGTGCTTTCTTGAGAAGTAAGCTTCAGGATCAATTGTCGAACAAAAGGCGGATTTCATTGCCATCCATATATTCAATACAATATTACAACCATAAATGGTTTTAAACATTCTTTTTATTATATTGCCAATAGTTCCCCCATCGCCAATATCAAATAATTTTGTTAATTTCTCGCTACTTCTGTATAACATCCCAAACGATAAAAAGCAATTAAAATTTAAATTACAACTGGAAATTGTTTTCATTAGATTAGATTTGCAAGTATATCAAAGGTTTTCTAATTCATTGGAACTATTTCACGAAACCTATTTTCATCCAAGTTTTTTCCGCAGGTACATGTTGAAAAGACACTCTATACCGAAAATATGAACCGATGAAATAGTCCATAAAAAATTGAACAAGACTTCATCTCCTTCGTAGTAATAATTGTAAGATGCAATGAATTTTAATTAGATTACGAGAAAAGTAAAAAAAATATAGCAGACTCTTTTTTTAAATATGAGAAATAGATAAATAAATTAATAATATGTTAATCAATAACACATTTACTAACGTTCTAGCACAAAGTGGCAAAATTGATTAATTTTTCAATTATCATAGGCTCGACGATTGTTGATAGAGTTTTGGTGCAGAACCTTGATTGCGTAAGTCAGACTCGTTTTTGACTAAAGTTAGTGGAAATTTATTAGATCTATAATACTTATTTTATTTATATAAAATGATTAAGAATCCTACATGAATTTCAAAATGTTTATGAAATTATCCAATTATTTTGCAAGATTTGCTATTACCAATGGGTTCTTTCATTATAAAAGGGATTGGCCAGAGTACAGAGATATTGTGCAACTCAAAAGTTGCTACTTCTCCCACACAAGACCCTTGCCGGATACAATAATATTTCCGCATATCCCCACACTCAGCACATGTGCTTTTTCGCAGAGCAAAATGAGAGAAAATCTGTGATGGTTTTGTGTCCAATAAAATTAAAACTGGGTAATAGCAAGGTTATTCAAATATAAAAAGAATCGTTATCGTGGCATATGCGAAAGACCTTCATGCTGACACAGTGATTTTGTTTTTAAAAAAAAAGAGAAGAATCTTTCTCAAATTGTTATCAAATGTGATGGCACAACCGGCAATTCTGGCAGGATTATAAAAGTACCCCATTCGAGTAGCTACGAAATAATTACCAATGTTTTTAATTAATGAATGAATAATGAAGTGGGGGAAAGGTTGCAAATTCCTTCTTAAGGGATTTAATAAGCCAGGAATTTAGCTGTCGAGGTGCTTTTACAAAGAAACTACTCACAATCAGTGTGTAAAACATTGCCGGATTTGTGAAATGTCGGGTGGAATAAAATTATATTCTAATGGATGGAGGTAATTTCCTTCGGCCTTTAAATCATTGTATTAAAACAGTTTCTAATGTTACACCGCTATTCACATTCATTTATCCAAGTCATTTTCGACCTTTTTTCATTGCCCACCAGTGGAATGAACCATTTAAACTGCAGAAATGGGCCATATTTATTTTAAATTTTGAAATCTCCGAAGAGCTGTACTGGTATGATACTATCGCACAGGGTTTACTTACTTCTCGTTTATCCGCCACGGTCAAATAACAAATTATGAGGTTCAACATGACTGGATGGTTGCCATTTTAAAATTTCGATAGCGTCAATATGGATGAATACTTGAACTGCTGTTAATATGTATTTTCATCTGGAGAACAGTGCTGGAAATTACGGGTCTATACCTATTTTGAGAAGTCGTATGTAGAATGTAGGGAGATGGTATCCTGGTACCGTACCCGTTCAGTGCTAATGGTTTTACAGCAATCACTGCTAATTTTACCAGTCCGACAGTCATAAACCTTTGACCTCTACCCAAACATTTATCTTCCTTTACAAGATCTGCAAATTAATTGACTGTATCGATATTCATTTGGGGTTTTAATCAAATTTTTGGGTTTACAGTTGCCAGCAAAAATATGAGATTGGGGTCTACGGTAGATCAGTTGTTAACGCGCTGGCCTATTGTCCTAGAGGCTGTGGGTTCGACTCCCACGATAACCATGGTATTCTACTCTACGAACAAAATGAGTGCAATGGACAAAAGGTCTGAGCGTTCGAGGCTACACGTCTCGCCCACTCCAATAATAGGAATATGAGAGGCTTTACGATATACCTTTATGCCTAAAACTCAACTTTGCTCAAATCTGCTTCAAGGTAAATAAAATACTAATAAAAACATTCATGTAAAAAAAGGCTACAATTTGACAATATGTATAAAAAGTTGTAAAAACGAATATAGGGCAGCTGAGTTTTTTGTAATTTAGCCATATATGTATGTAGCGCTCGATTGCTACAAATTAGGTAACTTTGACAACGAAATTAATATTAACACGTTTGCTACCAAAGTCTTAGAAGAAAATTTTGTACCAGCCCAAGGAAATTTCTCCTTTAATATCATTTCAATTGGCATCGGGCTTTCCAATATTTTGTACCTATAACACTGAAAATAACTTGTAGTGGGTGGTGGTGGATCAACATTGTTGATATTTTTGGAAGGGACATTTAGGATATTAGATTTTTGGGGGGAGTTGGATGTCACTGTGTTGAGGAAATCAAAAATAATAATAGTGGTATGCATACCATAGTAAATGGAAATTTCCGAACCACTCTGTAACTACCCAATGGTTGAAATGTCCCCCCCCCCCCCCCCTCCTCACCGGCCATACACTACCTAGGAAAAAGGTAGATAGACTGAGAACATAAATGAATTATAAGATAAGAGAGTTAATAATATGTATTACAGTAAACAAATTCATAGAAAATAGTTAATTAAGCAAAAGTTATAAAGCGTTTTGTTCAAGAGAAAATATATCGTTATTATTATTATTACTATTATTTTAGTTGTGCCTGAGACAATTAGTGTCAAGCGCTCAGACATGATCCATTGCACTTGGTTGAGCCTACGTGTCGAGTTATCCAATTTTTCCATATTTTTCTTGGATCGACCCACTCTGCCCTTATTGGTAGAATGATTTGAAATTTTCTTCCGAACATTGTATATGGTGTCATATCATCCATAGGCATGTTATAAAGAGCACAATGCTCCACAAGTCTCCAGGACATGGCACCACGTCTGATCGTATGTCCATCACGCTAACGTCCGCACTTCCTTAGCCGACATATGGCCTTGATTGCATCTTCTTGGGTAGCGAGACCAGGGGTTGCAAATTAAACATTATGTTGTGAACCGTACTAGGAGTTGAGGTGGAGGACCCCGTTTTCCTAATGCAGACTTCTCTCTGTACCCTGTTAAGAACAGAACAGGTAATCTTTTTCTCTGTTCTGTTCCACCAGACCACTGACGCAAATGTTATAATTGGTCTAATAATGGCTATGTACATCCAATGCACTATGCCAGGCTTAAGACCCCATGTCTTACCAAAAGCTCTTCTGCATTTCTAAAAGGCATTCAGTGTACAACATGACTCTTCCAGGTCAGCTTGTTAAGTGCCCCCAAGTATTTTACTTCCTTGGAGAGTTGAATTGTTATACTTCTCAAAGTTGGGATGTTGAGGTTATCAAGTTTTCTTTTCCTGTGTATATTTAGACTTTGTAGTTCGGCTAAAATTGAGTCTACCAGGAAGCACCACAGAAATGGTGAGGTACTCGAAAAGTAGTCGTTGTGACAGCATAGCATTAATTCATTTTACAAGCACGGGATCCACGCCAATCGCAACGGGAACGCTGCGTTTTTGTTATCCTTAGTCCACGAGGTTGCAATTCAATTGAATCTTTTGACTACCTCGAAAATTGGCTTCAACCAAGATTTTGAATACTTCTTGTTTCGAGCTCGTATATCCGCCGTCAGCTTTTCGGAGGGAGTCCATTTTGGCTGTCTTATCTTTCTGAAACACTTTACATAGTCTTGCTGTTTCCCTCACGCAATCTCGCAGTATCTCCTATAAAGTGAAACCTGATTCATCTTTTTCGTTTTTAGAAGTTTCCTAGTTTTCTTCCTGAGTTTCTGCAGATTATTCTTTCATCAAGAGACATTTTTACCACATCTGCTCTTCCTGATTGGACAGCTCTTTCGAAAGAGTCTATCAAGGTCCGACTCAGCTTCTGGGTCTCATCCTCAATGTTCTTAGTAGAACGAAATTTCAGTGTATAGATTCTTGCCTCAAAGTCTCAATCAGTTTTCCTAAGATTACGTCCAGCCGGAATATGTATGGCATCTGTAATCTATGCACCTGTGGTCCGAGAGAGATTTCTCGTCTAGAACCTGCCAGTTAGTAATGAGCTTTGACATCTTTTTATTAGTGAATGCCAGGTTTATTAGCTTCTGTCGCCTGCTCGTGACAAAAGTTGGATCATTTCCCACATTGTTGACCACGAGGTCGTATAACAGAATGAAATCTAATAGTTTTTCCCCTCTGGGATTCTACTGCTGTCCTATACCATACCTACATACCATTCTATCATATCATGGTATGGGTATCATGCAATAGGCTACTTTGCTGTTTGTTATCTCTAAATAATAATAAATAAATAAATAAATAAATAAATAAATAAATAAATAAATAAATTCTTGGGCATTGGCATCACATCCAATTATTAGGCCCAGCTTATTAGATTCTGTGTATCTTATAATTTCCAACAGTTCATTTGAAGGTGGTGGACTGAATTATATGGTAGATAAGCTGATATAAAGACGTCTTCGTACTTAGCTCCCGAAATCCTGTAGCATATTTTGGCTGCAACGACGTTTTGATTACAAAATTGTATTAACATCGTGACTTCGATTATGTTGCATACGTATACACATATCCGTGGTCGTTTCGTCCCGTCATAATGAAAGAGTTGCTGCCAGTTGCCCATACCAAAGCCACAGATTTACTTTCTGCATACGCATGATTCCTTTATTAGTGTTATCTGAGAGAAAATATAATTTACGATGCCATAATTATTGTTTGTGGCAATATTATATTATATGTATTTTATAAAATATATCAATTTATTTAGTAAATAAGAATAACAGCATGCTCCTATGTTTCATCTTATATTCCAAGATATTCATAGAACATTTGGCAATGATGACTCAGGGTCCTGAATAATCGAGAGATCGGCTTAATTTTTCGGATGAAAACACTCATGCAGTAACATCATGTACATTACAATCCATCAGTCGAATCAGCTTTAGGGGAATCAAAAAAGTATATATATGTGCAATTCTTTCGCAAATGTAGTAGGTGACTAAAAGTTCGAATAGAAAATAGAATTTTGCTATAATTGTTTGGAGAACGAATTCTTAATGGGGCTAGAAATAAAAGCCAAAAGTTTTGCTTCAATGATTGTTGCCCCTTATTTCAGTTCATTTGGGATAAAAACTGACCAGCGGATTGATTATGAATTTTTATTATTTATTTTCTAAATAATAACGCTTAACATATTCTCTGAATTCTGTATAAAAGGGCTTGTTTAGACAAAAAGGTTATTCTCATATAGTATGCTGACTACTGAAGTTACAATACTGATTTTTAAAATGTTCCTTTTTTCATCAAAGAATGCTCGAGATAACAAGTATTATTGATTAAATGGTAAAAGAAAAATTTTGCTGACTTTTCGTCTACAAATCGATTCGGGTATATTTTCTATAGTACCTCTATAGGCGACGTTTACTTGAAGCCAAGCTCCACCACTTAGGCATTTAGGTCAAGTACTTACGAATATTGCATAAAAATTGATAAGCATGCTGCTGAGCTATTCTCTGAGTTATACATATGTGTGTGCATGCCACCTCTTTAATAATAGTGGGCACATGATGTAATGAACAATATTATTTTAATTTGTTGAAGGGCTTACTTTGGGAAATTAACGTTAGTCTACCTCTTCTGTTCTGTATAAGTGAAAATTTATAAATCCCAACCATTCTAATTTCTTACGGTTATCGTATGGCTTCGGAAGATGCAGCAATTGAATCCTTCCAGCCTCTTCAACTGCAACTCTTATCATACCGGAGCTCTGGCTCACATCACCCTTTTTAAATAACTGTCACAAAACTTAAATACGTATTTATACAACTTATTTTTCTTTTGCCTGTTACGCGGAATAAATAATTAAATAATCCTTATAAATCTCGAACCTAGCTCCGTTGAATCAGTTTTTATGATATTATTCGACTGAGCCTATGCAAGGCGATTACTAAAAACGAAACATTCCTTATCTAAAATGACTGATTTTAATAAAATTTAGCAGGAATGGTACCCTAAATAAAATACACATATGAATATATTTTTTTAAAACATCCTTTTTGGCGTTGGTCTTGCAACAATGGCCTTACTCTCCGTCTCTGTGATGTTTTGGTTTCGTTTGAAGTCTTCTATTTTCATACTCAAATATTTTGATTTTCAGTTACTTATGACCTTTAAGTAGTCAACCATAAAAAAAAAACGAAAATTGAGGAAAGTAATAAAGTTTTCCGACTGCACTAGTTTTTGCAGTAAGCACCTAATTTCCTTGTTGTATTGAAAATTGATCTATGTCAAAATCATCAAAATCAATTTATCTAAAACAATTCTAGAATTGACGACAAGATCTTGGTACCATCGTATCCGGAATTGTACGCTATTTTTCTATTGCAATTACAAGTCAAATGCACACAAATGGCGTTAAGTTATTCGATTCATGAAATATGGTTGTAGATTATTGATACTTTTTTGCGTTTATAGATAGTTCTGTAACGTTATAGACAAAATCTGGCAACGAGATTTAGGGACTGAATATACATGAGAATATGAAATTCTGATCACAATTTTCTACAAAAATCAATCTTACTTCGCTTGTAACCGCTTATTTGTCGATTTGTGCTTTTACATATATATTTTTTTGCGATTATAAAAGTTCTGGGACGATAGGGACCAAATCTGACGGCGGGATCTTCAGTGACGGAAAATACGTGGGAATACATGTGTGGAACCTCTCGGACAGAACGTTTTGTTTTTGTGTGCCTATGTAATTGTAATACACATTATTTATTAACTCAAAAATAACTAACAAAAAATAAGTTTATGATTTTCGGTTTTGTATAAACGTGATTTGAAATATCTCTTTCAATTTTGTTTAAAATATAATATTTTAAGAATGTTTTATAAAATATAATACATTATGCTTCTTTACAGTCTCAATAAATTGTATTTCAAACAGATGGTGTACAATTAAAGCTGTAATTCCTCCTACATATTCTATGCCTTTTTTCTGACCGAAATTCTAAAAACCCCAGGATAATATCTGCCCTGTTATGAAATGTATTTGATCTATACACTAATACACATTTTGAATATATTCACAAAGAACGTTAATTGATTAGGAGGTGTGTAAATTACTCCTTGAAGTTACTTTTCTTCTGACCTACTGTGTCTAAATATATTAATTTTTGAAAGTTTGTGTTCAAAAATGAATAAATCTAAAGATTCAACGAACACCATAAGTATTTTAAGCTTCTATGGACTCATTTAACTTATATACGAGTATACCAACATTTGTTGTAAATGTAGATAAAACGAAGGTGTTGATTTTTAAAAAAGGCGGCGGGAAACTGAAAAAATCGGAACAACATTTTGTGTACGACGAGAAATCCTTAGAAATTGTTAATACTTTTGAGTATCTGGGTACCACTATTTCAAGCTCTTCTTTGGGGTTGAACGCGACAAAGTCGGCGATTGCAAAAACGAGAAAAGCTATGGGCGCACTTTTATATACAACAATACTTTCAATTCTACTATATGGCGTCCCAGTTTGGGGACTACGCTATATGGAGGAATTGGAAGTTATCCAAACAGATTTTCTTAAAAAAACTTTTATTACTACCACTGTATCGTTAGACTAGAGTGCGGCGCCACACGTATCGCCTTGAAAGTATTTTTCCTGATGTGGAAGTTTGTTATTAGAATATTGAAAATGGAAAATGATCGTCTACCAAAAATATGCCTTCTCAGGTTGCAGTGCTCTCGTGGTCATATCTTGAATCCTAAATACAGCTGGGTCTGTCAATTAGAAAAACTGTTATGTGTGATAGACTTTTCCTGGATTGTAAACGTGACGGATCCAGATGTATGGATTTTGAATGAAATTAAAGCTATTGATCTATATGCCAACTATCTTCGAGCTCTAGACTTCGAGGGGGCTGTAAACTGTAACGCTCTACGACTGCGCTTTCAATACTTTGATGTAATTCCTTTCTCAAATTTCTGCTGTCCGCCAAATATCTGTAAGGTACTAGCACAACTGAGAATGTCTTCGAAATATATTTGCAAGCTAACTTTTTCTAAACACACTTTTGTGATGAATCCTCGACAAACATGTACACTTTGTAATTTGAACGAATCTGAAACCTTAGAACACATAATACTGAAGTGTCCTCAATATTTACCGTTCCGTAATCATTTTATGGGCGCTGTGACTGTTACTCAGAATAATGTAAATGAGAAAGAATTGCTGTGTGACATTCTAAATTGTGATTCTGTATCCAAAATGAAAAAAGTGTATTTTTATATTATTAATTGTATGCGTTTGAGAGCTTTCTTACCAAATGAATGATACTTCAAACTTGAGGGCAAATTGTATTCTTATGAAATATAAATATTTTTGTACACCACTGTATGGGAACCTTGCTATGGGGACAATTTGTAACCCCTTTAATTTAGCAATAAATGAACTTGAACTTGAACTTACCAACATTTGTTTTAAATAATTCAATTATTTCCCAGAAGATGGCATAAAAACCGTATAATGCTAGTACAATGTCTCCTTATTAAATAATAATATTCGCGACAACGGTTCTCAGCTCTAACCTGAAAAATCAAAGCAAATACAAAGAAGCTATCATTTGCAATTATCATTATTTATCCTTTTACTATATCCGTGCAATGTGATAAGCATATTATATAATATATTCAATTTCGCATTTCATCAATCATGTTTACTATTTGTGATTAAGCTTTGTGATTCTCAAGTTAACTCTAAGTGTTATAGGGTTTGGTATGTTTTTGATTCCTTTCCTTTTTGGTTTTATGCATACATACATATATCAGAGGTGCAAAATATGGATATAAGTTCATATAAAACTGAAAAAGAATAGAAATAAAGAGAATTGACGATAATAATAAAATAATAATGGTGTAAGTGCAAACATTGTAAGCCGTTGTTACTTTGAAATCACGATATGTATTTGTTATTATAAAATTGTTGAAACTAATTAATTCATTGTTTATCTGAATTTTTACTTAGGTTCATATGTATTTGTTCATTTTACGTAATACCAATCTTTTTATAGTCAAACAAATATTCGGCACATATAGGACTAACAATTTAAAAAGTTGTTGGTTCATTTAACAAAAGACGCATTTTAATGCACATGGTTAAATTTTCATTCCTTATCTTTAGGGTGTTCAAATTCTATGTAGGAAACGCTACACTAAGCGATTTCTTGATATGTCCTAAGTAAACTTTTGTTTTTGACCTCTCTCTAAAATTACTTCCCTCAAAATCTACATCAAACGTTTTTAAGAGGTGTAAGGACATTGCAGGACATCGAGCGGGACTCATTCAAAATGGAAATAAGTATCCATGCCGCCGAATGATCCACATTTGCAATGCGAAAGTAATTTCTTCAAATCCATTTCGTAAATATTTGATGATTAATAACAAACAATTTAAACCTGGTACGGCTATTTTGCGCAGATGGGGAAAATATATTTTTTTCAATTTTTTTATACTTCAAAAATTGTTGAAAATTCTGATTAATTTTGTATTTTCAACAATTGTTGTTCATTTGAAAAATTGCATACGATTTCTCATTTAAAATGTTGATCGTTCAATGGGAAGAGTTAACATTATCCGATCGTTTTTAAGTTTTTCAGGATTTTTTTTATTTGATTTTGAAAATTTTAGCGACTGTGATTACAAAAATCCAAAACGCACCACCCTCCACCCTTCTTTTCTTTTTTCTATGAATCCTTAACCCATCTCATTAACTCTGCAATCCGCTTTCAGTATAACTTCCGCAAAGCCTCTCAACAGAAGTTGTCCGTGGGTCGTACCTGCGGTGCAAGAGATGAGTGAGCGGATTTCTTCAACATTGTTTAGAAACTCGTACAGTAGCTGCGCATTACCATCAAATTGTAAGGTAAGTCTTTGATAGCGTCTGGCACTCATAAAGATTGAAAAATATCATTGGGTTTGAAACTTGAACATTTACACTACCGGGTTAGGCCATTATAATACGATTGGACAATGTTCTTCGGGTAATAGATTGGATAATGTATGTGTATCAAAAGCGACAATTTTTTGTTTTAAAACACCTCCGGATTCCGCTTGATAAGTAACTTTGGGTATAAGTAGGTATTTCAATTTCTGAAAATCCCAATAAAATACAATTATTAATTAAATTAAATTTAGTAGGTGTGTCGAAATATTAAAAGAAGAAAATTTTATTTGAATTTGATAGAGGCATTATCATATCAACAATTTCTATTCTGTTCTTTTCCTTTTTTTGTCAGTTTGCCATCAACTTGCTGTGTGTGAAAGTATCAATTAAGGCTTTCTTAAAATAAATGTAAAGAATTTCTGGCTGTTTTTATCAACCCTTTTAAATCCTGTTCGAACACAACGCTTATATGGGTTGAGTTAATAGTTTTTAAAAACTTACCGTTTTAAATCCTCGATACATAACGCGAATTTCTTGTCTAGTAAATTTCGTTTGACGACATAAATCCTCTAGGGCAACTGGAACTGGTTTAGGCACACGTGAGGGTTCTAATTCGTACACTACTTCCTCAATTGGACTATCAGGTGGTGATGCCATTTTTTTTCCTTTGAATCTTTCTTCCTCTGAATCACTTTAATACTGTTTCATTTCTAATTTTGCACAATTGGTATTTCGCATAAACCATAAGAACCCTGAGACCGGCGAAAGGAACGATAACGAAAGCAAGATAGCTCTGCTTCACTCAAGAATCGACAGAATTAGATTTCATCTCGCCGGTAATTCCATTGCAAATATCAACTAACGTTGATCATCTGAAAAAGAAACGAGAAGAAAGTTTTCTTTAATTATGAAATTTCCATTGTTTATGGGAATAGAGAAAGTGATTGTGAGTTTTCCACCCTTTTAAAACTTATTAAAAATAATTTCAAGAAATTATGAATTCAATTTTCAAAGTTTATTGAGGAGTGTGGAGTTATCACCGATACTGAAAGTGTAGTAATCCAAAGGAACTAAATCGTAGTGCTAGAAATTAAATATAATCGTAAAAACGTGAAATTATCAATTCCAAAAATATGAGTCGCTTATTTTGAAAGTGGTATAAGTCCAAAATGTCGTAAGGCTGATTTTACCTCAAAATAATTGCATTTGCCACCATTTGCAAAAACTACAGCATCACGATAGGGTGATGACTTTTGTAGAAAAATCGACCTTGTGATATTTTAGATAAATACCACTTTCAAAATAAGTGATTTATATGTTTAAGCACGAGCGTCGACTATAGTATACAAGTATAGCCGAGCGACTACTTTAGTCAATGGCTTTCATATTGACGTGCACAGCCGAACGTCGACTTTAGCCGACAGCCAAAAGTTTTTAATTTAATTCTGCAATTGCAGTGTTCAGCTAATAACTTACTACCAATCTGTAACCTTTTTATAAATCTTTAGTAGGATTTATTATAGTACGTTTTTGATTCAAGAAAGTAATAAAATATCGTGCGCGCTATGAGAGCCGACTGTGAGCAAGGTTTGGCGACCGCTGAGCACTGTAACGAAGTGGTTAAGTACTAAAATTCACCTATGTTTAAGTATCATAGATATGGAGAGTAACGCGTATTTTCAGAGATGAGACCATATTTGATGGATCTAAATTAAGATAGCTATCAACAAGTTAGGGAGTTGGCTCTTCGAAGCATTCTTGTGAGGGCTCAGAAAGACCGTAGTTGGTTGGATGGTAAGGAGGGCGAAAGAGAGGGGCCAAGCGGAGGTTACGGGTATTGGTGTAGATAGGAATCCGCTCAAGTAGAGAAGGACAGTCAATCTCGCCGATTAGCAGTTGATGAATGAATGTGATATCGGCAAGGTCCCGCCGCTTCCATAGAGGCTGCAAGTTAATAAGCCGAAGGCGGTTTTCGTAGGGCGGAAGGTTTTGAGGGTCACACCAGCGGAGTGAAACGAAGGAACCTGCGTTGTACAGCCTCAATCCTGTTGATGCTAGTAGATTAATAAGGAGACCAAACTAGCTAGCGTATTCAAGGATAGGCCTAACGAAGGTGACAAAGAGGAATTTGGCGACGTACGGGTTGAGGAACTCATTAGGCCACCGCTTAACGAAGTCTAGCGCGGAGTTGGCTCTGGCAATCACGTAGTGAATGTGTTCACGAAAGTTAAGTTCACTATCGCAGATGACGCCTAGATCGCGAAGAGAGCAAACAGAGGGGATAGGCTCGCCAGACAAGCGATAGACAGTGGGGGGGGGGGGGGCGTTTACGGGCTATTGAGCTCAAGAGAGTTTTTTGTACACCAAATGCCAAAATTATCGAGATATTCTTGGAGCAGACGGGGGTCCGAGGTGGAGGATATCCGTTTAGAGATTTTCATATCATCTTCGGTAAGTAATCATTAAAAATACACAAATTGCAAATTTAAAATTATTCTAAAGATAAAAAAAATCATTTATTTGAAAGAATTTAATTATTAGACAGAAAAGGTGGAAATATTTAAACCTCAATCACCCTCTTCATCATGGAAAATTTTAAGGGTCGCTGTACTATAATGGATATTAGTATATTCCTACAGGGCAAAAGAGTTTTTACCATAATAATTATGATTTTAGCCGGACATTCTTACCTTAAGGGGTTATACTCAGTTAGAATTCTCAAAAAACTCGAATTTTTTTTTTTGTATTCTCGGAATGTACATATATTTAAGTATATTCTCTGAAAATTTGAAGTCAATCCGATAAATATTTTCGGAGATATACCGAAATTTGTAAGGCCACGTCAGAGTGTTACAAAGCGTGATCCTTCGATTGAATATAGAATTTTAAATTTCATTACTGTTTTTACTGAGATAAGTGAATATATGAAATGTGACTCTTGTGACGGAAAAATAAAATTTGAAACTGCTTCTTCCCGTGGACTTGGTTTTAAAATCGTTGTTGTGTGTGATAATTGTAAAAATAGATGATACCATGTAAGTTGAAGAAAAAAAATTTTAACAATGTGTAAATCACTTCTGAAACTTTAAACGCGTTTTTCTCAAAACGGTATGTTCAAAGTCGGTGATCTCGGTTTCTGAAAAATGGCTCAAGCGACCGGTCTCAAATTTTTACACAATCTTCTTAGATATATTCCTCAGGTATTGAACGAAGGAATAAGATTTAAAAAAATTATTACTATTTTTTTTTAACAATTTGCAATGAAAATTTCAGTCAAAAACGAAAATTTTTTTTCACATAGACGCCATTTTGTCAAAAATCAATATTTTTATTAGTCCTTCGTTCAATACCTGCATTAATCTATCCCTCAAAGAAATCAACCATTTTTTTTATTTCTGATAATCCAAACGGCCGAAATGGAGATCACCGCCAAGCGCCTCTTTTTGAAGGTCGTTCGGGACATCATCTACAGGAGCGGTGCACATCAATATTTTTACATGATCGACGGGCTATTGTATTCTTAAAAGTAGGCTCTATTTAAATAACAATCACTTGTAATTGATAAATAAAAACTGTTTCTTTAAAAAATTCATAAAAAGACGTCTTTTTTTAGCCTCGCAACTGCGTATAACCCCTTAATGAAAGTTTTGAATAAAACCTGAATAGTAGGAGAAATATATTTCTAGAAACTACTTAATCAAAACTCATATTCATATATATATAGACCTGCAGCAAATTTTTGTAAAATTCTTAGGTCCACAATTAAAAATAACATCGCACATTTCATCTCAAAAAGTAATTATGAAGATTCCTCCTGCAAAAGTTCTCAATAAACGAGATTTTTTTAAAAATATAAATGGACACAAATAAACTTTTGTACAATTGCAATCATATATTTTTTTGAATTAATATGTTTTCCGTCTATCCAAAGTGTGTGTCATTTTTATATTTGTTTGTTACATTTAAATTTTGAATTTTAATAAATTTAATAAATTGTTAAGAAAAAAGCACATCAGCCGTATCAATTTGACTACAATACAGTGTGTTATATGTACGTTCAAAGTATAAGATAGTCAATTTAAAATATTTACTACTAAATGCAATATACAATATTTAATTATCCGAAGTCGCTCCACTGCTAGGCTAAACAAACAATATACTTTTAGCTAATTACTAAAAAGCTACTAAGGTACCTACATATATATATATAAATAAAAAATTACATTTTAATTAAATAAAAAAAAAGTTACAGCAACAAAATCATGAAGGATTTTTGTTTTTACCCATTTTTGCGTCAGAATTTATTGCTTTCAGGAGCACTGGTTTATCGAGAAAGGTTTCGAAAGAGTGATGGAACAATCCCTTCTGAATTAAGGAAGTTGTCAATTAGTAAGCTAGTGTATCTCGATTTTATTTATAATACTATGCAGGGAAGAGCTCTGAGCCTTGAGATTGTGGTGTATTAATTGTTTCAACATCCTTAAGTTCTAGCAGTTGTCCTTTTTGCCTGGGATTGTTATTTGATTTTTGATAGGTATTATTATTTTGTCAAACATTTTGCGATGTGTTACGTCTGACATTTGAACTTGGATTGTCGTTTCTAAAGTTTCCAGAATTGTTATATGCGTAGCGATTTGCGTTATTCTATCTGGAATTTATTAAGTTGTTTTGTCATGAATTAAATGAATTTCTACAGGTACAAGTCCATGCACACCAAATAAACACAAAAAATTTTACTGGTTCTCCTTAACTGTGCGGATTGCAATTTGAGATAGTGATTTATGAGATCGTGTGAAGAAACTTGGTATCCGTCATGGTAAAAATCGCCTTTTTTTCATTCAAATTCACAATTCGTGTCTTCATGATTGGAGGAATTGTTTTTAGTGATAAGCTAAAATTAACCCTTTGCACTATAATTGTTTTCCTAGTTCGTTCTCGGCCAACTCTAATTTAATATTTGTGGTGTTGATACCACATGTTAAGTATGAAGTAATTGTTTGCAGTTATTTAAAGTTTAATGTTATATTAACAAAACGATTATTCAGAAAAAATGTATAATATCAAAATACGAATATTTAGTTTATTGTTATTTATATTTTTTTTAAAAGTATGGTACTTTTTAAAACAATATCCTACACAAAAGTAGACTGTTGTCCGCCTTTCACCTTTTATTTTTCGATTTGAAGTTGTGTTTGCCTTGAGGTTCTGCCATTAGTATATGTAATTTACCCACTAATTTGCTTAAATATGAAGTGTCACGCCAGAAGTGACTACAGAGTTTTAGGAAAAAAAAAAATAATTTCGTCACGCCAGAAGTGACTACATAATGCAAAGGGTTAACAGTATTGGCCCAGATTATCGACAATGGGTTGGGAGAAAACCATCCAATGCACTACAAGATCAGTGCACTCAAAAAACTTTAAAGTTTGGATGTGAAAATGTTTTGGTCTGGGGATTATGATTGGTACTAAATTGAAAAAACTACATCGAATAACTATTCGAAGAGGACTAAATTAGCATTCTAAAAACGACTTTAATGGAGAGTTTGGAGATTTTTTATGATGAAAAGGAAACAATTTTATTCCAGCAAGAAAATGATCCCAAACATTGTGTCCGTAAAATGGTTCAAAATAAATCAAATATTATTAATGAAGTGGCTTTCGCAATCTCCAGACTTGTATATTTATTATCTGAAATTTGTTCGCTTGGGATGCTGTAAGTTTTGTCTTGGGCCTGTGTTGCATTTGTGGTCTCTTTGCTAGGACTTGCGAATTAATTCGTTTATTTATAAATGTATAGTCTTTTACTTTACAGCTTTTATAGAAACATATTTCCGACTGAAATTTCCTTAGCTTTCCTGAGTGATACTAAGTTTCTAGAATTAAGGATGAGTTTCGGTTCATTAGGTAATTTGAATACAGAAATTTTCTTGTAAGATGATTTTTTATTTACGTCCAAGATAATGGATTACTGTAGTTATTTAGAACAATATTTGCTTTATCTATAATCTTTTTTTTATTTAAATGTTTACTGGTATTTTGACATTAATGTTCAAAGTCGTTGTGAACAGCATGATCTATTCCACATGTTTTATAAATACCTGAAGCTCGTCTAATTTGCCTCATAAGCGGTAAAGTCCTTTAAGTAAGTCAAAGATATTTGTTGTCGTTGCCATCATGATTTTTGTTGCGTGTTCCTTGTCGTTTCTGGTGCAGTCTCTCTAAGCTGAACATTAATTCGTCGATTACATTTATTCACATGTGCGGTTTTATATTGCTTTCAATTCAGTTTTATTTATAGGGCTAAACTAGTTTTTATTTTTTTTATACGTAAATTCAGTGATTTTGTTTTATACTAATTTTTTCATTAAACCAGAAAGATATTTTTTCAAAATTATTTTTCTGGATTAATTCTCTCACTAAACCACTAAGTGTTTCAAGATTTTTATTCTTTGAGTCGTTTCACAAGACTAACTTTACAAAAAATTTTCAACTTAGAAAGTTAATAAAGTATTTGGGAAAAAATATCTTGGGAAATAGTTGCATGTTCATATCTCAGAGTTGTATTTCTTGCATTTTTTAGATTTCAGGCGCGACGCGATTTACGATTTGGGTTATTTAATTTTGCTTTATAAGTATTAAATTTTGGGAACTGTAATTGTTGGTCTTTGCACATGTAACTCATGAAGTCTGCTTGATCCGAGTCACAATGTATGTCTGGTAATGAAAAGTAACATATATTTTCATTTATACGTACAATATAACCTCAGTAGGTCCCATGATTCCGTTGTTAATTGTTTATTCATTTTACTTCAAAACAAAATTCATGTACAAGAGACAAACTGCCGCTTTTAAGACTGGTGGTATATTTAAACAAAGTATCTGATACTATTTGTATAGAAGTGAAAGGTAAATATGCAAAACAGCAGCTAGTAAGAGATGTTGATAAAATAGTAACCAGTAGCTTTCCATTGGAATTACCGAGAAGCTTGATTCCTGCGCACCTGGAAAATCAGGGGAGTATTCAAAAAATAATTTCAACTTGAGCGGAAAATTAGCACCAAGCTGAATATACAATCGCATTACATATTCCCCTTGCGCTCAAGTGTACAAAATAATGTAATGTAATGAGGCTTTGAATTATTAATGTTATGCAACAGATGGAGAATGAAGGACTGCCACAAATTGAAACAATTTGCTGTTTAAAATTATCATCGAGTGCGCAACGGGACCTATTATGGGCACCTTAATTCCCGCACTATAGCCCCATCATGTAATTCTTCATCCGATTCCAGCCCCGATCCTCCACTTTTCTAGTTTCGGAGAAGGCAATTTTTTCCAAATTGCCATCCTGATAAAAGCAGTTGGCTTCTGCGAAGTGACCACATTGCCTTTATCACCTGTGGACGGAGCTGGTGCCAGTAACATGAAATTGCAAATTGTATCAAACGAATTTGAGCGTGATTGCCTTACGTTGAGTGTATGTTGTCCCCTGTTCGACTCGCGCGCAAGAAATTCTTGCAAGGAAGATTTTCTCTGAAGATTCTATTGGTATATTGCTATTGATAGATTCGCCGAATTGCCCCGAAGAACATTACCTTTGCTCTAGAGGATTATGTTTTGGATGAGGATTATTCAAAAAAGTCGAGATGGAAATGTTGATTTAGTTGTAGTTGATACATACATACAGTCGGTGTGATAAAACGATCGGAGAGTAGTATATCTCGAAAAATAGACATCAAATCGAAAAAAAAAACAAAAATCACATGTTTAATAATTTTTAAAAAGCTATCACTCGGGGGTAAAATTTGCACAATTTTATATGTAGTCCCCATTCTTTATTGCAGATTCGAAAAAAGTAAGAAACTTTTAGCACATTTTTCAATTCGTTACAGATCATGCTTTAATCACGAAAAATCAGATTAACACGGCAACTAGGGAGATATATCGCGGGTTTACGGTAGATCAGTTGTTAACGCGCTGGCCTACCGTACAAGAGGGTGTGGGTTCGAATCCCACGATAGTCATGGTATTCTACTCTACGAACACAATGGGTCAATGACTGCAATGAACAAAAATGCCTGAGCGCTCGAGGCTATACGTCTCGCCCATTCCAATAATAATAATAGGGAGATGTATCGGGACTTTGCAGAAAATTAATATATTTTCTTATACATTCACATGCACTTTCTTATAGACTTTAACTCTCTATTGCCGGTTAGTGTGAAGTCCATCAAAACAACATAGGCACTTCTTTCTATCTATCTTTCAGCAACTTTGAAATTTCAATTAGGGACATTCATGTTTTTTTTTAGGGAATCGATTTCTACGCTAAGAAACGCACAACTTTTATATGTAACATTTTTTTACAATTAACAATTTTGTACAATTTTCAAGAAATTCACTTTAAATTAAAAAATAAAAAAAAAGTATCATTTTAAAAAGCGTGATAATCGTTAATTCCCTTCCCCTTTCTGGTGGTGGGGTGGATGGTAACTTTTAAATGCGACCCTCCTTTCCATTAGAAAATTACATCTTACATATAGTTTTAATTAAAACAATTTATTTTGCATTCGTGAGAAATGCCGTTGATTTTTTTTCAAAAATATATGTGTAAATGTCGTGAATTATAAAAAATTGTTCGTTCGTTCATTTTGTTCAATTACAGCATGTCGACAGAATCCTACGACGGTCTTGATCGCGTATTCGTCCTATTTGAAGTTACACTTCCGATTTCTCTTAACCTCTGGAAAGTCCGCGAAGATATCTCTTTGGGAGGGTACTGTCGATTTGGGAATATCTTTTTGTATTCCTAGACAGCCTATCTTTCGTATCCGTCGGTTACACCATAAATGTAAATTATATCGGCGTGTTCCTCAATAGTAAATACGGCCATTTTTTAATTATTTCAGCTTAGAGCACCCGTAGTTACCACTTGGTTTTTCAACTATGATCGATGTAGTTGCTGACTGAACCTCTTTTTACACCTAAGTATAGTCTTTTTATGACTTTTCTGCAGCAATAATTAAAAATAATTACCTGTGTATGCTAAACAAACATTCCCGATAATTTTTGTTGTTCGTCTTATGACTTTATGAAACAATAAAATACCAGACAAGGTTTTCTAACGAACAGATTTTTCTATCTCTATTTAACGTGGAGATGTTGCAACTCTTTCGAAAGGTAAAAAGATGGGCAATTCGATAAGAATAATAAAATGGTGTATTAATGACGTGAATTGTAGGAAAATGAAAATAATTTTTCTACTTTCGAAATTGAGTGTACCTGCAGTGGGTCGTGGTGGATCAATTTTGTTAACATTTCTAGAAAGGACATTAGGATAGTAGGTTTTTGGTGTGAGTTGGATGCCAGTGCGTTAAGTAGATGAAAAGATAAAAATAAAATAGTTATGTGCATACCATGAAAAGATGGAATTTACGAATCACCTTGTAACTCTCTGTTGAAATGTTTATTAAATTGACAAAAGGTAATCTGTTGAAATACGATGAGTGGTCTACATATGTTTGGTTGTAGAAAATACCTAAAAGGGATAATAAAATAATTATCCCAGGGAAAATCCAAAGGAATAATAAAATAAAGGAATGCACTGAGGATAATAAATTCATAAAAAAACCATCTGCTGGACATCTGTGGCCCATTCTTCATATTTTCAGCTACATACTTAGTTAGGATAAATACCCTAAGATGGTTTTTCTTAAGTTAGTCTTTTGTAGATTCTCTTAAAGAGAGAAAATCTTATGAAATCGATCCACCTTCCAAAAGTTAAATCTTATGAAATCGATCCACCTTCCAAAAGTTAATATAAAGATTTTTCTTTAATGAAAGTGTTATTAATGAACAATATTTAGTAATCCCATTTCCAACATTCTCAAATGATTAAGATGGCTCTCCTGCCATACAATTTTCTATTTGGCTAGGTCGGATCTTCAATCCCACTTATTTTGGCATAACTACTAAAAAACACCCTGTATATATTTTTTTTCCCGTAAATACGATTATCTCGCCCGGCGGTACACAGCGCGACATCATTTGGAATAGAGAAATAAATTATCCACCGGCAATTTCAGGCAGTTTAACTAATCGCTTCAAGCACTTGCACTAATTCGTCTTTTTCCGCTTTCCACTTTCAGATATCCTCAAGCTTAAAGCGGCCAAGATGGCGCAGCGTTGTCGAGGAAAAAAATTTATAAAATGACGGTCAAAACCGAAATACCTTTAGGCTGTGCGGAATATTTATAGTACTCGTATTTCTTCAACCATCTTATCATATGCGTAACATTTGTATTTCTGTGGTTTTTGCAAAGATGGCATTGTGCCTAGATAGAACAATGTAAACCCTGAAAAAAAAATGCTGAGCGTGGTGGAACTCAATGGGTCCATAACACCCATTAAATTTCGCAGAGGCAAATTAAATTAGCGAAAACCACCTGTTGGAGCGATTCCGAATAGATTTCATTTAATCGGATGGATTGCTCTGTCTGTGGTTAATGTCATCTTCTCGTAATTTTCGTTGATTTAATATATCGAAATTGTTTGAAACAATTTCAGAAGAAACCATCTAAACCTAATTTTATTAATTTTCCGGCATATTTGACCAATGCAACAAATATGGAAAATTAGTTTTCGGTTTTAACTTTTAGGTTTTCAATTAAATCACCTGCGAAAAATCTGCGAAATGAGTAATGTACTTGATGTAACAAAATCGGCGAGAATAATGAGAAGATATTTCATATTCTATCATTGAGATCTTAAGGGACCAAGAGTTTTACATTTTGATTTGTTGAACTCGCTTAAATCAATTTCAGAAAACAAAAAAATAATTTTTTTGTAGCTCAATTTTTGGCTGTTGATGATTAAAAATAGTTTCAAAATACCATCTGAGCTAAAATTAAAATACCACGCGGATAATGTGATAGTGCTTTCCCTCAATTATCATCAGACAAACCCTAAAAAAATTTTATTTATTAGAAAATCAAATAACGTCCTCCTCTTTTGCAATAATATCATCTTTACCATAAAATTCAACAAAATTTAAAAGTTGTATTTGGCATTTGGAAAATTTAAGGTTGTGACTTTTGGAGAAAGAGTAGGTCATTGAAAGGCGGTTTACATATTTTTCTAGTTTGCTTACCTTTTTTTAACATTTCTAGTGAGTAATAAAATATTTTAAAATGTCAAAGAAATGCTGCGATTGTTTCGTTGCTTGAAAAAATAAACTGTTGCATTTTTTGAAAAATTCGATTTGAATAAAATTGTCAATCAAGATCCATACATTTGAACAATACTTGTAAATCGATAATCCCCATATTAGGTACAATTCTACGGTATGAATTTGGATGGTAAGTAGCAACTTCCGCGCGTTTTACTTGACACCGAATTTTTGAAATTTTTTCTGAAAGTTTTCTGAGGAGGTAGGAGTTGTGAGATGAGTGAAATAAATGGAGTTTTTCTTTTATTTTTCCTGCTTTAAATATTTTACCAATTATTTAGATTATAATTAAAATAAACTTCGTGATAATTTCAAAACAGAATATTCTGAACCCTGTTATCTGCTGGATGGTTGTTGAATTTCCGTCAGATCTCTTAAGTACAAAAACAGAACATGTTTGTGAAAAATAGTTGTATAGAGTGAAATGATTAATTATTTTGTATATTTTAGAATACTCTTTTTTATAAATGTAATGACATTCTTTCAACTACTGAGAATGGGTTATTGTTATTATATTCTCGCATTTCTGAAAAAAATTACACATTGATTATGTTCCCAATGAGGAAATACCAACATCTTGGCGGTTTATCCTAAAATAATAAAACTAGAAAAATTGTTATTTTTATTTAATACTTTATCTAGTGCTCCATCGAAGCTTTGTTTTTTTTTTTATTTTCAAATTGAACAAATTAAAATAACGACCTATGAAGCGGCCTCTGGTAAATCAGTTGATAGCTCGTTGGTTTACCATCTCAGAGGCTGTGGGTGCCAGTTCCACGTACAACCAAGGTCTTCTGCCCTAGGTTGTAACACAATGGGCCAAAAAAAAACAGCCTAAGTATGCCTTTCCAGGCAGCCACCTAATAGATTTTGTGGAAAAAAAAAGTAGTTGTTTATCTTAAAAAAAATTCTCCAATAAGAATTATATTTTTATGTATAGAGTAAGCTGCAGTTTTATTTAAATTTATCGATGGGTTTTATGGTCACCTTGGAAACTGTAATTTCGAAAAAATGCATCTTAAATTTCATTATACCTGCTGTTAGTAGTAAAAGAGTCATACTGTTACAACTTGAATTTTACTCAAATATTTGAGTGATTTTTTCGACTACTATGAAGAGAGACTGATTCGAAAAAAGAGTTAGAGTAGCTAACTAAAATAGAGCTGCAGCGATTGTGAACCGTGCAAAGAAGAATGCTGCGACTGGAAGGGTCGGAATCGTTGACCTGCCAACTGCGCGAAAGATAGTGTATTGCGGCGGGAAAACTCGTTATTGTTAATGCCGGGAATTAAATTAGTTTCTAAAAGTGCAAAGATATCGTAGGGGATTTCAGATAAATGTGTTATGTTTTAGAACGTATTTTGGTGGTAATACGGGAAGATGCAATTTGACGATTGGTTGACGACGATTTATGAAGATAGGAAAAACACGCTTATAATAAAAGCATAATTGGAAAAATCTGCATAAACCTTTTGGGAAGGAGTATTGCAATATAAATAGTATAAGAATAGTTAACGGAGGTCAGCAATATGAGTCAAAAGACCTTCTTGATGTAAAGAAAGCATTTCATTGATGTTGATTTTGCCATCAACGCAGATATATTCAGCCTTGTTATGAAGATAAGAAGATACAGATGCAAGTTTTCATAAGCCTTTGTTCAGGCGAGATAGCAGATAACGGCAGTTAGGACACTGTATGTAACTCTCAGTTTTTCAGAATAAAATAACAGCATGGTTAATCTAACAACAGGAGGAAAAAGAGGGTCAATGAGGGAAGTTTAATTATTTATATTAAATGAAGAAGAGGAGGGTAATTCGATAAAAATAATAAATAAGTGCATTAATTACATAAATTTCCTAGAAAATGTGAGGAATAAATGAATGAAAAACATTTTTTATTCTTTCGAAAGTGTACTTGCAGTAGCAGATGGTAGGTCAACATTGTTAACTTTTTTAGAAAGCTCGTTACGACAGAAAATTTTTGGCGTGTGTTGGATGTTACTGCGTTGAGTAGATCAAAAGATAAAAATAAAATAATTATGTGCATACCATGAATAATTCGAATTATGCATTGACCTCACTTGCCTGATTATACGATATTCATTTCCCAGGTATTTATAATAAGCAAATATAGTTCTTTTTAGTTGATTTATTCAATACTTCTTCATTCGACTTAAATCTCTTACTGCCCACCCATTTCTTCAGGTTTGGAAACAATTGGAAATAGTCGCAGGGGGCTAAATTTGGAGAATAAGAGGCAGCAGTTCGTAGCCCAATTTATGGATTTTGCCATGATGACTTCACATAATGCTTAATCAGCACACTCAATTAACTTTTTTCCATTTTCCAATGGTTGTCAAACACAAACTAAATGAAGCAGCTTGCTCAAAATTTGACACAGTTTATTAATATATGACAACTGGCGGGATCAGTGTTACTCAATGTAAATTATTGCGGGGGAAATTCTAAAAGTCACTGACTTATCAAACTGCTCTATGTACACATAGAATTAGTTATATACATAGGTTGAGAGAGTTTGATAAACTATAAAATGAAAAATAATGATAAAATACGAGTAATAAGATATTAATCTTTTCAATTTTGATAGTTTTGATGAAGACTTTCAAAATGGCTTTAAATCTTAAAAGTAAGTATACATATCTTGAAAATTGTTCTAAGCTCAATCTTATTGGTATCGTTCAAAGTCTTCTTTATTTGCAAATACTTCTTAATATTTTGTATGATATACTGTTTGCCCCATATATTTTCTTTAGCCGAGAATAACTATTTTTCTCGGACATATTCAACCCACATTTTCTGCAATGTATATAGGGGAGATACGTACAAAATGACATATAGTTTAGGTTTTGGGTCATAACTCTTTAATGGTAAATCACAGCGCATTCACATTGCACACCAGTAATCTTAGGTTTCATATCTTTGAATTACAATAGATACTTAAAAGATAAACAAACTAGAAAAAATAATAATTTTAAATTTAACTGAGATCAACGAAATCCATTTTGTCCATATGCTATGGACAAAATGGCATACCACATACGGACTAAATGACATACACGGCAAAAGTTATAAAATTAAAGGCAAAGCTCGCAAATGAACCGCTTGGTTCGTTTAGAAACATTCGCGCAAGAAGCGTGGGCCCAATGTGAACATTTTAAACACCGCAACCAGTCTTCTCCAGGTTTTGATCGCGAATAAAGATCGTTGCAATAAATGCATGCGCAATCCTCTTCGTCATTTTTTGCCTTAATTTCTTTCATATTTGGAGTTGAAGTCAAAACTAAAGAGGTTTGCTGTTTCTTTCGCTTACGTTTGCCTTGGCCACTTACGTAATGTCCTTTTGGGACAGGAGATATAACTTCTATAGGCACTGCTAACGTATAGGATGAGGGATGTTTTTCATTACCAATAGATGGGCGATTTTGATTTGCAGCAGGTAAAATAAGGTCTTGACTAGTGTTTGCTGTTGAATTGTCTGCTGGTAAAGAAATTAACAGCTGATTAACGAGAAACAGATATTGAGTACCTACAATTAGCTCATTGAGTTCTTATGGACAAAACGACATACCTATGTCATTTTGTCCGTTACATATGTATGTCATTTTGTCCATAAAACGTTATAAAAAATAAAAATTCAACAATAAATGCAAAATGATTATTATTTACGGAAAAAACTATTTGAAGGCAACAATAATTACTTAAGGGATGTAATAAATGTAAACACAAGAAAATATTATGAAAAACATAACATTAATACACAAAAATCCCCGCATTAAATAAAAACTCGTAACTTACCAATGTTTATCGTCGGCCATAACACCCAAACGAAAGACTGGCGCGAGTTCACGTTTTGACAGGTTCGTAGTTCCGGCTAGAGTCACGTGATGGAGTTATCTATGGCGGACTAGAAACGGCAGAATTTGAAATATGATGCCTGTGTCATTTTGTCCGTATATGTCATTTTGTACGTATCTCCCCTACATATAACGTATCTCGTCCGACGTAAAACTCAGCTATTGGGGGACTCATCGTCCTCCATTTTGGTCTTATTTCTGACACCATTGCACTCCATTTGTTAGAAGCTGCATACTCGTTTCATAGTATGTTTCTTATGCTGGTGATTTTGCTTTATTGTGGACTTAGCTTTTCAATTGAAAAATTTTAAAAAAATTTGTTGCCAAAGCACCACTTTTTCCCGCTCCAGCTCTTAATTCGATGCCGTACACCGAAAAAAATAATTTTGGGGCAAGGCAGGGACACATCTTGACTTTTATCTTGCATCATGGAAGATGTTCGGTACAGCTGTCTTGCTTGAATGGGTGATGTATGTACTTAAAAAATATTTATCGGGTCTCTCGAGGAAATTTCTATAGCTCTGACATTAAAAAAATGTATACCATACTTTGGCTAAAAGGTGAATCCTTCTCTTCTGGTATGTGCGAACAATTTTATTTTACTCGAGGAATTCTTATACCAAACGTTACTACTCCATTCCTTTGGCGTTATTCAAGTGGGTTTTCTTTGCGTGGAACGATGACGACGAAAGAAAAATAACTGTTTGGCTGGATAAGAATTGTCCCACTAAAACAAATAGAGTTTACGTTTAAATAGCATTTTTGCTTTTGTAGAATTTGAAGTTATTTTCGAGGAGCATATTTTATCTCTATGGAAGTAGGCTCTGTTCTTTCTTTTATGATTTTATAATTGCAATTGAAATGAGTTTCCTGAAAATAGTAGGTTCTTGCGAAATTCTAAGTTTGTGGTATGAATAAGAATGCTTTCAGAGTTTCAAGTGTATGCAGTTCTGAAATAATTTCACCGCCAATAGCAATTTAAGTTAACACGTTCCCTGCTAAACGTGTACCGTTGTCGCTAAACTGCATTTGTACGCCAAGCTGAATTTTTGAATTTAAAATGTTTTCGTCTAAAATTTAATTTGTGGTAACACTGTTTTATGTAAACATTTTTAAAAGCAATACATTAATAAACCTACCACTACTTTCTAAAGGCATGTCTGAAAAGTGTACATAAAGTGTTTTTACACGAATACCATTACAAGTGGTTTTCCTACAATACCAACAATCAGCCAAACCAAGCCTACATCAAACGTTTTATTCACACCAAAAGATTCCAATTAGGTTTATGATAGTTTAAAATTAAAAGCTCCAGGTGGAAATTAAGTCGTTACATTAACCGAAATGGAGATGACCACCACAACTTTTATTTTTATTTTTTCTATTTTTTATAGGACAGTTTTAGTCAGCCAAATTTTAGTTTTTAAACATTTTTTTCTTGCTTTACAATTAATTCTGAACGAATTGTAAAATCGAAATATGAAAACAAATTTATATTTTCATTACTTATTATCAGTTTTAGTTTTTCGCAAAGAATCTGTATCAAATTTTGTCTGAAAACCAAAATTAAATGCGCGAATGCATTTCGATCACATTTGGATCAAAGCTTTCGTTTATCTGTGGTACAAAAAGTTCTCAGAGGGCCGAGAAGATGTGATCGACGAAGACCGTACCGGACACCTGAGCACGTCAACAACGGAGGGGAACGTCGAAGAAATGAAGAAAATAGTATTGGCCAATCATCGAATCACCGTTAGAGAAGTTGCTGAGGACATATCGATTGATTTGTGGGTCGCCGCGAAATTCGTGCCAAAATTGCTCAATTTCCGCCAAAAATAGCATCGCATTAACATTGCTAAGGAGCTTTTGCACTCTGTCCGCGACGACCCAAATTTGCTGCAGAGAGTCATAACTGGTGACGAATTATGGGTTTATGGTTATGACGTAGAAACCAAAATTTGATACAGATTCTTTGATCCATTTTTTGGAATAGGCAAAAATCGAAGACGAGCGAAAATATTTCCAAGCAAAATAGTTGTCAAAAATTAACTGAACATTTAAAATAGTTGTCAGCATTAATGAGGGACATGAATACCAATATAACGCCACAAAAAAATGAGAGTCGAATATACGTAGCCCGCGGAAATTCAAAATTCGCGATTCCTTTTGAACATACCTCGTAAGCTGCGTTTGAGTTAGCACTATAATTGAAATAAATAAAACAATTTGATATTATATTATACATATTGATATACAGGGTGTTTTTAGTGGGTACGTATGCCAAAAGGAGTGAGGTGAAAGATATGACCTAGACATCCAACTAACGCTAAAATTATACTATGCTAATGTGCTTTCCAAAGATGTCACCAATGTAGACCTACCACCACCACAGGTAAGCTCAATTCCAAAAGTGGACACTTTTCTAAAATTCAGCTTTTCCTCACATTTTCTCCGAAATTCATGTAATTAATACACCTATTTATAATTTTTGTCTAATTGTCCATTTTATTACCTTTCTAACACGGTACGACATATTTAAGTAGAGAATAAATATAGAAATTTATTCGTGGAAAACTTTTTCTGGCAAATTTACAAAAATCGAATTTGAAATAAATTATACTAAGATTAATTCCAAAATGTTTTTGGTTTATTTAAAAACAGATTTAAATTAATGCTAATATCTTACAAAAACTGCTCAAAATGTCCTCCAGCACTTGCGATGCATGGCAATAACCTTCTTCTAATTCGCTGTATAACATTTATTGTAGTCAGCCTCTCCCGTATTTTAGTCGTTTCAAGCCTAAATCTGTTAATTAATTCCTCTCTGGTGTTAACAAGATTTGAATAAACTTCATCAACTTATCGTTTCCCATAAAATAAAATCCAATGGAGTAAGACCTGGAGATCTAGCAGGCCAAGGACTCGGTCCACCTCGTCCAATCCATCGTACAGCAGATTGTTCATTTAATTTTACCTTCACAATGTTACCAATATACGCTGGCGCATCATCGTTTTGGTTAAACATTGACTTTGTATTATTCAGAGAGATATCTTCAAGTAGTTCTTCGAGTGAATTCTTCAAAAAATTCGGATAAAGCCACTAAGCACTTGCACCAAAATAAATGGTCTTATTTCCGATGGTACCAGCCCAAACATTGACACTGAATTTATGCTGAAATGAAGTCACTCTTGTTCTATGTGGGATAGTATCCGACCAGGTATGAAGGCTGTCGAAATTTATCACTAAGAATGCTTAGTGAATTGCGATTCATCCGTCCACGATCTTGGAATCTCCTGTTCTCTATGTCACATTCCAGAAGCCAAGGGCAAAACTCCAATCTTTTTTTTCGAAATCTCCTTGCAGAAGTCCTTGTGCTAGCATATTGATATAATCTTTTTCGATGAAGAACTTTCCAAACTGTATATGAAGACAATCCTCATTGCCTTTCGGCTCGTCTCGTGCTCTCTCAGACTTTTCCCTGACGATGGCGATTATTTGCTGGTCGACATCGGTAGAATCTTGCGATGTTTCTGATCGTGGATCCGTACTATTTGAAGTTACACTTCCGATTTCTCTTAACCTCTATTAAGTCCGTCGCAAAATAACGTCTCTTTAAGGTACGCGTCAATTAGGGAATTACAATAAAACATATATTCCTTGAACCTTTTTATGGCTTTTTTGCAGCAATAATTATAACTAATTATCTCTGTATGCTAAACAAACATTCACGATAATTTTTGAAGACGTTTGAAGTTTTGTTAGAAATACGAATTTTTCAATTGCAAAACAATGAAACAATAAAATATTAGTAAAGATTTTCTAAGGAACAGAATATTCTTTCTCTACTTAACCTGAACATCTTGTGCGTTTGGTAAGGTAATAATAATAATTTCGGAGAAAATTCGAAGAAAACGTGAAAAAAACATGTTTTCAATTTCGAAAATGATACTGCAAAACGATTGAGAGGACCATGCCATACAATTTTTGTGTTTGGCTAAGTTAGATATTCTATCTTACTAATTTTGGCATACCCATTAAAATAATGGAACATATATTTTTGCGCATTGGCAAATATTTAAATGATTGAAAAATTATTTTGAATTTTATTCAGCATTTAAGTAATGGGTATTAACAAAAAACAAAATGCATTGTATTAATAATAATCATACAAAATATTGACTAAACTAATATTAGTTAATAATATTATTACCGATATCTGCCCGAAACTATATTTTTTAAAATGCTTTCGCATTATTAACTACACAGGCAAATTCTTAGATACCCACGCACGCTAGAATTGCATAGTAACGCGAAAATAGAGCTTATAGAAACAAAGGCAAACAAAATTGTACCAATTTTTTTGAAAAAAATCCTTTTCTCAGACAATCCGCTGACACTAGAGCTATGTCCGATAAATTCGTAACAGTTTTAGTAGTCCTAAATTTTATAAACTAATAAAAGGTTAAGTAGTTCATTGGATTTTTCGTAGAAACATTTACTACATATTTTGCTAAACTATGGTATATAGTAAGAATATCATAACTGAATTAACCCAGATTCTGGCATTAATTATAAGATTTGCCTATTGTTTATATATTAGAAATATGTCTATTGAATGTGTGCAGAGTGCAGACATTAAATAGCTGTCAAGATAATCGTTCCCGAAAATAAAAACCAAAAAACCAAAAAAACAAAAAAACTTTGGTATACACCCGGATGTCTTAGGCCGGCCACATTTAGTCATTCATATTTTATCCAAATATTTCCTTATCACGGATGTTAACTGCTTTGCTAATATTGATTTATTTCAGTATTTTTTTTTATCACCCTGGTATGGTCCTTTCATTAGTAAAGCGGAAATTCAGGAGCTCCTAGCCGAAGCTAATGGCTTACTAATCCGTTCAACACACGCCCCCATAATTCGCAGGACCAACTGTGAATGATGTAGATCATCTTTAATTTTTTATACTCTAACCGGCGAAATCATTATGCGCGACGGAGAGTGACGTTAAAGTAACAGTTATTTTTACAGTGAATACTAAACTGCTATTGGCCACAATAAAAGATAGAGACAAAAGTTCGCATGACTTTTAAAATACACAAACAGACCAGCCGACTGCAGCGTTACCCTTACTGGATTGGATTTCTTCTTTTCAGGTGTTATTCTCGGATGTCGTGACAAAGACCAGTTTAAACCTTGATAGGCACTTAACCTTACTAGACGAGCGGCAATAGCATGACCATGGGCATTTCGTAAGCCAAAATCATGGCATGACGGCCACCTCGTAGGTCCGTATGCAAAATATTTAGCTGTAGTATAAATGACCCTGTTATGCTAGTTTTTGCTGCCTATGAACCCATGAACGTGTTCTAGTTTATCGGCCGGGTAATTTTTCATAAAAATTTATTTTACCCAAAGAGGTAGAAGCCCCCACTTAATATGCCGCTATCGGTTTTTGTTGACAGCAAATAATTTGCCATTCTTATTTTGTTTCAGGGTGTTTCGTGACAGCTAAGGCAAGACAAACGTGAAGCTTTCCTAAAAAAATACCAGAATACTGAATACCCTTTGTTGGACTTGGCTTGCGTCCCCTAAGCCTTTTCTATTTCGAATATATTAAAAGGTCACTGAAAAGTCTTTCAAGTACTTTGGAAATAAGCAGACCTTAGCCTAATAATTAACGTAACTTAAGAAAAGCAACAGAAAATCCCTTTGCTGATTAACTTAAATAATTTTCTTGCCCTTGTCCGCAATGAATTTGACATTACTTCTGTTATTTGAAAAATTAGTAATTTCCAGTTACCCAGTTATAGGTATGTAAGTGTGTACAATCAAATATTATGGATCCCAAATAACAACTATATTTGCAAGAATTTTTCGGCCTCATAAATCCGCAAATTTTAATATTTGGTGCAAAAAAACTTTAATAAGCTTAATATCTCCAAATGTCAATCCATCACCTACTCCCGTAGAAGCTCCTCTTCTACCCATTGGGTTTTTTGGCTGCCTGAACTTAAGTTTAAATCAAAATAAAGGAAGTATTTCATAAAACACTTTATGTGTAATTCCAGTTGCAAATGTTTTGTCCAGCACTGTACAAAAACAATAATTAAAACTAATAATACTTTACACAATTGGTAATTTATTTACCAAATATTTTTCAAAAAAAAACGAAATAGAAATCTTGCGACAATCAGAGACAACTTTGAAATATTTGTAAAGCGGTGAGTTGTAGAAGTAGAGTAGAATAAAATATTATCCATGCAGCTATACTAAACAAGTTTTCGGCGGAGCAGATTTTAATAATTTTTCCAATTTGCATAATTCTAATTTCTAAAAAAACTATACGTAGACATTTGTTTTGTTTTTTTTTTTTTTTGCAGAAGAAAAATCAATTTATGCACGTGGGTGGCATAGCCAATTGTGTGCCGGACTTCCCAGCCCAGTTAGGCTTTCAGGCTAAAACCTCGCTCCCAAAGTCTCAGGAGTTCTACCTCGGAACTCGTCTGTGAGACATTTTTTCGGGGTGGACTCCTATTTTCTCGTCCCTCCTGAGGTCCCCTCCATCACAAATTTCTTTGTTTATAAAATTTATTTCAAAATATCAATAGATTCTTCATATATTTATTTAATTCTCCTTCAAATGCCGCTTGCCGTTACATTAATACTTGACAGCACCAATTTACCCCAGCATGAAAGCCGATGTAGTAAGTCGGAGCGCCACGATTCGCCCTGACTTTGCTGTTAAATAGTACTCGAACGTAATTTAAAAACACGTGGCGCCACGAGGCGCTCCGAGTTTGCTATCGAAATTCTCATCGAACGCTTTCAGTGCTTCTCAGTGCGACTAGGGGTGCCACGAGGCGCCATAGGGCTTGCCAGCGTTGCTCAACAAACAAACCTATTAACTTGTTAAGCCGTGAGGAATGACATCTGAGAATTTATTATTTAGAGAAAAAAAAAGAAATTTATCGTATTATACAAGTAAATAAACAAAAAAGTTTTGTGATTCTCTACTTTAGTGACTATTTTCTAAATGTTTATATCGCATAGAACTAAAACCATTGTTTATTTTTGAAAAACTTTGCTTCAGGAGTTAAAAAATATACAAGACCATATTTTGGACATATTTGAAAAATAACTAAAACATAAAAGTTCATCATTAAAGTTTTTAGGGTGGCTTAGTGAAAACTTGAGCTATAATCTAGGAATATGAAATAAAATTGATCATCTTAGCAAACAAGTTTCTTATGTGTGCCCTTTCCATTTTCTTTTGCTATCTATTGAAATAATCGGTGTATGGAAAAAAGTAAAATTCACTGATTATTTCGAAATATTTCAAAGCTTTTTGAATTCTTTTATACGGTGTTTGGAAGCCGGATACAAAGCCTTAAGGAGGTATGGCTGACATCATTTAGAACATTTTAACCCATACATGTCTTAGACAATGCCTATTTTTCTATTTTTAATTGTTATGTTTATTTTTTTTAAATTAACCCAATTTATGATAGTTAATTGCCAACAGTGCCCCAGTTAAAGATTATATATTATTTTTTTGTTTTTTCTGATTTGCCAGTGCATCTAATATAATAAAACAACTGCCAAGCATCTGTCTTATTGAAAAAAATACTAGACATTTTTGAAGTAGAAAACTTAAAAAATTTAAAAAAACCGCGGCATTTAAATATAAATAAATTAGCCTCAATCATTCAAACCTTTTTGCTCGGTTATTAACCTCTCTTTTAAGGTATCACTAAAGATGATATCTTGCCAATTTTAAAAAATAGAATGTAACAACCAAATGGAGAGATTTTTTTTTAAATTTTAAAAAGCTCGAAGCACGTTCGAATTAGCCAGAATTTTAATAGGGTTAACAAAATCATTATCAAATCATCTGTTTTTAGCTTTATCCCGTCGTTAAATAAACTTCTTAATGATATTGTTTTAGGAGATAGATCATCATCCCAATTTTTTAGAGAAATGGTAGCTTGTCAAATAGTAATTTGAGTGATGATATTTTAAAAACCTTTTAGGGGAACAGAGCACATGAGAGCAATCTTATCATGCAATTCTGGCCCTCTGTCGGTGTTAGCTAATTGCGCGAATAAATTTTTTTAAATCAACAGCAAGGTACGGTGTTTGCTTGTTCGTCTCAATTCTTTGGTAATAACATTCTGACAAATTTAACTCCGGAAATTTACAAATTTAATTTGTGTTGTGTTGAAGATATCTGACTCCAAATTAAATCTTTAAAACTTCGTGACTGTTCTTCAAGTTATTGTTAACATCGCGTTTCCGGTTACTTAAGCAGCTGTTGCCCGAAACCTCATTTCAGATTTAGCCAACGAAATAATTCTAAAACTCGTGACAATTCCGATTGGTATTGGTATCACGCTAAATTCCAAAGTAACGCTAACAAGGGTATACCTAGCTGTTCGCTTAATCTTTGAGCTCAATCAAAAAAATATATCGCATATCATCTATGACGACGGGTTATACAACCAGTATAATTAAATACCGTATCTATTTGCGGGTATTTCGGTTATCCCAATTCCAGCTCTATCTAAAGTATTTTCTACAGGTTTACAATTGTCAGCTTGAGTTTCAAATTATTACAATTGATTCCAGATTTTCCAAATCTGTTATGCATTCGATTACTCGTCAAATTAAAACAATTCGACAATACATATATTATCTCCAGAGAAATTTACTATAGCAAGAAGGAATTTGAATTCTTGTTTAATCAAGGTATCTATTTTCAGTAATCCTTGATTATCGCTTTTACCAAATGGTGATTGAAAACCTTGCGGTGACTACAGACGTCTAAATTCAGTTGCAATTCCAGACCGTTATACCATGCAATGGGTGGTGGTAGGTCAACATTATTTGGAAAGGACATTGGTATAGTAGATTTTTGACGCGAATTGATCAAAAGATAAAAATAAAATAGTGATGTGCATACCATGGAAAATTGGAATTTACGAATTACCCTGTAACTCCCTAACGGTGGAGATGCCCCCCATGGCATACAACTTTTGTTTGCCTAGGTCAAATCTTTCATCCCATTCATTTTGGTACACCCACTAAAACACACTGTAGTTTTAGTTTTTTCATTCTTGAATTGGGTATAAACAGAGCAGTTATGAATGATTCCTAAAGAACTTTGATGAGTGCCTACTTAGCATAAGTATGAAGAAAATAAAATTTTTAATATTTAGTGCAGCATAATTAAAATCATTTTCCTTGTTCAATTATAGTTATTTATTAGTCGTCGACATGAAATAAAGATAATATTCCCATTGTTTTCTTATAGAGTTCTAAGTAACAAACGAGATACCATCTTTAAGATAAAAAATTCATAACTAGTGCTGCAAAGAAAAATATATATAATAACTATATAATTTGGGGGATTTTATGTCATAAGTGCCTCCAAACCTTTTGCGCGCATATTTCGTTCTCTGCGCTAATTATAGTACCTCTGAACAAGGGAGATCTGATAGGATATATCTCCCTTGTCTAAATTTTCTTTAACGAGAAGTGGAAAGGGGGTGTTTCATGCGATCGGTGAGGTTAAACGCGCGCAAAAGCGAATAGGGTTTATTGCTTGACACGACGACAAGGTTTCCCAACGCAGAATGAATAAACGTGTCACGCTAAATCTGTTCGTTTGGACCTTGTGTTTAATGGGCAAATGGGCACTTTGCCTCTTCAATGTTTAAAGTGAACACCAGTTATGTATATCCTTATAGGGCCTATTATGTGTTTACCTTTAAGAGATTTTTGCAAAAAAGGACCTTCTCAGTAAGGTTGCATAAAAAATCGATTTATGATAACCATAGCATTGTAAGACACAGCATAAGGAAATCAAGGAAATAAACTTAAAATTCTAGCATGAAAAATCAGAAAATAAAATAAAGATAACGAAACTGTTTTAGATCTATCTAATATAATTATAATGGCGTCCGCTTATTTAATTAATTGACTCCATCATCGGTCATTTCCCTACCTAATATGTAGATTATCTAAGTAAGGTGGGTAACTACTAAATAGAATACTCGCACATAGAATACAACTCCCAATATAATTATAAATATTTATTTTCAAATGCTTTTAAAATTTTAAAATGAAATGTGAAGGATTTTAATAAAAAACTAGTGCTCTACAAGAATAAGTTTTATTAAATATAGATATTTCACACTATAAAAATATTAATTTAATTTTATTATAACAATTGCTGTCAAATACACTTCATATCTAAAAGTACACTTAAGCTTAGTATATTCACCATTTACGACAAACAGGTTTATTTTTGCTGCATTTAAATATGTAAAATTCCTTTTTAGTAATAGTAATCCTTAATTTAGAATGAAATTGTGCCACTACACTGTTATCGCGCAAAACACTCCCTCCTGTCGAGGGGAGTATTATTTTAATTTATATTTCAATTATCAAACATAGAGAATTTTCGAATTATACAGAATTAATATATCATAAAGAATTAAAGTTGCTATTTACAAATTGAGTCTTAGATTTTTTAAATTCAAAATGGCCGACAGAATATTTTAATTTATTAGTATTATAACCATAAGCCGCCATCTTATGGTAAATCCGCTGTTTTGATCAAGAAAATATACGAGGATTGCCTAAAAAGATTTTGACCTAGCAAAGATACAAAACATTTTTTCTTCAAATTTATTTTTATTTTTATACATAGTCTCCTTGCAAATCTAAACGCTTCTCACAGCGATGTTCCCATCTCTTCAACCCTTTTGAACAGAGCGGTGGAAATGTTCATTCGAACACATTTTTTGTTCAAAGTCAGCAAACGCGGCACCTAACGCAACTTATGGAATCTCTGAACTGCAGATCTTTTTTAAATACAATAAGATTGAAAAGGGGACATAGAAGAGGTACTTAGTTTAATCGCAAGCTTTATTGATATTGATCCGCACTTGTAAATTTACAGTACTCAACTCCCTCACCTCAAGCTAGAACCAACTTTCAAAAAAAGCTTACTCGCATTTTCTTATCAACATATTCCCACATTACCGTGAGTATTGGCTTGTCTAGAAGCTACGAGTTTTACCGGATACGGTACGCAGCTCAGGAGGTTGATCACGTTGCCTGAGGCAGCAATTTTGGTATATACCAGGTGGCGCAAAATTAATCATTCAATTTTGTTTTTGTATAACTTTTTTACTAATTAAAAAAAATATTTTGAGTGATGGAAATCTTTATCTTTGGACCTTTACACTTTTTTCTGTTAAGTGGAAAAGATGATATCCGTCTAGTGGCCGCCATGCCAAATCGCCGAAACGGGAGATTACGCGACCAGGAAACGCTTCCTTCACAATATCCATTGTAACTCGTACTGTGTGTGCGGTTGCACCGTTTTGTTGAAACCACATGTTCACCAAGTCCCGCTCCTCCAATTCCGGCAGTAAGAAGTCGTTTATCATGGCCCTGTAACGATCGCCAGTAACAGTTTCCGACCGTAAATACGGTCCCATCACTCCTCCCGCGTGAACGCTGCACCACACAGTGGCTTTGATTGGATGTAACGGCTCTTCGTGCAGGACACGCGGATTTTCAGTGCCCCAGAAACAAAGATTTTGTTTATTAATGTAACCGCTTAAATGGAAATGCGCCTCGTCGCTCATGATGATTTTCAATATCGGAGTTTCCAGTATAATTATTGGGAGTTGTATGGCGTACTATACTTCGATATTTTCTGCTCTAAGATAAGAAATCAACTGTTCTGCTTTAAATTCATTATCTATTATTCTTCAATTTCGGAACGTTATGCAATAAACTACTGCAAACTTCGTTAAAGTGAAAAATATCTAAATGTTATATATAAATTTTTGATTTTGGGGTCTCTGTTAATAAAACTATTGGTTTAATTGGATTGCTGTCTTATTTCACTTGTTGACATTTCTTTCAATTACTTATTATTAAGTGCATGTGGTCTCTAAGTTTAGGAAAGTAAATTTTATCTTTTAAGCTGTAGTAACACTCATTTATTCCGCTATGCATGGATTCCTTCGTATGATAAAAAGATAGTTATCTATGAATTTCTTCTTCAGTTAATATCTCTGTAGCTCTTTTAGAGCATTTTATAAATTTTACGTTCCCATCACTTGAAAACATTGAAATATTTCATTTTCAGTATCTAATGTATTATTTCAATAATTCTTCTTTTATGTAATGTTTTTAATTCTTTTCCAGGACTTTAAGTGAGTATTATTTGCATTTTATAATAACTTACAATGTCTTCCTATATGCTTTATTCCTTGCTCGTCTGCCAAATGTATTGTATCAGACATCAGAAGATTTGATTCATTTTGTAGACTGATTTTTTGTGTATTTTCTAGTCTATTCAAATAAACTGCTACCTTATTTTCTCTGCCCTGCAAATACTCAATCTCGTAATTAAACTCTTGTAGCTTAAGTAGTCGCCTTTGATATCGTTGCGAAAATTCTTTACCTTTCTAATTATTGTTAAGATATTAGATAGGGAGATAATTCGTTACAATTTTAAATTTATTGCCATATTAGTATGGTCTTAGACAGTTAACAGTGTATACAATTGCCCAAGAATCTTTATCTGTAGTACAATAATGTTTTTCCTAACTGTTTAATGTTCTCGAAATATAACAAACTGGATGCCCCCCTTATTGTGGTAAGCCTACTCCGATGGCATGATCACAATCCCTTGATGCTATAAAATTGGTTTCATGCCTTAGATTGGGGAAAATATCAATATGTCAAGTAGATATACCACACAAATTTAGTTAACGAATTTCCGCAATATTTTATTTGTTAATCTTTGGAACGTCACTCGGGCGTTCTTCAAACCAAACGGCCAATGTCCGAGGAACACATTCATGTAGTCTGCAGGAGTAACAAAAGCAATATTTTCGATATTTTTACAACTACAAGAATTTGATACAATCTCTTCGCTAAATCCAATGTTCTAAAATATTAGTCCTTCCCTAGCTTATGTAATATGCTATCCATAATAGGAAGGGCATATTTATTATTCACAGTAACTTTATTTAAATTTCTTCAATTTACGACAATCCTAAACTTTTGTATACCCGAATTATCTTTCTTTTCAGGTACTACTATAATAGGCGACCTGTATCTACTTCTGCTTTTTCTAACACATTTTTTAATAAAATACATTCCTACTAAAATATCGTATGGTTTATAATTAGATAAACCATCGCAATCCACTTCATTCTTGACTTCTCAATACTTAAATTCGATTGGGCATAGAGTTGCAACAGTTTTGTTGGGTTTCTTTACCTGTTATTGATTAATATTAATTGCTATTGGCGTATTATTCAGACTTGGGTATTTAGAAGAATAAATTTTATTTTTATTTAATATACTTATAGCCATATATAGCCATATATCGATACAGGCTAAATATGTCTCATTTTGTATTGTCAATCAATAGTATTCGTTTCTACTCTATTAAAGTATGCACTTTCATCGGTTCTGGTCTTTGTTTTGTCTAATTTCACTAGTTCTATTGTCATTTTCTTGACTGTTGTGTTCTGTTATTATTATAATTTTGCCTTGAAATAGAGTTATTAGTTCTTTGCTATTGTGTTCTATTTTTATATGTAATTATTATTATATCTATACTTCGATGGTTTGTAATGTTTCCTGAGCTTCTGTTTGCATTCTTTTCAATTAGCTGGAGGATTCACATTAAACACTTCTGTACGAGTGTCGATTATAGTCAACAATCAGAGATGACCCCGCACTGCCAAGCGACGACTTTAGTTGACGGCCGTGTTATTAACATCCATAGCCGAGCGTCGACATTACCCGACAGCCAAAAGTAATCTCTGCAGAGTTTAGTTAACAATACTACCAATCAGTAATCTTTTTACAAGTCCTTAGTAAGATTTATTAGAATACGTTTTTGATTCATGTAAGTAATAAAATATCGTGCAGACTATGAGTGTGACCAAATGACTGTGGGTAAGGATTTTCGACCGATAAACGCCGTACGAAAATGGTTAAATAAATTTTTCGCACTTCCTTGAATCTTTTCATTAAAGATGATATGGAACACCCTATCGCCTTTTTCTCCTATTTCATTAGAGCTGTCGTCACAAAATCGATAAAGGAAGAAAGAATCCTTTAAATATTGGCAGATATTGAATTCCTTTTCTTTCCTTTGCCTTTCGTTTCTGGGCTGATTATTTTGCACCAGGAGTTGAATTAACGCCACTATACACTGCTTAATCTGATTTTGTTACGCCATCCCGACATCTCTTTTCTGGTCGAATAATTGTTCCCGATTCCGTTGTTTGTTAATCGTGATTTGTTGATTGTTCCTTTAGTGTTGTTTCTGCATAAGCCACTTAAATTTCACTTGGTCTACTTTGACATTTTATTGGATACATTTCACTACTAAGACTGAGAAGATCTTTACAAAAAGAGTTTCGAAATTAATTGTGAGTTCGATTACACTAGATCTCTTTTCTTCCGATAGAAATCCAACCGATTGCGTCACTCTTGGAATCTCCGGATGCCAAAACTTTTTTAAACATAAAAAGATTGAAAAAGGGAACTTAGAAATAAATCAGTTACTTAGTTTAATCTCAAGCTTTATTAAATAATGATTCGAACTTGTAAACGGGCAGAACTCAACTCCCTCGCCAGTAAGAACTCAGGCTAGAACCAACTTTCAAAAACAGCTTACTCGCATTTTTTTATCAGCATATTCCCACATTACCGTGAGAATTGGCTTGCCTGGAAAATGTGAGTTTTATCGGATCGGTAGGCAGCTCAAGTAATGTCACGTTGGTCACGTTGTCTGAAGCTGCAATTTTGCTACATAACTCGCACGGAGAACTTTCTCATACCTAAATCTTAATTCAATAAGTGACAAACACGTTCTTTGGACATGTTCATAGCCTCTGCTACCTCTCTAACTTTAATTCGACGGTTATCTAGCACCATTTTGTGAACTTGAACGACTTTCTTGTCAGTGGTTACAGTTTTTTGACGTCTCAAACGTTCACCGTCACCCAAGATGATACGGTAACGTTCAAATTCAGCTGCACAAAATTTGGTATATGATGATGCAGAGTCTCCGTACACAACGTTCAAATCATCTTTGATTTGCGTAGGCGTATTGTCTTTCAAAAACATATATGTAATAACAGCTCGATACTCAATTTTTTCCATTTTCACAAAAACACTCATATCGTGATTCACATGATTCTCAAACAACAACTGCGCGTCAAAAATGGCTCACCAGAGGAGTACCTTTCAAAGTACGCGCAGATACATTCCCCAACTTTTGTTTACGAGAAATGTCGAAAATTGTTCAGGCAACCCTCGTAAAATCTTGTTGGTGATTCCTAATCAGCGACACCAAAACCCCGGAATATGGATTTTTAAACAAAAATTTATTAAAAAATCGTAAGCCAGCATCTTGAATCCTCTATTTTGATTTAAAATATATATATAATATAAATGTGATTCGTTTTGTCCAAAGCAAATGGTTTAAATGAGTCTCTCATAAATCGTCGATTGCTCTAAACGACTCATAATTCCGTTTCATACAGATATTGACTCAAATATTAAAAATAAATAATTTATACAAAAATCCTTTTATCTGTACTCAAAAATTTTACTTGAACATGTATTGTATATATATTGCTGCCGACGTATTAGAAAGCTTCTTTTGAGTTGCACGATAAGTTGCGGGGGAGTACACCAAACACTCTCTACGATTTTCTAAACGCAGAAGAAAACCACAAGATTTAAAAGTCGTTACTACTACGTAAGAGACATTAAGAAATGGAAGTTCCATAGCAACCGAATGGTACACTAAGTTCCCAATTTAAAATTCTAACAGAGACCTAAATTTTCTTAGATATTACATAAGTTGCTCTCATTTATGGTGTTTAAATTCAATTGAATTCCCCGCTGTCGCAAAACGGTCACATTTCGCTTATGTCGGCATCTGTAAAACGAGATTTAAAGCCGAATTAGAACGATAACTGAGCCTATCTAGAGCACTGGATTCTCTTCTGAGCCTTAGGAGATCTTCAATGAACAAGTGTACATTAAGAAACGAGTTTTAAAGAAGACCCACTACTATTTGTGTTATGAATGGAAAAGTTGTAAAATCCTGAAAATTTAATCAGATCAAATAAAAGTCTTAGTTGCACTTTTCTATTACAGTAACAAAGTGAAAATATTAGGAGTGCCATTATGCAAAACTACCCACTAAGAGCGCTCCCCTTGGTGTATTTTTCCACCTCTTGACGTCATCTACTAATATCGGAGCAAGGGACTGAAGTGGCGATGAACATTGATTTTTCTTTTTTCCCATCAGAAGCGCATAAACAAAAACTTTGCTCCGTCTCTCAACGGGAAAATATTCCTTCAGGGAAAAAGCACCAAAGGAATTTCCCCAACCGAATGTAATAATATAAAAACCGTGCGCACACTAGACACAACGTTACCAGAATCCCAAACACATCGATAAAATTTCTTTATACATACGATATACAGAAATACGACGAAGTGGGAGCAACTCGAAGAACTCTCTTTATTTGGACTACATGCGCTTAGAGGATGTCTCCCCCATTAAGAAGGATGTCACACCTGTAGAATGTCATGTTGTACCATGTTTCTGTACATTTCAAGGAACTGTTCTTTTAAAAGAAACCGAAGGAATCTGTATCAGATTCTAATCGATTTCGAATTTATACTGTTTTATAGGCCGACAAGGACAAGACAAACAATCTGAAGCCAACAATCGCTTCCCTGGGTACCATACTATTTCTTGCAATTTTTGGGATTCACCTGAATAGTTGAGACAAATCAGTGGAAGTGCTGGAATTTTGATGAAATGTTAGTAATTACATGCTTATGTAATTAAGAACGGAAGGGATGAGTATTGAAATGAAGTCATCACTCCCACAGTTACACTACCAGCTCCCCCTATGAACTGCTCGACAAAGAGCAGCGACAACGGCAGTATCAGCTGAAGACTGGATGATGCCTGTGATGCTACCACTACAGAGAGTGACCTTGCAAGGACTCGACTTTGGTTCAAGAGCGATGTATCATTTGATTGCAGAATTTTTTGCTTTCTGAAGTCCTTCTTTTTCAAGGAATCCTTTCTGTGATTTCCAGATTAGGAGGCTACTTCAGAGAAAATTATTCAGAGATAACATTCAGTCTTTTATACTATTAGGGAACAATTTATCAAACTTTTATGATTAATTAACTTCTCAATAAGCCATTCCACCCTTGCGAAATCTTCCTCAAAAATATAATTGACATTATTTTTACGGTTTAATCGTACCGAAAGGAAAGAAAATATGCCAAGGAAAACCATTACATACTTTGCCAGTGACACATAGATGCATATAAAGTGATTCTAAAAAATATGTTCCACCATATACTCGTATCAAGCGATTATCTTCCTGATAAACTGACATAAAATCTAAATTAGTATTGTTTACTTAAACCAATTTTGCACAATCTAATAGGAAATTACATTATACAATGTAACATTACTTCTGCGACTGGTCAAAAAATGTCGATTTTGACAGTTTTTGTTTTTTATTTATTTAGTTATTATAGGATTTAACACATATTAAGTATACTTTTAATAATGCTAATGCAATATTTGCAACAAATTAATATAATTTAAAATTTGTAACATTAAAAAAATTCCAAGAATAATTACTTATCGCTAGGTTTGCTCATTCAATTCACTGCCTTGCTATTATTATATCATCGAGTCGGTAGCAGTCAAGCAAGTCAGACCACAAATTATTCAATTCTAGTCAAAAATAATTTCATTGTTTATTAGACTCAATGTGTTTTTATTACCATAACAAAATCGTGTTAATAGCTGTACAACTTCGTCACCAAGGTGTGTAAATAGGGCTATAAAGATATATTGCATTTGATATTATTACTTGTAGATTAGGAATCAAGCTTTCATTTAAACCATGTTACAAAACTTCTGTAATAAATACATACATGTATTTTTCAATGATTTTACAAAAATGGGCAAAATACGGCATTTTGTACTCCTTAAATCTTTTTTTCTCGAAAATGGGAGCCGATTGAATATTTTTAGTTACAAATAATCTACCTGAAAAATCCTAAAGAAATAATCAGCCACTTGTTTGGAAAAAAACATTAAAGGCCCTAGTAAATAAAAACGGTGCAATAAAAACTCTCTTGAGCTTAATGTCTCCAAATGTCAATCCATCACTTAGTCCCGTAGACGCCCCTCTTCTTCCCCCAGAGTTTATCGGCTATCTAATGAACCTATTCCCTTCGTATCCTCTCTTCGCGATCTAGGCGTCATTTGTGATAGCGAACTTAACTTTCGTGAACACATTGATAGCGTGATTGATAGAGCCAACTCCGTGCTTGGCTACGTGAAGCGTTGGTCCAAGGAAACCCTTGATCCCTATGTTGCCAAATCCCTCTTTGTTACCTTCGTCAGGCCTCTCCTTGAATATGCTTGCCAAGTATGGTCACCATTTCAATCCAATCGAATCAATAGGATTGAGGCTGTCCAGCGTATGTTCCTGCGCTTCGCCTTACGTGACCTTCCCTGGTCTGACCATCAAAACCTCCCCCCCCCCCCCCCCCTTCGAAAACCGTCTCTTACTGATCAACTTGCAGTCCCTGTGAAAGCGACGTGACCTTGCCGATATTACCTTCATTCATCAGCTGCTTACGGGTGAGACTGACTGTCCTTCCCTACTGCAGCGGATCTACATCTACACCAATCCTCGTAACCTCCGTTCGGCACCTCTCTTTCGCCCTGCTTATCACCGTACCAACTATGGAGTTTCTGAGCCTCTCACCCGTATGCTTCAGAAGGCCAACTCCCACCCCTTTTTTGACTTCACCTGAGTAAATCTTCTCTCAGGAATGCCCTTAATTCCTCCTAATGTTGCCTGTTTTGCCATTATCATTCCCGTAATTTAATTTTAATTTATTATTTTATACTTTAATTATAATCTTTTAATCTTTTTGTTAATTAGTTTCAAAATTTATTGTGGCTTGTAATAAGCGATAAATAAATAAATCAAACGGGATGCCGTCGCGTTGACAAAACATTTTTTAGTTTTATCTTGGTCGCGATTTTGTGCAAATAGTATAATTAATCTGCCATTAACGTTAAATTTGGAGTTAAAAATAATTCAATATCGCTTACTAATTCAAGTCATGAGTATTAAGTAACAAGCTATAATTTCTCAAATTTCGATAAGATATTTAAAATCTACTTTTGGAAAGCCTTAATATATCTATTTTTGAATGAAATACAGTGAAGCAACTTTTCTCCCTCTCATATTATAATTTAATTTTGTCTTTATTTGGAATTCGTGGCTTAAGACCCAGTTAGACAAAACTTTTTTTTAATAATGCGGTCTAAAGTCAATGTTCCAAAAGTAGTTTTAACGCCACAGATTCTATGGTCTAGTACTTTTTAATTTTGTACTGTATCTACAGTCTACCTATTTCACCTAAATGCTGTAGTACACCTACGAATATAAAATGGAAATTCAACTTCTAATTTACGAATTTGAAATTCAAATCAAAATTATTTTATTATTTTCTGTACTACTTATTTGCAACGCAAAAAATTAAAAAGGTATTTATAACCGAATTATGCAGAAGGACTACAGAAATGATGTGTACTAGTAGACAATATAATAACGTAGTATAGAGGCTGTTTTTAGTGGACATGCCAAAATGAGTGGGATAAAATATCTGACCTAGATAAAAACAAATTGTTTGGCAGGGGGAGGGGCACATTACTATTTTATTTTAATCTTTGAATTAACAACAACAGCGACATCTAACTCAAACCACAAATCTACTATCTCAATATCCTTTCCAAAGATGTTAACAATGTTGACCCACCATCATCCATTGGAGGTACATTCACTTCCGAAATTGGAAAATATATTTCTCATTTTCCTTAAATTCAGCTTTTCCTCACATGCTCTCCTGAGGCATGTGACGGGTTCGTTTTCGTTTATCGTCGGTAAAATGTTATCAGCGTATGCGTACGTCTTTAGTCCGGGGATATTATGAGAGGGAAATAAGGGAGAAAATGAAAGTGTTAAAAAGGGAGGTTGAGAGAGAAGACCCTTGAGGCAAACGATCTACATCAACAGAAAGAAGGTAGAGAACCTACGAAGCCATTATGTCTGCCTCAAAAGGAGCGAGGAGATACCCCTATTTCTATATAGTCTACAATAACGTAGTCGGCTAAGAATTTTTTCAAGCAAGTAAGAGAGCACCGGAAGCAATGAAATACGACGTAAATCCTTAGGTGTCAAATGGCAAAACGGAATGGATCTCTTCCGTAGCGGAATCAGAACTGCACTTTTCCAGGCATGAGGGAAAATGCTAGAGCTGATTATATTATTATAAAGGGAGCAAAGTCTATCTATAAAAATGCCAGGGGCTTCTTTCAGCATCCTAAAACAAATCCTGTCGTGCCCAGGGACCGAGCTCGACTTATTAAGGACTGAAATTAGTTCACAAATGGTAATAGGAATGGTCAAGATACGAGATTTTGCAGAAGGGGTGGTTTGCCTAAAATGGAGAGGGGAATTTCTCTGCTCAATCAAATCTAGTCGGAAAGAAAAGTCGCCGGAATAGGTGGTGGCTAGCTGCAAAGCAATGTCAACAGAGTTTGAAAAAGTTCTGTCATTAACGGTCAAATTGCAAATTTGACTACTTTGCTTATTGCCAGCAATGGATTTTGTTTTACGCCAATATACATTTACCAAAGTCCAGCCAGGCTTGTTTTTTCGCCTGCTTAATTTTGAATTTAGTATAAGCCGATTTCCTCCAATATTTCCGAAGGTGCAAATGGGATGGAGCTCTCTGAAATTTTTTCCATGTCCTTTTTTTCTCTAGGATGAGAGCGAGAATAGAACCATTCATCCAAGGAGGTTGAGAACGGGGGGACTGTTGTAGGTCCCGTAAGGCCTTCGTGAGCTGCGCCGCCTCTTCATTTGGGGCCGTAGGTCGGCGAGAAAGTTCAAAATGTACAGTTTCCGAGAATAACCTCCAGTCAGCGCGATTCTCAGCAAATCTGATTATCGGCTTACTGTTAGCAATGCAAATACTGGACCTTATAATTATTGGGAAGTGATCACTTCCTTCTGGGTTATTGTGAATGATTAAAATTCAAATTCTACGGCATATATGGAATTGTGGGAGATAAGTAAAGTTAGAACGTTGGCATTTAGGATACACAGAGGATGATTTGCAACCCAATCAGCCACTTGTCTTCCTCTAGGACTCCAGCGGTCAAAGCCCCAAAAAGGGCTGTGAGCGTTAAAGTAAATGATGTTAGAAGGAACCTGGCAGGCCTAAACGTCGGCTAACATTACACTCTGAGCATTTTCTAAATAAATGGATGACACAGTAATGGGGGTCGATGTGCCTAGGGAGACGGCGCAGACCACGATGGACCCGTTCAAATCCACTTCGTTTGCAAGAATGGAGTCGTGAAACAGGCACGGCCACTCTTCCGTGCCTGTTTTCTATGGTGGGATTAGCCCCAAAGAAGCTGTAGGTTCTAATACGCTCGGGATACTCGTTGTCCAAAATATTAGTTTCTTGAAGGAGAATAACGTGGGGCTTATGTATAACGGGCAATTAAGAAATCCAGACTCGGAAAATTGTTTTATAGTCCCCTGATATTCCACTGTAGAATAGTTAGGTTCTGAAAACTTAAAAACTTTAGCTGATCTTGGCTACGCATAAAAATATGGGGCGAGGAAATTAATCTGATTCTAGGGAGGAGAATGCAACTAAGGTAGACGAAGAGTCATCCGAAAAGAAATAGGAATCTGACTGTTGTGTTTCATCTAGGCTTTAGCCTCATTTGCAAGTAATTTTTTTCTTTTTTGACGTTATTATGAAGTTAGAAAACGTTGAAGTGTTATAAGATGTATATGCATTAGGACTAGTGTGGAATTAGGGATAACAGGTGTTTTTTGTAATTTTTTTTTGGAATGGAAAGAAAGAAATAAAGTTATTGAATTTTGAGGTATGTTTTTACATATATTTAACGAACATAACGAAATTTTTTTACAGTGAATAAAAAACAAAAATATTACAGATTTCTAACCCTCTTTCATGTCCATCTTGTGGCAACAGTCTTCAATCGGCGGGAAACATCCACGTCGTAAGTCTTGACTGAAGCAGAAAACAAACAAAAAGACTAAATTATTACATTTTTTCTGAGTGAAAGAAAAAAAGGCAGGAAAATTTGTGAAATTATACAGCGGATTAAAAATGTGCTTTAAAAAAAAACTTAAGGGTACTATAGGTGTTTTTTTAATGAGTATATAATGAACTCTTTTCAGCCTTCTAGACAACGGAATTTAATTTCAACATAACAAAATATAAAAAACTGCTAGCTTTGAGTTAGTTTACTACAGCCTCAAATCGATTTTGACTACGTTTGTGGGAATCTAAATACCACACTTCCAATGGAATGGCCAGCTGGACCTATTTGTCTGAAAAATTCTTTAGACAACATTTTGCGAGTAAGATATGCGTTACATTTGTGGTGTAATCATTTCCAACCGAACCAAGGGAAGAATATATACCAGCTAAGAAGCAATAAATATAAAGACAATATCTTGGAAGCTTTGTTCGATATATTTAATATAAAAATATAAAAGCAGTGTCGCATGTGTGATCGCGCTCGTATATGTCAAATAATCACCTTTTAGATGGAATATATTCTTTACACAATTTCCTTCCCTTTCAGTATCATTTAAAGTAGGATTCAGGTTGAGTTCTTCCTCTAACCTGGCCTAACGTTTCCTGTCGGCAGGGTATTCTGCTCGGCGTTATTTTGTATAATTTATTTTAAAACTGTTTTCGTCGGGAATTTCAAACGTGGGCCTTGTATTATCAACGCTTTGGCGTTTTCTGAAGTTACTTAAGATAAGTTGGTTTACAAGGTCCGTGGCTCTTTTTATTTACCTCGTTTTACGGGATCGGAGACTCTGAACGTTTATATTTTTCTTAGATAAACGTGGGCTTGATTTCACAAGCGCTATCGTGTCCTCCTCGTTCATTATTTACCCCTAAATCCAGCACCTGTACGCCCTCATACTCAATCGACTAAACTAACTGTAATTTAATCCTATTAATGACGGCTTTAGTATTGTTTACGTTGAGTAGTCCGATCAAAGCTTCACTTCCACAAACGGGAGTTATACTCTTTGCTAAGAAAACTATATTTCACTTATCTTTTGAGACAAACAGCTTTTCTTCTGGCAGCATAATGCCAATTCTAGCCACCTTGTGTGATAGTACAGGTACACACAAAGGTTTATCTAGAATTATTGTGTGCCTCCCGGATACTTTTACTAAAGTTTCTATTTCGCTAGCCGGTGGATCTTCTGGAATCCCGTAATCTTCATTTGTACTCTCAGATGATTTCAAAACTCGGCAGGTGGACAGTTGGATCCCGTTGGATTCTATCCCCTTGTCCAAATTTGGATTGTGTCTTGAGCCCAGTGTTGTTCCATTACGTACGTAATTGGCTACGAAAACTCCTCTGTGTTGATTTCCGTACGAAGAATTCTAAGCTGTTTGTTCGGTCCGTCAATGTCACAATGCTTAGATAGCACATCGTTCCCAAGGAAGCCATCATGGAGTAGATCAGGTGTGTTGTCTATGACTTGGAGATTGCAGGAAATTTTTACTTTATTTGTTTTTAAATTGTGAACAATATTTCCCTTGCAACTTCCTAGTGTTTTCTGACGCGAAAGCAGTTTGTAATGAACAACTTCCCTTTTGATCGATGTTCTCGATGAGTTCTAGGGCTTTCTTTAGTGTTACTTCAGCACCCGTATCTACCACTAAAGCAGTCACTTTTTGAAGACCAACATGTAGTGGGATTGTTACAATGAGGACACCTTGTGCGGGCGGCTGAATAGACCCGATATCGTTTTTGGCATTTATAGTCGAGCCGGGGTTGCAGACCTCGCCTGCAGCCTCTTTCTCTGACTAGCATTTTTTGACAGTTGAGGCGATATTCGCATGAGCTAGTTTTATGGTCCCGTTGGCTGCAAAATATGCATGCTTGGCTAACATGAAACGCACGGCGATTATTAGAGTTTTGTGACTCATTCTGTGTGCGCTTGCTTGCACGATTTATTTATGCATTAGCCGGTAGCACTGGGGCTCTGCTATTTTGGTTGGGACCCCAACGCGGTGTGTTGTTTGCCTTTGTACTCTACGGCATTTGCATTCGTCGTGTCCATACATTTTGCAGTTATTGCAGTACGGTGTGTTTTGTCGCTCGAGTGTAAGTATGAGCTTTTTTATGGCAATAATTGCAGGTCATTTTAGCTAAGACTTTGCGAATGGGATCAGAAATAGAAGGGACTGACTGGTGCAGAAGTCAGTCTCACAGTCTGGACCGGAGCAGCTACTTGGGCCTATGCTAGCGACAGTATGATTGGTAAACCGGTCATTGCACCTTGTGGTCTATATGCCATTGCGTTAGCGTTTTACCCAGCACAAAAAGGTTGTAAGTGAGGTATTTTCTATTAATCTCTCGACAGTATTTTTACTGATCGTGAGGAGATATTGCGAAAACAAGGATTCGCAACCCCTCCTCGCAATTCTTTCATTAACAATTCTTCCAGCTAGGTAATAATTGCTTCTACTGCTGCTGCATCTAACTTTTTGGTGACTGCTTCTTTATATTGAATCAGCACTTGCTTTAATCTTGTTGGGTATAGAGAATTTCCATGGGGACTTGTCAGCAATTATTTTATTTACCAACTCATAGTAAGTCTCTTTAGGCAAGAAGGATCTGTTAAGGCGCTCCTCGAAATTTTCGTAAGAGGTCGGATAGTTTGCCAGGAATAATTGATACGCGGCTCCCTCAAGCTGATTAACCACTATTTGGGTGGATATGGCCTTTTCTTCCTCTGTCAAACAGCTTCGTACCTGTCTGCGGCCATCCAAAAACTTCTAAAGCTGATTCGTCAGCTCTGGGCTCGGAGTTCCTAAGAAAGTCGGAACTGATTGAGTAACGATTTTAATAATTTTCACTTGGTATACCATTTTTTCCGATTTGTCAGACCTGTTTATTTGCAAATTATTTTTCAGATTTGATCGTGACGATTCGTTTATTTCCCGGAATTGGTCCAAGCTTGCAATTGACGCACTCAGTCAAACTATAACTATTTTTCCCGCGAATGATTACCTATTACTAATACTTTTTTCACTTAAATTTAATTCATTCTTATCGTCTAACACTGAGAACTCAGATTCTGTATCGAATTTGTTGAAAGAACGTGAATATCCGTCAAAATTAATTAAGGCTTCGCGGAATTTTTCTGTGTCCTAATCTACTTAATTCTTCCTTACAGTTAATTCTTCAGTGGGTTTCAGTAAGATGCTCTCACTGTGGAGACGAATTCCTTCCGATGCTTGTTGTCCGGTGATTATGGGAGTCCATCGCTGTGTTGTGGGGTTGTCCCTCACTGGATGCTATGGAGTTGAAGAGGCGATATGTTCTCCCGATATTTCTAGCTGGCGTTAGAATGTTATCCGTCGGTGCCTTTCTGTTGGGGTATTTTCCCTCAGCGACCGCGATGTTATCTCCTCTACTTGGGGGCACTCAGGTTGTTCCTCGTCGGAAATTCACATGCTCGATCAAGTTTCTGGGTTAATCCCTCTTCGGTGCTACTTGGCACTTATGGCTGGTTTAGGGAGATCATTTGTTCACCTGGAACAGCTGCGTAGGTTCGTAGGACCAAGGCTTTTCAAGTTCTATTGTTTTTCGCGACTATGAAAATCAGGCTTCTAATCCTACCGGTTGCACCAATTTTTGAGTGTCCAGGGCAATGCATCATGCGTGCTGCAAGAATAAAGTGATCACAACACTCTAATGGGTCCTAAACTGTCTCATTGCTGAGGAGGATCCCTGCCACTCGCATTTTTTCAGATCGCGAGGAGAAGGGTAACCGGGGAGAGTAGTAGTAGCTCAATAATTATTTTTACCAGGAATACCCTCTAGAGCAAATCGCACCCGTAACCGATTTGTGGTTAACACCCTCTCCAATTGTTATTTTAGCTATTAATTCTTTGTTCTGGGTGCATAGAAATTAGACAACTGCTTTGTCTAATGTTTTTGCTGAGGAAAGGTAATGCAACGCCCATGGGTAATTTAGGCAAATTGTAAATTATAATCAGGTGTTACTTTACTGCCTGGCAACGCACATAAAAGTATGCAGGGGTGCATTTTTCTTGGGATGAGATCTCAAGAGGTACCTCTCCCGTTTTAATTTATTAAGATCAAAGCATCCCTGTCTAGCTAAGTTACTTCCCCATATTTCTTTCTGTTGAAGTGTAAAGCATTTCAGTATAATAAAGTTACTTTGTTTGAAATATTTAGATTAGTTACTTTAATTATTTAATATCGGCGAGTTATGCAACATAAGTAATCATGAATAGGCTAACGCTTGAAGAACGATTAAAAATTATTTAAACTTACTTTGACTTAGACTCATTGTCTGCCTTCCTCGAGATTTTATAAACGACATCATGATTTTTATGATGCATACAATAGTCTATTGTAGCCAGCCATCCGTCGAACTGTGGATTAATTTCATACCACAAACACTCCGCAGGATGCCCTTTGTCAGAACAGTCGGGGTGGCCATATGCCAAAATCATTTCTAAATATTCATGCCATGAATTGGCCTTTCGAATACAAAAAAGTTTTGTTCAAGCCTTAATTCTTTATATAATTTCTTAAATTTAAAGTTGTATCGGGCTTAAAAAACACCATTTACTATAGTGTAAATTAATTCACATAAATGGGATTTTCTGTAGAAATTTCCATAATTGCTTAGGCGGATAACATTTCCAGATAGCGGAAGATCCTGATAGAAATCGAATACACTGAGATTTTTTGAGCAAATAAATCTTATATTACTATATTATTGCGCCGCTAAAGTTCAAAGCGGTGAACATTAAAGGCGTTGTAAATTCGTTTCTGGTACTGGTAAGTTTTTGCTTTAAATTAACCCACCGCCTGTTGTTTTCTGTGTACGCCGACTGGTATTTCATTTCCTTTTATATTTCAAGGTAGAGTTCAATAATAAAAAAAGTTGAGTATTTTTAATAAAAGTTAATTATATTATATATAATTTACATAACAATTACACTAAAAATTCTAAAACTGATCTATACTTTCTTTTGCACCATCTTGTAGGCACGATAATTCCCATAATCCTTAATATGCATATTTTAATAAAATTTTAAATTAAAAACACGTAATATAATAAGAGAATAAGAGAATTTGTTCTCTGTCAGATTTATAAAATTCATTATTATTGGTCATATACATAGTCGTTCCATAAGTTCTATCCTCCCCTCTGTCGGAATAAAGGTTCCATTAGCACGGAATAAATTACAGCGTGAACTTTTTAAGCACGAAATTAGAACCGATAAAGGCGTTTATAAATTAATTAACAGAAAATATGAAATGTGATTTAATATGAATTGTGTAGATAAAATACTAAGCACAGCCGCTATACGAATATAATTATAACCACACATTTTCTGTGGGATTACTATGTTGCTTATAATTACAAATTAATATGAAAATATCAAAGGTCAAAATCGTAATATATTTGAAAATTGGAACATTCGTCGAAAAAATGGGGAGTGTTCGGTTTTGTGTATTTCATTAGGTTTTTTTAGAACATTTTTATCCAATTTAAACCTATAAAATGTTATTTTAAAATTTGGAACGAGTGATTCACGTTTATTTAAAGAAATAATTTTTCCAATGTTAATTGTCTGAAGAACGCAATTCTGCTTGCGTTGTTCGTAGATTTGACTTAGACATCTACAATTAGTAGAAGATTAGTATTAGACCTGAAGCTATAGAGACATGCTTGCCTAGGAATTACGGAAGCAATTAGTATCTGCCTCACAACAGCTCTAGAAGCACTGATGGGCATAACACCACTTTACTTTTACATTCAGAAGGAAGCAGCCCGCAATGGCCTTAGACTTAAAATATTAAAATCTCAACATCAACGATCGCACGGTACATACCTATAAGTATATTAAAAATATTATTTAGAGATCTTCCAATAGTCGAACCCTCAGATCTGATACATAGAAAATTCAATTTCGAAGCATTCAAGATGGAGGTCAAAGGCCAACAGTGGTGAACTCCAAAAACAATGGGTCCAGTGGAGCACGAACACATCTATAGGACAAAGTGGTCTGAATTTGTGAAAACTTTCACCCGGCTCTTATAAAAATGATGTAAACAACTCGGGGTAGGAACTCGCGGCAGCTTCCAAACTAAAGCTTATGGTATATACAAAAACGACTTACCCTAAGAAGTTTTCCTTTTAATTCGGGATACTCCACCTCTTGGAACAATGTACATATATTAAATTGTTGAGTTTAAATCCAAATTAACAGGAAAAACTAACCCCAGATCACTTAACAAATATACGGTGGGAGAACACTTGGTTCCAAAGAACTAAAAAGTTGTTACACTTTCGCTAGGAATTCTTTGATGTTTTTGGCCTTTATGGACTTATGGTCTCCGAGTTTTAATTTTTAAATGTTGATGTCTCTATCGTATAATGAAACTAATTTAATTTAATTTTTTCGCATCAACGCCCGACCGAGAACTCTAGATTGGCACATTCATGGCCCTAGGGAAGACAGGATCACTGCCATCGGGGTCTGCCGTCCCAACAGGCCTAGGGAAAACCTGAACTGTCTTTCAAGACGAGATTTTAGTTATCAAAATTTGCACCAGCATCATTCTGGGAAAAGGAATGAAAAGGGTTACTAGACTACGGATACTAACGAATAGCCAAAAGGCACACAAAGCGCTCACAAACACTTTCGTTACATTGAAGCTAATATGTATGCTGTATGCTGGATTACGAAAGAATAGACGCCAGAGAATAAACTAGCAAGGGAGGGAGCGGAAGCACCACTCATTGATCCGGAACCATTCTGTGGCCAGACCAGGCGCTACATGAACTTCATGACTCAGCCCTTTTCGCCCCTATAACAATAATAATGATAATAATAATACACCAGCAGAGCCGATCAGGTCGTAGGGGTCCCTTGTAAGGACAGTCTTTATAACCCCACAAAGCACTCGGTGCTTATGTGGAACTACCACTTTAATTATTCCTAAAGCTATATAAAATGCTTTTATAGAATTCTGTTAAAAGTAACTTTGCAAACACAGCAATTGGTGCAACCAAGTTGCCGGTACTGAATTCTCAAATGTCCAGTAAGTTTGAAATTCTCTGTGCGGAGGTGCGTGCGCTATTTGTGTAAATGAAGATATGGGAAAAAAATACTTACTGAAGAATGTTGACCTGGAAAAAAATATTGTGGTTTGGATAAAAATGTTTACTTTGCAGGAGGTAAGTTAGTTTTTGTATTACTGTAGTTCACGGATTTGAAAATTGTATTATTATTTATGTTCCACAAATGTCACACTGTGTCTTAGCCTTCGTTTTTACGAATACTACTCACGAAAACTTTGCTAAAGTATATTTTGATGTTATCTCAGATTATATCGAGAAGAGGATTTATTGACTGATGCGGAAATTGAGAATTTCTTGGCTATTCCGTCAGAGCGTGAAGATGGCGAAGACTTTTCCAAAGCCGAAAGTGATGCAGACATGGAAAAAATTCAATCTATTATACATTTTGCTTGAATCATTTAGTAACACGGAAACTTTATTATCACCGCAATGACCTCATTGTTTTATTCCTGCTGACAATGGTTCGTGCTATGGGTACTGAAAATGTTCAGCAGCAAATATCAAGCCCTCAGCCTAGTATTTCAGATGCGGTAGCAAGAATTTCTTCAAGTGCCATAAAACGATCACGCGAAATGAGACGGCCATCGACTTCCGTGAGTATTGCATCTGCTAACAGAACTATAAGCAAGGGCTCTGTGCCCACCAACAAAAGAAAAACAAAAAAGGAAATTCATCTGAAAAAAAATCTTTTCAATCAAGAGACTCTCAATTTTCTGGTAATATAAATTTACAGCCATCCACTTTAGAATTTGAAACGCCCCCTAATAATAATACTAATACTTTTTATGGTTTTTTGATGATGAACTACTAAGGCATATTGTAGAAGAAACGCACAAATTCAGTATTAATAAAATACCTCACAACTATTTAAAATTTCAATAGAGGAACTGAAGAAACTTTGAGGTGTCTGCTTGATTATGAACTTGGCGCCGTTGCCAAATATCCGGATGTATTGGGCATCTGAATTAGATATACCATTGATTATAGAGACAATGTCATGGAATCATTTTAAAAAAATATGCCAGTTTCTGCATTTTAATGATAATACTACGCACCAGCCGTCAGGTGCTCCAGGACATGATCGTCTGCATAAAATCAGGCCAATATTGGAAAACCTGAAGAAAAAATGTCAAAAATGTACCAAAGAGAGAAGCACTATCTGTAGATGAGCAAATATGCGCAACCAAAGCTTCCAGTTTTCTGCGGCAATACCTTCCAAATAAGCCCCATCTTTGTAACGATCGTGGGTTTGCTTGCTATTTTGAAATTTATTCAGGAATAGAGAATGATCCAAATCTGAGATATTCAAGTCAGCCAGACTTGGGAGCAAGTGCAAAAATATGATGTACGCCTAGCTAAGTTAATACCCAGAAACCAACAATACAGATTATTCTTTGATAATTGCTACACATCTCCAGAATTGATTTCATATTTGTCCAGAGAAAGAATACAATTGCTTGGGATTTTAAATAAAGGTCGTTTAGAGAAAGATCTTCAAATATCTAAAGAAAGGCAAGGTAGAGAGAGGTTTTTCCGAGGAATGGGTGACTAATGTTGATGGAACAGATATCATCACAGTAATGTAGTACGATAGTAAACCAGTCATCTTATCATCGTTTTTTGTGGACCAAGAGCTAATACAATCAGTAAAAAGGTTCTGCAAGAAGCAGAAAAAGTATATATAGGCCTGTTCAAAAAGTATCGCAAATTTTGAATTTCAGCGGCCTACGTATATTCGGTAGTCCACGCGGCTAGACAGATAACTAGAAGGGGACCACCGGCGGTCCACGCCGCCAAATGAAAACAATACCGGTGGACCACCGGTGGTCTACGTCTAAGCATGTTTTTTTTTCTTTTATTGTGAAAGCTACATTACTTTAAATAAAAATAGTACAATTGAGTCCGCACTTGCTGTTTTAAGTAGAGTTTGCTGTATTAATTTATTCTCAATTTTTTGTAAACAATTATTGGTATTCGATTATTGATTAATTGCTTGTGTTCAGAAAATAAATTCAATTATCACTCCGCAAAAATAGTGTAAAAAGTTGTGGAACATGATGGTAATTCTTTGCATTAATTATAGTTATTGCAGCTGCAAACGAGAAAGCCATCTAGTTAGTAAAGATACATAGTATAGTACATGTTAGTAAAATAACTGCTGTGATAACAAGTTTCTACTGCAACTACTACTACTACTTGAAAAATGCCTACTGTCCGAACATTTTTTTTCGCCACTGTATTTTTGTTTGCTTTGAAATTTCTTGCTATTATAATGTCTAAATAAGAGGTAATAAAATTATCTAAATAAAAAGAAATTGAAAATTTGATGTGTTTTTGTTAAAAACTTGTGATATCTTACAAAAAAAGATGGCACCCCCATTCCCCCCTTTTCCTTAAACATACGAACAATAACATACAGAGGATGACTGAGTCAAATTGTAAGCTTAAAATTTACTACTATTACAGTTACATTCCCGAGTAAAAATCGTCAGCACAAAAAGAGCACCGAAAGACCATCAAACGTTTAATTACCACCAATATACAACCCAAATAGACTCGATTTTCTTTTGGAAAATTAGGAGCACTGATATACCACCAAATAAGGGACATATATCAATTGAAAACTCTAGTAGTCGATGGAAGCCCCAAAACACCACCAGAACATGATTGCATATAGAATACCTTATTCAGCACCAGCCTTACTTACTTACTTAAATTTATATCTGCACGAATTAACATACGTCTAGTTGTCAAATGGTAGTATTTTAGTGTAGTAAACGGTGCTACGTTGGTGCTGGAACTTTTTGACGATAGTAGTCATTTGGTGGTGATTCGGTGTTGAAGCTGGTGCTCTATTAGTCGTTGTAAAGAAGTGGATTAACTATTTTGTTCGCCAAAAGGGCTTACTTTGGTGTTATTTTAGTTTAACTTGAAGTGTCGATTTAGTTGTTATTCAGTGTATAGGAAATTCAATGCACAATTTTTACTCGGGATTTTACATCATTACTAACTAAATTAGAGGTAGAGCAATTAAATTAAAAAAAATTCCTAGAAATGTTCTTTCCCTCCTAAAGCCTAGCAAGAGACGAACTTACCTGATGTGAATCAATTCCATTGAACTGTCGCGTATTCCAAGAGCAACTCTGGGGCTAATAGAAAAAGCCGTCCCGCCATTGAACTTTTTTTATTCACAAAATTTCACTTTTCAAACGGAATGAATCATTAACACCTGCTGACTGTACACGGCGGGCGAGAAACAAAACAAACATCACTAAGGTGCTTCACTTACTTCTTAGAGCGAAGACACTCCGAACACAGGACAAAGCCGACAATAGATCGACACTAGACCAATCTTCGTAAAATTGTTTTCAAACTTCTGGGAGTGTCTTATTTTGCGTAACTTTCAAATATCAAACAATAGGCAGACAAAATCCGGGACCTTGAAAGCATCAGTGTAACGGTAGCGGGCATACACCTGGGCGAGAAATGTGAGCGTGAAAATCTGATGGGTTTCGTTCGCGCAGCACCATTACCAGTGTATCACACGCACGAAGAAAGTACCAAGAAAACGAAAACGCGCAGAGCAGGTTCACTAAATAACTGGCGGTCGAGTAGAAAGAAGCTGAGCTCCGCGATTTTAATAACACACACCCACGAACGGTCAAGATATTTCAAATTACTTAAGTTCTTACCTCAACACTTGGTCTAAGCGAAAAACAAAAGCAGCCACGGGACTGGGGAAATTATACAATTTGCGAAATAAAAATAAATTGTGATCACAAGACCGCAGCGGGGAGTGTCCCTACACTTGAAAAACGTCCGGATCGGAAGTATACACTGCACGGGGCTCAGGACAGCGCGACTGTATCGATGAACCTCCTGGGCACTAATTGCTGGTTCCTGATTCCCAATTTCATCAACTATTTGGGTACGGAACCCAAGGCTCGGCACGGCCCAGTGGCTGCTGATGAGCGATGGGCGCGCCACCCGCTGAGTTATGGCACTCGCAATAAAACCACAACGCCTAATAGGTATGCAATTTCACAGTTGATTAACTATTGAGTCCGCACGAGCAAACTTTTGGAACAGGCACTGGGAACCAAAGACCCTCAATTCTCTATAGCTCTTTGCCTATGGCCCGGGCGCTGTCGTTTCTAAAACTAGAGCTCTTTAGACCTGGCGCCGGAGAGCGAACGGGTTTGGTCCCGTTTGTTCTGTGTTTCCCCACCTCAATCTGAAAGCTTGAAAGCTTTGCACTGGTGTGTTCTCCCAGCTAAGTCCCATTGCCTCTGCCTTCCATCCAGGCCAACACTGAACACCACCACTGATCAATTTGTCTACGCCTTGTATGGGAGAGTTTGCACGTGCGAGATACGAACGGTGCACATTGCCAAATTTTGCAAAAAGCGAACAAGTTGTAGAGGAAGAACATATCGTGTTCAATTAATATACTATTTTTGTGGCTGATAAAAGATGCTTAGCTCTGTCTTTGAGGTTCGAGCACCGCCACTGCCAACATAATGCTATTATTAAGTTTTAAGAGTTCGTTTATTATAATAGAAGAATAGATTTAAATTAGATGGAGAAGAATAAATTTACATTAAGGTAATCACTCGAATTTCAGTGAAATTTTGCAGGAATTATTTGCCCTTAAGCAGAAGGTGATAGGCTATTTACGAAATATTCAGTTTTTAATTCTGTCAAACTGTGGAAATTAAAAGTTGCTATTTCCACCTAAACCTTCCTTAATTTCACCAACATTTTACTAAAATCTGCAACAGTATAAATTTTTCAAATTATTTGAATTATATGTAGCACCCAAAAAACTTGGAAGTAAAATAAATGTTAAATGAAAGAGACAAATTCTCCTACTTGTCTGCGATGCATGTCATTTTCATATGCAGATAAACACGTATTTGTCTAATATACCACCTGCTCAATAACCACTTAGATTTTGTTAAGTACTTGTTAAGTAATAAGCATTTAAGCATGATCTATCAATTAGCTTATTTACGACATCTGTTTATGTGAGAAATTTTGTGTTTTGAACGAAATATCATTTGCTCATGTGGCCGAAATCAAGAAAATTGTGCTTGAAGACCGTCGTTCAACTGAAAAAAGGATATTTCGGGAACCTCACATCTTAAACGGATTCATTCACCACATTTTGCATGATGCTTTGTCATGAGATGCGTTACTGCTCGACATGTACCGAAACACCTCGAACAAATGATTTTTAAGCATGCGAACGATCCTACATCCTTGAAACGTATCATTACTGGTGGCGAGTCGTATGTTTATGAGTATGAAGTAAAAAACAGTCAGCAAACGTCTAAGTGGTGCTTCGAAAGCGAAGAAAACCTGCGCAAAAGTAGTTCCAAATCAAACTTATGCTGACTGCTATCTTTGTGTGTTGAGCAACACCTCGTGGTTCCACTAGTCGAACCTAAAAGCATTCAATGAGACTTTTGACAACAAACTCAGGGTACCTCGTTGCGCACCGACTTACTCCGGCTTTCATGGTCGGGTAAAAAGGGGTAAAATGGTGCTTTCAAGTAACGTTATGTAACGGCTAGCGGCATTTAAAGGAAAATTATATAAAAATATGAATAATCTATTGACTTTTTGAAATAAATTTCATAAACAATGAAATTTATGTTTTATTACTTAAAATAGCTTTAGCAATTATTATAATATAAATAATTTATCCAATTTAATTATTATATTAATTTAATGGAGCGCTAATTATTTCATCAATTCAATTTCGCTCGTCCATGGATAATATAATTGATAGATAATAGCACAAATGTTTACGTTTAATTTTTTAGAAATTAGAATTATACATATATTGGGAAAAGAAATATTAAAATCTGCTACGCCAAAAGCTTATTTAGTGTAGCAGCACGATTAATATTTTATTCTACATGAAACTCAGCACTTTAAAAATATTTCAAACTTGTCTCTGATTATCGCATGATATCTTTTTCGTTTTTTTAAAAAAAATATCTTAAATATTTATAAAATAAATTACCAATTGTGTAAAATGTTATTAGTTTTAGTTATTGTTTTATATGTCGTTAAATATTTTGTAAAATTTTCTAGTTTACAAATAGCACTTTACTGCCAAATTAGGTCATCTACAAGAAATGCCACAACTGTTTCTATTAATACTGCTCCTGGTGATAACTTTAATCGATCATCGAAGACATCGGCACCAAATATTTGTACGCCGACCCAATCTATCTCGGGTGTTATCAATGGAACTTCAGCGACTTATCATCATCATCATCAAGATTAAAAGTTATTGTCCTCCCAAGGGCATTTTTTATTTTCCGTCTCGATCCAGCTACAATTGCCGATCATATTCTTCATTATATAAACTCTAAACAGCTTTGTGCCTCCATAAATTTCAATAACATTAAATCTACCAAAATAAATCCTCACCGTGAGGTAGCGTTTTCATCTTCCTTCAAACTGTATATGCCGGATAATTGGTGCGAAGCGTTGAGCTGCACGGACCTATGCCCTACTAGCGTCATTCTACGTAAATTTAAACCTTATAACAATAACTCTTTTTTAGTCAGACGTGGAATTCGCCGACCGAATCGAAAATAGTTAACGCCCTGTTTCTTCCGGGTGAGACGGACTTGACGTTATACTACCAAAATGTTAAGGGCCTCACAACTAAAATTGGTGAATTCTTTAATAGTTCCACTTCTTCTAATTTTGACATAATTACTCTTACTGAGACGTGGCTGAACATAAGTATAAATTACTCTGAGTTGTTTGATGACTCTTATCAAATCTTTCGCCGCGATCATGTGTTTTTCAATGGTGGCGGTGTGTTGATCCCTATTAGACTCATTCCCATCTCAAAGCATGTCCATACCGTCTTTAGATGCTCTAGAACTTATTTGTACTAAATCTAGGTTTGGAAGTATTAACCTGTTTCTGCTCTGTGTTTATATACCACCTGGTTCATCTCATGATATTTGCAATTTGTACCATCAACAATGGAATTTGTTTGAGACCTCTCGTCCAAGCTTGATGAGGTGGTTGTTGTTGGCGATTTCAATCTACCTAATATCCAGTGGATGCCCTATGGATAATTTCTGCTGTGCAGTTTTAATTATTATAATATTCAATATTAATTCGATTATTTCGGTGCCACGTCATGAATTCCCACACCTTAAGAATGTATGTTCGATATTCAATAAATTAGATGAATACAGGGTGGGCAAATTTGAGGTTAGGAAGTAAATAGGCTGCCAAATGATCAAATGTCAAGAATTGAGCATTGAAAATTGAAAAGATTAACCATGGAACGCTACACTCTTGAACAACGAATTTTAATTATAAAAATTTACTATTAAAATGGTGAAAATTTTACTCTATCACTTCAGGCTCCTTCTGACACCGCTATGCGTAATTTAATCGCTAAATTCGAGGCTCACAGTATTGTTGCTGACAATAGACCAAAACAATATGCTCGTAGTGGCCGTAGTGATGCAAACATAGCCGCTGTACAGTAAAGTGTTGAGAATGAGTCTGGAACATCAATTCGTCGACGTTCGCAACAATTGGGCATCACCAGAGGCACTTTGCGTAACATTTTGTATAAAGATCTTCATCTTCACGCTTCAGTTCATTCAAATATTAAAGCCGGCCGATTATCGTTTCCGTGGAAAGTTTGTGAATTTGATGTTTGAAAAACTGAACGAAAACAACGCATTTTTCAACAAAATCATCTTTAGTGATGAGGCGCATTTTCAATTATGCGGTTATGTAAGCAAACAAATTGTCGCATATGGAGCTCACAAAATCCACAAACAGTCCTACATCCAAAGAACGTGTATGGCGTGGTTTGTGGTCAGACGGCATCATCGGCCCGTATTTTTTTTGAAAATGAACAAGGAAACGCCGTTACCGTAAATTCTCTGTGCTACCAAAACATGATAGGTAACCGATTTTTTGTGACCGCAATTGGCTGATGTTGACATCAGTGACTTGTGGCTTCAGCAAGACGGGGCCAAACAATTCGGTTATTACATGAGAAAAGTTCCCGGTCGCGTAATTTCTCGATTTAGTGATGTTAATTGGCCGCCTCGTTCTTGTGATTTGACTCCGCTGGACTATTTTCTCTGGGGCATTTGAAAGACCGGATTTACGTAAACAAACCACAAACAACTGACACTCTGAAAGATGAAATTTAGCGTTGTATTGACAAGATAAGCGAAGCTTTCTTGCAAAATGTGGTTCAAAATTTTGCGAAAAGAGCGGACGTCTGCCGACGTGCTAAAGGTGGACATTTGCCCGACATCATATTCCATTATTAATTTTCATATTTCTACTTTATATTGGTATCAATAGAATTGAATTTGTCAAAAAAAAAGTGTGTTTTTAAGCCAATTTACTTTCTATCCAAATTTGCCCACCCTGTATTATCTTTTCTTCGAAAGGAATTATAAATATAGTCTTCTACCCCAATTAACTCTTCATAAGTACTTCTTCATGGAATATAATAGTTTATTCTGCCTTCTGCTTGCTCAAAGTGGTAGTCTTCTACAATTGTTTTAAAAGGTGCTGTCCAAATCATAGTAAAATGTATCTCGAAAATGAAAACCGTCTTCATCTAAATAAATATAATAGATCGCTGGATAATGAGTGACTTTATCGCTATTTACCTTTACTTTCTATCTACAAGAAGTCTTGATTCTCTCGTTTTGCTTTTTTTCATTTGTTTAAATTTAAAATATAATTATATTTAACATAGAAATTATATTTGTGTTCATATAAGTATGAGTAATAATTGTGAAGTAAAGTAAGAAAACAACAATAACTTGTTAACTTGTTAGGTATTGGGTAAAATTATTGTGAGCAAACTTTTTCTGAAGTTCTACCAGACCAACATTAACGTTTTATGTCTTTAATGTGTTTACATACATACTTTTTATATTGTAGTAAGCCTAAAAGATGTAGACTTTTTAAAAATTTTATACATATTATCAAAATTGTTTGTTTTCGAATATATAATGCATTAAACCTTTACTTATTAATGTGCCTGTTTACCAAGACCTAGATAACGGAAAAAAACATATTATTTATGTCATATTTTATATATTTTTCTAACAGTTCCGTATTTTTAATTATTAAAAGAGGATGACATTTTCAGCAATTTAAAAAAAATTCCCGTTTTCGTATTGATTATACTCGTATGTATATGTCTATATGTGGATAAAGGCTTTTGCACTGTGCCTTTTTAAAGACGAGCCGAAATCTCAAACATTGTTTATAACTCTGGGTGGCCAAACGTACAGGGTGCTCTTGATATTTTTGGAAAGCTTTTACAATTTGCGAAATTAACTCGAAAAGTTTTATAATTTGAAAAATTAATTTTTAAATAAGAATGTACATTTCTTATTATGACCTTAATTATTAAAATTTAATTTGTTTTAACAAGATTTGTGAAAGTAACGAAATATAGGGAATTTGTAAAATCCTGTAGAAGTGTTTCAATTACCATATAGTTTCATCTCCCACGAAATTGTTATCTTTCCCTTACGTATGAGCTCTTTAATACTATCTACTTTTAGCAAAATCTTCAAGATCAGTCGACTAGTGGGACCAAGATCGAAAAAAGGTCACGTGTTTCACATCTTTAAATAGATAGTCTTTGGTCTTCGCATTGGCATATCTCATTGTGAATCGATTGACATATTTTCCAACTTAGACATTGAAATGCAAAAAATTCAATCTAATAGTTTTATCTTATTACAACAAGGTTGTGATAAAAATACTATAGGAACTTAGGTACTCATCTTTGTGCACATCAATATCGAAAACAAAACTCGTAAGTGAAGTTCAACCAAATTACGTTACCGTCGGCACAATCGAATCGAATCTTGCCGTCTTGCCCAGGTCTCCCCTATATTTCACAAATTAGGTAAAATGACGAGTAGCATGGTACATTTAATTAAACTAAGTTTACAGTGACTCACGAAAGTTTTGGAACTTGCCAATATTTAAAATATTTTCAAGCTATTCTTTTCATTAAATGTATTACATATATCACAAGTTATTTATATATTCTCACATTCTTAACTCTTACCATATAAAAAGTAAATACTATATTGCTATTTTAAAAATAAAATGGAAAAAATTCGGTGGTGTGTCTGTCTGTTCCTCACAAAAGTATTGGAACATTTACATCAGAAATAAAATTATGATTATAAAGAAGGCCCAATGCTACACCATTCTTCCCGTATTCTTTCATAAAATTGGGAAATATTAAAAAGGTTCTCTTTTCCCAATTTTATCCCCAAAATTGCCCACAAATGCTCTGTAGGGTTAAGATCAGATGACTGCTGGGATGTTTACAGTCGAAAACACTTTTAATTATCTACCTTTCTCTTTCTTTCAACCACGCTAACTACAAGGTAAAATCCCAAAAGAGGCATTATGCACCTGTGAATAATTTATAAATTCACTTCCTATTTGGGATTTGCTAAAAGAGTTTCTAACGTGGATTGGGATTTGTATGTAGGATTTTAATACTTTGAAGACATGGAAGTGTGAGAGTTGAACAATTTTTTCGACGCTTAAAAAGCTGCGTAGAAAAAAATTGAAATTGTTTAAAAACATAGAATTATTGAAATTTAAAGATCGTAGAGTGTACTAAGAAATATTTGAAGCCCAGTTTTAAGAGAACTATCGAACACAAGAGTTTCATCATCCTAACTTGTTAGGCGGTTGAACTTGCAATGTGACCTTAGCTGAGTTAGAAAATCTGCATCCCCCGAAAACTCTATATATCAAAAATATTTGCAAAAACCAGATTAACGATGCCAGATTTAAATTCGCCGAAAATTTCATACAAAAAGGAAATATTTCGGAGCATATCATTTTCAGAGATGAAAAGAAATTCAATCTCAATGGACCAGATAGATTTAATTACTACTAGCACGATTTACGAAAGGAAAGAATAATCGTGTCTAAAAGAGCACAGGGAGGGGAAACGGGCAGCTCTAAAAAAAATGCCAGGAACGAAGGCTATTCGTCAATAGTAGAATTAATGCTGTCCAGAAGTTACTAGAGCAGGCGTGGTCAAGCCGAGCCGACCCGTTGCATGATTATTATTCGCTGGTAAAATTTTTTTTGCAGAATTTACAAAAACAAAATCAAAATTGATGTAGATTTAAAAACATTGAGCGATCGCAAAGAAAAGCAAATATCTTAAATATTATATTTACGTATGTATCGTTAAATAACTGGTTCAATAAAAATTGTTCTTGTTTTTCTTGAAATAATTAAAATAAATATATGTACTGAAATAATAGAAATAAATGGTTCAATAAAAATTGGTTTTTTCATATAATTTGAAAATTTTGGATAAAATAATTGGCCCGCAGAGCGATTTGGGTAGGCCAGGCCTGTACTACAGAAACATCTTTTACCTTTTGCAATATTAGCGAAAGTTGAAAACGTTAATAATCCGCTTCTTCACTCTGGAAATAAAAGATACCGGAATAGATTTCAATAGCAAATACAATCAAAAGTTTAAAATTCCAAATGGCAGAGAGCTTTCCCTAACGAAACAATAAAATAACACACAACAAGCCTGAATATTCCAATATATTTATTGAAGAAAACACAAAAGCCCCTTCAGATGTCGGTCTAACTATATCACATCTACAGATTTTAGTAGTGAAATACAAAACTTCTAATGTTAATCATTTCAATATTTGCGAAAAGTTTTTGTATGAAAAATCCAATGAAGAATTATTCTACTTAAATACCTAGTATTAGTATTGAAAACTTAGGGCTAGTACTACTACTGATTCGAATTTACTAAAAGTAGCTAACAAAAGATTAAAGTTGCCATGGAGCGCAATATTATGATATCCGATTATTTTTCTATAAAAACTAGTAATAAGTTTCAAATTAATTAATTAGAATATTATTTGGTTAAATCTTTTGAAAATTTTTAAAAAAATATGTTAAAGACTTCTGCCGATTTTTTTTTTATTTAAAAGTTGTTTCTTGTAGCAAAACTATTCATATTCAGTTCGCAAAAGCATCAGCTCGCACACAGTAAGCAACTCATATGGAGACCAGATTTCTTAAGTCGTAGCACAGATAGATAAAATAATATACCGATGCTGAATGGGGTACTTCTGTTGCAAGCAGCGGCCTTATTCTTAGCCAACTAGCTCTCTACTTTAACTAAGTGCAAACTAAATTAATTGTAAAAATGTCTACAACATGATGTTCTTTATAACAGTAGAACAATTAGTTACTTAATCTTTTTATTTACTTTACAATTTGTTGCGCTTTTGTTCGTGGCTCTATGAAACATCAGGCACTTGTTTTTAGCTAAATTTTCTTTTGTTTTCATTGTTCATCATATTAAATATTCTCTGGGCAATCTTTTATCTTGGTATTGAATTTGGTGCATTTGTTGGATTTCTGAGTTCACTTGTGTTATTGGTTTTTGTATATATTCATAGATTTTTGATCTGGGCATTATTCTACTTGGTTGCAAGCAATACAAGATAACAAAGAGTTCTCATTTTCGCGACAAATATCTGGGAAAAAAACAATTAAGGAAAGACGCCGTATCATCTCTGAATTTAGAATTCCGCCCTACTGTTTCAAGAATTCGTTCACCATCTCCTCATATTGAAACCTCATTTAAAACGCAGCAAGATGGAATTGCATAAGGTAAATAAGGGGTAATAAAGCAAAAAACTAAAATAAATAAAAGAGCAAAACAAAAAAAAAAATTAATTTTTTGCTATTTTTTTCTTCTCAATGTTCTTGAATTACATATGCCCCACCCAACTTCTTTACAGAAATGGTTAAACATTAAAACTTTATCTCCAGGAATTAATCACAATATTTTACAAAAATTAAAAAGTCAAGTTTATCAATTACAATAAAAAGTTAAAGGAGTTGTTCTCATGTTTGATGAAATGTCTTTATAAGAGAATCTTGCATAGAATAGGACTCTTGATAGAATAGATGGATATAAAGTATATGGAGATAGTTAACTACGGAAAGTTTTTGCTAAAAACATACTTATATTTATAATAAGGAGTATTTGCGGAAAATATAAACAATTTTTTTACTACATAGCCTGCTATTCCTCTATAACTGGAGATACTTTCAAAAATTTAATTATAATTATGTCGAGAAATGTATAAAAATATCGTGGTATATGACCGGGGAATAACTTACGATCAAGAGTCAGTAAATAGAAAACTATTGCGTACGTTAAAAAATAAATGCTTTTTTGAATATAAAAATGAAACCATATACAAGGTGGCGCAAAATTAATCACCCTATCGGAAGATGTTATAATTATTGCAAATGGCGCCAGCCGCGATATTTTCGGAAGAACGACCAGTCCGGTGGCGGCCACGCTCTGTAAGGTCTCTTGTGGTTCCAGTCTGTTTGAGTCGAGCAGCTAAGCAGCGGAATGTTTGCTCTGTTGGCGTGACACGATTAGGAAATCGACGTCGAAATGCACGCTGCGCTAACACCACCGACCGATTATTAATCAAAAAAATGGACACAATTATTCCACGCTCTTGCGGTGTATAGCGCTCCATTGCTTGTCTGTGTGTATTCTGCAGCTGTGTACTTCACAAATGTGAAATATGATTGACGTACGACGCTATTTGCAATAATTATACCATCTTCCGATAGAGTGATTAATTTTGCGCCACCTTGTGCATATAGTATGCTATATATGATGTTCCTCATTTATTAAACACATTTAGAAATATATAACAATGAGCAAGTGAAATTACAACCGCTAATGGTATTATATCGTGGGACGTTATAAATTTCAGAGAAAATAATCAAACGAAAGTATGTTCAAAGCTTACTTATTCCCATATTCATCTTTCTGAGTTTCGGAAAATGTGTATGTCACACTACGGTAAAATTAATTTGCTAATTTGCCTCCCAAAAGTGACTCCCATATTCAAAATTGATTTATTTACGTTATACGTCCGTTTTGGCTCACAGAAATTCATATGTGTACCAAATTTCTACAACTTGGCTATGACAGACATGCAGATACAGGAGTTTTCTTATAAGTATTCCACATTTTCATTCGAACGTACGAAACCCAAAAAAAAGGAAAAAAGGGAAAGCAAAAAAAAAGGAAAAGCAAAAGAAACAAAGTTAAAATAATTATTTATTTTTTTAAACTGAAAGGATTTTGATCTGTGATTTACATCAACAAAGCATATGTCTTCTACAAATACACGAATATGTTATAAATCAGTACCATCAGTGAATTACCCAGTAATTTGTCTGTAAAGTAGATAAACCGTGTTGAAAAATTACCCTACTTATGTACTTTCAATATAATTGAATCGGTAATTTTAAAAATCACATAAGTCAAGTTTTTTAGCGAACGTTTCCTAAAAAGTAGACCCATAATCTGGGTAAAGCTCACGAAAGTTAGTACATTCCTTCATCTTCCAACAATACCGCGTAGTAATCGTTCATGAATTTATTGATGAATTCGTTAAAAATTCTATTTATGGTTGGCTAGGCAAATGTTGAAAATAACTAAGACAAGAATAACTCAAAATATGAATGCGTACCATAGTGATACTAAAATTTACTGTTTAAATTATTAATCAAAAATTATAAACATTATTCGATATTTACAAACTTTTAAGTCAAAACACTATATTCAATCCAAAAACAAGTCCTTAAAAGCTCGTTTACTTGCAAATAACACAGTTTTTATTGATTTATATGACTTAGCTGGTTTTTTAAATTACTAATTCAATTTCTATCCATGTAATTACTTTCCTCTTTCTTCTCTTTTGTATTTTGTCCCTTTTTTGTTTTTTTTTGTTTTTTTTTGTTTTTTTTTGCGGTATATTTATCCAATAATGATCTAGCTACTAAGCTATGCGGCAACGTATTCATGTGTATTTAATATCAATGTAAGCAGTCTTTCGATGGAGTAACTAACTGTTCTATTGGTATATATAAAGCTTCGTATTTTGGAATACTTTACAAGTAATTGAGTTTAAACTTAGCTAAAATAGAAAGCTAGTTAGTTAAGAATGAAGCTTTACTTGGCTACAGGAAGTTAGCTGCTGCATATGTACATACACTAAGACCTCGCTTTGCGTGGTAGATATGTTCCAAAATATCACGACTCAATTTGAAACAACGCAAAGTGAATTGCTATTTTCTATTGGAAATCATATAAACATCAAAGATAGGTTACCATATTTTTCATTCAGTCCTTTAATTTAAAAAAAAAGAAGTATATTTAAATAACAAAACAAAAGTAAAACTTTATTAATTCATTTAAAAACATAAAAAAGACTAGAAATTCAATCAAAAATTAAAAATAGATACAAAAAATAAAGAAATTATAAAATTATTCAGACTCTGCAGACGAGCTTGCGGCCATTGAAGTCTCTTTTTTTTCAAAAAATTTGTCCAAAGTTTGCTGAACAGCAACAAAATTAAAAAAAAAAAAACAACGCAATTCGAAAAAACAACGACTCACATCGAAAATAGGTCTTAATTCAGTAACAACGCAACTTCGAAAAAACGCAAAGCGAAACGACGCAAAGCAAGGTCTTAGTGTATATTATTTTAGCTGCGGTCCTAGCTTGAGGTTACGTCGTTTTGACTTTGAAATATATTTTAAACTTTCTATTTTACTATGTTCGAAAATATCGTGGGAGATTCATTTCGAAAGCTCTTTGATTTTAGAATTACCTAATATTAAAACCTTAAAATTCCGTAAGCTTTTTGAAGCTACACTACCTACCTACCCACTAAAAATAGGTACGTTTAATTTTTTTCATCCACAGTATCTATCTTCAAGCATTTTCTGGAAAATATTATCAAAGAAATTTTTTGAAAAAATTTTAAAAAGTTTTCAATAATTAAATAGGGCGACATGGATAAAATGATATGATATGATTAATGAAGTCCTATAAAAAGGTTTTAACCTATGGATGATATCGGAGGAGGGAATGTAAGTGTGGCTCGTTGGTCTAGGGGTATGATTCTCGCTTCGGGTGCGAGAGGTCCCGGGTTCAATTCCCGGACGAGCCCGAGCTTGAATTCTTTTATAAAAATAAATGGGAAATCTAGAAGCCCTGATATTATTTTTACAAGGTATAGCGATGCAAATGTAGTAGGCATATAGGTATATAAAATACTTCTGTGCTACTTCAATGCAAAATAGTGTTATAGAGAAATAAAACTTAAAGAGGCCATATATATAAATAGAAAATTATACGAAGAACCACTTTTTGAAAGTTCTGTCCGAAAGGTAGGATCCGATATCAAAAAGCTTTTCGTTTGCAGTTCACTGGCCTTGCGATAACTTCAAGACACTAATCATTCAAAGATCATCTAAATACAAAAGATGTGACACTCGTGACATTTTTTTTATCCATTTTTTACCTTGATCCCATTAGCCCACCGGTCACGGACATACATATACAATGGCCCGCTCAATATCCTGTCTGAATCATTCGCCAATTTGACAACCTACTACCAGAAATAGACGAAAAAAGATATATAGAAATTTATATAGCGCTATCTATTTTTATTGCATTGCATGGATGGATCCAAAGATCATGAATTACTAAATGGGACACTCGTGACGTATTTCCTTATCTTTTTTCGACCTTGGTCCCGTTAGCCCACCGGCCTTGCAGATTTTGCTAAAAGTGGATAGTAATAAAGGGCTCACTCGTGAGAGAAAGACAAAAATTTAGGGGGAGGCGGAACGAAAATTAAAATCACGTTTCACCACCCAGAGCAGCGCACATGTTTAAATAGGTTTGGCTCGCCTTTAAAATTGCACAGTAAAAAAATGTAAACAGCCCGCATCCGTATACATGCTCTGAGTATGCTACCTGCCTGTTCCCCATTCTCAATTCAGGATTTCCCTATGCTGGAACATTGCCTGGGGACGGCACATGCATGCAGAGGCACACAGCGAGCCCGACAGATTAGCCCGCCTTTAAAAATGCATGGTAAAAAAACGATGCATTTTATTGCCTACAATGTAAGTGCTGTAGATGAGAATTTTTGGCTGCCTATTCTTATCTCTTTATTTCTTATTGGAATTTAGATAAGACATAGAAAGCAGTAGTTCTTTGCTACTTTCTCTAATGGAAAAATTTACCTCAGGCAGTTTTAGAAGTTGCATATGGGTTAGAGCTTTAAGCTTGTATAGAGAGTTTCCCATCTAGTAATTCATGATCTTTGGGATGGGTCGATTCCACAAATTCCTTGAATGTGGAATTGCTGAATGCTGACATTTCAATATTTTCAAAAATTTGTGATTGATAAATGTTAAACATGATATGTAATTCATACATATTATTATTAAATGTGATTGATTGAGCAATTCTTTTGTTTTAATTAAGCAATTTCGAAATAAAGGCAAACTTTGTACCAAATTTGAATAATTAGCCCACCAAATTTAAAACCTTGCAGGAATTGTTTATTTACTTGACTGAAAGTGAAAAACAAAATCTTTAATATTTTAAAGCAAATAGTTTGACGGTTGATTAAATTTGTTATTTGTTTTGTAAACTATTTTAAAACATTTGATTGGCTATTTCTAGTGCCGTATTTTGTTACGTATAAAAGAATACGAAAATCGGTAAGTTTCTAAAATATCTGTATACAATTTCAAAATGGTTTGATTAAATTGTTTTTATTATAAAGTTAAATAAAGAACATAAATGAAGAAATGGACTCTTATATCGTGAAAAGATACCTTAATGCGCAAGAGACGAAGAAAGCTGTGTTGCACGGAAATTATCATAAATTGTTCTATATTAAAGAAATTTTTGAGCACTTGATAGTTCTCCAGAGAATTCGTAGAAAATATCTGTAACGGAAATTTAGTGCAATAGAACATTAATTTGACGTCATTTTACAAGTTGTCACTGACTGAAAGCGAAAGAAAGGGAACAAAAATTGCACCGTCTACTTCTATAGGAAATCGTGTACATGAGCGGTCCATTGCAAATGTATGGCTGCGTTACCGGACTTGCAGATTTTGCTAAAATTAGATAGTAATAAAAGGCTCAGGGGTGTGAGAAAGACAAAAATTTGGGGAGAGACGGAACGAAAATTAAAACCTCATTTCGCCACCCAACACACACGTTCGAATACTTTGGGCCACCTTTAAAAATGCACAGTGAAAAAATGTAAACAGCCCGCATCCGTATATATGCTCTGAGTGTGCTACCTACTTGTTCACCTTCTCTGATTCAGAATTTCTCTATACTGCAACATTGCCTGGGGACGCCACTAACACCATGTATACAGAGGTACACAGCGTGCCTGAGTCCTTGGCCCGCCTTTAAAAATGCCTGGTAAAAAAACGTTACTTTTTATTGCCTACACTGTAGGTGCCGGAGATGAGAATATTTGGCTGGCTATTTTTGTCCCTTTTGTTCTTATTGAAATTCCGATAAGGCATGGAAAGCAGTACTTCTTTGCTGCTTTCCCTAATGGGAAAAATTTCCCCAGGCAGTTTTAGAAATTGTATATGGGTTAGAGCTTTGGACTTTGGTATAAAGTTTCACATCTTGCATTTACCATAGATGATCTTTACCAGCAGGAAACGCTTTTAAGGAGCTTCAAGAGTTCGTTGGAAGCGCTGAACGCTTCTTATTCCAATCTTCACTCATTAATTTTTTAAACACGCATGTCATCAGAAAGAAGCGCGTCAACTACTCTGCTCTGCTCCTTTGGAATCGCATCCGATGCCATCTAAGTGTATGAATCGATAAGCGCCTCTACCCCATTGATTTCTTCTTTCGGAAGGAAAAAGGGCTTCAGCTCTGCTAAGCGCATTTGAATGCATGGCTCAAAACGCTTTTAGAAAGCTACGACTGGAGAAGCCTGAATTATCGAAAAGTAGTTTTATTTTGGAAAAATTTGAAAACTACTTTTTGGATGATTTAGGTTTGTTAGCCGTATCGATTTTTTGGAGGCAAAAAAAAAAATCCGTATCTCTAGAAATATTTTCAATATGAATAGAATTTGTTAAAGTTCTTAATTTCTTTGAGTTGGCAAACTTTAGGGTCATGTACATATTTTAGAAGAAATTTGGAAGTTTCTTCAAAAATAATGGGATATCGTAAAAGCTCAAAAAATAATTCAAATGACATATTAAAACTCTAACTATAGCTACATTATTCAATTATTTGAAAATTTAGTTCAAATCTGATTAAAGAACAGTATTTTCATAAGTCTTTCCCTATAACCTGTGAAATGAATAAACTTTTACATATGACAAGAACTCGCTTGAACAAAACTTGATAAAGATTACAGTTAACTAATATTTCATATAGATAGTTAAATATTTAAGCTTTATTTTCAACTATGTCTCGAGACTCTGCGACATTCCATTATTTTTTTAAAAAATCCTAAAAATGGCTGAAATACGAAATTTTGTATCTTTTAGCCTTATTTTTCTCGAAAATGTTATGCGATGTGATATGTTAATTTTTAGATTCGAAATCCACGCAAAAATCCTATCGATCGTTGGCTGCTGATAGGCAGGTCACACTCTACTTTTAACTAGACGTCGCAATATCTGCGCGTGCAGGGCGGTCACGTTGCGTTGCCCTCTTTTAGGTTTTTGTAAGGTGCCGTGTTAACTCCTCCTGTCTGAAATATTCGCCGTTTCGTCGCAACCTCAAAAATATGGAATCCTGTTGACGCTGGTGATTTTTGGTAGGTCAGGAAACTCAGTTTCCGCCGATGGTTTTTCTGTTCCCGAAGTAGATGGCATCTCGATTGATATAGGCCTCGCAGATGTCTTTATTTTTGTGATACAGCAAAATTGTATGATAAGGATGATGACTCCTACGATGGCTAGAGATGATAGGGCGATGTTAGTAGCCAGCTCTACTTTTCTTTTGGTCCTCAAGATTTGGATTTCTTTGGTGTTAGCCGCATGTTATTCTATTTTTGCTTCAAGTGTGAGCCCGCCCACCTCTTCATAGGTGATCAGGATAGAGCTTTGCTGCAGAATGGCAGGCAGTGGTTTGTAGTCGAAAATTTCCCTTCCTGTAAAATTCCTATTGCCGATGGTGATGGTAACGTTAGCGAAGTGAATGATGAATGTCCCAGTAAGGTTTGTTGGTAGTCCGTTGACTAGGATTGTCCCACTATATTGGCTTCGATGGTCGGAATATGCAGTCCAACTACCTTGTTGCCCGTTGATGGTTGACTTCTTAGAAGTTTAGGTAGACATTCACTATTATCTAAATCTACTTTCTAATTTCTAATTACTATTACAAATATTAAGGCTATTGAAATTGTTACATTTAGAATTGATACCATAAAATTTTTCTTTAAACTCTAGAATATATTCGTGTTCAAATTTATTAATGAGATTTTTAATTATTGTCGGCTTTACCAGTAGCATATTACATTCTTTCAGATCGGTAATCGGTAATTGTTACTTGAAGCAACCTTTACGGTTGCTAACTCCATTGCCTTTTCTATATTAATATATAAAATGTTATTACTTTCGAATGACTCCTTAATCAAATTAAATTCTTTTTCGCTAAGAAAGAATGAATTTATAAAGCCAGCTTTGGTCCAATGAATCGCATATTCTATGTTAGTGAGACCTCTTCTTTTATTATTTCTAATTTATATTTTATAGCCAAAATTATTTCATTTTTGATTGGATTATTATATTTTATCATTTTCATAATTTTGTTTGTTGTGTCCGAAAGTTTGTTCATTCTTTCTAATACCATTTAATTTAAAACCACCTGCCTATTGGTATTTTTTAATACGTTATTAATTTTGTCTGTTAAAATTTCGAAATCTTCATGGTCAGAGTAACCCGCGATCCATTTCCACGTTTTCCCTAGGAAATTTAATGAACGTTTCTTTATTATTTTTGGTTTTAATCTATTAAGATGGGTCTTTATATGTGCGATTTCATGGGATAGGAAGGGATAGATGGGATCTTCCTTGGACAGCTTTGAGTTGATGGTTACCTTTATATCGCTCAAGTTCTTTTGGTTTGCTTCAAGTTCTATTACATGGAAAAATCTAAATATTCCTCTTTGTATCCGGGCCTACCGCGATCAATTGTGAATTGGAGTAGTCCAGTATTTGCACTTCAGCCGAGCATCCCACTAGGAGTGTTCTAAAAAGAGGTCGATTAGTTCTTTATCTGGCTCTTTTGAACCGTTTTGCCTGATTCGGTTATTACCTATTCTTGCCATAAATTCTGTCACACAATTTCTAACGCGCGCTTTCTCAGAAATTAGCCTGGAATTGTACCGTTATGTTGCACTTTGTAACAAATTAACTGTACGGCGTAATATTCCGATCAGTTTGGTGACAGTCTTTGACTCGTAATCATGGAGTGGGGAGTAAAAGAAAATCGTATCGTTGTAATAGCACTCCATAAGTGTGGAAAAAATGCTTCTGAAATTTTGAATTGGTTGAAACCGCTAAAAATAACAAAAAGATTCATTTACCGTGCCATAGAACGATTTAATGAAACCTTAGGCATAGATGATAGAGCAAGGACCGGTTGTCCACGTACCGTTAGAACAGCCAGTGCCTTCAAAACTATCCGAGAGCGCATCCGTAGAAATCTACTGCGCAAACAAAAAATTTTGTCGAGGGAGTTGGAAATCTCCACAAGATCGATGAGTAGACTCATTCGAGATGATCTTCATATGAAGGCTTATCGTCGGTAGGAAATAAGATTGGAAAGATGCAAGAGTCTCTTGCTTTGGCACACAACCAATGGTCATGAGAACATCCTCTTTACCGACGAAAATTTTTTACTGTGGAGCAAGTTTTTAATAAACAAAATGATAAGGTTTGTGCAACATCATCAGAAGAAGCTAAAAAACCGGTTCCCAGGGTGGAACGAGGCCATCATCCAGCTTCTATAATGGTTTGGTGGGGCGTATCCCATAAAGGTGTCACAACACTCCATTTTTGCGAAAAAGGTGTCAAAACCGGTGCGACGGTTTATCAAACCAACGTGCTGGAAGGTGTTGTAAAACCTTTATCGCAAACTCTCTTCGGTGGACAACATTGGGTCTTCCAGCAAGACTCTGCTCCTGCTCACAAAGCAAAAAGCACACAGGAGTGGCTTCGCAACAACATTCCTGATTTTATTGCATAAGAAGATTGGCCATCCGGGAGCCCAGATTTAAATCCGCTGTATTATGCATTATGGACAGAGTTAGAGAACAAGGCCTGTAGAACTCCCCACCGCAATTTGGACAGTCTGAAAAAATCGTTGGTGAAAGCAGCAAATGAAATGTCCGTGCGTGCCGCTATAGACCAGTGGCCACAACGTTTAAAAGCTTGTATAAAAGCTAAAGGAGGTCATTTCGAGTAAAGCTTTTATTAATTAATTAACAATATCTTATTAAAATAAATTTCGTTGGAATAAACATATTATCTTTTATTGTTTCGATTTTATGCTTCTTTAAAGTTGTGACAGAATTTATGGCACGACTAGGTAGATTTTTGATTTTTATTAAACTAAAAATTAAAGTCAATAAATATATATAGCACATACCTAAAACTGTTCATTTAAATTTAAAACATTTTTGTTAATTAATAAAATTTTTATTAAATTTAAGAATATACAGGGTGTTCAGAGGTGGGAGGGAAATAATGCAGGAGGTGAAAGGTCAGGCCGAGGCAAGCAAAAAATCGTATGGGTGGGGGGGGGTCACCTCGCACCGTTCGGCAGTTACAGGTTGATTCGTAAATCAGGATGTTGCCTTATATGGGAACCGCTATTGTATTTTTTTTTTTTTTTCTACGCATCGCAGCGACCCCAAACCGGTCTCAAAAAATCACTATTCTGAAACCCTTTCCAAAAAGGTCAACACCGCCCCCCTACCCCCAACCCCTTGGCCACAATCACCTCTGGAAGTTGAAAAATTGAATTTTATTTCACGATTTTGCATCTTTCGCCCCACTTTTCTCCTAAATTCACGTTATTAACATACCTACTTTTTATTGTTTTTAAGTTTCCTATCTAATTACCTTTCAAAAAAGGTACAACATGCACAGGTAGAAAAAGGATACAAACATTTATTTACAAAAATCCTTTTATAAAATATTAGGATAATTCGAATTTTTAAGAAATTATACTTAAATTAACTAAAAAATAAATTTTGTTTACTTAAAAACTAATTACAATTAAAACTTATGTGCTACAAAAGATGTTCGAAATGTTCTCCGCCACTCTCGATGCATGTAAGTAGCCTTTTTCTGATTCCGCGTTTGAGGTCTATGGTAGCCAGTCTCTCCCGTATTTTTGTCGCTGCAGTCCCAATCCTGGTAACTAATTCTTCTCTGGTGTTGATTGGTTGTGAGTAAACATCATCTTTCATCATTCCCCATAAGAAAAAGTCCAGTGGATTAAGGTCCGGTGATCTAGCAGGCCAAGGAATCGGTCCACCTCGTCCAATCCAGCGCTCTGGGTAATGTTCATTCAACTTTGCCCTAACAATGTTCCCAGTATGCGCAGGTGCTCCGTCGTGCTGTAAATACATTGCGTTTCTGGTGGCCACGGGGATGTCCTCTAACAGATCCGGAAGGGTATTCTCCAAAAAGTCCGAATATAGCTGACTATTCAGCACTTGAGGCAAGATGAAGGGTCCTATCAACTGGTTGCCGATAATGCCAGCCCAGACATTGGCACTAAATCTTTGCTGGAAGGACCGACACCTTGTCCTATGTGGGTTCACATCTGACCAGGTATGGAGGTTGTGGAAGTTTGTGATGCCATCCCGGGTGAATTGCGATTCATCCGTCCACAGAATTCGGTCTATAAACCTTCTGTTTTCGATGTCAGACTCGAGCAGCCAAGTGCAGAACTGCAATCGTCTTTCGGAATCTCCTTGATGTAGTGCTTGGACCGGGGTATGGTGGTAAGGATGTAGTCCCTCTCGGTTCACAACGGTCCACACTCTCCCTAAAGACAATCCTAACCGTCGTGCGACCTGTCTGATGCTTATTTCAGGGCTGTTCCTGACAATGTTGAGAATTTGTAGGTCGGTTTCCGCTGAATCGGCCGAAGTTCCTGATCGCGCTTCTGCTCTAGGGGTGGTCACACTTCCGGTTTCTTTTAACCTCCTGAAAGTCCTTGAAAATACCCTTCTATCGGGTACACGCCGATTCGGGAATCTCCTTTGGTATTCCCGTAAGGCCTCACTATCATTTCCGTCTACTAAACCGTACACGTAAATTATGTCGGCATACTCTTCAACAGTGAATTCTGCCATTTTGTCTTAATGTTTTGTGTTAAACACCCGTTCTTATCAATTTCCTCTTCAACTATGGTCAGTGTCCTTTCAAACCTACCCATTTTTATACCATAATTTATAGGAGGTATTAGACACGGAGCGTCAGGATACTTAGAAGTCAATACTGGATATCATAAACTAATAACGCCATTTAACGAGATTCCATTTAGTATTTTATAACAGTTTTTCTGAAATAATAAAACTTTATTACCTGTGTTTCCTAAATAAACATTTCCGAACTTGCTGTCATTAAAATTCTTTACTTAACAACTTTTTCCATTATGGGGCAATAAAGTAATTAGGTACCTGTGAAGATGTTTTAATTTCAGGATTTTTGTATCCTTTTTCTACCTGTGCATGTTGTACCTTTTTTGAAAGGTAATTAGATAGGAAACTTAAAAACAATAAAAAGTAGGTATGTTAATAACGTGAATTTAGGAGAAAAGTGGGGCGAAAGATGCAAAATCGTGAAATAAAATTCAATTTTTCAACTTCCAGAGGTGATTGTGGCCAAGGGGTTGGGGGTAGGGGGGCGGTGTTGACCTTTTTGGAAAGGGTTTCAGAATAGTGATTTTTTGAGACCGGTTTGGGGTCGCTGCGATGCGTAGAAAAAAAAATAAAAATACAATAGCGGTTCCCATATAAGGCAACATCCTGATTTACGAATCAACCTGTAACTGCCGAACGGTGCGAGGTGACCCCCCCCCACCCATACGATTTTTTGCTTGCCTCGGCCTGACCTTTCACCTCCTGCATTATTTCCCTCCCACCTCTGAACACCCTGTATAGTACCTTAATGATAATATAACTAGCAACATGTTCCTTATTTCCTTTGTTCCTTATTTTAACAATTTATTATTCTTAGTTTTTTACGTTTAATAATGTGCAATTAGCTACATTATCCTTTTTTTATTGTTGCTGACGCTTTGAATATAAAGCCTGAAATAATAATTATTATAAATGCTGAATCATGTAAAGGATCTGTAAAAAACGGCGGTCAAAAGAAATTTAAGGGATGTTTGTTTGTTGTTCGATCAATCACCTAATCTTGTTAACTTTGTTAACTTTCAATTGGAGATTTTTCATTTAGTTAGAGAAAACAAAAAAAGATTCAAGAACCTTTAGTAGAGAAAACAGTATTTAGGTCATAAATTAATAAAACTCCAAATATTTTTTTTATAGATAATGATTTTATGGTACTTTCCTTGTCATTTTGTTTCCATGCTCGTATAATGTAATTCATTTAATACATTACTATTCGAATAAAAGGAGGTAACGTCCTTACGACTAAATACAAAAGATTTTATGAATAATTACAAATAATAATAAACATTTTGTCATAAGCACTTTCGCATCCTAAAACATAGATATATAAGAGGCTAAAATAATTTAAAAAATAGAGCAATCAAAATACAGTTAAAATTATCAGTGAAAAACATTCTGTTGTGAGAATATAAACAAATATAAAAAAAAAATACAATCATTTTTCTGCAAAATTAAAAATGATTCTCTTATTTATATTGTAATACACACATTTTCGTACACATCGTGTTTTTAATTGTTAAATAGTGTTCATTAATTTAGTAATTATTTGTGTAATATTTAAATGTCACCGAATATTAGTAAATTGTTCATGAGATTAGTACTTCTATTAGTATATTTCTAACACTTGGGTGTGCTTAATTTTTTGTTATACCAGAAAGTGGGCAAATAATTTGCTTAAAGAATCAAGAGAATCTTACTTCAGAAGACAGAAGAAATGTTGATGATATGTTTTCATGCAGTTTACTTATTTTATTACACGGATTTTGAAATAGGTGAAATTGGGGGAAATCGTTTCGTTTTCCATAGTAAAAACCTAGAGCAAAACTAAAGAAACGTTGCGAGATTTTTTAATTGTTTGAAATGCACCGGAAATGAAAATGTTTGCACACTTTATTGCAGCTTTCGACTAAATATATAAAAAAAATCGATTTGAATAATCCATCGTTAGTGGAAATAATTAGAAAATATATTTAGAATTTTTTTCTTGTAGTAGCACTGTTCGATTCGATTTAACATTTCTATTCTTTATCCATAATGGTTTTTGGTAATATGTGTTAATGTCAACGATATCGAATTGATTATTTTCTAGTGGTATATTTATAATTTCCCTTCATATTGAATATCAAACCAACGAGATAAAGCATCTTGTTTTATACAGAACCAACTGTAAAATGGGAGTTGAGAAAAAAATGGAGTCTGATGAATCTTTCTTTATATTCGAATCGAATTTAAGATCATTAATATTGTTTTAATGCTACTTGTACTACATGAACAATTTTAATTGCGTGATTGACCATATTACTATTTCATATTTGACAATACTCTTTTCAAAATTCATTTAATGTTTTCCAGAACAAAATATCGTTTTCATTCTATTTTGCTCTGTCAAATAAATTAAAAAATGTACCTATTTTGTCTTACGTTGCGTTTTTAATTTTTGACTAGAAAACACATAAACAGGGAGCTAATAAAATATTTTGTGAAACCAAATAAAGAAATAAAAGTATAAACTTCAAATATTTAGCAGAAGTGGATGTAAACTACTTTAAAATTTCAAATTATTTAGTTTGATGAAAACTTTAACTATTATGAAAATTTAGTTATTTATATCAATAACATATACATAAAAAGCGACACACGTATTTTATTGATTTTAAATTGCTGGCTGGCTATTAACTACTTTATTTTATTAATCTTAGGAAATTTGTTTTTTAATTACTTGTATGTTATAAATTCTGAAGTTAATAATTTGAATTTGTTCCTTAAGGGGAAAGAGAGGCATTTTGTTCAAGACATTTCTATGTCTAATAATAGGAACGTCTATTAGGAACTTATCGCCTTTTCAATAGATAATACTATGAGGGTCCACGGAAAACAAGTTTAATATATACCATATATTCCGACAAGAATAATTCTCCATTATCCAAAACCGTTGTGATTTGAAGGACAAAAATATTTAGATATTTAGATTTTCATATTTAAATAACATTCCCTTTTCTTGATTTATCATCCTTTTTAATTTCGTAAGCATCCATCTTCATTAATTTGATGGGGAAATAAAAATATTAATGCTGCAATGCATACAAAGGAAGGAAAAAGCAACTGCAACACCTTCATAAAAAAAAAAACGAATTCACAAATGCTTCAAATTCCCCAAGCCATACAAAATGAACCTTTCGCTCTGAGAAAGTCTGAGTTAAATCGCGCGTATATTTATTGATACTGAATAAGTTATGTGTAAGAGTTTATAGGTAAACCCACTTTACAGAATTTCTTGATATGTTCCTAAAGATAAGGCTAATTTTGTTTGAGCATCTCTCTAAGATCATTTTGATTTTATTGATTCTGCTAATGGTATAGAAATTATGTTATTACATAAGAAGCAGATTAATATACCATTCTATGAAGCATTATATTTATTCAGATGACATCGCTTATATATAAAATATTTTTCGTACATAAGAAATAAAAAACGAAAACGCTTCTGCACGTAAGAAGGGCCACGGAAAAACCAGGGAAATCCCGCTTGGTCTTAAATAAGTAAATTAAAGATTGTAGCATATCTTCTCAGCAGCACGGGTGTTTGTAAGGACGAGCAGCAGTATGATAATCTGGAAATAGCGTCGAATGTCGAATGGTAATAAATAACTCAGACGGATCGGCACAAACAGTTTTGTTCGTAATTAAGTGCTGAAAGGGAAAAACAATAACTGAACCCCTTTTGACAAGTACGATTCACATTTTGTGCAATTCTAAGAACGGAAGCATAGGTTCCCTGTGCATGGCCATAAAGTCCTTTGCACATGTGCAATGAACAAAATAGGAAACAGGCACCTTCTTAATTGAACATGTCCTAGCATGCGCATAGTTTAGGCGCCAAAGGATTTAGTTATGACCAGGTTAGAGGTATAAAAGTTTAGGCAAGATTCGGGAATGGGGATTATCGCGGAGTACTCGTGACTTGGACACCATCGGGCGTGCTGCTGAGTTGTGTCCTGCTGCAGTTTGAATTTGAGAGTTGTAGTCTTTACAATAATAAAACTCGCTTCTTCACAATTTTCTAGAATAAAATATATAAAAACATGCATAACATAGGAAATTAGCTGAAGCCTCAACCCTAAATGATAAATAATGGAAATTGAAGTTTACATTATGTTGCAAAAATTATTTGGCATTTCATTATTTTGGAAACCGATTTAGGAAATAAGAAATTTGTTTTTTAACATTAAAAGGTTCAAACTATTTAAACTAATCTAACCCAAACTACTAATTCAAATTAAACTAATTAAGTTATTACATTTTTTCTAAAAAATTCTGCAGCAATGAAAGATTTGAGTTAAAGTATTTGCAGAAAAATTGCATTAAGAGTTTATTAGTTAGAAAATTAGGAAATTTAAATTTGGTTCTACTTAATAGAAATTCGAAAGCAAGCGGTGTTATTATAGAAAAGATTAGTGTTCATCAACAATCGTTTGAGTTTAACCGTGAAATTGTGCTAATTTTATTTTTTGTTTGTTATTATTATTAATATAACCAAAAAAACACAAAACAAAGTATGTAGTTAAAAAATTATTTGAGTAATTGATACCGAAAGTATTTTCCGCTACGATAATAATTGATTTTAATTTTGACATTTATTTCGAAACATTCTTCTTTTCGGAGAATTACTCTCGATAAAATTTAATCTTTGAGAGTGTTTGTAAAATTAATAAAAATATGAAAAATAGAAATGATTTGCTTATAAAATTTGACAACAACTGTTGAACACTTTGAAGCAGAATTACAGGGATTTTATTTAGATGGGTTTGTTGGCTTTCTAACTTAAAAACGGTAAATTATATAAGTGTTTTACCAGAATGATTGACTTAATTAAAAATTATTTTGAAAATGTCAACTTTCAGAAAAATGTATAAGATGCTCAATAAAATTAAAGCGTTCAAATATAGTGATTGCATGTAAATCCACTGTTACTGGCCAAATATTCTATGTAAGAATTCAATTCTTTAGGCGTTATGCACTTTAGTCAGTCCGTTAGTTGCTTTTACAATGACAATTATTCAGTATTCATTAGGTCTATAAAATATTTGGCGACTCTTTTCAATTACTTTAAAAAAATTATTTTTCTTATTTCTTTACAATGTTAGTGCCTCTAGAACACTTTCCCATTAGTTAGTTCCTTTAAAACAACAACTGATTCCTGTAGCATTATATTCATTATATATATATATATTTTTTAGTGTAAAATCATAATCTATAGCTGTTTATTAGTTTGTTATTCAAAAATTGTTTACCATACACTTCTGTGTTATTTCGTTAATTCGCTTATTAGTAAACCTACAAGTAATTTATTTTGGCATTTTTAATTGGTGTGATGAATGAAATCTTTTATTTTTACTTGCTACGTCAAAAAGAGGTATTTTCCCCTAAAACAATAGGAAGAAATTCGAGTAAATTCTATAATTCGTTTTTCGCACTTTATTTTTCTAAGATATCACGTTCTAGAAGACTTTTTGTTTTCAAGTATAAATTATAGTAAAAAATATAAAATTAATTAAATAATTGATATATATATATATATGGTATATATATATATAAAAGCCTTTGGTTTTTACAAGTACTTCTTATCGCCACTTTCCTAGCTTCTATCTTCTCTTTTACAACCCAATTTTCTGTTTGTTACTAATAAGTTATATTTACATCACAATTTTTAGGTCGGTTCGAGAATTAAAAAACATATTCAATTTTCAGTAATAAGCTTGATTTTGACCGGATTATAAAAAAAAAAAGATTTTCTTAGAGAAGTAAGCTTGTGTCAAAAATTCTTTGTCATTCCTTCAACGTATACCGGGCTCTACTTTTAACAGCGATATTCCAGGGATTGATCACAATTGAAATGTAGAACATCGTCACATAATCGCACAAGTACAGCAGGAGTAGTTTATCACGTTGTATATGTGCGTATTACATCACGTATAACAGCTCGGCATAATGGGCAGTGACCACCGCCAACTCCACGCCACTGTTCGATTGCACACTCGTAGCACATGCACATGTGACCGCACATATACAGAACTGAGTCGATGGGATTCTCATAACAAATTGTGCATTCCGCGCCGGATCCACCATTATCGCTGCCATTGCGAACTGTATGCGTATCCTTCCACTGGTTAAGCGCATTGCAATTGTTTCTTCCGTTTGTTGGAACCGTCGTTGATACTGGCTGCAATTATATATATATATATGAGTATGAGTAAAACCACAAATATATAAATAAAGAATAGTTTTAAAAGAATTTAAGTATTTACGGTTTATGATAAAATTCTGATAAAATGAAATTATCATTTATCTGAGAATATATAAGTTTTGTAAATTTGAAATACCTTTGCCGCCACGACCTAGTGCATTTTTAATTGTGAATTCATATTAAGTTCATTTTAAGTAATTACTTATTTTTATATTTTAATTTAATTATTTGCTCTATTGTTGCCGCATCAATTTGAGATATTTTATAAGATCAAAGTTGATTTCGCTAGATTTTGCGATTTCAATGATTGCGCTTTCAATTATTTCAATCAGTCTGTTTTGTTTTTGTCTTAGCTTGCCATTCGAAGATTGTAATAAACAACGCAGGAAATTCATTTTTGCTCTTTAGGCCCTAAAATATAAAACGGTTTTTCCGAGTAATGGTAATGGTAATGTATGATAATTATATAATAATGCATTCATTCCAACAGTAAGCCAAAGCAAATCTTAACTCGCTCAATGAACTATAAAGTTATACAGCGTAGCTAAGCTCACAGATATTGGGCGAATAAAAATCAAGAATATACTTAAAGTAAAAGCACTCTTTACTAACAAATGTTATAAATTATGTGATTAACCTTATACTTTTACTTGTCAATATTTGCTCCCAAAATAAATGTGTACTACCTACAGAAGGAGTTTACATTACAAATGTATTGCAAATGTTTCGATTTAAAAAAAACATGGAGATATTGGTCTAAACTCATTAAAAGTCGCGTTATATGAAAGGTTTTAGAGGTTTCATATTTCATGCTTAGGTACATTTTTAAAATTTCTTAAGTACACACTAACTAGCTAACAGATATATCTGAATTGTTGAAATTAGAATTATAATTAAAAATACAGAGTGAACTACATTTGTTTGTATTTCTCCTTTTTTTAGAGCAAACTATAAACCATATAACTTCAACCGGAGCAGGACAGCAGACGCCCTCATGTCCCGCCTCATCTATAAGCACAGGTCGCTGTTAATAAGCGAGCAGTACCAGTGCCGTCTCTCTGGGTCCTGGTACTGGAGCGACCTTGGGACGGCCGCAGTCTGGATTCAGGACCCAAGCAAGACTGCGATAGGGGCTTAATAGCGTGGGAGTGGCTTCGTCTGGGTTGAGAGCGGCGGTTTAACCTACATCAGCTGCTATCTGAACTCAAACGGCTGGGGGGCTGGGAGGCTGAAGCTGTGGTGGAGAAAAAGATGGGTTTTCTTCGCAAAGCCTATGAACTGTCCAGCCGAGGCAAACCAGACGTCCGGCGTACTGATGGACAACGGAGATCGCAGATTTAAGATAGGTCTGCCTTCGACTCAGGCGGAGGGCCCAAAGGGCGTCTGGTCATGAAGAGGCTAACAGGTTCTCCGCCGAGCATAAGGCGGCGAAGAAGATGCTCCGGTATATCATCAACCGGTGTAAGGTCGCCTAATGGAGGAAGTGGACGCCGACCCCTTCGAACTTGGCTACAAAATTGTGACCAAGAAACTAGGGTCAGTTACTGTCCGGGTGGGGACAACTGAGGGCGGAGACAACTTCTCGCGGCAGAGGTCCTCTCTCGGCGATGGAAAATCGCTCACCTAGTTTTAGTTTGCAAGGGCATGGTCGACCCGACGGCACCGTCGTCGTATCGCCGTCTTTGTATGCTGGACACGGCAGGTAAGGTCCTAGAACGTGGCCTACGACGGTCTTCTGCGCATGGACATGATGGACTGATGGGACCAGGCTGATCGGTTACGCGGAGGACGTCGCAGTGTTGATAGTGAATCGTTGGCGCAACTACAATTCAACATAGCCATGAGGAGGGAGAACGTGTGGATCTATGGCCTGTCGCTGGCACTTGCCAAGACCGAGATAGTCGTCCTCACGAAGAGGAAGATCAGTACCATCCTGACCATGATGGTGGGGGAGGGGCGTGTGCAGACGAGACCTGCTGCTAAGTACTTGGGGGTGATGATCGACTTGAAACTCACTTTCGGGGAACAGATACGGCAAGTCGATAGTCGTTGTCGCAAACCTGAACAGGATCATGGCTAATACTCATGGCCCTAGCTCGGACAAGCGCAGGCTGTTGATGACCACAGTGCACTGATCCTGCTCAATGGTGCAGAGATCTAGGGAGGTCAGGTGCGGCTCGAAGTATACAGAAAGCGTATAGCCGGGCCGCTCCGCGAGTGGCTTGCGCCTAGCGGATGACCTCTAAGTTAACGGTCCATGTCATCGCCGATGTGATCCTTATTGGGCTGCTGACGGTGGAGAGGAGCGCTGTCTATAGGAGAAGACAGGAGATTGGTCGGACGCAGGCTGCCGAGGAGGAGAGATCTCGCACCATGGGCAGGTGGCAGGAGTCGTGGGAGAACACGCTCCGCAGCAACAACAACGAGGCCTCGTCCAGCACTGGGAGGGATAGCTCCTAGGAGCTAAGGGAAAAGGCCCAGCCGGAAGTAATGCGTCCGTAAATGGATTTTCCCTCAGTAAATAAACAAAATTATCTTTAAATTCAAAATACTTAAAACCTCCTAACATATGTGTATGTATTTGAAATAATTTGATACGTCGAATTAAGAGTATTGTATAGTAATTTTACTACTCATCTGATTAAATTTTATTTTATTCTGGCCATATTTCTGACTTGGGAGCTATACTCGACAACAGGCTTGATTTCAAGCTTCATTAGACGTCGGTCCAGAGAAAGTGTTGGCCCATTTGTTTTGAAATATTTGTGCGTAGGACTTGCCTGACAGATCTTAGAATATGCTAGTATTCTCATTATTCTCTCGATATATGTAAGATTGAATCAATTCAAAAACGTTTTCTTCGGCGTGTTTTAAAGAACTTGTCGAAAAACGCGAAATCTGCTTGGATTATTGTAATAGTGTTAAAATAATAAGTCGTGTAAGCGTAAGATTTCTAAGGCTGTTTTTGCATATTAATTACTGTGTGCAAATATAGATTGCCTTGAATTATTGTCAATATTCAACATTAACCTAAAATCGTATAATCTCCGAAACTTGCACTTCTTATACCATATAACGAATCTCATTAAACAAGTTATGCACTGTATGACCTTTTAATGCTCTTTTAAGTTCCTATAATAAATTTTCCTATTTACATTTCAATCTGACGTCATTGAGTTTGGATGAAAATTACCCGGCTTGTTTCTAATTTGCAATATTTCTTTAGCTGGCGTTATCATTTGATTCTAAAAGTTTTCAGTAAGAAATCAGTCGGGCTGAGGTTGCGCTGGAAGTTACACGTGTGCAAATCTCAAAAAAGTAAAACCCATTGAAATATCATTAGTTGAATACCCGGGCAATGTTGATCTACCTCAACGGCCGTGTAACATTTTTCTACCTCAATCACGTCGTATTAATTGCAGTATTTGGAAATTAAAAAATTCTAATGTCCTAGATTACCGAGCCTTTTATGTTGGTGTATTTTATCTATAAATTTTCAGACTAATTCTAAGCGAGCCCATATTGGGGTCGTTTTAATAACTGTTTTGTGGTTTCAAACAAATCTTCCTTCAAATAATTTCAGGTACATTAGATCCCTTTTCAAAGTTACGATTTTGTGATTTATTGAATATGACACTGTCGAAGCCGACTTTAAGCTAATAAAACTTCTTCTGCATTAGGAGTTGGACCTATTCCTGAATGTAACCATTTCTAAGTATAATAAACCTACCTCAATGTATGCATTGCTGCAATTCGACATCATGGTCGCACTGGAACCAGCTGTAGGAACTGCAATTTGACTAATTTTCGACTGGCTACCAGTCAAGTGCGATGGTGTAATGTCACTATGTGTTGGCGGTAGGTTAACAACTAGAACAGTTCCACCTGGCTGAATTTGAATCATGTCGCCATTCGATGGAACGCTTATCATTCGGCCATTTGGAGCAACTGCCGGAGCCGGATTGGCTGGCTGTGAAACTGGAGTAATAGTGGCAGTAACTCCACCCGGACCTGCGGGAACTGTTGTTGCTAATATAGCTGGATTTGATAATTTTCGGCTCTCCGAAATTTGGGAATTGAAACTATTTATAGACTCAGAGCCAGGCAAGGAAACCTGAAGGCGTCTCGGTGATGTAGGCATTTGCGCAGCACACGTCTGCTGCTGAGGAATCACATTTAGTGGTGGTTGTCTAAAGACACGAACACTTTGGGTTGAACCGTATATATCCAGAAATGCCCAAAGTTGAAGACTTTGATCGACATGCATCACGACCACGGCTGGTCCATCATTTTTGCTGATCGTTACCTCTCCAGATGGTGTTACGCAAAAAGCGATCTCATCGCCACGCCGAGGAATCGAGGCGATATCCTTACTCACAACCCAATACTCTGGCCGATCCAGAAGAAAGTCAGAATCATCCGGAAGATCTGAGGGCTGTAAGGTAGCGGGGTTGCACGATGTTAAACCTAATGCTAATGCTCCAACGTACATATGCTCTGTTTTTAAGATTTGAACAATTATTTTCTCTCCGATCCGAAGGGGCCGGGCTGTAAACACATATCCCTGACAAAAGTCCGATTCAGTGCGGGTCGCTATAAAGCGATCTTGAGATAGTCTAATATTTTTTCCTTTGGTGATGTGAAATGGAACCGGGATCAGTCGTCCACTGGCATTGTAGCGTACTGGAGGAACAGTTGATGATGGGTCGTCATTCAGGCTTAAAGATTGCATAGACGGCATTACCCGATCAACTTCGGTTTCTGGTAGTGATCTTCTGCTGAGCCGATACGCTGGAGACTGCTGGTACATGTATACTCTGGCATCCAAGAATTCAATTGCTGTGCAGTTCCCATAGACGTCTATAAGAGTCCATAGCATTCCTCTGGTGTCAATCCCGCTCAATATCACACCCTTTTCTTCGCCGTTAATTCCATAAATAACATCTCCCGCCGAATTCACATAGTAGAACAGTACATTGTCCTTTTCGCAAAACTGCTCATGCAGAGCCTTTGCCCAGAAACCCGGGCGATTCGTCAGATCAGGACACGCGTACTTTGGTAAAGCATTCTCCAGTGTCGCGGGATCATTGCTAGTGAAACCGAATCTAATCCCGCCATTCCAGTTATTTGAAATTTCTGAAAATTTAATGCAGACCCGCTCGTTGAGCCGCACCGGCCGGACGCTAAATGTAATCGCCCGGCAGAAACTTTCGAACCGCCTCGCCATCGTACCATCCCTCGATATCCGAATATTATCGCCATGTACTGTGTGAAACTGCAGAGGAGGTAGATTATTTGGTCCGGGACATGAAGTTGGACTTCTTCGTGCTGAAAATAAACAAAAGCGGAAATCCATTAGTACCTGCGTGTGAAGGAACTCAAGATGATTTTTGTGTTCTGACAAGGACTCGATTTTCCAGTTTCAGTGCATCTGCTGATCTGAACCACATGCTGCACAGAAGCACATTTCTTAAAAAGGAAAAATTAATTTCCATCGATCTTGAGGGGGGAAACTAAGAGCAGCTGTGTAATTTGTATGAATTTTACCTTGCAACAATTCACAAAGGACGAAAACATCTGCTCTCGTAGTACTTTTTCTTCAAAAACTTAAACATTCATTCAGTCGATTTCAAAATAATGAACTTTGGTTATTGTCATAAAACTTATACTATAGCTATTGTCATAGCACTTATACTATAGCTTACTCGGACATGGCGCTTCGCAAGATAGTTATTATAATATTTAATTAACCCTTCATAAGTCGAATATTTGTTTAGAATATAAACAAGAGTATATATAGAAAGTTAATTTATAAATTCAGATAATAATGAATTCATAATTGTGTATTGTGAAGCAAGAACAGTTTACAATCTTTACTCTATTATTATTAGACCTATTATTGTTAATGCTTAATGAAGTAGTTATTTTAATTTGGTGTTTTAAGTTGATTATAGCTGTTGGTTAATGTCTCGTAATTTTTAATAATTCAACAAAACTGATGTCTATGAGTTTAAACAAGCTAACTTTACTAGTGCAATTAAAGGTTAGAATTAAACATAAAAATATACTACATGAAAGAAGGTAGTCGAATAAGCTGGAGTAACAAAGTGTAAAATGTGTAAAAAAAAGAATTGCATTTATATCAAAATCTTTGTTTCAATTTGAAAGAAGGATTTAAATCCAAAGGTAATAAGATATGTTTAAAATTAAGTTTGCACAAAAATGTACTTTAAGTATGTTTGTGCATTTATACTATACCACAGCATTGAAAAGGTTAAGACTATTTATCAAATGGAATATAAAAGCAAGGAATGATTTTAGTTAAATAAGAAGATACGGTTGTATGAATCCCTTTGGACCAAAGCAATTCCAAATTAAATGTGACTTTATTTAAATATTCGAACGAGCGTTTACCTAAATGTAACTACAGGGTGGGCAAATTTGAAGTTAGGAAGTAAATAGGCTGTCAAATGATGAAATGTCAAGAATTGTCCTTTGACATTTATTTAGTAAAAACTTGGAAAATTTTAACCATGGAATGCTACACTCTTAAACAATGAATTTTATATATGAAAATATACTATCAAAATGGTGAAAATTTTACTATATCACTTCGTAAAATTCGAGCAGCAGCTTTTCCTCGTCAGGCTCCTTCTGAGGCCGCTGTGCCTAATTTAATCGCTAAATTCGAGGCCCACGGTACTGTTGCTGACAATAGACCAAAACACCACGCTCGTAGTGGCCGTAGTGGTGCAAACATAGCCGCTGTACAGCAAAGTATTGAGAATGAGCCTGGAACATCAACTCGTCGACGTTCGTAACAAGTGGGCATCATCAGAAGCACTTTGCGCAACATTTTGCATAAAGATCATCTTCACGCTTATAAAGTTTAGCTCATTCAAAAATTAAAGCCGGCCGACAATCGTTTGCGTCGAACGTTTGTGAATTGGATGCTTGAAAAATTGAACGAAAACAATGCATTTTTTAACAAAATCATCTTTAGTGATGAGGCCCATTTTCAATTAGGCGGTTATGTAAACAAACAAAATTGTCGCATATGGGGCTCACAAAATCCACAAACAGTGGCCCGTATTTTTTTGAAAATGAACAAGGAAACACCATTACCGTGAATTCTCTGCGCTACCAAACCATGATAACCGATTTTTTGTGGCCGCAATTGGATAATGTTAACAATAGTGACCTGTGGTTCCAACAAGATGGGGCCATGAGCCACTCAGGCGGCCAAACAATTCAGTTATTGTATGAGAAATTACCCGGACGCGTAATTTCTCGATCTGTCGATGTTAATTGGCTGCCTTTTTCTTGTGATTTAACCTCGCTGGACTATTTTCTCTGGGGCCATTTGAAAGACCGGGTTTACGTGAACAAACCACAAACAACTGACGCTCTGAAAGATGAAATTCGGCGCTACATTGACGAGATAACCGAAGCTTTGTTGCAACATATGATTCAAAATTTTGCGAAAAGAGCGGACGTCTGCCGACGTGCCTGAGGTGGACATTTGTCCGCCATCATATTCCATTATTAATTCCCATATTTCTACTTTACATTGGTATCAATAGAACTGAATGTGTCAAAAGTGTTTTTAAGCCAATTTACTTCCTAACCTCAAATTTGCCCACCCTGTATAACCGGTAACTTTTGCCTTGGTCAGAACCTGATAAAAACTGGTTAAAAAGTATTCTAATTTTGATTAGACAACTAGATACTTGGTTTGCATTAATTAATTAAAACTTCGATGTATTAACTAAAATGTTGGTGACCACAAATTTTTCTAAAACTTTATTATATTAACATATATTTGATTTCGAACAAAACAAAATAAATAATGATTTATTTCATGAATTTGGTTGAGTTGAAATTAAGAAAATAAATTTGTTATTATAATCAAAAATCAAAAAAACCGAAAACCAGCCTAATATTTGGTAATTGTAAGCTTAATATTGGATAGTTTTACTTGTGTTGTTTTCTTAATATAATACTTTGATTTTTCGGTTTAGATATGATAACCGTTATTAGAAATTTTACAGGAAATATTGTATAATACGACTATACGAGGCCTGTTCAAAAAGAATCGTGAATTTTGAATTTCCACGCACTACGTATATTCGATTTTTGATTTTCGTCCAAGCAAAATAGCTGTCAAAAATTAACTGAACATTCAAAATAGTCGAGCTTGTCAGCATAAGTGCGGGACATGAGTACCAACATAACCCAAAAAAAAAAGAAAATCGAACAAAATTCGCGATACTTTTTTAAAAGACCTCTACGCTATCTTGAAAATAATTAAATTATTTTAAACAAAATCAATATATTAACGCTTTTCACTCGTATGTCGAGTATGACTTTATATCATACACCAAAAGTTTGAAAACAATTTAATAATTAAAATAATATTTACTTTTTGCAAACATTTTATAATAACAGAAATACTACATTTAAATCAGCACCATAGAACAATTCTATCATTATTTTTAGGGCTAAAGGAGAAAATACATAGGTAAGTATTATAATCCACTATATACTGGAAAGTAAAAAAATGCTTTTGAGAAAAAGTAAATTTAATCAACATTAAAATTTAAAACAAAAACTTAAGACTCCTGGCAGTAGGGGAAGGAATATTTGTTGGCGACATTTCGGTTTTAAGTCCAGTGGACAACCACTAAACTCTTGCCATCTGTGATAATTCTCAACATACCCGTAACATCGAAAAACCCACGCTGCTTTTCATCTTTGGGAGATATTCCTGCATTTAAAAGATTTATGAAGCACATTTTAGCCACCCTCGCACTTCAAAACTCTGAAGACACCAACCCTGAAAATTGATGGAATAATGTGCCAGCTGTGCGCAACCGATTCGTAAAGATTGCTTCCTCAAATTCGATCAATAGTAAGGCTATGCCATTAGTCATCCCAGGGGTAACTTTAACGAGGTTTACGCGCTCGCATCAATTTCAGGCACGATGTGGAGGGCGGAAATCTAACTTTCGGAGATTTCATCACCGCACATATTTTTACTCCCTCTGTACCCCGAGTAAAAACTAAGGCTCGCCCATTTTTAGCCCGAAACAGGCACGCACGGCATCAAAACGCCTGTATGGCTCCCAAACGCGGCACCGTACGTCTGATCGAAAACCTTATTTTTTCAAATGCGGCCCGCTGCAGGCACGTATTGTTAAAAGACGCACGAAATAGTACAAACGTAGCATGGTACGCTTACCTTTTTCCAGGTTAAAAATTGAAAATAAATGCAATAAAATTATTTTCGTAGATTAAGGTCTGTGACGTCTCATAAAATAAATAATGTATTCTACTCATATATGTGTAATATATAATATATGTGTAATATATTATTGTTGTTTTTATCTGTCGTCTAATTCAATTTGTAGAAACTAAACAAATTTGTAGATTTTTGTGCCTGTAGCGGGAGCGTGCATACCCGTGTGGCTGGCATATTTTTAAATTTTTGGGCCTGTAGCGGAAGCGAGTATAACTCTGTAGCGGGTGGATTTTTTTATTTTCGTACCTGTAGCGGGAGAGTATCATGATAGTACTGGGCTCATTTGTTCGCTATGCCTGCTAGTTTCGGGCGCATGTATAATTTAAAAAATTTAAATGTTTGTACTTAGTTTGGGCGTAAAGATACCAGACAAATTATTTTTACTCGGGACGCTTTTCTTGCTGAGAGAAAGGTACTATCGTTAACTATAAAGTAAGTTGTAAGTAACAAGATTTTAGTTTTTCGTTCTAATGTTCTTATCTATGAATAAACAAATTTCAGATATATGCGAACCCATAGCTTTTTTAAAATCGTGCATAGGTGCAAACCAACTCTGAATTAATTCGGGTTTCCTGCAGCATATCTCTTAAGAGAAACCACTCGCAAAGCAACAATTCCTGCTAATAGAATTTTACAATGTCATTAAACCAGTTGAATTCTGTCTAAAATAAAGAATATTTAGTCATACCACTAGACCAGAACAGTTAGTCCGTATACCGACGTTGCAGCGTTTGTAGTTCATGAATTGTTAGTTTAAAAAAAAGAACAAAACTCGCATGCTGGAAGCCAATGCTAAGGTTGTGGGGGGAATGCAATTTTGGTAAAACACTGAGGGCTGAGATTTAACTTCAAAGAGACTTCTCTTCCGTGCTTCTGTAGAAATTTAATTTAACTTCAGGAAAATACAAAGCTGAATCGAACTTTGCCGAATGATTCGAAAATGCATTGGATCGATGAAAGGAATTAGACTTTTGAATTGGTATTATATACCGAAGCTTTTAGGATTACTATTTTTGACTTTGATTATTTTGAATGTAACAGTTTCGGGTAGAGGTCGCTACTTAAATTCATTCAATAAAGTTCATAATTCCAACCAACAATAACAAAAAGACTTCGTAACTGATCGTGGTAAATTTATATATTTCAGCATTTGAAACATTTACAATTTATGGTGGAAAATTAAATATTTTTTAGAGGCCATGATGCTTAAGAAATTCTGACTACCTTTCTTTAGGGAAAATATATAAGTAAATTCTTTTCACTCTTTAACACTTGTCAACCCTTATTGTCTCAGCCGGATGTCTTGCAGCTCTTCAGCTTTATTATTATATATACTCAAGAACCGGAATTGCGCTTGAAGGAGTTTTGACAATGGGCATATAGTGAAAACTTAAGAAAAAAGAAACAAAAGTGCGTATACTAACTATGACCAAAAGGTAAGGGGAACCAGCATAACGGTCACGCTTTTCTGACTCTTAGAATCATAAAAAATAGAATACCATAATGTTATGCATATGATTACCTGATTTCACGTAGTATAAGTACCGGCCGAGAATAAATGTAAAATTTTTCAACTGACTCCACCGCAAGCGGATGCCGACGATGTAATTTTTTTCCTTTTAATCACGAATTTTTCCAACCGCCTATGGGTGGAAGGGAATCATCATTAACATGAAACGGGCCTCGAAACATGGGATTGCACAACATCGAAATAAGTAATGGCACACGACATCCTGGTCTGAATGTTGGTGCGTCGGATTAACGATTTAGGGCCAACGATTCAGTTTATGGTTAATTTATTGAATCGACACGTGTCTCTTATTTCACTAATATATTACGTTAATTAGTGCGTGCTAACGCACAGAAGAATCGTGATTTGTTTCAAGTTTACTAAAGCAACCACCATGCCCTTACTCCTTCATAATATATGTATGTATGTATGTATATTGCTAGCGGTGAGTCGAAATTTTCCGCCAAAGGTTGTTAAACGAAAATCTTGAACCCTTGGGTAATACCGGAGACGAGGCTTACTCGATATCAACAGAAGCCTATGTATTAGAGGATTATGCCCATCAGGAGAGATATTTTTATAGCGATGTAAATCGTGGGTATATCTTCCCCTAAGGAATTGTGCAGCTGTCCTTTTTTTGTGGCTGTTACTGAACACACACTTAAAGCGGACTAAAAAAAGGATCAGGATTTGAAATGAAGCAAGTAAGATTTCATGGACTTTTATACAATTTCGTTTTTATATTATCCCCATTGGAAAAACTTCTATTTTGCAAATAATCTACATTTCCATATGAGGAGAAATTTTAGAGTTGTCTTCTAAAATGTGTTAAGTACACCTTCAAGTTAAAAAGTCTATAGTTCTTTTAACACATATTCGTCTGGCAATTTCTTGCACCGCCATTCACCAAATGCCGGCATTTTTTGACACTATTTGTAGAAACGATATGCTCTATATTTTTTAGTGAAAATTTCGGAAATGAAATAAAATGAATTTGTTTTTATATATATAAGGTGGCGCAAAATTAATCACTCTATCGGAAGATGTTAAAATTATTGCAAATGGCATGGTACGTCAATCATATTTGATATTTGTGAACTACACAGCTGCAGAATACAAACAGACAAGTAGCGCTATACACCGCCAGAGCGTGGAATAATTGTGTCCATTTTTTTGACTAATAATCGGTCGGTGGTGTTAGTGCAGCATGCATTTCGACGTCGCGTAATCTCCAGTTTTGACGATTTGGAATGGCCAGCCAAATCGTCCGATTTAATCGCCCCAGAGTTCTTTCTTTGGGGATAATTGAAGTCGCAGGTTTATGCCAACAAGCCTCAGACAATCGCAGCCCTTAATGAGAATATTCGACAGGAATGCGAACAGTTATCACCGGAAATCTTGCGGAAAGTCATGGAAAATGCAATAAAATGCAGAAATGTGTATCAACACTGGCGGCAGCCACTTGACGGATATCATCTTTTCCACTTAACGGAAAAAATTGTGGAGGTCCAAAGATAAAGATTTCTATCACACAAAGTATTTCTTTTATTTAGTAAAAAAGTTATACAAAAACAAAATTGAATGATTAATTTTGCGCGATCTTGTACAACCTTTATTTTCAATTTTTTTTCTGAAATTAAATCCACAAAAAGTTGAAATGAATTAATGAAAACATAAAGTTTATATTCTTTTTAGGCACTTCTTCAAAAGGTTCCAAAGCGGGCTCTACGTCAGTATCAGACCACAAGCCATCTTCAGAATCACTATTATTTTCAAAGTCACTATATTGTAAAGGATATAAACGTCGGCGTCTCCTTATAACAATATCACTATTGTCACTGTAATTACTATCACTATCAGATTTTAAACAATCTTCAATGAGACTCACTAGACTCACAATCAGATATGTGTTAAAGAGCAAAAAGCAATATGGGTAGTAAGAAAAGTAAGTAACAGGAAACATAATTTAACTCTTGTTGAAAATTGTTGGCCAAAAAAAAGTCACTGTTATTCGTCCGTTTTAGGCATGTCTAGGCTTTTCTGATTCACTTTTCATCTGTTAGGGTGATATTAAGAATACAACAAATGCATGCAAACTCGTACAAATTAATCCAGTGACTACTATACTTGACAGTGTACATAAAGTATTAGTTGTTTGGAAGTTAGAATCTCCTCTCAAAATCAAAAGGTAGACTTAAGAAAAAGCAATTTGTGTGTTTGGTATCTTTATCTTCCAAGTTTAAAAAAAAAAAAATACAAACCATTTTCCCAATTTCCTCAGGTATATAACAATAATAACCTTTAAAATGCTAAATATGTTAAAGGCACATGGACCAGCCCCAAAGTTTTTAAATTGTTTGTTACAAGAAGATATTTTCAAAACTTTTATTAGAGAGAGCTAATAGATGTTTTATATAATCTTAAACAGCCTTAAAAATTATTTATAACGAAAAATTTAGTCCACATATAAAAGTTCTTATTATTTTTAAATATTAACAAATTAATACACACTTCACTCTTACGATTAGAATGGCTCAACTATTTTTAAAAGTGGTCTCGGGTGGCATAGCTTAATGAGCGGTTTGGCTGTGATATATTACGTATGCCATTCCGAGGTCGTGGTTTCGATTCCCATATGAAAACTCTGGTTAAAAAGTAAAAATAACACAGAAAGTTGCCATATGGACTTAGTTCCCCAATGCACAAAAATAAAGAGAAATTTGAGAATTAAATTCAAAAAATTGTAATTTATTTTACATAAATATAAATAAAAATAAAATGAAAAGATTTTTAAAAATAATCATAGTGATTTTATTAAATGGAAAAAGTAATTTTAATTAGTCCCGCTTTTTTACAAACACTTAAAATGTTTTAAATTTCAAAAGGCAAACAAACATTGCATACTGTGCATACAGTCCATGAAATTTTGAACACATAAAATAAAAATAAAAAAATAAAACTAAGTTCTTCATACCTATAAATTTAATACGATATCGCCTTTTCTGTAGCATTTTTGCTATTCATTGGATATATGTACTTGTATTCTAAACAATTTTCTGGGCACATAATATCAATATCATATACATTAAATAAATATTTATTTAATTTAAAAATACGGACTTCACTAAAAGAAATTTTCGCGCGCATCTTGTATGATATGGCAAAGGCTACTGATTTGATATCAGTTTTCAATAATTCAGTCGTGCAATAACACCTGGCCTCTGAAAGTAACCCTCCCTAAAAATATAACCATGTCTGTCCGCCACAACGAAATTTTTTTTTTTTTTTTTTGTAATCCTTTAATACATAGGCGGACGTTTCCGCTTCAGGGGTGGAGGATGGTTTATAAAGGAACTAAGCAATTCATTTGAGAAACATCTGGCTTTTTCATACTTGAAGCGATCTACGGCAGTTGGTTGGCTGGTATATTTTATTGGGTGATTGAGAGGTAACAAAATTATTGTAGTAAACTGGTTAGTAAAGGTACACATCTCTCCTAAAGGGAACATTGCATGTTTCAAGTAAAGAATTGCATCTTCAAATATCGTATTTTAAGCAATAAAAGCGTACGATATTTCACACGGGTTATGGTTACTATATCCCTTGTTTTACGGTAATACACATATACAGTGGCGTGTAAATCACTTGCAACTAAAACCATATTTTTTTCTTCGGCTTATTACAAGAACCTGTAAGCTAATAAAAATATTCGGATACAGTATTTTAATATATATTATGCATAGTTTGAAAATAAACTTTTTAGTTTTAGCAGTTTACAACTTTTGGTGTTAAGCTGAAGAAAATTACGATTCTAGTTGCAGATGTTTTGCACGCCACTGTATATTGAAATTGGCAAGCCGCTTTACCATCTTAAATTCAGAAAATGGAGTTTTAACACTAGAACTACCAAAACCAGCCAACTTTGACTGGTACTCAATTTCCTCCCTCATTTAATTTGTATATTTTTGAAATTCTCTTCTGATTAATGCCAAAGTTTAATAAAATTGAGAATTACGACATATTCAAAAACCTTTTTTCATTAATAATTATTAATTCAAATTTGAAAGCGTATTAAATTAAAGGTGCAGAAAGTTGTTAAAATTACAGACTTGCGCGCCGGTAGTTCTAGTGTTAAATAAGTTTTCTGGAAATAAATCCTTTCATTTAGCTACCAACAACTTTAAAAAATAGCGACAATTATGGCACATTTAAGAACACTTTATCTTATGTTTGACGTGAAAATTCCAATTTTTAAAAAAAATTTACATTTGGATTATACTACATTAAGACTTAATTGGAGATGTTTTTAAAAAATTGAACAATACTGCATGGTTAAATTTCAGTATTCATTGAAGAAGTTTTTTGTACCACTTGGAAAATTTCCTTATTTTTACTTGTTTCCTGAGTCTTGGTTTTCTTATTCCAAGTTTGTGCTGTATAGACGAGTTTGTCAAATATTTACACTGTTCTGTTTATTTCATGATGTTTTCTCTCCCTGAAAGAATGATATTATTTTTTTTCGTAGATTACCAATTCGGAAAAGAAAATAGTCTACCACATCACGTTTTTGAGAAATATGAGGCCGATAGTGAAAAAAGCGTATAGTGAATGTTTTTGAGAATTTATCAATATATAACAGGATGTCGAAAAAGTGCAAAACATATGTTGAAATAAATCCTAAGTATTTAACTATCCTTTCATCAGTTATTTGTAAAATCTATCAAGATTTGTTTAGAAGTCAAGTTTTTTTATGGGAGTCTTCTTCCTATGTACTAGGGGAAGGGTCATGAAAAACTAAGCAAACTTTGATAATGTTTATTTATTTAAAAAATTCATAATTTTATATATGGGGTAAGGACCTAATCTTTCTTTTGAGTCGTGTTTCAAATTTTTAACATCGGATACAGAACAGATTCTAGAAAAATAAGCAGATGCTAGAGGCAAAAATTCTGCAGACCAGTCTTATTAAATTCTTGGAGTAAGACCTTGAAATTCTGATTTCTGTAAAGCCAAGACAAATTCTATTCTCTTTTGAAAATAACCAGATGTTAAAAATCTCCTGTTGCGAAGCACTGGAGCAACATTTCATTATTTACTCTGTAAATTCTGGCTATACTTGAAAACTCATTTACAGTTTAGGAGTATGTTTATACTTTAACATGTTAAGATAAGTTTCTAACAAGTGATCGAAGAACTTGAAATGTGAAACCTTAACATAAAACATATTGCCTTACCTACGTCTGGATAACGTTCTTTTGATTACATCTTCATTGTTTGGCGTAAAATCAAGTATTCAAATAAAAACTCATATCAATGATTACTCAATAGTTCTAAGTGAAGCATCTTAATGCTGCATACATCCAATAAAGTCTTGTTGCGCATCAATACTCTGTGCGATCAAAAAATCAGCTCTAATTGGTGTCGTTAACATCACCATTACCAAATATCAGTGCTTTCCTATTATGCAATTGTTTTTTATGCTTACAAGATCAGCTAAGCTGTTAAGCAAAGTGAGATCGATAGCACTAGCAAATGATAATGAATCGTTTTTACTGTCTTGTCTAATTACCGAAAATTACGAAGGAATTTGAAAATGTACAAATACATACCAAATGAAAATCGGCCTCAAGACGATGCGAGGTAGTCTTAATGTGTGTCTAACTGCTTGGGTAAGAAAACGAAGATGACGATAACGACGATGCATTATCAAAATAAATACAAGTGAATCACTAAAAGCGTATTCAACCGATCTTGGGGCAACTCCATCAATATGGACTGGTGGATCGTGCAGCATACATAGATTTGGCAAATTCATGAAATAAAGAAAATATTGGAAATTTTTTTTTAAACCATAAAGAACACGGCAGAAAATAAAAGACGAAGAAGTCCAAGAGGAGATAAGTTACGGACAGTAGAGGCTTAACTTATTCCCACTTTCATTCAGCTTTTCTTGATCAGCCGTTGCTGCTGCCTAAATAAACTAAAATAAACTATCCACTAATGCGGCAAAAGAGAGCTCTTGGTTATAGAGCAGGGTTTAAAGGAAATTCCCACGGTTTACTTTTGACTGAATTCGAGGCGATTCGACTTGAAAAGTTTGAAAGTTTAGTATTTCGAGTGTGGGTAAAGTGCAAGTCTTTTGCACTTGTACATAATTTTTTCTTTCCGATAATTTCTGAATGGATGTGATAACGTTCAACAAAAATTGGATATTTTTTGGGAGGCACGACAAAACAGAGGCCGTAAAATGGACTGTTACAACAATTGGGAGCAATTATGGTTGAATTAGTTCTTAAACGACTTTTAGGAAGTAAGCTGTTATTGGTTGCGTAAAACATTTTTTTTTATTTTCAAGAAAACGGGGTACAGCACGTTTTATGAGTATAAATTACAGCTTGTTTTGTAACATAATTTTGTAAGTCTTTATTGAGAAACTTTTCGAAAATAATGACTTCGTTATTTAAGGAAAATATTCTTAGAGTAAAAGTTAAAAAGTACAAATCATGATCAAGAGTATTTCCAAGACAAAACTCATCTTGTTCACTTTGAAGAGTTTATGGCTAAAATTGAAGTAAAAACTTAATGATCATTTCAATTATTTGCAGAATATAATACACCCAAGAGAAGAGAAACATGAAACTATAAATTCCTGATAAGGCGACAAAGCAGATGGAAAAATCTAGTTGAATTATAAAAATTACTGGCTGTCGTTATTGGTTGGTTGCAATAGAGATCACAAATTAGTCTTGCTTTCTACCGCAATTGAGGTAAACTATGGATTGGTGGAACATTGATTGGCGATGTCAAGTAAAACAAAAAGTTATATAAAAGCAGAAGCTTTCTTCATACATTCATAAATAAAAACTATAATAATAATTGGATTTATTGGGCTATCTAGAATTGATAATCTAGTATGAAGGGTTTTAAAAAATTTGCCGATTACAAAATTGAATCATAATATGAAAGTATTCTTCGAAAATCGACATTCAGTGAACGAGAAAAATGCTGTGAATACCCTTGAAAAGAAGTCGCTGCTTATTATTTTACAAAAAGTTATTTCACAATATCCGGAATATATAATCATCTTTCAATTTAAATAAAATTGAACCATTCACCTTGTTTGAACTTCAAATAATGCGAAGAAGCCGATTACCAAATGAGGGAATTCTTCAACATTTTAATCAAAACAATTGATAACATTTCTGGTACCTGTATATGTAATACAGAATTGAAGAAGAATTTTCGACTGAAGGTGTAGTAAGTACGGATGTATACCCAAAGAGGTAAGACTTCAATAACTGCAAGGCAAAACTTACAGAACCACTGAATACGAACTATAAGTGTTTCTGATTTACTGCACAAGCGCAGTGTGTTAATTTTGATAGAAAAATAATTTATTTGCCAATTTGTCCCCTCTGTGGGAATTTCGCAATTTGATCAATAAACCCTAAAGTGTGCTCATGACCAAGTCAATTTATTTTAGGAAATACTAACGCGTGATCTAGCAGGCTAACTATAAGGTACATGGCCTCTACCAAATGTCAATTCGTGATCATGATCAGCACTTGAGAAACAGTCACTTATGCGCCTGATTATTGCTTGCCAAGTTAAAATTAGTTAGAAACGTCTATCACGTCTCCGGGTAAAATACGGAGACGGCTTGGGAAGGCGATGACGAAGATGTTCGCGTGAAGAAAGTTTATGGGCCAATGATTGCAGGAATGTAGACAAAAAGGAATAAAAAAAATTAGCACTAACTAGACAAACGTGAGAATTTGTTGCTTCGTAGAACATTATCATTTCAACAAGTTATTTTTTTAACTAAGATATTGCCCAAACGCAAAGTAGTTCGCCTGCCCAGCTTTTTTTTTTTATTTCGGAATTCCAGAAACAAGGCATTTTATTAAAGTTAACTTTATTATTGCAACAAAAAGAGAATTCAAAATATAATTTGGAATATTATATCTTTAAAAATATTACAAAACTACTTAAAACTATCAAATTTTAAAGCTCAGATGCAACAAAATAGTTAGCTAACCATGCTTCATAACGCAAAATAGCTCACCCAATGGAATCATTTTTAGTATCACCATTTTTATTCAATAAGTTTTTAATACGTTGGGATATTGTTTGCACTAAATCCTCACGGTCCATGGCTTTCACTGAATCTCAAATATCTCTGAATTGAGCCTTTAACTCCTTGAGTGGACATTATGGGCCTAGCCCGTCAAGATTTTCTATACTAAATTCAAATTTGACCGGCGTCGCCATTAGTATATTTTTATCATATGATCATGAAATCATATGCATTTTATGCAACTTAAAAATAATAATATTCTATCTCTCATTCCACGCATAGAATTTTGGTAAATTTAATTGTCTGCACGCGTACTATTCTTCGAGATTTAATCGTAAGGCAAGGGGTTAAGACATAGATTTTTCTTGCTTATGTTTGTTGCAACTTTTTTTCATAAACCTCCATAAGGACTCTATGGAAGATAAGTCTGGGCTGTTTGGAGACCAGATAATCAAAGGTATGTTATGTGCTTCAAGTCAGGCTTTTGTTGTTCTAGCAGTAGGGAAATTGGAGATTGCAGCAGAGGAATCGAGGGCAACAATACCTTCAGCAATGTGAAGGTGACCAACACCTCGCCCGGACATATAACCCCAAATCATAACTGGAGCTGGTGATGTTGTTTATCTTGGCAAACAATCAGAAGCGAAATCTTCAGGTTGCCTGCGAATAATTCTTTTTCCGCTGCATCCCACCGAAAATTCAAATCGGCTCTCAACAGACCAAATAACGGATTGCTATTGTCTTTATGTCCACATCTTATGTGCCTTTGCAAATCGCGTTCGTTTTCTTTTGTCCTTGGAAGTTATAAAAGTTTATCTTTTGCCTATAATTAATAAATGAATAACGTTAAACTAATGTATTTTTTAATAATGCATTTTTTTTACTTCGAATGGTAACCCATTTTTTTAAAAATCTTCTACATGTATCTATCAATAGCTGTTTTATAATGCCTTTTTTCTATTCTGGTAATTTCTGCGAAGGTACCACTTCAATTTTTCTTAACTATCCCTTAATCAGTTAGCTGTTTTGACGAATATATTCGTCATGGGAAAAAGTGCAAAACTTTGAATTATGACTAGTATATTCGACATGGGTAAAAAGTAAGAGTTTGCAGTTAATATTCCATATAAAATATACTTTGTAATTGGGGAGTATACTCGTCATCGCTTAATTTGTCCGATATAATTTAGAAATAAATACATTTTTCAATAAGTTTGAAACAGTTAACTGGTTAACTATACCTCGGATTTATTAAAGGCGGACAGTCTGTTTTTGTTACAATTAATAAAGTTAACTTTAATAAAATGCTTATTTCTAGAGTTCCGAAATAAGAAGGTGGGCGAATTATATCTAAAATCAATTACTATTTGCTATCATATTTAAGGTTTATTACTTATGTTATTTAAATATGTTTTAATATAAATTTAATACTATAGCACATTTTAAACAAGTTAAATAAAACATGTCAAACCTATTTTAATAACTTCATGCCAACTCAAAATCACAATTAAAATAACTATGCATATCCTAGGTGAAAGTAAACGTTGGATTTAAAATAATTTATTATTATTATATAATTATTTATATGTGCTTTAATAGTTAGAGCGTTTTGTATCAATTGCTAGCGATATTATTCAAGTATCGGTTTGTTTTTTATTAGAAAAATATTGAGTATTGTACGGAGCCCAAAACTTCACTTTACTCGTTTTTGGTTTCATTTCCATTTGTGCAACTTTCTGTATAAGATTTTGGAATCCCTATCTTAATTCTAAGAAAATTACTACATTATTGATGAGTTATTTGGCGTTAAATAACTTTTTAATTACAATAAATATAAATAGCCACAAACACAGCCAAACACACATAAATTTGTTTTTAAAGGTTGCAAAAATACTGCGGTAACCTTAAAACATAAAAATATGTATGCAAATTTTGATTTTCGGACCCATTACTGGGAAGTTAATAAATATCTGAGAACGACTAAACCGATTACGAAACAAAACCGATCTCTCAACTCGTTTGAAGGTAGAAGATTTTGTTGATGATATGATTTAAGATATTTTTTTTAAAATGTTGTCTGTAATTCTATTTGTTTGTATTATACGTTATTCAAATATACATCTCTGCTCCGATTGCGATTTCAAAATGGTCAAATTGACGATAGTTCACTTCAAACTTTAAATTTTGGCCACTGATTTGTTGTGTGAAGAAGTGTTTTCAACAGAAATATGAATTTTGAGGAGTTTTTTGTGCCACGTGAAGCCGGGTTTCTTAATTTCTTAAATGTTCTTTAGATATTTGGAAAGGTAATACAAGCAATTAAAGGTAAAAATAGTTATTAATTAAACAGGAAATCTTTGCTATACTGGTCATCTTTTAAACTTATTACACCTCATATTTATTAATTTATTATATTAGTTGTGGAATTTAACAACTATCATATCAAATCCAAATAATATATTATAACCCGGGCAACACGGACAGCAAAAAAAAAAAGAACGAGTCTTATAATAAATTAACATTATTGGGCAAAAAATATTTGGGAGTTCAATAAAAAAATAAAATCGATACCCCTATAAAAACCCAATTTGGGTTTCGTCAATTATTCTTAGAAATATGGAGGTTGGGTACTATTTGAGGTATACAAAACTATAAAAAGTTATTGCATTGAGCATGTTTCAGCTTATTTCTAATACTAACCTAATCCAAATCGTTTCTTTATCTTTTTCAAAATGTGCATTTTCCTTTTTAGCGGAAAAGTGTCAGGCTGAGTAGGACAACGGTACGGGTCTGTACCTGAGTTTACTTCAGACAAACCCATGAACAAGACAAGAGGTATAACTTTACGGGATATATGTGTATCTGTATATCTCTTTAAAATCGGATGTCACTCACTTCAGTTTTTTTTTTTTTTTGTCGTTCTCACTTTACCTACTTCACTTATTTTTACTAATCCATATTCAGGCAACGAAATACTAATTCACTTTAATTCAATTCAAATGAAAATCTTGTTAGAACACAAAAGTCCTTAACAGTGACGCGATATAACCTTGAGAATTCAAATCTTTGACAACACTAGGTAAAAATGTTACACTTATGCAAAAAACAAAAATGTTTCGATTGTGGAAATTACGGTGACTATGGTTACGATATAATGGATGATTCGAAAACGACACCCAGCCGTCGCGTCCTCTTACTTTGACGCTACCCGCGATACTGAGAGCTGTATCTTGGCTCTTCCTCAGCACAATTCCTCCTCGCGGTACCTCAACCAGTCACGGCGTCGCTTAGCAGTAGATCTCAATGTAAACGAAAAGCACAACATAAAAAGTATGCTGTTTTCGTTGACTGAGCTGCAGCTGGCTCACAGGGCCTTCGACAGCATAACAACATGCCAGCGGATGGGTCTGAAGATGTAGGCAGAATAGAAAGCACCTACTACATTTACACCTTGATAAAAACCGACAAGATAGGACTTTAAGTATCTTTAGTATTATCTGTCAGGATCCTGCGCGTATAGGCATTAAGCATATGAGATAATGTCATCTGTTATATGTTTTGTGGTATAGCCCAATACATCGATGGATGGTGTGAAAATGTTCGATGCATTTTCGCTTATGGTTCCCTTTTTCTTCACATCCACATGTCGTCGATTATTGTATGCTCCCAACAAAAACTCTCTTAAAAAGAGCAATTTTATGCACCCTTGGCCACGTTTCGATACGTTTTGAAGATTTCCAATTTGATCACAGTTATAAGTTAATATATGTTAAAATTGAAGCTTAAAAGTAAATTATTAAGAATAAGAAAAAAGCAACTAGAATTCTGTTTGAGCAATATTGAATGCACCATGAAATATTTTTTTGTTCGATACCTATTTAAAAAGCAAATAATAATATATACTATATATGTGTAAGTAAATATTACTTGAATGTTAAAAGGCAACGCAGGCATCTTATTGTAGTATTCTAAGACAAGAAGTGTAGGCAAGGTTAACAGGATATGGGTTGTTTTAGACGACTAGATTTAATTTTCCGTTCCGTTAAAGGTAAGCTCGATTAATGAAGTAATTCAATACATCGGACGTTCTAAAGAGTTTGGATTGCGGAGCCGCTCTAACAGTCTTTTGTTTCGAAGGTACTAATAGCTAGCTCTACTTGTTGAGTCTACTACTTCAGTCGGCATAGGGCAATATAAGCTTTATCCTTTGTAAAGATATGTCAGCAAGGCGTAATTTACTAAATACGATTATTACAATATATACTATACTCGTACATATAAACTGACCCAAAGGCCGCATTTGATATCCATATTGGTGTTTGAAAATAAAATATAATCACATGACAAAAATGAAGACTGACAAGCACCGTATTTCTTTTTTTCAAAAGTTATGATTATACATCCTATATCACTCCCACGATATAGACGTATCTCTGACACTTCATTCTTCCATTAAACTGTTTAAGTTGAAGAAAGAAGTAGACGTAGTTATCATACGTAATATTGATGAACAAAAAGACATTACTGCCTTTCTTGGGCAGTCGGATAAAAAGCTGTGATATACATACAATTGAGGAAATATAATACTTCTTAAGGCTAACAGACAATCTTTGGAGTAAAAAAAACAAACAAAATCAACACAATTACTACAACCTTACTAGATTTTGACACTTTTGTATTCCCGTAATAATGAGAAATTTGCTTTGGTAGTTTGGGAAAATGTTTAATAATTATATAGCAGTAGTTTTTAAAATTTAAAAGAGGTATAATCGTACTAATGCAAATTTGCTACATATTTACCTATTTTAACTGTACTTGAAGGAATTATTTTAAAAATGTTATTATTTGCTTCCTCCGAACTAAAACGGATAGCGTTTCAAAGGTTTTTGACTTGCGAAAGATATTTAAAAAAAAACTAATAACATTTGTAAAAACCATCAAATGTTAATTTTTCAAAAAATTATTTGTTCGTTTTTAACAAATCTGGCGTATTTTTCTAGATTTATTTCGCCCTCTAAAAATATTTATAATGGAACAAACAAAAATAAAATATTATATTATTGGATTTTTTAAAAAACAAACAAACAAATCCCAACCATGAGCACAAATTAGTGCATGTTATAAACTAGAATAAAAATAAAAAAAATAAAAAATCGTCGTCTCAGTTTTTGCAACTGAAATTTTACTTATTATTTATTACTTCAAAAATATTCAATTTTGTTTCATTATTCATGTCTACACCATGCATACGATTCTCCTGAAGATTCCAAGGATCATGCCAATTGGATAAATTTTTTTTTTAGTAGGTAATTTCGAGACAAAGATTTTCCAACATATTTTTGAAAATAGGTAGGTAGATAAATCTTCCAGAAAATTAAAGCAAACAAAGTCGCAACACCATTAAATAGGAAACGGTACAGATGGAAAACTGGAGAAAAACATTATGAAATTATAAGGGTCGAGTTTTCCAATATTTAAAAAAGCATATAATACTGATAAGTTGTTTGAAGTTGCCTTTTATTTGTTAGTTTAAACATACAATGTCCAAACTATCTTCCGTTATCAGTTACCATAAGGGACAACGTAACTATGTAAGGGAATATGCATGCATGCATGAATTGGTAAACTTTTAAGATAGTTCCGATGAATAGTTTTCTTAAATTCTTAACACGCGATAATTAAATAATTTCTAATTAGATTTATATCCAGCCAAGTAATGAATTAGTTGTACAGTTGTCGGCTTGACTAATATTGTACCCCTCATATCCGAACATATCCGAACATGAAATAAAAAAGCCAATAACAACTGAATGCACTTTCTCTTTACGTAATAAAATACACGTTGGAATTATACATAATAAATTAAGAGCCCACATTTTGAAAATCAGCGAAAAAATTTTCTTAGTTCTAATGCGTTGGTGACAAAGTATAGTGCAATTGCGTGTAGGCAAACCACCTCCATAAAAGAAATGATCAGTAGGCACGTCTATCTAGCCTTGATAGACGCAAAATAGAAATAATGCGTGACCAATATTTTTTTTTCTAAAGCAGTGCGCCTCAGATAGATGAGCTGCTAGCCCACGTTCTGCGCTACTTCGCCCATATTGTTGTCCGCCCAAATAATGCTAATAACTATAATAATCGCCTAGCCGATAGACGACCGCTGGCTTTTAGTTAAACATATTACGGCGCCGATTGCAGCGCATTGCCACGCTTAAACTTAGTTAATACAAGTGCAAATGACTTGACTTTAAATTGAAAGGTTGGTGGAAGGCTATATTTAGAAGAGCACACACGCGACTAAAATATAATTGTAATAGTAGTAATTTGAATATTATATGTGGGTAGGTGGACGTAATTTGGACATATGCAATAAGCTAAGAATTTTTAATAGCTTCGAATTTGAGTGAAATCATTGTATTTTTACCAGATGTATTGACAATACAATTTTCGTAGTCAATTGTGAGATTGTGATATTTGTTAAGGCTTTAATTATACATTTAAATAGAATTTGTGCAATTTTGATAAAAGTTCGAAGTCAAATTGTATCAACATTTTTTCGTTCAAAATTTTTATATAAAAGATTACGGATGAGGTGACACCCGTGTCTATGAGGCATCGTTGGAAAATTACTCCATGCTCTTACAATATTTTAAAAGAACTTAAGTGAGCGCACCTCCTAAAACACTTTCAAGCCGATTTTAGTGTCGAGAACAAAAGTAAAATCCGAACACCTTGTATATATTGTCCATAAACAAAGCGAATTTTGATTTTAACCATATATTTGTTTAATTAGCAAAAATGTAGAAGACGATAATGTAATGTTTTCACTTTTTTGTTTAACAAATAACATTTGATAAAAATAAAGAAATAAATAAAATAAAAATAGACGGGGTCACAGGAATTTGTTCTTTGATGTATATATTATGAATTTATATAATACAACCCCTTAAAAAAATTACACTGCTTTGAATTGAATTGAACCAAATGTGTCATCCATTTTTTATGAGAATAATTGTTTTGTAAAATAATCACAATTGAAATGCCTTAATAATCGATATATGAGGTTCTTTATCATTATCATTTAATAAAAATTTATCAATCTTTTTAAATTACATGAGCTCCTCATGACATATGAGGTTATTCAATAAAAATAAAATTATTGGAAAGTAAATCAAACAATTGAATTAACAAAATGTTTATAGTAAACATATTATATATTTAGGTATTAAAGTTTTTAAAATGCAGTTGCTTTATGTGAGTTTCCTCCACTGTAGTTCAGCTTTATATATCTTGGCTCAGACAAACTTTGAAATAGTAAATTTCAAATCGAATGTAGTAGATCAAGCTAATGGAATTGCAGATAACCAACCCTTTTAAGATCAATGATGTCAAATATTAAAACTTATTCTGTACCTTAAAGTTTCAAAATTCAAACAATGTGCTGATTAAAAAGGTGAGTCTGAGACCTCTAGAGGCTAAGAATTCCTGCATGATCATATTATACGAGTATCTTAGAAACATTTTGCATTTGTCAAGTCCATTAAATATTAATGGGATACGTTCTTGTCTGGAATAATGTATTTTTAATTCTTCATCAAAACAGTTTTGTAATAAATGTAAAAGAATTTTTTTAACGCAGCATGCAGAAGAATTCTTTTTGATTCTAATTGAGAAAACGCACCCCGCCATAGTCGATGATAAATTACGAGTAAATTTTGAAAATTTGTCAGAACACTTGAAATCTGGGTTTATCTTATCATTTAGTCCAATTAACATTGACGGAAATATTTAAATGTTTAGGTATTCTAAAATAAACCTTTCATTTGAGAGGCATATAAATGATATGTGGGTGTACCGCTTGATTGTCGTACACCCGCTGCTGTCAAGTTATACCCTATATCCATCAAGCATGCTCCCTGTGGTATCTAGATTCAATCCGACTGTACTCACTGGTATTTGAGCAGCGACAGCTGCTAGCCGCTTTAAAGTGAAGAAAAACGAATTTCGTAAGTCGTTGTCCTCAAAAGGTGGTGCAAACGGAAAGGAAAAGAAAAAAATTGGCAGCCGCCACGCGCTGGCAGCCAATCAAAGAAACCCATACGAAGCATATATAATTTTCGTATAAGGGTGGCAGATGTTCGACGCTTGCCCACTGTTAAGTCATGCGCAAGCCAACAGTACCCCGAATGGACCTCAGGCTGGAGGTATGGGGCTTGTACGCAAGACGTTTACATATATCTAGAAACGAAGGTAGGTATAGGTATACGGGAAACTCGGCGATTGTAGAAACGGCAGATAAAAAATATGCCGTGCAGGCACGGTAATTTTTTTTATATGCTACAGCGGAACTTATGTATGACTGGACTGGAGTATTTTGGTCATCCAGGGAATATCATAGTCAGAGAGTAGTTCTGTGAACTTGAGTAAGTTGAACGAAGAAAAATATTTTTTTAATTCATAATGCTCTTGTGGGGTAGGTTGGCTTTAAATTGCAGAAATATGTTACTGGTTCGTGAGTGAGGGTAAACTTTGTTGGTTGGTAGATTTACCATAATCGTCGACATATTACAATAACGATTTGATTACTTAGATGAAATGGAACTAAAGACTGTCCCATACCATCAAAATCGTTAGAAAATTGAAAATACACCATTTGAATTAAATTTTAATTTTATTTTCCAGAAAATTAAACTTGTTTCTGAACGTGTTTACAAAATATTTTCACTTGTTCTCTCATTAAGGTTTAGACTAATTAGTTAACTGATCGAAGCCTTTTGCTCGTTTTGGACGTGTTTTGGCTCGTCTTCGATTTTGCCTATTCCAAAAAATGGATCAAAGAATCTGTATTAAATTTTGTCTGAAAAACAAAATTAAGTGCGCGGACGCATTTCGAATGTTGACTGTAGTATATGGTGAAGCCACCTTGGACGTTGAAAAGCAACGTTTATCGGTGGTACAAAAGGTTCTCAGAGGGCTAAGAAGATGTGAACGACGAAGCCGTGCCGGACGCCGAGCACGTCAACAACGGAGGAGAACGTCGAAGAAGTGAAGAAAATAGTATTAGCCATCGTCGAATCATCGTTAAAGAAGTTGCTAAAGACCTAAACATATCGATTGGCTCGTGCCATTCGATTCTTACCATGAGACGGGTCGCCGCGAAATTCATGCCAAAATTGTTCAATTTCGACTAAAAATAGCATCGCATTAACATTGCTAAGAAGCTGTTGGACTCTATCCGCGACGACCCAAATTTGCTCTAGAGGGTCATAACTGGTGACGAATCATGGGTTTATGGTTATGACGTGGAAACCAAAATTTGATACAGATTCTTTGATCCATTTTTTGGAATAGGCAAAAACTAAAAATGAACCAAAACACGTCCAAGCAAAATAGCTGTTAAAAATTAACTGAACATTCAAAATAGCCGAGCTTGTCAGCATAAGTGAGGGACCGGGTACCAACATAACGCCACAAGAAAATCGAAAATATGTAGCCTGCGGAAATTCAAAATTTGCGAAATTTTTGAACAGACCTCGTATTCGTTCTGGCAATGCATGCTATTATTTTTTAATTTTGGGGTTATTTTCCCACATATCTGTAATATTTTGCTTTTAGAACGTTCGAAGGCAATAAACATTTGATTTGAAAAAATTTTAAACATTCTTAATTGCATTTAAATCGGGAGAATTACCTGATCAGGGAAGAACTGGCACCAATGGGTACCAAAAAAGTTTTTTTATTGACCGGGCAGTGTGGCAAGGTGCACCATTCTGCATAAAAATGTTAGAAAGACCACAAGGTTTTAAGTAATTAAAAAGCGGTATTAGACTGTTCTCTATGACCTCTCTGTACACATGTTCATGGTTCCGTTCCCATTTTATTTCTTTCCTACAAATTTTATTAAAATTTGCTGCACTTTGTAAATTTTTATTTTTAGCGACCATAATTATTTTCTACTCCCGCTTTTTCAGAACAGATAAAAGCACATTCTTTTCACTTGCCCAACAAATCCCAATTAATGATGGATTTTGTGCTTTTTCGGGAAATTTATATAGTAATACAAATCTCGTAAAACACACACATAAAGGACAGGTCAAAAACTAGCCCGGAAAAGAGGTAAAGGGGTTATGGTGTTGTAACTGCGCTAACATTATATTGGCGCACCACTAAAAATATAATAAAATGATTATTTTTGGGTAAACCCACATTTTTATTCAAAGAACAGAGGCTGTATATGGTACGTAAAATATGTAGAAAAAATTAGCACAAATATCTTTTTTACGATTTCTAAGAGGCATTGATATCCAAATAACTATCAACTCAAAAATATTATTAGTTGAGGTCGAAAACGAAAAAAAATAAAAATAAATATATTACCTTTAGGTTTTTTATATATAGCCAATGGAATTTTGAAAAAATAAAGGAATTTCACGGTCACTTGTAATTTTGGCATTTTTTGGCAATATGTCAGGAAACTATAGCCGATCGCCCAGAAATTTCTTGAGGTCCTTTCGTTTTAAGCCAAACGGAAAGTTTTCATAAATTTAAATTCGTGTTTTCTCTCTTTCTAACTTAAGTCCAAAATTGTTGGTAAAAAAGCGTTGAATTTGGTATCGCTAGGAACTTGGTTATCAAATTAGGAGTTATCAATAGCGTTATGGGCGCGCCACATCCTGGTAAATATGTTTGCAATTTCTAGGGAAATTAAACTCTATAATTTGTTACATCATACTCGTACACGTGGATAAGGTTCTCGTTTTTAGGGTTTCGTAATCTAACAAAATACCCTTACAAGGTCGCTCGGTCCGTTCGTTCCAGTCTGTCACAGCGTTATTACTTTCAGAATTGAGTCGAAATGCACGATCAGCGATACTTCCCCAAACTTGTTAACAAAGTTATCCCCCTCTCATTTGTGGTAGGATTTTTCAATGAAAATGATTTCGTTATACACTCTAAAATGAGAATTAAAGAAAATTACCTGACCTTGCAAAAAGTAAACTTAAAAGATAGAAACAAAGCAATATATAAATAATGGATAAAATATTCTTTATGCCCGGCCTAAACTGCTTGCAATCCTGAGCGGTTGCAAGAGCAAGCTCTAAAATTTATGGTATACAACGATATTATGTAATAATGTTATCTGAAAAGTTTGCGACCTAACAAAGATATAAGATATTTTTTCCTCAAATTTATTTTTATTTTTCTACATAGTATCCTTGTCTATACACTTTTCCTAGCGATGCTCCCATCTCTTCAACCCGCCCAAATAGTACTCGACGTCTTTCTTTGCAAAATAGTTGTCTACGTAGAAGATGGCAAAAATCGATTTACTTTTCTCTATTTTACTATTACAGTTTTAGAGTAAGTTCTGGACAGAACGTTTTAAAAATTCGAAAAATCTTCGAAGTTACTCACGGTTGTAGCACAGCGCGCATCGATCGAAGTACTCGTATAGTATATCTGTGTCGCAGATACTAAATGGTGTCCATAATAGCTCCAAAACTAATTGAGAAAATTCAAGAAATCAGGGCTCATTCTTTGTAGTGATCATTTCATTTTAATTTTTAAAAATTTTAATAATTTAATAATAGTTCGCGCTATAAAGACATCCTTACAAATATTATCAAAATACCTTTTACTATTTTTTTTAAAAATAATTATACATCAAGATGTCATGTATTATAACATCGTCAAGGGTAGAAATATTTCAGGGCGGTATATCGAGAAGTACACCATTGGGTCTCACTATAAGGTCATTATTATCTGGAAAATATAATTAGCAATAACACAAACATATTGGAATATTTTCGGAGTAGACAAAAATACTTTTCTTGCATAAAAGTAAGCATAATAAAAAAAATGTCGCTTACGTAGTACATTGAATTTTTTCCTAGGGAGCATTATCGAAGAGGTAAAAGGATCTTACTTGGGAAAAACTTTCACCAGCCACTAGAATGCAATCATGCAACATCTAGGTGAACAGCTGATTTTTACCTAGTATTCATTTACCTCACACAATTTTGTTTTTGAAACCGGTTTTACACAATTCTTATTGGTATCGCATCGATCCATAAACATTCTTTATAAATTAGGCCTAAGCTTAGATAACCTGTGACCAGCGACGAACTGAGGGCCAAGGCAGAAAACGCTAAGAACCCTGAAGTCAATACACAGGAGGGGATTGAATTCCTTTGAAATGAAATCTCATCTGTACAAGAACGTGTTACTTGTAGTCTTCTTGCCTTCTGGAGACAGAAGACCCAGTGAGCCTGAAAAGGTTTGTTTTTTTTCTCTTAATTTCTGGCTTGTGAATTTCCAGAAAGAGCATATTTGGACACCTACACATGTTTTAAAGTATGGTGAATTTCTTAAATTTTTTTCGATTAGAAATAAACTCTAACAATACTTATTTAACTTAAACCTTCAAGAATACAATTTAATAAATTTTGTAATATATGCAAAGTCAGAGCTTAATAAAAGAGTAATTAATGGAGGTAATCCACGTACTTTCACGGTCTTTTCGAGATTTCTCACCGTGTTCAAATTGGCAGCTGAGCTAAACTGTAAAGAAGCAAACAACAAATGGCATATTTCAGGTCTTTTTTAGGTATTAAATGAACAACAAAGAAATTGCTCCGTTGTTCCTCTAAAGATCCGCCAAAGAAGGGGGGCGGGTAGTGGTGGAGGACGGTTAGGATTAAGTGGAAAGCGCCCCCGTCTCTAGCCAGACTTAGCCAAGTTTTGTTGACTGAAAGTATTCACATGTTCATGAACGCGCAGCCTCAATTCTGTTGCAGGCATACGATATACTGAGGAATTGTGGTTGTTGCTTTTGTTGGTGCCGATGGAGTGTTTTGTAAGGAGATTCCCACGATTCAACTCAAGTTTCACGATGAGTCTGCGCGCATATGCGATGTATGTAGGTACACCTACTTCGCTAAGTTTGACCTTTTTTCTGGCATTCCAATGAAGGCTTACTCGATTGCTTCTAATGCTTTTTCTTATTTATACATTCCAGATTTTTTTAAGTAAATGCAATTATGATATTTATCATACACATGTCCAAATCCGGTAAATAGTTGCAGGTTAATAATCGAGAGGGATACTGACATCCGAGACTCATTTTTGCTTAGTTTGGTGAGAAATTAATCGCAGATTTCCTTATTTCAAATTGAGCGAAATTTCACAAGGTAAAAGGGTAACATTTTTAAGTTATCTAACCCTTTGTACTATGAAGTCACCTCTGGCATGACAAAACTAAGTCACTAAGTCACCTCTGGTGCGACACTTTATATATAAAATAAATTAGGGGGAAGCAGTTTTCTTTATTTAACCCATTCACTGCCAACTACGAGATATCTCGTAATTGCCTATAGCTGAATGTGCGGCTGAATATGATCTCGGCAGCCAATGGGCTAAAAAAATGCTTTGAAATTATGTGTATACAATTACTTCATGTGATATCAAAACCACAAAAATTAAATCAGAATTGGCCGAGAACAAACTAGGAAAACAATTATTGTGCAAAGGGCTAATAGATGTGTATTGTAGAAACCATGAATCTTTAAAATTAATTAAGATCTTTACAGTGTTGCTATGAAATCAAATAACTTCATATGTAAGTATAAGTACGAGTATATTAGATATTCTTTCGAAGATTTGAAAACACTTTCAAACAAAATATTCCAAATTTTAAATGAAAAAGCCGGAAGATACAAATACAGGGTGGCCCAAAAGTTTCTCCCCACCTATTTAAGTAAACGCATTATTCATTACCTGTTGCCAAAATTTATCCCCTCTCAGTCTAGCAAAAATCTTAAGCGGGATTAAATATCAACGCTTCAACTATCTTAAAGATCATATAGTGTTTAGCTACGACAGCATACACATCAATAATAGCTGTGCAAAGCGATATAGTGCATTTCCAGGAAAACAAAATTAAACAACATTTGTCCCTATAGTCAGGTACAGAGACGTACCCTTTATAAAGCTAATTTGAGTTACCGGGATAATTAAGGGTTTTTCTGCGAACATACCTGTGAAATTTTATTGCTCCTGACCTTTTTTTATTGCCGTGTTTATCGTAAGTAGTGATTTTTTTTAGAACATTTTATACGCGCTACCTGAAAAATCATTATTTTTTTAAAGGCTATCCTAGAGGACTCTTGTGCTTCTTCATTACGGCTTCGAATAGGATACAAACAAGCATTCAAATCTAAACTCTTGGCGAAATAGGAAAATCCGTTCCCGAAATATCAAGGACACTAGGCGTGGACAGGAAAACCGTACAATTATGGCTAGAAAGAAGGAAAGGTGATATACAGAACAACAACAGACCGACAACTCTTTCATCTACAACAAAAATAAAAATAAGGAATATGGTGGAAAACAAGACAGGCAGTGGAACAAGGACAGCGACCAAAAGGATATCAATCCGAAAATTACCAACAACGGCGAAAAACAACGTCTCGATCAACGGTTCAACGGTACATTAAATCGATGAATTGGGGAAGACATGCCTACGTGAGACGAGTAAACCCGCTTCTTACTGCAAAGAATGTCACAGATAGACTTAACTTCTGTAGAAGGTTACAAAGCGAAAGTTTCTGTGAACATAGTGCTCTTGGAAGGTCTAAGAAAGCTAACGTACTTTTTACAGATGAATCCCCAATTGTTTTGCACCCAACGCCGAATAAGCAAAAAATGAGAGTTAGAACAAGTTATCCAAGTACTATTCAACCCATATAAAAGCCGAATTTTGATCTCCAGATAATGGTTGCAGGAGGAATCAGCTCACGTGGAAAGTCGAGACTTCATGTTGTTGAGGAAAACACAACCGTAGATGGATCCTATTACCGGAACAGCATTTTACCAACTTTCGCAGCATGCCAGGATGACAGAAGTCAGCTTCCAAATAAAAATTTCGGTCAAATGACCACCACGGTTGACTTGGCAGTAGCCCATTCGGTCCATCCAATCTTTGAGTACATTTTCGATTGTTTCGGATCTTATGTCAGCAATAGCAGCTTGAATCTCGTACTTGAGGTTTTGAATTATTTCTCGTTTGTTGGTGTAACATTTATCTTTCACCGCTCCCCAAAGATAATAGTCCAACGGCGTCAAATCGCAGCTTCTTGCCGTCACATCACCATTTTTGCTGATTATGCGATTTCCGAAGATAGGGCGCAAAAGATCGATTGTGGCGTTCGCTGTATGGCTCGTAGCGCCGTCCTGTTGAAACCAAATATCGTCCAAGTCTTTAGCTTCAATTTCCCCGAAAAGCAATCGGCCAACATTGTGCGGTAGCGCTCGCCATTAACGGTTACCGCGGCTCCGTCTTTATTTTCGAAGAAAAATGGGCCAATGATGCCGCCGGACCAAAATCCGCACAAACAGTCACTCGTTGTCAGTGCATTGGCTTTTCCATTATGACGTGCAAGTTTTCTATCCTCCAGATGCGACAGTTTTGCTTATTAACATAACCACCGAGGTGGAAATGAGCCTCGTCTGAAAAGATGATTTTTCGGTAAAACTCGCCATCTTCGGCCAAACAATCTTCCGCCCAATTTGCGAACCGTCGACAGTTCGGATGGTCAACCGGCTTTAGCTGCTGTACCAATTGAACTTTATATGGCTTCATGGCAAGGTCTATACACAAAATTCGCAAGAAGTGCGTGAGATGTCCAATTGTTGAGAGTGATGACGAGTTGATGTTGATGGTTGATCACGCACACTTTGAGCAACAGCAGCAATGTTTTCGAGTGAGCGCACCGGACGAGTACGTGCACGGGTTGGTGGTTTATCCACCAACATTACAGTTTCACGAGCTCGCTTCACGAATTGACCCACAAATTGGGTTTTTGGAAGTTTTTGTTTGTCAAATTTCTCACAGTTTGAGTAGAAGACTCACCAATTTGGAAATAATTTTTTTAATATTTTCCAACTATCCTCAAGCGAATACCGTCCCATTTCGTAAATATCAAACCTTATACTAAATTTCTGTCAAGTCAAGAATGACATATAATCAAATAAACTTCAAATTACCGCTAGTTCAAATTTCAAACACTAGATGGACCACCCTTTACTATCTCCTTCATTGAAGAAAAGATCTTATTTTTGTTAATAATAGTTTTAAAGTGTTTTTTTCTCCTTTTCGTTTAATTTGTTACTACTTAATTTATGGAGCAGTTTGGAGTGGTTAATTTCGAGTGATTCCAGTTGGTATATTTCAGAATAGGGGCACGAATAGTTGAATTTGCAAATATTGTTATTTATTTGTAATTACTTTTCCTTTGAATGGATCAAATCAAGCTCCTATAGGTTCTAATATGTTTTGTCCAATAATTGCGTTAAAATTTTTATTCGAGAACTTCATCACCTTCCATGATATGGTAAAGTCCTCACTGAACTCAATGGAAGTTTTCCTAATTATTTCATAGTTTATAACTTGGTTTCCGGTTATAGGTTTGAATCTTATTGGGTTAAGTTTATTAAATCTAAAAGTAAGAAACACATTATGGTCTATTTATGGGTGTAGCAGCTCCGGTGTCTATTAAAAAATCTACTCTTTTGCCTTCGATTTTAAAATCTGCTACGGCTATTGTATTATCTAAAGAGCTAAATGAAAGTTCTCCAATCTTTCTTCTGAGTTGTGGTCTATCTCCATTGATTCTGGAGTAGATGGATTACATATTTTAAAGTTCTATTTACAAAATTTCCAGAATTATTATTTTTTAAATTTCCCGAGTTTCTATTATAGTTATTATCATTTGCTGAATTCCTTTGATAGTTGTTATTTTCAGAATTTTGCCCGGTACGATTTGGTTTGTTATCGTCTCGATATTCCTGAATTATTGTAATTGTAATAGTTTGGTCGTATATCTTCTCTCAATAAATATCCGGATATTATTAAGTACTGCTTATGTAATAGGCTTTTCGTTATGATGGTACATCTTTCTTTAACATATGGTATACATTTGAACGCGATCTGTCAATTAAATTGTTGAACGAGTTTGCTTGAAATTTTGTGTTATGAACGAAATTTCTTGTGTTACGGCGTTGAAAATGATGCAGAAAACTTATTGGGACTCTGCTATATCTAGAACACAGACAGACGAGTAGTACAAAACATTCAAATTGTTCGAATATTTGCGTCGTTCTGGACGCCCATCGACATCAAATACTGAAGAAAACGTGGCAAAAAAATGGTGCTTGAGACAGTGGTGTAACTGAAAGAGAGTTTGCTCATGAACTTGACATCTCAAATGGATCTGTCCCCCATAATGCACCATCGCACACAGCTCTTATTACACGCGATTTATTACCAAGCACGGCGCAACTGTTATCGTTCAGGTACCGTATTCACTACATTTGTGCCCTGTTTTTATTGCTCCCCAAACTGAGTCGATTGATTCGGTAAAAGAGAACTCACTAAAGAAACTAAAGGCCATTCCTGCACAGCCCTACGAAAAGTGTATGGAGGTTTGGGTTAAGCGCTGAAATATGTGTATCGATTCGGAATGAGCTTACTTTATATGCTTTATTGGCAAAATTCGAGTACTTATTGAGCAGAAGGTACGAGCATATCTTCGTTCTTTTGTACCGTTTCGTTGTCATTGCTTAATATTTGATATAAAGGTATTACTTTACGGTAAGTATGTTGAATTTCGATTAGGAGAATTGTTTTTGGGTTGATTCTGTTTTTAAGCCTAAGGTTTCTAATTGGTTGAATTCGTCTCTTAAGTTTTCTATATTCTTAATCACAATTATTAACGCTAAATTGGGGTCAATATTATATAAATATGTTCTAAGAATTATTTTTTCATTCATTTTTGGATTGAATTCTACTGGTTTACCTTTTTTATATTCGTATTTTTCGTTTAGCTTATTAAGTATATTTTTTAACAAGGGAATATAATCCTTTACTTAAAGGTTTTTCGCTTAAGCTGCTTTGTGTTGTTGGTGGTATGTTAACTTAACGCTAAAGTTATTTAGTGAGCTCGTCCCTGATGTCCCACGTCAGTCGGACCCTGAATCTTGTTGGAAAACTTACATTTTCAGTTCCAGTTTCAGCTTCGTTAAATAGGGGAGAATGGTGTTTCTCGTAAAAAGAGCATAGCTAATTGGGGAGTATACTCGTCATCGCTTAATTTGTCTGATATAATTTAGAAATAAATACATTTTCCAAAAAGTTTGAAACAGTTAACTGGTTAAGAAACCAACAAATATGGAGAATTTGCCAAAATAAAAGCACAATTTTGGATAATCAATATTTGGATTTTACGATTGTTATCAGAAAATTAACATTTCCTGCAAACAAGACTCTCTAATTGCCTCTCATAGAGGCATCCCTTCCTACGCCCGACCTCACTCCGCCTTCATTCTATATTTTTTTGTTGTCACTTCGGATAAGCGAAGATAAACGAAAGCTAATAAAGACAAAAGCCCGCGACAATTAAGCAAAAAGAAGACAAATGTGGAGAAGACTATACCGCGGGATATTACGAAATCAAAGAATGGGCTGGAATGACAACGCCCGTTGGACAGTCTGAATGAGTCATGCGGAAGCGCGGTAATTACCGGGAGTACAGCGTAGCGATTTGCTAACCAGATGACCTATGTAAATGGACGAGACTATGATTTATAATCCCACGATTCGGTTACCTGCAACTGCTTAAATCGCATAGCTGGCGTCCCGTCGTGGTTTTACTAATTAGCGAGCACAAAGTTTGACCTGAAAAACAAAACCAGTTCTTGGGAAAGATTGCTAAATTAGCAATGGGAAGATTTTTTTTTTTGCGTGTTTGATTTTGTTTCTTGGATAATTTAGAATACCTTGACTTTGGCAAGTTGGAAGAATATAAATAGAATATAATTATTGGCATAAATAGAATATAATTATTGGACTATTTCGAACAAAGAGCGGTGTATTTTTGCTTATTAATAATATATCACATTTGAAAATATTTTTTCCAAAAAGCGCATTTGTATTTTTTTTTTTACGAAATTTTGATGCTAACTAATAAATGGCGATGTCAGCACCTTCCCTTTTAATACAAAGCAAAATATAATCATCTATAATATGGAGAAAAACTTTAATGGTTACAAATATGTAAGATTATACATATTAAACGCTTTCGTAAAATGTTAAAGTTCCATGTTTGTTAGACAAATTTGGTTTTTGTAAAAACATCTTCAATTAATGTATACAACATTTCAATTTCAATTTAGAATTGTTTAAAGAAAAAGTCTAAACGTCCACAGACTACTACATCAAATTAATTCATTCACTTACAGATTGCTTACATATTGTTCTTAACATAAATTTAATATTTTTCTTAACATAAATTTCAAATATAATAAGAAAACCAAACAAATTAAGGAAGTTTTAAAATATTTAGAAGAAATCACTATGCATTTGCGTAGTTTTGGTTCACGTTATATTTAAGCCTGGAAAATAAGCTTCTGTTCGAATCTACGTAGAAAACGTTATACCAATCGATTCCTTCTCCTGAGCAAACTTTTGTTTTTAACGGTCCCTATGTGCAATCTAAATATCTCTAAAAATCTTATACAATTTAGAATTTAAATCTCGAAATTGCCTTTTTATTTTCGGGCACTCGGGAAGTAAGCCCATATGGCACTTTCTGTGCGTTATTCTTAATTAGTTTTGTTTTACTTGTTTGTTAATTTTAGCTTTACCTTTTAACCAGGGTTTTTTATATGGAAATCGAATCTACATCCTCGGCAAACCGTTCAGCCCGCTATGCATACCAGTCGAGGTATCCATTTCGAATGTGGATGGCGCGGTCTGATTTTAATTAGTATTACGGAGATAGTAATTAACCTTAAGAATCGTAAGTATTACCAAGTTTAATATTTCATCCAGTTTAGGAATATTATTAAAATCTGTGGATGTGGTATAGAACACAATTCATTATGTTACCATGATCGATATGTGGATTGTTTTCCCTCTTTTTCTATACGGATGTAAAGGGTGGTCCATCTGGTGTTGGGAATTTGAACTTTGAAGTTTAGTTGATTATATGTCATTCTCGACTTGACAGAAATTTAGTTTAAGATTTGACATTTACGAAATGGGACGGTATTCGCATGAAGAAAGTTGGGTAAAACTTATTTCCAAAGTGGTGGGTCTTCTACTCAAACTGTGAGAAGTTGCATCTTCCGGATTTGTGAACACCTAACACGAAGAGCTTGTGAAGAAAGGTCCTCATTTTGTAAAACATCCGTAGTTTTGGCATCTCTTTCACTTACAAATTTTAGGAGCCACGGGTGGCATAGCTGGCTGAGCGGTTTGGCTGTGGTGTACAAAGTGTGCCATTCCGAAGTTATGGGTTCGATTCCCATATGAAAGCTCTGGTTAAAAAGTAAAAAATAACACCGAAAGTTGCCACGTGGGCTTAGTTTCCGAATGCATGAAAAATAAGAAAGCAATTTGAGAATTCAGTTGAATATCCCCTTTCAGATAAATATCATCTTCAAATTCTGAACTTGATGCCGGAGTACACCTTATACCTAGTTCGCTATTTTCCAAGTTGAACACCTGAATGGATTCTAACCCATCAATTTGAATGGTTAAGAAGTTGTTTACTGAGTTCCGTTGTACTCGTACTAGCACAAGTGTCGCCGAACGTTCAGGTTGCCCAAAAGAGTTCTTCACCTCAAAAATCGTCGATTAAATCCATGGAATGATATTGGCGGATCGGAGAATGAAAGAGCGTGTGGCGGCTGAGGCTATCGGCATCTCAACTAAACGGGTACATCACATTTTAGATTAATATTTGGACATGCGGTTTTGCACCGTTTAGTTACTGTAGACGAAACATTATAACACATACAACATTACAATACACCAGAGACCAAGGAACAATCAAGACAGTGAATTTCTCCGGGTGAACTTACACTAAAGAAGGCCAAGGTGGGTCTGTCGGCTACAGTTTTTGGGATGCACACGGTATCATTCACATAAATTACGTTGAAAAGGGTAAAACGATCACCGGCGAATATTATTCAGAGCTTGTGGACAGATTCAGATACGACCGCATTTGGCGAAGAAAACAGTTCGGCTCCATCAAGACAATGCACGGGTGCATACGTGTATAGTCACCATGGCAAATATCCATAAATTAGGTTACGAACTGGTATCCCATCCGTATTGATTATTTCCTGTTTCCAAACCTGAAGAAATGGCTGGACGGTAAGAAATTTGGGTCGAAAAAATAGGTCATCCTTGAAATAAACGACTATTTTGAGGGCATCAAGAAAACCTCTTTGGAAGGAATAAAAAACATTGGAAAATCGCTGGACTAAATGTATAAAGCTAAAAGGAAACTATGTTGAGAAATAAAACGCTTATTTGCTGAAAAAAATATCTTTTATTCAAAAAGTCACTGACTCATCAAATTGCCCTAATAATCTTATGCTCAACTAACTAAACCCTACCCGCTTCGCTGCGTATTAACAAATAAATAACATAATTCATTTTGATATTCATATTCCTATTTATTGTAATACTCTATGGTAAAGAACACTTTTAGTTTTTCAATTTTGTTGACAGTAAGTAAATAAAGATAGTTGGTGGCGAACAGGCAATATAAAGTTGTCCATGCGGAAAAAACTGGATGTTCCAAATATTTCCCACAAATTACCAAAAACTGACCGTGCGCCTGGAAATTGAAGACGTTTGAAATCAAAAGGAAAATCAGATGAAAGCATTGGAATTCCTCAAAGGGATATCGACAATTTATTTTCAAGCGCCATTACAAATATAATAAAACACATATAATCAAACTATACATAAAATTTATTATTTAGGTCTTCTAACACAAATAACTCTTAGTCAGTCATTTTATACAGCCAAATTTTCAAACATCAATTACACAGAAAACCATGATTCATTTCAGGAGATCATGTCGCCACATAAACCAATCAACCTATCTTGAATTTTCAAATTTTGATATAGTAGATTTGCAATTAATAAAATATCGCTGAAGAAATCTTTTGAAATGCTATCATACCGTAATATAGTAAGTTTAAGTATGAGCACACGAATTCACATATTTTGCCCTAAGTCTATTTAAAATTACACGAAAAAGGTCTGGCAAAGTAGTTTTTTAGTGGAAACTAACTATACCCCCGATTTCATTTGCACGACGTTTTTGAAATTTGAAGTGGATTTTACCAAATACAAACGTAGAATAAGAGAGGAAAAAATTAATACAAAACAAAATAGATATACTCGTAGAGACATCTATTGGTAAGTGATAGCAACATAATTGTTTTATTGCATTATTACTGCAATAACGACTATTTTTAATATGCATTCCATACAGCATAAAGTCACTTCCTTGGCCATCTAATAGCCTCGTAAAATTACGGACAAAAAGTCAAAAATAGCGGAACTTAAAATGGTAATAGAGGAGGTGTGGTACAATTACGTCAACCAGTATTTACTGTCAACCCTTTATGATTCAATGTCTCGGCGAATTTCCAAGATCATGAAAGCAAAAGGAGGTTCTACGCGATACTAAGGCAAAGGTATTTTTATTATAAAATCTAATGATAATGTATCAGTTTACTACTGTAAAATAAAGTAATTAGTCTATATCTTAACTCTAATAACTAGTTTTATTAGTTCCTTTGTTAATGTTATTGTTATTTAATTAATTTTCAAGCGAATGCAAAAAGTTAATCAGGAATATTTTACAAATTGCTTTATTACCCTCAGCCCAGGTAGAGGAATCTCAAAAATGTAAAACTAAATTTCCTCCAATTATCTCGACATATGTTTATTGTAAAAAGTTTTGGTAAATACATTAACACTCTATGAAGAAAGCATGTTATCCGTAAAATAATGAAAATTTATATGCTCGATTTTTTTTTTTGGCCAACGATGTATATACCTAATTTTAATAAATTTATTATTTATGTGACCGACACCCCTCTTTGGCTCATGGCATACAGCATCAAAAGTACCAACATCCAAACCATACCAAAAATAATAGATTTACTCATTCAAACACAAAATATTCACAGTAACTATTAGATAAAACTGTAGGGGTAGGTAATCGAAGACATTTTTTATAACTACTGCCATATGTATAGTTTATTTATACAGATTTCAACCAATAATGCAAGCAATATTTGCTTTTAATAGTTGTCATTATATTACGTCTACGACTACACTTGAATTTGGTAATATAAAAACAAATCCAGAACAGGAAAAAACATTAACACTAGAACTACTAAAACTAGTCAATTTGACTGGTACTCAATTCTTTTCTTCACTTAATTGTATATTTTTGTAATTCTTTTTTGATTTATGCCAAAGTTTAATAGAGTTGAGAATTACGACATATTCAAAAACCTTTTTCCATTAATAATTATTTATTAAAATTTAAAGGTGCAGAAAGTTGCTAAAATTACAGACTTCACACCGGTAGTTCTAGTGTTAAAATTATTATAACTGGTGAAATTTCACATTCATAAAAAGTTTAAAATTTTCTTCATTTCTTTTTTAAATAACGTTCGGGCGTGAAGAGTCTGAAGCATATAAAACGGAAGAAATTCCTTTTAAAATCAACTTAGATGAGTCGGCCGTCTAGCAAAAAGAGAATATGCTTTTTATGTTATAATAATATTATGAACATAATAAAACTTTCTTCATTCTATTGATAATAACAACAAAGAGCCGCAAAGAGATCAAAAGATATGACTTATTAAAGCGAACTATAAAGTGTGTACTCATAGATAGTATCTTAAAGCAGTGCCCCTATTAGTATAGATAGATTGTGAACACTTCTAATGCATATCAAAGGAATTCGTTGCGCAAAGTTATCTCTACCCTACAGAACCTCAATGGTATGCATGCATCAGAATTAACACATTGTGGTCGGGCGTTTTGTACCGGTGCATTATGGCTGGAGCGGGCAATTTTTTGGAAGATGTGCGTGAATTTTATGGTTACAAAGAAATCAGTATAAATTTAAAAAGTCTTTGAATTTTTTTATTAAACTTTTATTTTCTTATCTTAGAATGTATTTTTCATCGTTATAATAAAAAAAAGGCACTTTCTGTATAGCTGAGTATCGAATATAAAGTTGTTTACCAGAAAAAAGAAAAAAAATAAAAAGAAAATTTTAATCAACAAATAATTAAATAATAAAGACTAATAATGTTGCAAGGTGTGATAGCGCTCAAAACATTTACCTCTATGAAGAGGTACGTTGCAAAATTTACACATAAAACAAGTTTCACTTCGCACTTTTTGAGACGCACACACACGACATTGTCTTTGCGCATATTTTTTCTTTCCGGCTCCAACAATTTTTTCTATAACGTGTTTCTTCATATTCATCGACAATCTTCCTGGTGGATCTTCTTTAGGCGCCCTTTTCCCGGAAGTAGATGGTCCTGCCTCTTGAATGTTATCTTCGGTTGGTATTGAGTCAGTAACCCAATGCAAAGCTATGTCATGTAAAAATTTCTTATATTTTACTTTGTTGCTTTTTGTTGAGTTATAAACAACAAAGGAATTGAACAATGCACAATTTATCATGTACATGGTTACTCGTTTTGTCCATTTCGTAGTCTTTCGCAGTATTGAATAGTAAGACAAATACTGATCGGCACGGTCGACACCTTTCATGAATTTGTTATAATCAATCAATGCATTTGGTTTAGTTATTTTTTGATGAGTTTTTCTGTCAATATTGTGACTCTCTTTCATTTCCGCCGAATGTATAGATGAAATAAGGCTAACTTGTTTCTTTGATTGCCAGATTTGAAGTAAAACATCCCCTTTACGGCGAAATATTGTCTGTCCTTTTTTGAGATTTGTATTTTGTAGACACTTCGGTAAACCTCTATTTTTTCTGATGGTTCCACATAATCTAATTTTTTTTTGCAAAAGAGCTATAGTGTTATCAAGACTATTATAGTAGTTATCCATATATAAATGGTGGTTGACATCTGTATATGGAGATACAAGTATATTTATTGTCTCTATCAGCCGTATCCCCTGAGCACAATAAATTTCCATATTACAAATATATCCTGTTTCGCTGTCACATAACATTCTCACCAGTATGCCATATCTTATGAGTTTTCCGGCATTATAGACTCTAAAAAATAACCGCCCTCTCCAAGGTATGATGCCTTCATCTATGGAGACTTGCTGTTTAGGTTTGTATATTTTTATAAATTTTGGATGAAAATAATAAATTATGGGCCTGACTTTGGTCAATCTGTCAGATGCACCGGTAGTATTCTCGTTATTGTTGAAATGCCACGCCTTCCATATTTGTCTAAATCTATCTCTAGACATTGTTTTTGCAAAGAATGGTGTTTCTGTACACGGATTTGTGGTCCAGTACTCGTCTCTTCTATCTTTTCTAACTTGCCCCATGAAAATAATTAGTCCCAAGAATTTCTTCATTTCAGACATCGTGATGTCCTTCCATTTCACTGATTTTTTAGATATCTTGAACTTATTTATATTTTGGTAATAATACCTATTCGATTCCTCTACAAAATATGCGAACAAGTCATCTCCAATAAACAAGTTCACCGCATCGGTTATGGATTCGGGAACAGTATCAACATTTATCCCAGGGTGACCTAAAAACTCCTCCAGAACTGGAGGATTATCAGTCGATGACCATTCTTCTTCATGTTCGTCAGAACTTGATTCAGAATCAGACGAAATAGTTCGAAAGGTGAATCTTCGAAATCCCACAACGTCTTCATCGTCGCTCACATCCTCTCTCTCACTATGAATATCGTCATCCGACGAATAATCTGACAAATTGTCTGCAAATATTTCTTGGTCGTTTACGTTATCACTGTATTCCATTTTAGCGGTATATAGAGTATATATACATATATAAATAAATAGCGTACTATATATCGCGGTCTAAGTCCCATCGATTAGGACACTTAGCGAAAACTAAAATAAGAATTATGTTTTGTAAATTTGCTCGTATGATGTTTACTGATAAACACAATTTACCGTTATTATTTTGGTTTTACCAAGAATCTATCTAATCTATTGTTTTGTGTTTTTGTACTTTGTAATATGTACTAAGTATGAGAAAGGCCAACAACAAACATTAGTAACCCGTATAGCTTTATTTCCCTCATTCTACCACCCCATCTATAAAAAACGTAGAACTACGTGACCCGCGCTCTACTCACAGTTTGCGAAAAACGTAGTTTTACGTGTCCCGACAACAATGTGTTAATATACCTATGTCGCTTTGTCCGATAAGATTAGAAAGACATACCATAGGTAATAAGGTAAGTAAGCAGCAATTGAAAAACAAAAAAATTAGATTCAAACGCCATTAATAAAAATATGAAAAACCTAATTTTACAAATAATGACTTTAAAATAAAGTAACCATTAAAATTGATAAAATTTTACACGTTTAGTACTTTATTTATCAAAGATTTAAAATATTTTTCTAGTAAACTAAAAAGAAACTTGGGAAAATCAGACAGATACAAATTTTCTGGTTTTATTATTAGAAGTTAAGGATTCACATCTACCTGAACGCATGTTTTTTTTTAAGAATTTGCTTAACGTACACAAAGTTAACTATTAAATAACATAAATATGATATGTAATTTATTGATAATTTAAGTTTGGAAAACAATTTCAAAAAAATAATTGTTATTCAAAATATAATATATATTGTAACGAACCGCGCCAGTAACACTGAAATCCGTTCGTTACTAGGGACTATGGAGACGCTAAATTCAAGGATTCCTGGAAGTAACAGATGTAATTGTTACGACGACGTAGTGGGTGGGGCTATATAAGCGCGAACATTGCGAGCTAGTCCACACTGTCCCTCCGACTTCATTCAACTACTTTTTTCGTTTGTACGATTCATAACTTCTCACCCTTTTTTTAGATTAAGTATATTATAATTTATTTTATATTTGGTAGGAATAGTTTATATTATATTAGATAGATTTATCATAAATTATTAACCGTTTGACTGCTACGCGGCGCAAAAGCGCTGCGTTCATTTGTCTCGAAAACCGCGACGCAGCGCTTTTGCGCTGCGAGTTTCAATGTGTCTTTGTTGCTCCGTGGGAGTGAACGTAGTCTGACCTCACGCGTACTTTGTAACACGAGTGTATTCTAAAATAACTTTTCACCTTTTTTATATATTATTTTTAAAAGATAACCATATCACGGGTTATTATTTCGGACGTTGAGACACAAGTAGTGATGATAGCATTATTATAACTCATCAAAGAAAAAGACTGAGGATTGAAAGTTAGTCTTCTATATCATCTTCATCTTCAGAAACAGAAGAAACACCAACTTTTACAAATATTCCTCCGACAAATGTGTTTTCCAAAGCAACAAATAATTTTTTCGAGACTCCTGGACCTAGATGTGCGCCTCTCACCGATGGTAAACCCATTACATATTTCAATTTATTTTTTACCACATCAATGCTTGAAACCATCGTAAGGGAAACAAATCGATACTTAATTTTCTAAGAAAAAAACAATTTAATGTTTATTTGTTCTTATTCACAATCACAATTAATATTGTTTCTTTATAATACGAAAAGAATTATTAAAATTGATTGATATTTGTCTAAATGAGAGTGTTTTATTTGACAACATCAAGCCAAAATATGTCCCGCAGTTTTCGTGCGTTCTTGCAAGAATTGCTTAGCAGTCAAACAGTTAAAAGTTATTTCAAACGTATTTGGGGACTCTTTATTGATCTTGAAATTCCCGTTGAGTTTGACTTGGTAATCCCTCGTCCTCCTATACACGTTACAATATAATTTAGGATCCTCTAGAAAGAATGGCGCTTTTCTGTCTACACGATAACTCTCGAAATAGTAATGGAACCGAAAAAGTCAAATATTTTACATTGTAAAATAAGATTTCCTTCAAATGTATTTATTTTAAAAAAATTTCAATTTTTTATGAGAATATCAGTTTAGTGTAAACAAAATAAAAAAGAAAATGGTTCCATACATGATAGATGCCAACAAATTATTAATAAATATTTAAATATTTATCCAATTATCCATTATGCCTATAGCAATCGAAAAAGTATTTTTGAGAAATACACGTTTATAGTTTGAAGATTGCATTAGGTAGCCACCTGTGAGATCAAATTTGTCGTTTATGATTTTGTTACTAAATGGAAATCTTCAATCATTCCTTTTATTAAATATTTATAAAACTACCAATAAGGAGTAATGATCAATAATAATAAAAAAAAATTTTTTTCTATGTACTCAGGTAAGAATCACCTCTTAATCTAGTAAATAGCTCTTTAACACTTGCAATTTTTTTCCCAGTTAGAATAATTGTAATTTTTGAATAAATATATGCCAGTATCAATTAAATTAACGTTCAGAGTTATAAAGGTTCTATAATATTCTTATAAGAACTGAACTGAACTGAGTTTCACCACTTTTTTATCGAGTTGCACGAAGAGAATCGAAAAAGCTTACCATACAAAGAATGAGCGCTAAACACTCCTTATCGAATCAAATAGAAAGAAGTTTGAAGCAATATTAAAATATTAAATGAGCTTCGTGACTTGCGCTCTTGATGATTACGAATGAGTAGTACTGAAGAGCATTCCGAGTCGTCCAACCCATTTAAGTTTATAAAAAAAAAACAGCAGCTAGTTACTAATTAGTCTATTATCTTTTTCCGAAATTAACGCAAACTATTATTAGCACTACTGACACATAACGTAATAAGCTCTGATTTTTGTAGCATCTTTCTAGACGAGACCTAATAATGCACTATACTTACAGTTATTTTTACGAAATCGCTTCTTCCGCTTCTGAGATGTCCCACCACGCACGAAACTCATTTTAATTGCAATGAAGCTCATGTTTTCAACGCACTTAATCGACTTCATGATTGCACTTGCTTTTCTTGTGCGAAAATATAATAACCGAGCAAATCACTGTTACACCACATATCTTAGGGGTTTTGTTAAGTGTCCGCGGTACTAAATTCAAACTACAACTGCACTTGCACTTCCGTTCCAGTGATTGGGTAACGCGCGTAATTTTGTAAAGCCTCTCAGAACAGGTGAAGACTTATAATATCTTACCGATGTTACCGGCAGCAATATCAAATTTTCAACCTTTCACACTCGACAGAACCTAAATAATATTCCCAAGCGCGCCTCTGAGCCAGCCCCAAGTTACTTTGCAGGAGTGTCACAGTCTTGGGCGGAAATCGTCATTACCACCGCTCGGTTTTATGTCATACGCAGAAAAAGTTCATCCGTTTCCCACCGCTTGAAATGTTGGCGCGTAATTAAACCAGAATTGCACCGCACAACGGAACACATCTAAGAAAGTCGCACACGATTTCCTGTGGGAGCCGCACTGAAGATGTCTACCAACTATAAATTCGAGACAAAGAAAGTCGAATCTAGCAACCATCCGAGGCACCGAATGACCAACGCGGAACTTGTGTCCTAATGTTAGGTGTATTCTGCGCCCGACCAAGATGTAAACAAACCGCGGTTCTTTTGTTTCGTAACTAACACGATGATGATTTGGCGTTCTATGGGCAAATCATGGCACATGACTATGCACGCCCAGACGACAGCAAGAAGGTATATTAAAAAATTTCAGTTACAAAAGTGAACGGATTCTCTGACTGAGATTTTCTGCAAAGACAGCAAACACTAAGTCTCTTTTCTTTAGATGATCGAAGTCCGTGCTTAAAGTCTCAACGCCGAACAACGAAAGTGGAAATGGGGCTGTATGTTGTACCGAACGGTAACTCTAGTAAAGACGCCCACGGTCCCGAGTAGTAAGTAGAAAAAGAACTGAGGAGAACAGACCTATTACACATAACCATGTAACCTAGCACGCACCACTTTGCTTTGCTGCAGGCTGCATGCTTTAATACCACCGCGTTTCGATTAATCGCAGCGCGCAGGGGTACTATACCAGCCAGGGACGGCTCCATACAGAGCAGACCTTCCATTCAAGGATTGAGCGGCAAATTATAATAATTGGTATGAACTCTATACAGCCAGCAGCGTACCTATACCGCACGAAGCATAACAGCCAGATCGGAGCTATTAGCCAAGATGTACACGGAATTCTAAATCAGCTGGACCACAATTACAGCGTACCGCCGCTGCTCCCTAGTCCCTTTATCTTTTCTTCCTAATCATTACCGTGAAGTAGATTCAGGTGATTGTAATGAGTATAAGCGAAAGTCGTGATCATATACAAAGCGCTTCCAGAGAAAGACCAACTTCCAACCAAATGTTTTATCTCTTTAGCTCATTCGTTTATAATTTCCCAGCAAGTATCACCTGAAATCCTAAGGAATAATGTGCCGTTTGCTTTCGGATTAAATTCAGTCCGACAAAACGCAATGGTGTCTTCAAAGCGAAACTAAGTTACATTATGAAGGCGAACTTTTGCTGACTTACAAAAACAGATGAATAATTATCTGATTGAGATACTAATGAACTAGATGAGATTGAGATTTGAACTAGAAGATTGTGTACAATAGGTTTCTCCACTTTTTCGATTGCACCAATGAGAAAATTTACAATAGTTTTGATTTTTTGTTAACACAGTTAATCTTTTCATTCAGTTTTTTTAGGAGCTAAAATTTTTTCTAGGTTCTAAAATTATAGTAACCATGAATAATTTTATTTTATGAGAAAAATGCCTCATACTAGTGCTTAAGGTTATTCTAGTCCAAAGAAATTTTTTAGCGTCGAATAAAAAGAAAACAAAAAATTTTTTACCAAACTGTCCTTAATCTTTCCAAAAATTTGAACAATGTTGACCTACCACACCCTCCCACTGTACGTACATTCACTTTCGAAAGTGGAAAAATATTTCCTCCGAAGTAATTAATGCACTTAATTATTATTTTTATAGAATTGCCTATCTTATTACCTTTCCAAAAAGGTAAGGTGTTTAGGTAAAATACAGGTAGAAAGTTATATTCCTTAGAAAGCCTTGTTATTGTTTATTTGTCCTTATTGTTTTATTGCAGTAATAAATACCAGATATAATTTCAAATCATTCTATCCAGTAGCTTCAAGGAAAAAAAAACCTAAAAAAATACCTGCTAAAGAATGATTAAAAAAAAACTTGGCACCAATCAAATGTCGCGAAATGTTTTGAAATTATTTAATATAGTTAAATATGTTTATTATAAATTTTGCTATTTTTGCAAGAAGCTTACATATTAAATTTACTTAAATCTACTAATTTTTCCAAAAATGAAGGACTTTTGTTTTAGCACCTTGCCTTAGATTTCGTTTTTTTTCGCTTGTTGTCTCCACTTTTGTCGAAGCTGCTGTATGATGGATACTTTACTCATTCCTTCCTCGTTCCTTTTATGTGTGTCCAATACGTTTCAATTGGTCGAAATTCTGGCCAGGAGGATTTGAGTTTTTTAGTACAATAGTTATATTGTTTTGAACATAAACTTCCATTGCATTCTTACTGTAATATGAGCTCATCAGGTCTGGCCAAAAAATGTAGACATTATGACTCTCAATAAAAGACAGCAAGCGTTTTCTACGACACCCTTCGATGTGTACAATCACTTACAGCTTAAATGATGCAACTAATTACTGAATTTCTCATAGTGAAACAAATGGATTTAAAGCAAAGTGAAATAGAAATAAAACAAGGATATTACACATCAATCAGTATATTATAATTTAAAAGCAAAATAAAATAGTTTAGTTAAACAAACAAAAAATTTAAGTTTTCTTATACTAACAAAAGTAACATCACATCTTATGTAATGAAGTGTTGCAAGGCTATAGTAAAATAATATTAAAAAATGTTTAATATATTGTTGGACCTTTATTTTGTTTTTTTGACTTCTCTTAGTCGATTAGGAATTGATCGTTCCAAATTTTTTGTAAATTCAGATGTCACTTTCCTCCCTCAACCCTTTTTTTAGGTAATTTTTGTACCTTATAATGTATTTTTAATTTTTTCTTTTAGTAGCGCCTAAATCTATTCTGTCACATTTAATTCCGGTGATTATGCAGGAGTTTTAACAAGATGGGGACAACTGTAAAGTAACCACTCGCAAACAATAAACGAGAAATGTTTTGGATTGTTATCTTGATAGAACTGAAACCAGTCTTTTATACCCACTTTAACAGTACTCTCATATTTTTTACTATCACTCCTATAAAATGCGGATGTACTGCATTATGGGACATGCAACCCGAAGCTATTACATGGCCTTTATCATGCTTCACTGTAGGTTGCAAATTCCTCAGTCTTAATTCCTCTTTTGGTTTGCTCCAAACGGTAATTTGGTGGGGACTGAAGCCTAAAATTATACTTTAGTCGTACGAGGTAATAATAAGACCCATCCTCACCTATGCACCGGTCATATGGTGGAGAAAAACAAAGCAGGTCAAAACGAAGGCCATGCTGAGCAAAGTGCAGAGACTCGCCTGCCTTGGAGCCACGAGGGCGATCAGATCCCAACCCCACTTATAGTCGAACTGGACACATGAGAATATAAAATATTTTCTCACGGGACCAAATGACCAAGGAACCTCTGATCTGATGACAAGGAAACTGAATTTCGGTGTACCATTTAAAGTACAAAAAAGGAACCCACAGTGGTAAGACGCATATATATTTTTTGTTAAAAAATTATGTTGGTGACTTTAAAATGATGAAATGCTTTTCTGTCTCGGAGAAGTACAAATAAATCTTTTTGCTAAACTCAAATTTGCATGATCCTTGGAAAATATTTCCGTTTATTGAATTAAAAACAACTAGTTGAAAGTCCGTAAGGTATTTCTTCATATATAAATTATAGAACAACCTTTACTTTGATCTATTTTTACAGACGACTTTTTACATAATATCTTTGACTTTTTAGACAACATTTTATCAGAAATTTTGCGTGATTCCATTACAAAAGAGATCGACTTTGGCAGGCATACAAAAACTTGCTCACATTTTTAATACTCCGTTTATGTTCAATATATTCTAACTCATTGTCCCTGGTAGTATTATATTTTGCACCAACAAAAGGAAAATTTATTATACTGGCTTCTACCTGCAAAATTTCATAAAAAACAATGAATTTGACTGATTGGCATCAGATATAAGAATAACAATCAGTTTTTTATTTAATTCACTTGCCGGTCTTATACTGATCTACTATATATTGGTTTTATATGAGGCACTTTGGGAATAGAAATTGAGAGACCAACTTTACTGTTTTTTTTTTCACTATCTGTCAACACTTTTTTAATGATTTAATTAAAAGCATCCTCCAGCTAGTCAATAAAATCGTAGTGATCTTGGCGAGATGAGTGTTTTAATTTAAATATTAATGTTAACACCTCAAGCTGAAATTTCCGAAAATGTTTATAATTTTTTGAAATAATTTCTATGAAATTTCACCGTCCTAATTGCATTGCCATATTTTGTTCTGTATCAGCAAGTGAGCAAACCTCTTCAGTTTGTACGGAATCCGATAAAGGATCAGAATTTACCCGTCTCGTCTGCATTCTATCTACAAGTAAGCAAAAATCTTCAACTCGTACCGAATCAAACAAAGGAACAGAATTTCTCAAGATCCTGGTACTTGCAGCGCCCAGCGTCTCCTCCAAGGCCGGCAAGCCATCTTTGATCGTCTTGGATATGTTGGGCTACTTTTTAAGGGTAGTCATCATACCCCGGATGACTCCTTCAACCACTCTCCAGGCTCTCCTCCGTCTCTGCCAACCTGGCGATATCAGGGGTCCGTCCTCTCCTCATCCTCCGGCGGCGCCTTAGCTGGAACTAACGCTGGGCCCTTCCTCCGCCCCCGCCAGCCTCCTCCCCAGGCCGGGCTCCCCCGCTGGACTTCGTAAGATCCACATAGCCCCCGCACAGATGCGTTTGAGCCACCAGCGTCTGAAGCATCGGAGACCGTGGCATCCGCGACCTCATTGCAAAATGGTCAGCAGGTGGACTGCTGATCTTCTTTACCTCACCCGAAACATCCCCCCCATAGTCAGGCACGGGCTCGCGTTCTTGGACCATACCATTATCTTTACTCGAAAACGGAAAACTATCAAGCATTGAAAGAATTTTGTTTAATTAAAGGGTTTTGGAAGCACTCCTGCTTTAAAAACGCATATTTAAATATAATTTTATAAATATTTAAAACAACGTCTTTGCTTAAACTAACATTTACTATTGGTTGCTTATTACATACGTTTAAAACACCCGGAAAAAACTGTTGTTCTTACTTAAAACATATTTTAAAATATCTACTAACTTATTAAAATTCATCGTTATGGTATTCGTTATCGTTATCGTATTCTAAACACAAAAAATTTTAAAAAGTTTTTCAAAATGCAATATTAATACAGACTTACCTTAATACTGAAACTAAGCAATTCTCTTCTTTGTTTGCCTTGCATCAGGTTATTTTCCTCTATGGCGTGATAAGATCTACCACTGGTCTACTTTAAAATAATTTAGGCGCACTTTATATTTTATTATTTTTTTCACTTTTTACAAAATGGGTTAGGCGCACCTTATTATTTATTATCACCGTATGTGTCATTAAATACTTTTTATTACTTATTTATTTGTACTCGTTGCAACATTTATGATGTGCCTTCATCTAGTTTGCATTTTTATGCAATTAAAAATCGCATTTTTTTGCCTCAGTTCATCCGCACTTCCCTTTTTACTTTTCAAATTAAAAGTGAGATCGTTGCATATATAAACGACAAGCATTTTGTTGGTTCTTCACAGTTTACCTGAACAATTTCGAACTGGTCAAAACGCATGAATAAAGCTGACGGTTTTCCTGGAGGACGAATTTTATATCTACCTTTTAAATCGATTATCGGAAAAAATCAAAACATCGAAAAAAGTGAAGGAATTAAATTCGATTCCTAACTATTTTTTTATTATTTCTAAAAGAGATGCAGAAACAAAAATTACGCAGCTTCAATTTATTGCGAAATAAATTAAAAAAATAAAAATGGTGTTTTATTTTTCCAGAAGCTTCCACAAATTCAACTCCTGTCTCTCTACTAGGAGATAAGCTATGGGCATCTATGGGCATCTAAGCACAATTTACGCCTTTAAAATACACGGGGCAAAATCTGGCAACAGTCCATCATCTTGACGTACTAGATAAGACACGCCGGTTCTGCGCCAAAATCCCTTGTATTTTTAAAGGGAACTCTAATGGGTGAATAGAAATTTTATGTACAATACATAGAAATAAAATTTACTATGAAAGGCAAAAAAATTAAATATACATATATATTTTCTTCAAAACTGATAGCTATGAAATTCATTTTATCAAATCTGTTTATCAATTTGTTCTGAAAAAAATTTAGAGTTCATGACAAGATCTTGGCACCTTTACCTGCTATACGAGGTCTGTTCAAAAAGTATCGGGAATTTTGAATTTCCACGGTCTACGTATATTCGATTTTCGAATTTTTTGTGGCGTTATGTTTGTATTCATGTCCCTCACTTACGAATTTTGAGCACTCGTGCACCTCTTTTTGGCATTACCTAGAGAAGACATAAAGATCTGTGCACATAAATCAATGATCAGTCCGAACATAGCGTGTAGAGAGTCTTTAAGAATATAGGGTTCAAATCAGGAGAGCTAGATGGATTACCTAGAAAATCGGTCCGACATCAAGCTTGCACCACATTTGATGTGTGAACTGGTATTCCACCTTCTTAGAAGATGTACTAATCTCTTACAACGCTTACAAACCAAACAATTACCATGTCGGCACTCTGAAACCAAGAAACGTTTCTCTGATTCCCTGGAATGTCCTCTATCGATACACAACCTGTCATTTTGACCATTGTGCGGATGTTCTAGGACAACAAATTTCTCGTCCGAAAACAGAAGCTTATCATCAGCGTGCCAGTCAAGTATCACGTTTACTCTTTCTAAACCATTTTTGCTTAGAAGCGTCATTGTATCATTTAATTGTTTTGTTAATAAATCACACTTAATCTTGAGTTTTTTCAAATCATTACAAATAGCACCAGGCCGATTTCTACTTAGAAACATTTTAACAATCACTTCCCGAAATTGCTTCACCGTGTGTTGGACATAAAGTAAACCATAAGTGATAACACTTTGACACGACCTTCATGCAAATATCGAGATGAAAATGTCATAAAAGCTTGCATTATCCCAACATGTGGATCATCACTACTACATACAAGCGAGCCAAAAAGTATACATATTCGATTTTAATGGACACGGTGTACATTTTTTCAAAAATGTCTTCAGTATTTTTATTTAAGGGCGGTTCTTTTCTTATTTAAATATTAAAATAGAGAGCCCTTAGTAACCCTCCTAAATGTAAATAGAATAATGTCTGACCCATGAAGAAGGGCAACAAAACAATAAAATGTTGAATAGAAATAAAAACTTTATCAACATATTTTTTTCGGTTGCAGGCTTTTTGTTAGGACGGAAACGTTAATACTTTTGCACAAAAACAAGCTCGCTTATACGAATATTGAATATTATTATGTAGTTTATTATAGTTTAATTGGACTCCTACGCTGTTGTGTGAGTATGGCATACGTATTTCATAATAAATATTTCGTCTTCAGACGATGATTTAAGATTTACAAGCAACAATGATAAGGTTGATT